>OY294052.1:25869198-26268849 GCA_958510825.1 Brachypterus glaber | reverse complement strand
TGTTCATTTAGTTCTTAATAACAGCCTTAAACTGCCTTGAATTATGGCTTGTCATGATCCTATTCAGTAGCTACGTACCTGTTTGTGCTCCGAACAGGATAACATGTTAAAACATGACAATATGTTTTAAAAATAAATGTTGCCATATTCATAATCATTCGCGAACAATGCTTAAGATATGATGCGATATGTCTCGGGTGTCATCCCACTAAAATCCCCTCGGAGGTTTCTTCTTAGCATATCATAAAATTTATTAAACTGTGTATTTATAAAGGGGCGGCATCAGTATTATAAGTAACCACATCTCAAATACAGGGTGATACAGAATTGGTGAATCAAACGAAAATGGTAGATTGCCATGCGAAATTAAGGCAAAAAGTTCCTATAAAGGTTGTTCCGGAAATGAACCATAGCTGCGACCGTCCTAAAGTTATATCTGAAAAGTAGTTTACAATGCCGCACATTAAATTCCGGACACCTAAAAAATTTACATTTTTTAAATTCATATTTCGAAAAATAATTAATATATTTGACTGATTCTTTTTTTATTTTGAAGTTTAAACATTCTCTACTTTTGTTTGTTTTAAGAATGATTAATTTTTTTTTCCTATTAACAGCAACAAATAATGTACAACTATGTTTATACCACATCTTCTAGGACTTGCATGGTACGCCACTGCAACTGTTATTCAAATTATTAAAGTCTTTCTTATTGCCGCAGTTTTAATGAATATTTTCTTTTTTATTTTTATACATTTTTATTTGTTTTTGGGACATTTCCAAAGTTTTTGACAAAAATTGAAATCGCTCACGAAGCAGTTTTTAAACAAAGTCATTCTTCTTCTTTTTCAAGTTTTTTTCTGACATCGCAATACGGAGTTTTTAGACATTAATAAAGTAGGCGTGTGAATGGTCGTGATTATATTGAGTATCATGAATAGTACCTATGATATAGGGTATGTCATAAAAAAACTCCGTATTTTGATGTCAGAAAAAACTTTAAGAAGAAGAAGAAGAAGAAGCATTAATTTATTTAAAAACGGATTCGTGAGCGATTTCAATTTTTGTCAAAAACTGTTTGGAAATGTCCCAAAAACATCCTAAAATCAAAAAATCCGGGGTGTTTTGGACTTTTCATTTAAACTTTTTTTAAGGCTAGCCGTAATACTATAAAACAAAGATATACATTATTATAACGCACCCATTTAAACCAAACTTGATTGTTTCTTTGTTTTTGTTCTGGGTTAATATTATTTTATGGTTAGAGAGAAATTAATTTGCATTTCTTGCATGAGATTTGAAATATAAGTTATACAAGGGTGTAATTTAGAATAAGACCTGGGTCGACCTTTATAGAATATCTCCCACAACAAAACTATGGTCAAACTACCATAAATCGTACCTAAACTGGGTGGAGAGGTACAGCGTATAATTGAAATTTGAATGAATAAGGTAAGGGATATTAAGCAAAGAATAACACAAGGAAAACTAGCTTTTAAGTCAGTTCATGTGCTTGTGATTCACAAGTTGTGAAACAGAAATTTAATATTCTAAAACACAAAATTCATACTTATTACGCTAGAATCATAAAATATGTGTAATGCCAACTTATCTTGTTGGTAGTGAGAAATAGTATATTACATAACTATTGTTGAAAGTGTATGAAATACACGTTCCAACGAGTTATGTACACTATTTTTCCTAAGATCCCGAAAAAATATGAAGTTTCTTATTTTAAAATTTTCAAATTTTTATTAATTTATAAGAAAAGCAAAGCACAAAATAATAATAAATATCATAAAAATAGGAATAGGAAAAGAAAATATTATTTTCATTTACCTTTTCCTGGTTTTATATTTAATACAATATATTATTATAGTAGCTGTTTAATGGGTTGCCTATAAGCTTATCCTAAATGAAGGCAAACAGTTTGCTAATTAAATTAGATTTCTGTGGTTATGCTGAGACAGTAAAATTGTACTGTTTTACATTTCATAAGAAAAATGCTGTTTATTTTGATGTTTTTTTATAAAATGCAAGGTAACTAAATTAAATATTAAGTAATTTTTATAAAATCTAGACAGTAATGGTCAAAATAGTAACGTTATAACTATAGTTTCTATTTTTGATTCCATGTCATTCCATGGATTAAAAAACATAAAAGATATCAAAAAAGGCTGTGATGAAACGTGGAAAATGGCTTATAAAACAAGGTGAATAAAATTCGTAGAAAAATTAGGCAAACCTACATACATAAATATCACACTAGCCATGATATAAAAATATCAAACTAGTGTGATATAAGACGTTTTCTAAAGAACAAAAGGATATGCTAAATGTTATTTTCATAGAGGATCGTAGGAAAGAGTATTTTACCTCCACTTTTCGTTGTAGGTTTTTTCCCGTGTGTCAGAGTTTAACATAATATGTTATACTTGATATGAAGTAAACTCATAGATTTATTTTTTTTAAGTATATAGCTATTCGAAAATAGAAATTGGAAGAACTTTTGAACGGGTTAAGGCGTCTAATTCGTATACTTGACACGTCAGCCAGCGTGAGTTCCATTATCACTCACGCCGATTACGTTTTCCAGTTAATTAATAATTCAAATTTGAAAAAAACGGCAGGTGAAACAGAGACACATCCCTAAAAATTGGTTTGAAACTCAGTTAAAGCAGGTGGTTCTCTCTACTACTAACCAATAGTACGAGGTTAAACAAACAAATAAACAAACCAACTATAAGAGTATTGTAGACGCTCATTAATCTCTTCATCTAGATTGCTTATAAAATAAATCATCTTTTTATGAATATTAATAAATGTACATCAACATTTACAAATTACTTGTCTGTTGAGAATTTAAACTTGAAACTATTAATTAGAATCTATGATTGTAGTGACATTTTTTAGTCAAAACATAATATAAATCATAAAAATAATACTTTTGTGTGTGTGGGAATAGACAAAACGCGATTGTAAAACTAAAAGCATTAAATTTAAGAAACATGTACATATTTTTATAAGGAGAGGATTTTTTTAATTACAAAATTAAAATATATATTAATGAAATATTCCATTAACATACTATCAACATACTATCAACATACTATCAACATACTAGTAACATACTATCATATTTGGCATAGTGACCTTTAGATTTTTTTATAGTAGTATATTATATATTATATAATTAATCTGTTTTTAATATACTATTAAATAAAGTTAAGGTTGAGCGTCACCCAAGGCCATGGGCTTATAGCTCCGGACTAAAGTGAAACAATAACAAAACTTGTGGAGCCATGGTCTGGAACTCGTGTGCATAACATTTTCCAGCCTACGCTCCGAAAACAAGCACCGTATATTTCCACAAGGATAATCTCACAGTCCCGAACTTCATCTTTGAAATTTCCACACACAGAAAATTATTATCTAAATTACATCGGCACTTAGTGCTACTAAGAGTGCCGATGTATTGAAATCTTCGCCGAAAAGTCAAAATATTTGACCATGTTTTTTTCACATTTATCGACTTTTTAGACTTTTCTGAGTGGAAATCAGTAAAAAAAAATGGTCAAAAAGTGTTGAAAACAATTTTTTCCTAAAAGGCTATATTTTCGAGATATTGGCATTTAAAGCAGTAAAACGTTTTTTTAGCATATCTCACTTATTTATAACCCGATTTCAAAAAATTATATTTTAAATCAAAGCTGTTTTAAAGCCCTATAAAAAACGCTATATACAGTTTTTTGCTAGAATATAACGTTTTGGAGATGCAGGTGTATTAGTGGTTGCCTATTCACGTGATCACACAACTTTCCTTTTCGTAACGTTTAAAATTAGTGCCTAGTGCTGGTTTAAAACAGGTACTTATAATAAATAAAAATTAGCCTGGTTGGAAAAAAATGTAAAGGAAGATATCAAAATGTTTTAAATAATTTTTAATCAAAATAAATAAGAACCCCTAGCATAAGCCAACGAACTAACAACTCTTCACTCTAGAATGCGCATACCGTAAATATAAAGTATCGCCAACATCTCGGTTTTTTTGTAAACAAATAGTAGGTATGTTCAGGCCTGAACAATAACAATTACCAGTAACTGTTATTGTTGTCTCTGTTAGAACAAAGCTATGCGAGTAAGAGAGATAAATGTATATGTTGGCTACGTTTTCTTCAGTTTTTACAAATGAAATGCCTATTCTAGAGAGAAGAGTTATTAGTTCGTTGGCATAAGCCCAAATAATATACTCTTTAATCAAGAAATTCTTTCTCCATGTTTATCTTTGTTCGCTCTTTGTTCACTACTTCTGCGTCTATCTAGAAGGCTATGGGTTTAAATAATTCACTGTACTTGTTTAAATTTACATAAAACAGTGAGACTCGGATTTATGCTTTCATATTGCCACGGCACTTGCTTCCCACTTTCTCCCCCGTGTAATATTAAAACGTGGATGGTCCTCTTAAGTATGCATGTGAAAAAAATCACATGGTACACAGAGAACATTTTCACATTTCTTACTACTTTACACTAGCTTATATTTTAATTTTCCTTTTACTTATGAAACTATTTTTGACATTACACAGTTTTAAAACTACGATCAAAAGTTAGAATAGTTATTTATGGTACTAGTGGGTAAAGTAAGATATTCCCCATGAGAAAATTAACCTGCGAGGCGTCAGCCAAGCAGGTTAATTTTCGAGAGGGCAATATCGGTTTTCCCATGAGTGCCATACAAGGTTTTATCCAATAAATAGCATAGGAATTCATATTTTTATTAAAAATTTTAATGACATTTAAAAGAAAATAATTTGACAAGTGACAGTTGAGTGGGTAAAATAAATAATTATCCACTCAATAAAGTAAAAGCCATGCGGGGGTTATTATTGAGTTTATCTATTTAAAATAAAGCTGGTAATTGTCTTATTATCTGTATGTATTGGATAAAGGAATTTACCTACACAGACCTCATCTCCAAGCGGCTTTGTCCTGACTGACTCACTGACTGACTGACTGACTGACTGACTGACTGACTGAATGACTGACTGACTGACTGACTGACTAACTGACTGACTGACTGACTCACTGACTGACTCACTGACTGACTAACTAACTGACTGACTGACTCACTGACTGACTGACTCACTGACTTACTGACTGACTGACAGACAGAAATCAACGCCCAGCCTAAACCTCTTGACATAGAACCTTGAAATTTGGAAAGTTTGTTCCTTTCATGATGTTAGCACCCACTAAGAAGCGATTTTTTAAAATTCAACCCTTAAGGGGGTAAAACGGGGGTTGAAAGATTTTTTAAAAAGTGTCGGTATCTCAGAGACCTCTTAATCTAGATTCTTCATATTTGGCAAAACTGGTCTTTATCAAAATCGAAAAGATAAGTGTTTCCCATAAGGGGGTTTACATTAAGCCGCGACGGGTGACGGGCGAAGGGTGACGGACCCCGTTACACCCTCCTAAACCATTTAAAAAATAATTATTAAGTTTAAGATAATATGTACCTTTTTGATAACAAATACACGTTTTTTTACTAGTTTTTTAACTTTTTTTTCTTTATTTCAAAACGAAAAAGTTTTTTTAAAACAAGGATAAATGATCGGTTTCACTCTCGAAGTTACTAGGGTCAAAAATACTTAAAATAAAAGAGCTGATCACCCCGTACTATGGGGGTGAAACCGATCAACCTTTAAAAATATATATATAAAAAAACTACTGTGGTTATTTTGACAGTATTGCTCAAAACTTCAAGCTTTAACATTTTTTTTTTTTGATTTTTTATTTTGGTAAAAAAACCGTTAAAAGCCAAAAAACAGCAAAATTTGACCGGTTTCACCCCCGTTGACGGTAACATATTTTCACGGATTGTAAACCATTTACATTCAAGAAAAATGTCGAGTCTAACCCATGTCACCACAGCAATTATAACATCTGATTAATAATCTACTACAGACAAGTCATTTTTAAATCTTGATGTACAATTATTAATATTTATAAAGCGGTGATTTATTTTATAAGCGAGGCAGATCAAGAAATATATGTGGGGGTTCAGAGTATGTAAATCTATTGTAAGAACAATGGTGTAAATAAGTGTGGCGTGATGCATTTTAGATTTAAGAGTGATGTAAAGTAAAAGAATGGAAGATGCACTTGGAAATTCTGAGTTGGATATAATTTATAAGATAAATTAAAAACTTTTAAGGGGTTGTTCTGATTTTTGAGGCAAAAAATTGACGATTTGTGGAATTTTTTTCAGACGACCTGTATTATTTTTATATACAAAACTTTTTACAAATTATTAGACAACTCTTAAAGTTTGGCAAAATATTTCAAAAATAGAGATTTGAAATTTGACATACGGGTATGTTACCAAAAGTTCTAGCTCGGGATTGTTTTTGGGGTGCGGCAAGGGGGGCAAACGGGGAAAAATACATTTTTTTTAATAAAATTTTTCTAATTTCACCCCCTGAGGGGTGGGGGATAATTTTGTGAAAATTGGTGTATTGGGGTTTTTAGGGTTGCTGAAAGAGAATCTGATAATAAAAAAGTTCTAACTACACCCCCTAAGAGGCGGGGGGTAGTTTTCGTAAAAATTGGTATATTTTTAAGGTTGCTAAAAGTAAATCTAATAATAAAAAAAAAAACATTTTACTCGTGGAGGTGTAAAATGGGAAAGCTCTTTTACTGGGCAGTGTATTTGATTTTGAAACATGTGCTGCAAAAAGTTTTGATTGTAAATAGTTTACACGACAAGAATTTGTAACCGTATTAATACCAAATTAAAACTAAACGGTTTTATAATCTGGAACACCCAGCAACTTTAATTAACAAGTTAACTCCGCTGACTAAAAAATTGGTTTAAGGCAGCTATGATTAGTGGTTTAAAAGTGATATTTTTATTGCCCATTGAGCTTGTGATAATTTTTAAATTTTATGTTAAGTTCACTGTCATTTGGCATCTTACAAATAATTATAATAATAGTATATAGTAGTATAGTAGTAGTAGTATAGTATATAAAAGTACTAGTTTCATAACATACGCCGCAAGCGGCTCGTTTTCTAAACTTGTACTCGTGCGCTAAAAACGTGTTATGAAACGAGTGCTTTATACAATTTTTTCTATTTTGCTCTAAAATTAAAAAAAAACTTACATTTAAATTGATGACTGATTTAGGGATTTTTGTTTTGGATTGGCATTACAGTTTACACCATGTTTAAAATTCTAAGAGCAAATGATATTTTGATATATTTTATAGTCATCTCTCCTCTTTTTTACTGCAATTAACCAAGCCACAATTTTGACATGGTAAAAATAACCTAAACACAAAATTTTGTAGAAAATTCAACTTTAAAGCGACATTGACATTTGCACGGAAAACGTGAAGCGATAGGCCAGGTCTGTTGCCAACCCAAAAGAACAAAAAGTACAGACCTCTTATGGGCCTATAAGAACACGCAAAATGCGTGTGATTATGAGCTTATAAGAGTTGCAAAATAGAAAAAAAAAATTAAAACGTAGGTTTCTTTTAAATTAAAATAAAAATGTATAAGATTAAAGATTTACAAATTAATCCTTTTGATCCGTATAAAATAAAATCGATGTTCTTAAGATATCAAATATCGCGTGTAATAAAGGAAACAAAATACCAATTTTCGCCGATAGGATTAATAAGAAACATACTAACTCTTTTAAGGATAAAGAAAGAAAAAGGAAACAAAGTAAAAACAAATCCTAAGTTAATTATAGCTTAATAAGATAGATCACGAAACTAATAACTGATACTTGATACAGGAAAAAGAATATAAGAATAAGACGTTCGTCATCCAATTATAGCAGGCGACAGGCGTGCAAACTTTGACCAGGGATAGGTTTCACCAGGGTTACCAACCTCACCCTAATCCGGCAGTAGAGGCTTCTCAGATATTTATACTTAAGACTTACGTGGGCATTTTTTGCTACAATGCATTGCAATGGGGGAAAAGGAATACTTATTTGAGATTTATTTTTTATACCAAGAAATATGAGTAAGAAACAATAAGAATACATATTCCATATTTTAATATTTTGTACATAAAATTTAATATATTGAAAGTTTTTGCCCGATTTGTATAATTTGGCTTTTTGATTTTTGGGGAATAGGGCTTTGGATCTGACTAAAATTGTTATCTAATTTTGCTGTGACGTTTCGACGATGGATTTTCGTTGTTTTCGAACAGAGAATTAAAGCCTAAGATTAGTCATTGTCACTAACAGTAAACACTCACATAAACAAAACATTATTTAAACAAATAAATAACAGTTAAAAAATAAAATTAAGACAGTGTACTTTTCTATAGGTTCGGTTGCTGCGCATCGTCTACTGCATCTTGAAGTTGAATATACTATACCCAGGTAGCAAGGGATGTTATATTACAAGAAATTAACATCACTTTTGGGTGTATTTTTAAACTAAATCATAACATCACATAATATTGAAAAATAACATGTATTTAACATCACATTTGCAACGTAACACGTGTGACGTGACAACCATGTTATTAAATAACAAATATTTAGCAACGCTGTGAATATATCGCATGTCACATATTAACGTGGCTTTCACGTGAATGTCATGTTATTTTGCTTCTCACCGACGTTCGAAGCAAAAAAATCGATATAAGATGATGTTGGTAGAGTAAATTATTATAAGGAAATTGTATACACATTATACGATTTCCAATGGATAGGGGGATCTGCCGGGCTTCTCAAGACCACGGACACGAATTAAAGGAATATATTCTCCGCTTAATCTGCAATTTCGTATTTAGAATCTATCTGTTTCAATCTGTGATTGTTTCAATTACTGATTGATTTTAAATCCGATTTTTTTTATAGGGTTGTGGCGTTTTAAATGGTTTTAATTTAGAAAAAGCTAATATCCTAAAATATTATTTAAATATTAAAGTACCAGTAACGGCATCCATAAGATATTAGATATAACAGGAATGTGGATTTATGATGTCACAAACACGTTATTTTCGGGATGTCATTGTGTGATGTTATTAGGGGCGGACTTAGGACATCCCCACCATGCTACATTCTTGTTAAATGAGACTACAATCTTAACATCACATGTCACATATTAACGTGACTTTCACGTGAATTTCATGTTATTTTGCTACCTGGGTAGTATGTGCAAGCCATATCAACTAAATATCGGGAAAGAAAAGTATAAAGAATGAGGGTTATCCTCAAAGGAAGGGTCCAAATAATTCAAAAAATTAAATTGGCGATGGAAAGGAAATTATACACTTATAATAAAATAGTAGGGGTTCAGAAACTATTGAAAAATACGATAGAAAGAGGGAGATATTATACATTTTGGGATTTACAAGTCTTTCCTTTCTAAATAAATAAACGTCGCCTAAAATAAAATGAAAAAGAATCATTAAATGGCGTAAAAACTGTTTTATTATTAAGCCTTGTGGGGTTTGCATATTAATTGTTGAGAAATTTTTAACAAATCGCCTTTAATAACCTATTCCCTGCTGATTTATAAAAATGTCCGTTTTACCCAGACTTTATGAATAATTCAAAAGGAATTAGGAAAGACTACAGCGTGTTCTCCATAAGAATTTGGTTAATGAAATATTAAAGTAGTTTTTGCATGATAAAACATTAAAATGACTTGAATTAAAACATTAAGCTTGAGTAGATCACGGGACACGGCTTTGCTATAACGCGTTAACACGCCCACGCACAGAAGTCCAAAATTTACATTTTTTCGTAAAAAATCGTAATTCTTGTATTTTTGTCAAAAGGTTAGTAAACTTTATGAATTATGTTTCGCGCTCCTTCCTCAAGGTAACTATATTTTACTAGGTAGTCCGTCTTATTAGTTCCTACACTTATATTAAAAAAAGTGGGATGCAAAAAGGAAACTGCTAGCCGATTTTTAATTGCATTAGAGGTGTAAATCAAGATTTTATAAATAGGCATAGGCGTAACGAGGGGGGGCTTAGGGGGGCTTAGCCCCCCCCCCAAAATTTTCTAAGCCCCCCCCCCCAAATCAAACTATAAAAGTCTCACAGATAGACAAACTTAAAAATTACATATATATTTTTAGGGGCTCAAGCCCCCCCAAAATTTGGACCTGGTTACCCCTCTGTAAATAGGTTAAAATAATTCGACGAGCTAAGTCAATTTGAGTCAGTTAAATGAATGGGAATGCTAAGAAATCCTCAAACAACTGGCAGAAACCAACAAGGTTTTCTTGATGTGGGTGCCAGGACACGAGGGTGTTGAAGGCAATGAGGCTGCGGACTCTCTCGCGAGAGAGGGAGCATGCACTCAATTTATCGGCCCTGAACCTTTTTGTGGCTTTAATAAAAGCCATCAGGTAGAGGCAATTAAGGAATGGGAAACCAAAATCAAAACTCGATTTTGGAAAGACAAAAACTTAACCAAAATATTCATAAAATATGAACCTGAACGAACCAGAGAGTTACTCGATCTCAGCAAGGCGGACCTAAAGACCTTTACAGGGCTGTTAACCGGACACTGCCCGTTAAGATATCATCTTAAAAAAATGGGAAAATCTGAAATCGACATTTGCCGTCTATGCTTAGAAGCACCAGAAACGGCCGAACATATTATGTGCTTCTGCGAAGCCATTGCTCGCAAAAGGCTACAATATCTAGAACAGTTATACCCAAGATCTGCAGATATATCCCAAGTAGCCCCCAAAAAACTCTTAGGCTTCTTTGGAAGCCAAAAAGTTGATATGGACTAAATTGCAAAGGCAGTACCATGCCTCACAACCCCACTTATATTGTATTGTATTGTAGTTAAATGAATAATATTACTTATTTCCGATACAAGTGTAGTAGTTTAAACTATGGACAGTAGTCCATAGCCTATTAAATAAAAAAGAAGTTTTATTTACAGATTTTTTATTTTTTCTGTTGTAAAATATGGGTCAAGATATAAATAAAAGCCCTAATCAGTACAATAACTAACATTTTAAAATAGGCAAGATTTTAAAAGACTTATTTAATATTAATTAATGATAAAAATCCAAAGTTGACATATTAACTTATTTTCAATGGTTTTGGACCTCTGTGCTCCACTTTGTAAGGCACGGAAGCCTTACAGATGCACCACTGTATTAATTAAATTTAATAAGAAGCCGTTGTAGAAGCGCTAAAATTTTAATAATCTTTAAAATAGCAAAGAACAAGTCGCTTGGTGCTGGTACAGCTGGTCTTACCATCGCTATGCATCATTCAAGAAACCATTATAAAACTTAAGCACTGATGAAACCAGAGGGGAGCTTAAGGGACGCTATTTGCCCTCAAATAACCTATAAATTATAGACAGCGTGTGCGGAGAAAAATGCACAACTAAAATTGCAGGAAGAAAATTGTGTATTTCTAACCTACTAAGACAATAAAATACATCTCGACACATTTTATTAGGTCCTTAGTATCTCTAGAGTTGGAACTGTCATTTTCTTATGAGGTAAAAACAAATTTTTATACACATTATATGACATAAAATATTACCAAACAAATGTTTGGTTATGTTGCTCTTAATGACAATCATAACGCGCCATCTATGTGGTAAAATCTAAAGCCAAAACAGGCTAGACAAGAGCTTTTTTCTGTCGTTGCTGAGAAAAAAGTTAACTTTTTTAACTTGTTAAAAATAAAATAATAGTTATTTATGGTACTTGTGGGTAAAGTAAGATATTGCCCATGAGAAAATTAACCTGCGAGGCGTCAGCCAAGCAGGTTAATTTTCGAGAGGGCAATATCGGTTTACCCATGAGTGCCATACAAGGTTTTATCCAATAAATAGCTTAGGAATTCATATTTTTATTAAAAATTTTAATGACATTTACAAGAAAATTATTTGACAAGTGACAGTTGAGTGGGTAAAATAAATAATTATCCACTCAATAAAGTAAAAGCTACGCGGGGGTTATTATTGAGTTTATCTATTTAAAATAAAGCTGGTAATTATCTTATTTATTTATTTATTTATTCATTCACCAATTTAAGGATACACGAAGTACATTTGGTAGGTCAAGAGTACATATAAATATAAAATACAAAAAAAAATCTAAAAGCAATATTACAGAATGGAAACATATGCACACACAAATACATGTATTATCTGTATGTATTGGATAAAAACTATATAATTTGCAGATTTTTATAATGCACAAAAAGGACATTTTACTGCTTGATTGTTACGATTTATTTAATTTGTTTTTTTGTTTATAATAAATTTTCATTATTATTAATAATTAGAGCTTTCCCATTATTACTATTTGAGCAAAAAATCTGTTCTGTGAATCGTTAGTTCTAATTTATCACCAATTATAATAAATAAGTTATCGACTTTAAAGGTTTAAAGAAAGCTTATTTTTAGAAAAGGTTAAGAATGGAGGAATTCGTCAGACAAAACAATTTTAGCTGTGGATTAAAAACACATGTAATGTTTTAAAATAAACCAAATTAATTTATGGATTACTTTAATGATACAGAAACTTCAGAGGATCATTTATTCTGAAATATTCTAGGAAATCTTTTGTATAATAGGGTGTAGGTCTTAAAAAAAGCCAAATTAGTTATTTATGTACAAGGATGTGATATTTTTTTTGTCAATTACGTAGTTTGCAGAGAGAAAATAGTAATTTTCGTAACGAGTAAGCGACTTTAGTCTTTAGTGCACGAGAATTAAGTTTTTTTGACGACGCAAAGCGAAGTCAAAAAATCGAGTGCACTAAGGACTTGTCGCAAACGAGTTTCGAACAACATTTTTCGTTCGATCTACAGTCTAGACTCTTTAAAAATGTATATTTTAAAGAATTACCTCTGTTAAATTTTGACATTTCAAACTTTTATAAACGTCAAACCACTTTTGTCAAAATCATAGCTATGTGTACTCGTTTGGATAAATGAGTGTTCATAGTTGTCATTTCATTCAAATATGGACTCGTGCGATAGAAATATATCCTAACGAGGATATATAGTGAACATGCATTTTTCTTTATTTCGTGTACACTAGGTCGTACGAAAAAATAACATTACAAGCTAGATAAAGTATTTAAAATATGTTTTTTTACGCGATAAGATAGATAATAACTAACCACACTAGTGATCTATACAGGTTATGTAGGTAAGTTAGGTGGTAGAGGTTGTTAAAGGACGTTATGGACAGTAAGTAGACACCAAATAAGGCTATCGGTAATAGTTTGGGAGAATGTTTGAGAAATCTATATATTTAAAATGAAAACAACATACAGGGTGATTAATAACTGCCATGCCAAAATTTAAGAGGTGATTTTGCATCCATAAATATTAAGAAAAGTTCCTATAAAGGTTGTTCCGCAAATGAGGCCTAAGGGAGCTACAGCCCTTTAAAATTGTAATAAAAATAAAGTTTTTAATTAATAACCCTGGTACCCTTTAAGCTAGAGCGACGAGCTTTTGCTTATATACTAGTATTAATAAGGGCAATAAGTTTATGTTAACTTATTTTTTTTAATTTATCCAGAGGCGTCCCTAGACGGAAAAATGTATTAGGCTTAACACATTTTTGCCCCAAACTCTTTTATGTGTATTTTTTGGATTTATTGTAAAAAATACATAAAAAAAATCATAGTGTAACACTGTAGGAGTATCCGTTTTCAAAAAAATGCAATTAAGAGGAAGTAACATTTTGTGCCACTAAAAACGATACTTTTTAAAAGGCTATTACTCCTTTAATATTAAATTTAGGTGTTTTGATGAAGAATACTTTTTTGCTCAGTTTTAAATGAAGGATCACCCTGCAGCAATAAAATTTTATTGATGTTTTTTTGTTCCCCATTCAATATGTCATCTTTGAAGGGCTGTAGCTCCCTTAGGGCTCATTTCCGGACCAACCTTTATAAAAACTTTTTTTCATAGTTTTGGATTTACAAGCACCTCTTAAATTTTGGCATGGCAGTTACTAATCACAATGTATTTATAATACTTTTTATAAAGTTGCAATCGCTACTTTTGACTTAAATCTCCTAAAGTTTATTTTTTTAATGTATAGTTATTTTAAATTTGCCGCTAAATACTCCACAAAGTCCGCTTTACACTGAAGCATGTGGCTTGTTTTGAATGTCAAATAACCAAAATTTATAATTTTTGTTTACTTACTTTGTTTTTATGATGTTTTGATGTAAAAAAAAGATAATTGATAAAGATGTTGCTAAAAACACTTTTGTATTCCTGTAGAAAAAAAATTTACTTATAAAATCTTTCATTCCAATAATTTAGAGGAATAAACCATTGTTTTGTTCTCGTTAATGGCACGTCAACGTTTTACGGTTGTGTAAATTGGGCCTAGTCATTTAGCTTACGACGCATGCGTATCTTAAGTTGCTATGGTAATTTCGAGATTGTTTACAAGCGGGAAGGTTTAAAATAACTATACCTTAAAAAAATAAACTTTAGAAACCGCAAAAAAATTCTAAAAATCATATCCTTTCCGTTTGTAATAAAAAAACCTTCTCATACACACGGGTAAGAGGGATTTATTGATCAAATGTCAAGGATGCTATAGTTTTTTCCAGTAAAGTGTTGTTTTTAATATTTTAGAAGACTCGGAGAAGCATTTAAGTTGAAAGGATTTTGATAAATATTTGATGTGGAGAGTAAGTAGGTCTTTAAAGGTAGGGTAGGTATATTATAAACTCGATTTTGGTTAAGGTGAATACTGAACCAGGTACAGAAAAGGTCGTAGCATTAATTTACTTCCCTACTAAAACTGTCTCGTATAGAACATACAATAAAAAGCATGTCAAAATTTAAGAGGTGATACTAAATCCAAAATTATAAAAAAAAATCCATAAAGATTGGTCTGGAAATGAGCCCTAAGGGAGCTACGGTCCTTCAAGGATGACATATTTAATGGGAAAAAAAGCGTTAATAAAAAAAAGCGTTAATAAAATTTTAATGCTGCAGGGTGATCCTTCATTTCAAACTGAGCAACACATTCACCAAAATACCTAAATTTAATATTAAAGGAGTAATAGCCTTTAAAAAAGTAACATTTTTGGTGTCATAAAATGATACTTCCTCTTCATTGCATTTTTTTGAAAACGGTTGCTCCTACAGTGTTACACTATGACATTTTTGATGTATTTTTACTCAAGGAATCCCTATTTTTTACAATAAATCCAAAAAAAGTACACATAAAAAAGTTTGGGGCAAAAATGTGTAAAGACTAATATAGTTTTCCGTCTAGGGACGCCTCTGGATAAATTCAAAAAAATAAATTAACATAAACTTTTTTTTGGACCGAATATACAGGGTGTTCAGTAATCAGCACGCCAAAATTTATGACGTGATACTAAATCCAAAATTATGAAAAAAATTTCGAAGGTGGACAAGTTGAATGAGGAACAAAAAAAGCACCAATAAAATTTTAATGCTGCGATTCTTCATTTAAAACTAAGCAAAGAAGTATTCTGCACCAAAACACCTAAATTTAATATTAAAAGAGCAACAGTCTTTTGAAAAGTAACATTTTTTGTGGCACAAAATGTTACTTTCTCTTAATTGCATTTTTTTTCAAGCGATTGCTCCTACACTGTATGACATTTTTATGTATTTTTACTCAAGGAATCTATATTTTTTACAAAAAAATAAAAAAAATACATATGAAAAAGTTTGGGGCAAAAATGTTCGTCTGGGCATGCCTCTGGATAAATTTAAAAAAAAAATAATAACAAACGAATTGCCCCTATTAATACTAGTATACATACAAAACCTCCTCATTATTGCTTAAAGGTTACCAGATTTATAAATTAAAAACCTTATTTTTAGTACAATTTTAAAGAGCCTTATCTCCCTTAGGGCTCATTTCCGAACCAACCTTTATAGGAATTTGTTTGCATATTTTTGGATGTAGAATCAACTCTTAAATTTTGGCTCTGTATATTGTAATTAAACGAATTATACTTTTGATAGATTTCGTTATAAATAGTTTATCATTTTCTTTTAAACCATATTAATGACAGTTGGTGTAAGAAAATTTGGTTATGTCAAATAGTGAGTAGGTTGTTTTAAATATCATACTCCTTGTCGGAAAAAAGACTTGATAAGAGAATATATATAGCAATGCTACATTGTAGAGTTTATATATAATTATATATGTAGTTTGGCCGAAATGAAATTAAAATTAATTTAATTTGCTCTAAGAGAAAATATGGCCAAGAAGTCAATTTATTTACCTCATACAGGCCTCTATTTTTTCAGTGTAGCTAACCAGATGAAGTTCAGGTTAATGACACTTTTCTTAAACAATACCTATGCAAATTCAAATAAGTTAATACCATTTAGGACGAAAACAAACATATTTGAGAAACGGGGAACGCTGAACAGCCGCTGCTGTAGTAAATTTGACGTTGGATAGACAAGTTTCGAGGGGATTTAACCAAAACCTATTTGCACATATATTTAAGATAAGGTTACAGTTTTGTTAGTGACTAACGTGAGAATAACGTGTCTTGCAAGCGAATGCCACACGCATTTATATAGTCGCTAAAACAGACAAACCCCTAGGACCTTTGTCGGCGAAATACAGAGTGTTTCTTAATGACAGACAAACTTATCAAAAACAAAATTATATATATTTTCAACTTTGATTTTTAATTCAGTATAAAAACTTTTGCAGTGACACCTTTAGTTCCAGAGAGTTTTTATAAAACCAAATGAGAAAGGAGACTCGGTATGAAATATTTGGACACAATGGCTTTAAAAAGAGTTTTTTTTTTGTAATATTTTAAAGGAGATTTTAAGAGTTTTTAAGAGTTTTTAAGTTTTTAAGAGTTTTTAAGAGTTTTTAAGAATTTTTAAGAGTTTTTAAGAGTTTCTAAGAATATTTAGGAGTTTTTAAGAGTCCTTAACTGTTGTTAACAGTTTTTAAGAGTTTCTAGGAGGTTATAAGAATTTGTAAGAGTTTCTAAGGGTTGTTAATAGCTTTTAAAGATTTTCAAGTTTTTAAAAGTTTTTAATATTTTCAAGAGTTTTAAGAGTTTTAAGGGCTTTGAGAGTTTTAAGTATTTTTAGGTCTTTAAGAGTTTTTAATATTTTCAAGAGTTTTAAGGGTTTTGAGAGTTTCTTTCTTTATCTTTCAGTGCAGCACCTCATAACAAGCCCTAATTAAAAACCACTCTGTATAGTTTCTAAAACAGATGCACCCTTTTATAGATCATTGTCAACACCTAATAGACTTACACCGAAACTGAATTAAGCTTTCTTTGCACTAGCTATAGCTGAAGCTATTAATTACACTTTGATCGCTGTTTCTATTCACTCGAAGCTTTCTTATTCAATGCTTACATCTAACATATTCATTGGCCTTCTTTTCGCTTTCTTTTTTCAAAAAATATCCTAAGGGTATACTGTTCCTTACAATTCCTGAAAAGGGGACAGATTGATTGATCCGTTTGGATTAATTAATTTAAATTCCAATACAGGGAATAAAAGTTGGAAAACCGGAGAAAAACTATATAAGATAAATACAGGGAAAAAGGGATGATTTTGCATACAAAAATATGAAAAAAGATCCATGAAACAGTCTGAAAATGGCAGTTGACACGTTAAGCCCAAAACATCAAATTGACAAACTGATTTTAAGATAATTTTTGTGTTTTTTTTTTTATGTTTAGGTGTTAGGTCATAGGAAAAATAGTATACGTACCTCGTCGCAAACAATTTCAGTGCACATCGTGTGTTTTTTTTACGAGGCGCAGTTGAGTAAAAAAAAGCACTCTCGTGGACTATAAACTAGGTTCGCGTACTCCATGCGTAATATACTATTATCCAATACATACAGATATTGAGACAATTCATTAAATAGATAAACTCAATAATAACCCCCGCGTGGCTTTTACTTTATTGAGTGGATAATTATTTATTTTACCCACTCAACTGTCACTTGTCAAATTATTTTCTTGTAAATATTAAAATTTTTAATAAAAATATGAATTTTTAAGCTATTTATTGGATAAAACCTTGTATGGTACTCATGGGTAAACCGATATTGCCCTCTCGAATATTAACCTGCTTGGCTGACGCCTCGCAGGTTAATTTTCTCATGGGCAATATCTTACTTTACCCACTAGTACCATAAATAACTAATTCCTTACTGTCCTATATAATTATTTAATAACCTGTCTATCCCTCTTTCTCTCCTCTAATCTTCATCAAAATACCTTTATTTTTTAACGTGTTCAGTGAGAAGGAACATCACCGTAATTAAAAATACTAATTCCGTTTTTTTTTAATATACTGTTTGTTTTTAAGTCTCTATTTATTTAATTCCCAAATAATTGGGTTTTAATTAAAAAATTCTTTTTCATCCTTAATTTTAAAACATCTAATTTATGTCGATAATTTAAAAAACATTAAAAATAAGTTCATTTTTTAATTACAGTTTAACGAACAGGTAAATGATATTAATAAAAAAATAAATAAAATCCTACGCACAACTTAATTTTAAGTATTTGGTGAGAAATTTTTATAAGACTTCCTTCATTTTTAGGGATGGGCAAGTTGACGATCTCGTATTTTTAATAGTTATTTATAGTACAAGGGCGAAAGTTAAGTTTTTAGAAGCCGAGGGCCGGCCCGAGGGTAATAAACGGACGAAATCGAAATTTAACTTTTTGCCCGTGTATTATACAATATTTTTTATTCGATTGTTACTAATTATGATAAATTATTAAAATATACTTAATTTTAAATTGCAAAAAGTATTTCTTTTTAGTGTCTTATTACTTATCTAGTTTTCCATGACAAATTGCTATCCAATAAAATCGCAAAAAAAATAATTGAATCGTTTCTTTTGCGTGCGGTTTCATTTTTAAATTAAAAAAGCTATAGCTTGGTGATTAATTTCTGTTAAAATGTGTCTGTTATGAAAATAGTAATACTTCTGAACCGTTCTATGAATATTATAGATATTGAAATTGATTTTACAATTTAAATTTTGTGTTATTCATTTATTTTAGTGGATGAATACAGATTAATCAGTTAACATATATTTTGAGGTTATATTATAGAAGAAATTTTTATTTTGTTATCTGGTCAAAAAGAACATAGTTCAAGACCAAAAGTGACCTAAAGGTCATATTTCTTTATAAATATTACAGTAAAGGTAAAGTATCTTCTTTTAAAAAGCTTAAAAATAACAAGTTTTAGTTAGCGGGTGAAAAAAACTTTTTGGCTCTAGGGCCACAAAGTTCAACTTTTCGCCCGTAAAACATGAACAAAAAGTGTCTCTTTTAGAATCAATCGAATAAAAAAAATATTATTACTCTAATATAAAAATTTAAATTCCAGTAACATCGAGTAACATATACAGACTTGTAATAAAGAAACTAGGATTATAATTAAAGTAATAATTAAAAGTTTGGACTTTCCGGTTTCAAATAAATTTTAAGGTTACGGATGATTTGCTTTACGTTTAAAGTTTTTAATACGTATATTTATTTAAATGTGTAAATAAAATTAGAAGTTCTGTATTAGAACTGTGTTTTAGCCGTAAAAATAATTCTGAGCAATTTTCTCGCAATAAAAGCGAGGCGTAGCTCAGTTACAGTTACTGTTTTACGACGGCTAGCGTTTATATATACCTAAACAGGACTAATTATGAAGTTGGCAAAGTTGTGGTAATCACACACCCTAAAACATTCGTAACTTTCGCTCTTTCCTGCTTTTATGTCCTATGCAGGAATGTATCCAAATAAATTAGTGCCAGAATAACCTAAGAAAACTTGAGTCTTAGTTTAATCCTTTTAAAATATTACGTAGCTTTTATTATAGTTGTGAAAACGAGAAAACATTGTAGTTAAACGTGGTGTTAAACGATGTTTAATAAGCAGATATTAGAATATGTAAAGTAAAACAAAATTTAAATAACTTTCGTTGAATTTTTAATACTGAATGTTATTTGTTAATACATATTTTTTATTTATATCGCCACTATTGTTATTTAATACTTTACTCGTGATAATAAATACTGCAATGTGTGTATTGTATACAAAATGTTGTCATACTAACATAGAGACCGTGCTGGTACATTTGGATCCCCACGCAACATGTGTTTATTAATACTGTAACATTTGGTAAATTATACAGTTATAGTTTGGTATACTTTAAGTTGTAGTTGTTGTGTTATTGATCTAGTTTAAAGTATGTTACAGTATTTAGTTAAATAACAATAAAAATAATATCAAATCTTTGATTAGTATTAATACAGAGGAAAGTAAAAAAAAGGATCGATTATTTTATCAGTGTGTAATTGTGTGTGGTTGAAATCTTTATATTATTACTAATCAAAATTTTGGTATTATTTACCGATTGTTAATTTTTCTGAATACTGTAACATACTTTAAAATAGATCAGTAATACAACTTAATAACAACTCAAAGTATGCTTTACGGAATATTACAGTAATTGTTACTATAACATGCTAGTATTAATAAACACATGTTGCGTTAGTATGACAACATTTTGTATACAATACACACATTGCAGTATTTAATATCACAAGTAAAGTATTAAATACCAATGGTGACCATATAAATAATAATAATACATTTTCTGAGTGCATAGTTTTAATCCTCAAATTAGTAAATTTTCTAATTAATAATTTTTTATTTATTTAATAAATAAAATTCAAAAAATATCATGGCAAAGTTGAATTTGAAAAATAACTTTGGATTTATTTAATTTACAAATAAAAATAGCATTTAACTTTTTAAGTTAATTATAATTAATTAAATAATTATTTATTTTCCGACACCGGTGGCGCAATGGTTCGCGCGTTTGATTACGGATCCTGGGGTTGTGGGTTCGAGCCCCACATAGAGCATATAGTGGTAGTATAGTGGTGTAAATAGTCGGTAGATGGAACTACGATGACTAACTGTAATGTGGGTTGCAGGTGAAACTGTAAACACATTTCAGGGTGGATGCGAGTTCTGTTGAGGACCGTGCTTCGGAGGGCACGTAAAGATAGCGGTCCCGTCAATTAGGCCATAGCGAAAAACGACGTTAAACAGTATATAAAAAAAAATATTTATTTAAAATCTTTTTGGAAAGGATTTTTTGCAATAAAAAGCTACCCATTTTATGTTTAATATTTCAAAATTGAGTTTTGTACTAATTAAAATTTATTAAAGTGAATAAACTAAATAAATACACAAATTAAATAAAATTAAAACAATAGAAATTTATATCACTACAATAAAGTAATTACAAACATTCATTAATTAAATTGATTTAAATTTTGATATTGTTAGTACAAATGTTTAAATATTAAAAATACAGTATGGGAAGTGTACTAAAGATCCAAATATACAAAGAATAGTATATTCTATAACTAGTATGGAATAGACAACATACCGCGCGAGCGGTAAGTCTGTCATACGAGCCGGTCCCGCGAGAGCGGAATGACTATTCCATACTTGTTGTAGACTATACTTTTTCTTCGACTGCAAATATGAAACACTGTATGGCTTTAAACTGCGGACAAGGTTAAAAACAATGTTTTTTGTGACTCGACATTGAAAACGCAACAAAACACATATTTTTAAATAAAGCAATTAATGTTATTTAATAATTTTATCAAATCAGTACTTAAAAAAGATTTTTATTTAATTTTAGCACATATTTACAAATTAGAATGCAAAAATTGAAGGTTATGTCAGATTGTTGTGACATATATCAGATTTAAATATTTAACAATAGATGGAGCAGTTTTAATTTTTTGAACTAAATTGATAAAAAACTGGTCAAATATTAAGAAATACTAATAAACTTAATGTAATTTTAAAGCAAAACTTTAAATTGTATTAAATTATTCAATATTTTATGGTAAAATATATATATTTTTGCTAATTTTGCTACAGTTTTCTTTACTTTTATAAACAAGAGATGGCACTACATGTGCTCATTCTAACACTTGATACGGAATATTAATACCGTATCTAGAGCTAGAATGGATTCATTCTGTGTTTGAAAAGTGTGTGTATTTGCTTAAATTCTAAAGCAGTCGTAGAAAAAAGTATTACTATAAACTTAGTTCTCATTTCAATAAAAAGTAGCTTATTTCCTTCGTGTATTCTAGAAATTGCTATCTTTTACTTTCAATAGGAGCAATGCTACAGTCGTCCTTATTTGACAGACACCCATTAATAGACAATGACCAAACGATGAAAGAGAAATAGTGCACAGAATCTGTGAGTGACAGGAGCTAATCTGAGTCATGACCTTCTAGATTTTTTACTTAGTTAATAAGCATTGCGTTACTCGTTTCTACTATGCTCGTCAAAAAGAAGTAGGACAGCAGTTTTTTTTTGAAATTGTATTCTAGTAACAAATCAGTTGCGTGCAGTGATGTCAATATCAATTTTTATTAGTGTTTGCAATAGCCAACGTCGATTACTTATAAATGACGGTTCTTATACATACATAACCTTAAATAATATTCCTTATCATGTAATGAGCACCTAACCGTCAAAATGTTATGTACGCCTAAGACAGGATAATCTTACTTTCTATTCTTGTCAAAATTACTGTCAAGCATGACATAACCTAACATTAAGAGTCTAATTTAAGTTGTTAAAATACCAACAAAAAAAAATAGGATTTATTGCTAACTTCTTGTCCTAGTTCTTTGTGGCGAGTCTCGTAATACACTAAAAGTAAATCTGCAAAATAGCTATAATTAAAAACTATAATTTAAATATAGCGGGTATAAATCCCGAAGATAATAGAACGTCAAGTGAGTAGAAAATCTTTCTTACGCGAAACGTTTTGAAACGCTTAATAGAAATTTTGACAGAAACTCTGTTGGATACAAATGGAAACACAGTGGAAGAGAAATTGCATGCATAAATATGAAAAGTTTTTGCAATATTTTGTATTTTCTTGTAGTGTCAGACATTATTTTGTAGTGACAGTTTTAAAAGAGGATAAATCATCTTACCATGAAATCTTTGCAATATTAATATTTGTTTTTTATGTTGTTCAAAATAATTAATATTATTTATCCAATTCATACAGATAATAAGACAATTACCAGCTTTATTTTAAATAAATAAACTCAAAAATAACCCCCACGTGGCTTTTACTTTATTGAGTGGATAATTATTTATTTTACCCACTCAACTGTCACTTGTCAAATTATTTTCTTTTAAGTGTCATTAAAATTTTTAATAAAAATATGAATTCCTAAGCTATTTATTGCCTAAAACCTTGTATGGCACTCATGGGTAAACCGATATTGCCCTCTCGAAAATTAACCTGCTTGGCTGACGCCTCGCAGGTTAATTTTCTCATGGGCAATATCTTACTTTACCCACTAATACCATAAATAACTAATTTTTTTCTTATTTTTTCTGTTTACACAAGGCATTTATTAATTTTTAGTTTTCAAAGAGTCTAGAAATCACAGACAAAAAACAGTTATAACCAGAGTTGATACCTTCATTACAATATATTGTATTAATAACAGGGTCGGACAACAGAAATTTTAAATAATTTCTAATTTTTGGTATATAATCTTATTCGGCAAAGGTTTGTATTAGAGAAACTCACCAAAAAGTCTAAAGTCTAATATAAGTAAACAAACAAAAGAGACCAAGGTAAACTTGAAATAAAGGTTGACGCATATAAATTCGTGAATTTTAGCAAAACTAAAGCTAAATTATTTATTTTTCTGTAAAGAATTGGTGTTTTTTCGTAGTTCTTTAACTTTAATCAATCTAATAATTTTAGATAATGAAAATTAATAAAAAAAAAATGTTTTTGAAAAAAATTGTTTTTACCCCAATCTGATTTTCACCAAAAACAATCCTAGCCTAGAACTTTGGATAATCACTCAATGGTCCAAATTTGAGTTATGTACAATGTGTAATTTGTCAAGGTTTGAAACATTTGAGCATATTTTATTTGAGTGAACACTATATAGACCTTTTAGAGTAGCTCATATACCTTTTCTAACAAACTTTAGTGAACTTGTGTATCTATTAGATGCTCTGGACTTACGGAACATCAAATCTCTTTGTAACTATCTCATTCAATGTGTCAAATTAAGGGCTTTTGTCCTAAATGAATAAATTAGTTAATTACTTAGGTACTTATTGTGATTTTTTTTTTCTTTTTTTTTATATGTATATTTCAATCGTGTTTATTTTTCTTTTCTATTGATTTATCTAACTCTTGCTATAAGATGTATTTCGTTATAAGCAATAAAGATTATTATTATTATTATTATTATTATTATTATTATTATTATTATTATTATTATTATGGTCCAAATTAGAAGTCTCTAGCCCGAAGCGTTCTTGAGTTATCGTGGTCACAAATTTCCCGAACACACAGACCGACAGACCGACCGACCGACAGACAGAATTTTTGTTTTACGGAAATCATATTTTTTGGATATAAAACGTCCAGAAACGTAAAAAAAGCAATAAAAATGTTTCGAATTTTTTTTACTAACGCAAAACATTCCTTGGGGCAATTAAAACAGCAAAAGTAAATCCCTATCAAGTAAAATAATTTTTTTGCCCAAAGGAAAAGAAAAAAGAAGAAAAGGATTAAGTTTAAAATTTAAAAGACATTTTCATGAAAAAATCTAGCATTATTCCATGTTTTACCATTGTTTTCCGCAAAATACAACTTCCCAGAAATTTATTGTTCCTACGAGCTCAATATACTTTGACCTCTTGTTTTACACTTGATTTAGCACTATTGTCATGATAGTACTATAAAACTACGCCATCTATACATATTTTAAAATAGTGAAATTCAAATTCTGTTGTTTGTATGGAAAACGAGGATATACAGGGTTGGTCAGAAGTACTGAATATTTATTTTTTTATTTAATTATAAATGTGCAAGAAAAAATAAAACATTAATGTTTTAAATCTGGATTTAGAAAAATAGAGTCGTTTTATCACAAATGAAAGCCGAGCTTTTTTTTGTAGAATTTTTAAAACGATGATGATGAGGTATTTTTGAAAAAGTGAACCGATAAAAAAACGTTAAATGCCAAGTCTGCACCATTTTTATTTACATATTAACAAAATAAATAAGGGAACGTTCAAGTATTACGTAACGCAAATTTTGATCATTTTAGACCCCCACCCCCCCCTGTAACGCTATTTTCCTATACCATTAACATGGGCGTAACACACCAAAATGACCCCCCCCCTACGAGCGTTACGTAATACTTGAACGTTCCCTAACTAGGTAAAATACAGCCAAAAAATAAAACGACGAAGAAGAAAAAGAATAAGAAAAATAATAAAAAAAGAAAAAAAGAAGAAAAATAAGAAAAGGAAAATAATAATAATAAGAAGAAGACTTAAAGACGACGACGAAAAAGAAAAAGAAGAAGAAGAAAAAGAAGAAGCAGAAAATATTAAATAAAGAAAATAGTTGATTCTTTACCAATGACTAACATAGTTGGCATCCATTTTGAATCCTATTTTTTTGAGCAAAATTTAAATTGCCAGATTGGGATTGGATACAAATTTTAATGGTATTATAATTTAAAATAGTGTTAAAAATGGCACATATGACAAAGCACAAACCTAGCATCATTGGTGTGAGAGAAAAAAACAATGTCTGCCATCAGAACGAAACCAAATCATTGTTTTTGATTTACCCTGTTTAATGTATTTACATTGCGAAGAATAATATTGTGTCTGGTGTACATTATACGCTATATGTATATTTATAGAAGTCATAGATTCTACATGAATGTACTGAAAATATGTTATGTGCAAATTTAAATTTTTGATTTTGATATTCCCCGTCACGTTTTCTGTGCACTTTAAGGTCCATATGTCTATAGTTATCCCATTTCTTTTGGCACAGAAGATAAATTTATCCTTACTTATAGGGTGGAAATTAAAAAAAAAATTAAAACGGGTAATATTTCTAGTTGGGTGGGAATATTTTTTTTTCTACGACTGCTTTAGAATGTAAGCAAATACACACACTTTTCAAACACAGAATGTATCTATTCTAGCTCTAGATACGGTATGTATATTCCGTATCAAGTGTTAGAATGATCACATGTAGTGCTATCTCTTGTTTATAAAAGTAAAGAAAACTGTAGCAAAATTAGCAAAAATATATATATTTTGCCATGAAATATTGAAGAATTTAATGTAATTTAAAGTTTTGCGTTAAAATTACATAAAGTTTATTAGTTTTTCTTAATATTTGACCAAATTTTTATCAATTTAGTTCAAAAAATTAAAACTGCTTCATCTATTGTTAAATATTTAAACCTGATATCAACAATTTGACATAACCTTCAATTTTTGCATTATAATTTGTAAATATGTGCTAAGATTAAATAAAAATCTTTTTTAAGTACTGATTTGATAAAATTATTAAATAAAATTAATTGCTTTATTTAAAAATTTGTATTTTGTTGAATTTACAATGTCGAGTCACAAAAAACATTGTTTTTAACCTTGTCCGCAGTTTAAAGCCATACAGTGTTTCATACTACTACACATATGGAATAGTCATTCCGCGCTCGCGGGACCGTCATATTCGCCTACCGGCTCGTATGCCAAACTTCCTGCTCGCGCGGAATATTGTCTATTCCATACTAGTTACAGAATATACTATTTTCTACTACCTAATTAAGTGCTATATTATATAGGTACTATGATAATTTTTCTACAAGCACTTGAAAAACGGAAAAAAACGGAATAAAATATTTTCAAGACCATTTTTCTCGAAAACGGAAAAACATAGCTATTTACTTTAAAGATATTCGGAATCAGGTAAAAAATTACTATCGGAATCGAATCAAAGATTATGCAGAAGATTATTTAACATTATTTACCAAAATTAAGTTTTCTGTATTTAGCTGTAAATCGTTCTGTTATGTGTAGACCTTCTACTACCATGATCTATAATCAAATTTTTCTGTAGAGCTACTTCATCTCATTAATCCTTCAGGAATACCGTGTATACTATAAGTTTTGGCCCCCTTTAACCCTTTACTATTTGCCCATGCTAACCATTTTTCGCATGACGCAAACTAAAACGGTCCCGAACCTTTTGAAGAAAGAATTTTCGTAAATCAGTTATTCAATTCATAAATTATAAGGTTCTCAATTAGATGAACATACAAACAGGCAGACAGACAGATCGACCTACTTTTTTTACATTTCTCGATGTTTTATACTAGTTTAAATCCGAAAACTTTTTTCGGTCGATTTCAAAGAACCGTAAAAAATAATTAAAAAGTCTAAATTATGGTTCCACCTTAATGAAAAGTTTCTATGTCATCACGTAGCTCGTGTTCTACATTTTAGAGGATATTTTGCACTGTCTTCACCATCATAAAACCTAAAAACGATCGTCTCGTATCCCTTACTTATGAAACTTTCCCTACGTTTAAACTTCATATATCCAAGCGACTTTACACACGATCGCTTTATGACAGCTTTATGTCACTTTGCATATGAAGGCATACTAATTTATGATAGTAAAAAGTTTATGAAAATGTTTCCCGCGAGATCCATAAATTTCCTGACTATATTAATTGAATTACTAGGACATTTCCATTAAAATGGAATAGAAGACTACAGAATACACTTTGCCATATTTTTAGTAAATTTTTCACATTCTCCTTGTCATTATTGACCAATTGTTAATACAGTAATTTGTTATACAGTAATTTGTCAATATTGTCAATTGTCAATATTGTCAATTGTTAATATTGTAAATTTTTAATATTGTCAATTGTTAATATTGTCAATTGTCATTACTGGCAGTTGTCAATATTTTCAATTGTAAATATTGTTAATTTTCAATATTGTCAATTTTAAATATTGTCAATATTGTCAATTTTAAATATTGTCAATATTGTCAATTTTAAATATTGTCAATATTGTCAATTTTAAATATTGTCAATATTGTCAATTTTTAATATTGCCAATATTGTCAATATTGTCAATATTGTTAATATTGTCAATATTGTCAATATTGTTAATATTGTCAATATTGTAAATATTGTCAATATAGTCAATATTGATTGCCAACATTTTCAATATTGTCAATGTTATTAATTGTTAATATTATTAATAATTGATTGACAATATTGATAATTATTGTTAATATAATATTGTTAATATTGTCAATATTGTCAATATTGTTAATATTGTCAATATTGTAAATATTGTCAATATAGTCAATATTGATTGCCAACATTGTCAATATTGTCAATGTTATTAATTGTTAATATTATCAATAATTGATTGACAATATTGACAATTATTGTCAATATTGTCATTCGTCAATAATTCCATTTGTGAATATTTTCAATATAATCAATTGTCAATATTGTCAATTGTCAATATAGATTGTCAATGTTGTCAAAATAGATGCCAATATTGGCAATATGGTCAATATTGTCAATTGTTAATATTGACAATTGAAAATATTGAAAATTGATTATATTTAAAATATTGACAAAATGGCATTATTAACAATTGTCAATATGGTCAATTTTCAATTTTGTCAAATGTCAATATTGTTAATTGTCAATATTGTAAAT
Source organism: Brachypterus glaber (assembly GCA_958510825.1). Lineage (NCBI taxonomy): Eukaryota > Metazoa > Arthropoda > Insecta > Coleoptera > Kateretidae > Brachypterus > Brachypterus glaber. The sequence goes on along the minus strand of OY294052.1, from coordinate 26,240,204 downwards.
TGTCAGTATTGTCAATATTGTCAATTGACAATATTGTAGGTACATTAAAAATATTTTTAATTGTCAGTTTTGTTAATATTGGCAAAAAAATTTAATTGTCAATATTGTTAATTGTCAATATTGTTAATTGTCAATATAAATAATTTAAATAATATAAAAATATTGTTACAAAATGATGTGTAATTGTTTTTTTTTTCATATTTTTATATTTGATAGAAAATTCTTGCAATGAGCATAAATGTTCCTGTAGTCCAGAATTTCTATAGTTAGGAATAAAAACCGGACGTTTAAATTATGTATGAACGTTTCAACCCTTATATTCCTTTGACACTATAGGTATATAAAAAAAATGAATATTAATACAGTAATTTGTTAATACAGTAATTTGTCAATATTGTCAATTGTCAATATTGTCAATTGTTAATATTGTAAATTTTTAATATTGTCAATTGTCAATTGTTAATATTGTCAATTGTCATTACTGGCAGTTGTCAATATTTTCAATTGTAAATATTGTTAATTGTCAATATTGTCAATATTGTCAATATTGTTAATATTGTCAATATTGTAAATATTGTCAATATAGTCAATATTGATTGCCAACATTGTCAATATTGTCAATGTTATTAATTGTTAATATTATCAATAATTGATTGACAATATTGATAATTATTGTTAATATAATATTGTTAATATTGTCAATGTTGTCAATATTGTTAATATTGTCAATATTGTAAATATTGTCAATATAGTCAATATTGATTGCCAACATTGTCAATGTTATTAATTGTTAATATTATCAATAATTGATTGACAATATTGACAATTATTGTCAATATTGTCATTCGTCAATAATTCTATTTGTGAATATTTTAAATATAATCAATTGTCAATATTGTCAATTGTCAATATTGTCAATATAGATTGTCAATGTTGTCAAAATAGATGCCAATATTGTCAATATGGTCAATATTGTCAATATTGTCATTCGTTAATAATGCCATTTTGTCAATATTTTAAATATAATCAATTTTCAATATTTTCAATTGTCAATATTGTCAATTGTCAATTGTCAATATGGTCAAATTTCAATTTTGTCAAATGTCAATATTGCTAATTGTCAATATTTTAAATTGTCAGTATTGTAAATATTGTCAATTGACAATATTGTAGGTACATTAAAAATATTTTTAATTGTCAGTTTTGTTAATATTGGCAAAAAAATTTAATTGTCAATATTGTTAATTGTCAATATAAATAATTTAAATAATATAAAAATATTGTTACAAAATGATGTGTAATTGTTTTTTTTTTATATTTTTATATTTGATAGAAAATTTTTGCAATGAGCATAAATGTTCCTGTAGTCCAGAATTTCTATAGTTAGGGATAAAAACCGGACGTTTGAATTATGTATGAACGTTTCAACCCTTATATTCCTTTGACACTATAGGTATATAAAAAAAATGAATATTACATGAAATATTTATAGGCCCTTTTATATATTTTATTTGTACATAAAATCAAAGCCGAAACCCATCTTTTTTTTTTCTACGACTATATTTTATCTACCCGGGATCTAATAATCTATAAATCCAATCTGGATCAGGTTATTTATTGTTTCTAAATATAATTAAGTTATACAAAACCTAATTTGAGCATTATGGTCAGGGTAGAAGGTAAAACGGTGGAGCAGAGTCATTGTGGGAAATTCCTTGGGGTGATCCTTGACTCCGCACTTAGTTGGAAGGAGCATATAGACAGTCTAATTAAAAAATTAGCCATAAAGAGTTACTGCATATTGCAATTAAGAGATACAGTTAGTTTACATACACTAAAAAACTTCTATTATGGATGCATTCATTCTATATTAGCATATGGACTCCTCTCATGGGGAAATAGTGCCCACACTGACAAAGTCCTCACTATTCAAAAAAGAATTATTCGGTTAATGTTCAAGGCTCCTTACAATTCCTTATGTAGGTCACTATTTACTGAAAACAGAATTATGACAATTTATAGTTTGTATATTTTTCAGTGCGTCATGTACATTAGAAAAAATAAAAATGATTTTGTCAGTTGTGGGGATGTAAACATGTACATCACTAGACAATCAGACTCTTTATATGCCCCTACAAGTAATCTGGTGCAGGTAAATAGGGGACCAAAGCTTACTGCGGTTAAACTTTACAACAATTTACCTTCTCATATAAAAAGTGAAGCCAGCCTCACACAATTTAAATCTAGGGCCAAGACTTTCTTGTCGGAAAACTGTTTCTACTCCGTAAAGGAGTTTTCCGACAAGAAATTTTCATAATTTATATATTAAAGGCTTAAATAAATAAGTATGGTATATCATGCTATGTTGCCTTTTGACACGGCAATATAGTCCAGAAATCTTTATCTTTCAATAAATTTTAGGTACCTATTAAGTTTTCTTAAGTTTTAAGTATTACCTAACTTGAATTTTTGTTTTTTGAAATTTTACTTGTAGATCTCTTGTATATTTTTATTTTTTGTTATATCAAGATGACTATTTCTTATATGTATATTGTACATCTTTGGAAGTAAATAAATAATAATAATAATAATAATAATAATACCGATCAAGGTGTCTAGTTTTTAGAAAGGGTTACTCCAGTAAAGAATGGCAGGTTTGGTTTGGTACATTTAAAAAAAATATCCTGTAATTTATTTATTTAGTTTATCGTCGTTCTCGGACCTATTTTTAGGTATTTTACACGGACTGATGTAACTACAACAAGTTTTGAATAGATACTCTTCACTATAATATTACTTTAAACTAGTGATAAATACATCATACATAAAATTTAATTATGCTTTCCCAATGCTCATGAATACAACTTGTAGTTGCATCTTCAGCGTAAAGCTGACTTACTTTATTCTATGCGAAATCATAATCACAAAACAATTTTTTATATTTTGCGAGTATTATAAGTTCACAATCATAGGCATTTTGTGTGCTCTTAAAGGCCCATAAAAGGCTAGTACTTTTTATCTTTTGGGTTGGCAAAAGGACAAATGAATATAGCTTGACTTTTTCCGTCACTTTGAAGTTTAATTTTTTATAAATAATAAAAACTGGCCCAGGTATTTACTATAATATATTCTAAATATGCATATACATACCTACATAATTACAAAATTTTGTTTTTATGCATATACATACCTATATGACTACAAAATTTTGTTTTTTGGTTATTTTTTTTGTTGATTTATAACAAAAACAAATATATTTATCTAACATATTTTTATTTCCGGTTATTTCCAAAGTTAGTTCTTTTAATAACCTGTACGCTGTTTGTGGATTAACCCGAGACCACCCATCGGAACTACAGTTCGAATAATCGTTATATATTTTTTTTAATTTCCAATTAAACAAATCATAAATTATTGTTACTAAATTTATACTAGACTATACCCCCTCGGGTTAAAACTATTAATTAATTCCTTTATAATTGAGACATACGATATAGTTCTAATGCTCCCTACAGAGCCGCCCAGATTAACATTTAAAATAAAAATCTTAGCAGGCGGGAGTGACTTTAAAATTTCTTTCACGTACGATATCTAAAATATAAACTAAAGAAGGTTTAACTTCCATTATTTTTACCCCTATAATTAAGTTAATTTTCCACAGGATAACCTCGAAAGTATACACGTAGGGAAACTTTAGATGATACTGAAAAAGACATATCGACAGAAAAGTTATGTACACTGGTAGAAAACTCTAAAAATAGTACAACCAAACGTTGTTGTAACAAGTTTGAGGTATATGATACCATTTTTACGAATATTCTAAAACATTATAACATTATATTATGATAAATACACTCTTAAAATTGTAGGTTCATATTATTTAATAATGCAACAACGCTGTTGTCACTATAAGAGTTTTTTCAGGAAGGGTGATTAACAAAGATGGCGACAATCAGCTGATTCTAATAAATATTTTACCAAAATATTGAAAGTAGGCATTTTGGACTAACATTGTGCATAAGTATACCCAACGATAAGCATGTACATGTACATTTAATTACATGTGATATTTAGTTTCTGTGCACATAAATTAATCTAAAATATATCACAAACACCCATGTAGACGTACACGTCTACATGTTTTTAAATATGGACACGCCCCTCAAACCATGTTGTTAGAGGTACACGTACCGCCTATCTTTCTTCCTTCGAATACTTTTTCTTTCTTTCTTGTACGCAGTCCGTCACTTATCCACGTCTCTTCCTACCAGGCTCTGCTAGCTTCTCTGCGCGCCAAAGGAAAATCTGATCGGTTAACAGTTTGTTGTTGTAAATTAAACAATCGCACTCGTTTGTAAATACCGAACATGTTTACTTTTTTGTTGTTGTATTCTATGCAATATATAGTTTTTGGCGCATATATAACTATTTATTGTTGTATACTATAACCTAATTACGTTATTAATTACGCTATTGTGTAAGGGAAACTGGAAGAAAAATGGTTGAAAAATAGATAAGGTAAATTTGATTGAATCTAAAATTAATTATAATTATTCTTTCTAGCATATTCCTAATACATAGTACATGTATAGCACCTTGTAGTCACACACTTGATGCGATTTTTAAATTTAAAAATATCATCTAAACACCGCGCAGAATTTATCTGGATTGATGTTGATTTATGGTTGGTATAATTAACTTAATACCCCATGTAAGGTTGCTATCTTGTGTTTTTTTATTGTGACACAAAACATTATTTTGAGATTTAAAAAAATATAAATAATTTTTAAAAAGCAAGAATAATACAAGGACAAGACAAGGAAAATTAAGCATCAATCTACAAATACTTTGTTTACTTTGTTAAAATAAAGCAATATAACGTAATGCTCAATAAACGTTTCATAGTAAACGATTTAAGAAGTTGGAATAATACTGCCTTCCTAAGCTAAAAGGTCCTATCTGTGTATGTTAAACCTATGTAGATAGGACCTTTCAGCTTAGAACGGCAGAATACTGGTCTATAGTTTTAGAATAATTTTAGGTATCACTAGCTCAGGTAATGTGAAATTTTATTCTAATAGCACATTATTAATAAAACACATATTACTTTTATTTTAATTTTAAACAATTTTTTTCTTTTTTAAAAACATTTTCTTATTAAATGACAGTCAAATTAACCTAAATGTCAAAAATAATCAAAAGCATAATTGGAAATAAATATATCACTAATAGTATATTATTCAATGAGCGTATAATAATTGCTATTATCCAATACATACAGATAATAAGACAATTAACAGCTTTATTTTAAATAGATAAACTCAATAATAACCCCCGCATGGCTTTTACTTTATTGAGTGGATAATTATTTATTTTATCCACTCAACTGTCACTTGTCAAATAATTTTCTTGTAAATGTCATTAAAATTTTTAATAAAAATATGAATTCCTAAGCTATTTATTGGATAAAACCTTGTATGGCACTCATGGGTAAACCGATGTTGCCCTTTCGAAAATTAACCTGCTTGGCTGACGCCTTGCAGGTTAATTTTCTCATGAGCAATATCTTACTTTACCCACTAGTACCATAAATAACTATTAATTACCCGAATGATTAATATCTATTATACGCGAGTAGAATTCTATATTTTTTCCACGGTCGTCTTATATTTTAAATGCTTTATTTTTACAGACCCGTGATTAATAAGTCTATTAATCACTACCGTGGATAAAAGTTATTTTTAAACATATAAGCATAGCTGTTTTGATTCGATTTTTCACACAGATATATTCTGCGCATAGTTTACATACTCATTGCATTGTTTTGCTTAATTTATTTATAGTTTTGTAGAACAATACAAACTGTGCTAAAATGATATTAATTATTCGGTTTGAAACACAGATGGCACGAATGTAGTGTATATCGTACGTACGTATCGCGGTGTAGATGTCAAAAGGTCTCTGTGCTATTCAAATGTAAATTTCATGGCAAATTTAATAGGTTTTTAATGACATCCGACAGATCTTTGTTAATTAGTGGCGGTTAACATTGCGCCACATGCCATGTTACATATCGCTTCCGTTTAAATACAAATAATTTATGCGCCACTTCTTGTGTCTGATTATGATGGTTAGAATATTCCTTCATGTTACAATAGTTTGTATGTGTTCAACATGCTTGCCTTGCAATTGTGGTGTGCAATTGTAGTAGTTCTCCCACACTATGGCCGCCCGGGGTGATTTTAAATAGTAGGTCAATAGTAGTCAATTCATTAAAGGGTCTAAATAAATCACACATTTTATTATACATTAACATCATGAGACTTTTTATTGTATTTCCAAAAAAGGTATAAATTTTTTAAACCTTCCCGCTTGTAAACATTATTTCCGTTACTATGGTAACGCTTGCGTCATAAGCCAATTCGCAAAGTCTGTTTCACACAACCGTAAAAACGTTGATATGTGCCATCACAGAACACCCATTAACGAGTTATAAAGCGATTATGTGACAAAATGTTGCTTCTACAAAGATAATTTGTTTTTTGTAAAAGTTTTACCAATTCTCCTTTTTTTTTCACATCAAGACACCTCTGTGTTCTGTACTGCACACCAAGACAGGACCGTGTTGAGATAAAACACACTCAGAAAATTTCGTTGTATTTTTAATACTGAACGTTGTTTGTTAATACCTATCTTTTATTTATATATGTTAGTATGACAACATTTTGTATACAATACAAACATTGCAGTATTTAATATCACAACTAAAGTATTAAATACCAATGGTGGCGATATAAATAACAAATGTGTATTTACAAATAAAATTTAGTATTAGAATTGGAATTACATTTTCTGAGTGTAGCGCACACCAAGACAGCACCGTATTGAGATAAAACAGGACTGAGGAGGTACATAGGGCAATTAATTTTATAAAATAAGGATTGTCAAGTCTATTAGGATAAATAAATAATTTTCTAATTGACTATGTTCATGCTTTTTATAATAACACCCTACGTGCTTTTTATTATAAAAATCTACGAATTAACACAATACTCGTGAAAAATTGTAAAAATTATGTGAAATAAAAAGTATTTATTGATTTGGTTCATATAAAATCATTGATATAGGATACAAAATATAGAAGTTATGTTGACATTCAATACAAGCCAAATGCTTCAGTGTAAATCGGACGTATTCATGACGTATTTACGCCAAATTTAAAAAAAATAAATATAGCAAATTTGGAAATACTATAGGACTCGCAAATTTACCCTTGAAAAAATTATCAGTTCAAATGTTTTTCCTTTTATCTATCCGGGGCCCAGGTAACTATATTACAAAAGTTTATCATCTGTCTAAGTTATATGCCAACATCTTCATTAATTCGTTTTTTAATAACCCTTCTGTTTTCCCAGTATAAGTCGCAGAACATTTTAAATACAATAATATATATATTCACTCGTTGTGTCTAAAAATTCCTTTATGTAACAATAGTTTGTATGTATTCAACATAGTTGCTTTGCTATTGATACTTGCAGCGTGGTGTAGAATTGTAACACTTCTGTAACATACCATTCTCTATTGGATCAATGTGTTAAATTCAATTTGACAACAATTATTTAGATCTGTGACACTAAGAATTTGCTATTGTGCACTAGAAAGCATTACTTTGTATTTTTTATTATGGTGTTTAAGAATTTTAGCACCAAATACGAATCATATACCTATGCCTATGCCTATAGGCTAAATAGTAGCGCCTTCGCCACAATTGAAAGTGTTATCTCTAGTTTTAAAATTATGGCGAAGGCGCGATATGACAATGACTAATCATCCACTACACACCCGGTATATATTTCTCGTTTGTCATAAAAACAAACATATATTGAGAAATATTGCCAAAACACTAAGAAAATAACAAATTTCCTGACTCATTTAGGTCATGACTCATATACATGGGGAGAGAACAGTCAGGGGTAGCTTGACTAAACAAAAAACTAAAAAATATTAACAACTATGTTTTACTACATGTTTTTACTAACGCTTTATTAATTTATGATTTTAAGAGAAAATTAAATTGATAGGAAGAAGTTTTTTAATGCGTCTATAAATAATCTCCACTTAATTAGACTAAAAGCTTTATAAACAGGAGTATTACTTATCGGTTTATTATACTCTGCGTATTTTTACAGCTAGAAGAGTATTTTAGGATTATTTACCTAAAGTGTATGTCTGTCTGTCTGTCGATCTGACCGGGAATATTTGTAACCACGATAACTAGAGAACGCTTTGTGTTAACGACTTCAAATTTGGAATTTCCTTATCACTAGTTTTTGGCTGAAATTGTTATTAATAAAAAATGTAGGTGGGGTAAGGGTGTCAAAGGAGGTGTTTTTTTTTTATTTTCTTTTTAAAAAAAATAATTTTATCCAATACATACAGATAATGAGACAATTACCAGCTTTATTTTAAATAGATAAACTCAATAATAACCCCCGCGTGGCTTTTACTTTATTGAGTGGATAATTATTTATTTTACCCACTCAACTGTCACTTGTCAAATTATTTTCTTGTAAATGTCATTAAAATTTTTAATAAAAATATGAATTCCTAAGATATTTATTGGATAAAACCTTATATGGTACTCATGGGTAAACCGATATTGCCCTCTCGAATATTAACCTGCTTGGCTGATGCCTCGCAGGTTAATTTTCTCATGGGCAATATCTTACTTTACCCACTAGTACCATAAATAACTATTTTTTTTTTTAAATAAATAAACTCGAGGGTAAACCACTACAAAATATTTGTACATAGACTTCCGAGAATTTCTTTATAAAAATCTATTGTTTTCGTTAAGATTTCTAAGATTTCAGAAAATTCCTAGAAATCTTGTTCAAAATTACTCAGCTTTTCGCGATTTTTGTAAAGATTTTCAAACCTTTGTAGACGGACTTCCCATAGTGCGGTTTGCCGTTATTTATTTTTAGTTCGACTTTGAAAAACACCCAGTTTTCTGATACAATTTGTTTACTTATAATGTAAACATCAATTTAAAACTAAAAATCAAATAATCTCTTAGGCGAAACGTTTTCTAATAGTACAAAAGGGTCACCTGACTTCCGCGACTTTTTAATAAATAGGACCACTTCAATAAACATTACATTTTCTCGTTGCTTAATTAAAAATAACTGGCGGTTTAATTTAAAAATACAAAGAATAAAAAAAGTGAAAAATATATTTTTTTAAATACTTTCATTTTTAAAAAATTTCGAAATTTATTTTTGTTTTTTAATTTTATTTTTTTTACAATTTTATATGAAATCGTCTTTTGTTTTTAACTAATAAGTAAAAAAATCTTACTTTTGACCTATTTATTTAAAAGTCGTGACTATTTTTTTGGTTTTAAACCGGTACACATTATAAGTAAATAAAGAAAGAAAACTGAGTGTTTTTCAAACTTAAACTAAAAGTGAATAACGGCAAACCGTGATATTGGTTAACCGCCCAAACAAAAATATTTTTTTTTTTCAATTTTTTTAATAATATTTTTTTTTACTTTTTTTTATTTTTTGTTTTTGTTTTGAAATCCAAGAAAACACTTTTAAAAACGAAGCAGCATAAATCGTTGCGGCTTGTATATTAGCTTATCGCAGAATAAACAAACTTGTAAGTGATTTTTTGTGTGTCGGGGGTGGACAAAAATTTTGGAGCGGTAAATTGAATGGAGATTTTCTCGGGTAAACCATTCGTAACGAGATACTATTTAAATATGTCCACACCATTTCACTTTCCCCCCGGCTTTTGAGTAACACGCGGAACCGAATCAATAACACAACAATAGATAAAGCAAACTTGAGTCATATCAAAATGTCATCTTAAAGAAAACAAATCTTATACAAGGGCATGGATGGGGTGAAAAATATACAATTACACTGAGAAAAATTACCAGATATTTCTTTTGTAGTAAATTTTTACTATAGGCACGTTTCTTCTTCTTCTTCTTCTTCTTCTTCTTCTTCTTCTTCTTCTTCTTCTTCTTCTTCTTCTTCTTCTTCTTCTTCTTCTTCTTCTTCTTTTTCTTCTTCTTCTTTTTCTTCGCCTTTTTCGTCTTCTTCTTCCTGTTCTTACTCTTATTTTTCTGCTTCTTTGTTTTTTCTCTCTTTTCTTCTTCTTGTTTCTTCTACTTTTTTCTTTTTTCTTTTTTTTCTTCGTATTCGTCTTCATCTTTTCTTAGTCTTCTTATTTTTCTCCTTTTTCTTCTTATTCTTATTGTTTTTCTTCTTTTTCCTACTCTGGATCTATAATGTAGACCCTAAAATCCTTTGTGATATATGAACACTCTAAAGTCAGAAATGGTCTGCAATGCTTCCCTTTTTTTGTTTTCTTCTTCGTCTTTTTCGCCTTCTTCGTCCTCTTTTAAATTTTCTTCTTTTCCTTCTTCCTCATCTTCTCCTTCTTCTTATTTTTATTCTTTTAATTTTTCTTCTTCTGGATATACTTTATAGACCTTACAACACTCTAAAGTCAGAAATGGCCCTTAACACTTTAACCGAGGAGGCATTTTTTTAGGTATAAGGAAAACATAGAATTATTCAATCCTTTTTATAAATTTCTACTACTAAATCTAATAAACAAAAACTATATTTCCTTATTTCTTATATGTACATATAATATTTCTGTACAGTTTTTTTCTTAGTGTACCAAAAATGTCTAAGAAGCAAGCAAGCTATTGTGCCTAGAAGTCGGGAACTTTTTAGGGGGAAAAATTGCCACCCCCCTGCTATTTGTCATTGGTAGTGATGGTTGATATATTTATGTTCCTCGGATTGTCTGTAGCAAAGTGCCTGGCTCTCCTGCAGCCTGATGCTGTGCTTTCTATTAATCGTAACAGCTATACGTTATCCTTTTAGGCATGTGGGGAGCAGGATTTTGCGGGAATTACAAAACAATTTTCTTCTTTCCAAATCTGAAAACATATAATCCCTAGCCAAGGAAATACTGTCTGCTCAAAAACATAACAACAAACCGTTTTTACTTTTGTAATTATTTTACAAATATACCATTTTATACTGCTTTCCAATATGCGCAAAAATGTTTTTTATAATTAAATTCTTAATGAAGCTAGCTTACAGAAATATTAAAGTGCGCTGTGCAGAGTATCACTATCAGAACTATATGGTGTTTTACAAAGGATGGATAAGAGGCATAATTATAATTAAAATTCTTTGTAGGTTAAGTGGGTCGTTTATTTCTAAATTATAATTAGAGATAATTCTATTGTGAAGTGAGTACTCCTGACAGGAGTCTCCTGTGTGCCTTTCAAGACGCAGAATGTTGCAGGAATTATTAAACAATTTTCTCCTTTCGAAAAGTGGAAAAATATAATTTCGTACTCGCTGGAAAAGCCGACGAGACGTTTTCAAAAGTTATTCACCGTCACCTGATGTGACATGAAAAACTATTTATTTATACTGAATACAGTTTTCATAAAAATGTATCAATTTTCCGGAAAATTGCTTTTTATATAGAAAATCCTTACAAAGAGCCTTATTTTTCCATTTTGTGTTTATCACAAACAATTTTTTCTTGGTCTACATTATTATGAAGAAAATAATTTGTCAAACCAAATTTATTGACGAAGGTTTTAACTAAAATTAAGATCCTGATAACGAAAAAAATCCTTAAAAATATTATTACGAACTTGGTGTTCATTTTAAAGCTTTAAAAAGTTCTGCTTTAGTAAAATTGATTAAATTTTATATTTTTTACAAAATAAATTCTCTGTAAATAACATCAAACTTTCTTGTCTTTAAAATCTTATTTAAAAGCAATTTAATGTTTTCTTTTGAATTGGTTTAATTTTTTGTTGATTTTTTTTTTTATTAAAAGAATGAATCCAATAAAAATGTATTAAGATTTAAATTAAATTTATAAATTTTGCATCATCACTATATATATTTATGGAGCCTCCAAAGGCATTTGATATAGTTAGCCACATAAATTTATGACATCCCTAATGAAATTTAATGTACGTTTTGTTTTTTTTTTTTGGTAAACAAAAAATGTCACAGAAAGGTGTAAATTTTGATACTTTATTATAAAAAACAATTGAATACAATTTTCTTCTTTAAAAGAAAATTAAAAAAAAAAGAAAATTTGAAAGTAGTTAAAGTTGCGTTGATTATAATTAAAAAGAAAACTACTCTCTTAAATTTTTAAAAATTCATTAAATAACTTTTAAAGTATTTATATTATATCTCATAAAGGGATCTTATTCTATAAAGAAAATTATTTTGCTTACAGATCTTTTGTAAAGTCTAAACCTATTATCAAGTTTAAATACTTTTATTGTATTTTTATTGTGTTTTTATTGGGTTTAGTTGAAGCTAAGATAATAAAATTTATCAGCTAATAAACCTAAATAATCTTAAAACTAAATATTAATTAAAAGGGAAACTTGGTTAAAGAATTTATTTCCTTTTCTGAATCAAATGAAAATAGTCCAGAAGATACAAAATTTGATAAATAACACAAGTCTACAACTTTTTTAACTCATTATTTCTTATGTTTTTTGATGCGCTGAAACCGATTTCGCTAAAATAAAGATTCATAGCGTAGTTTTTTCACAAATCGTATATTCATAAATTTTTTGTAGACCTGTGTAATTAATTGTATGCCAAGGTCAGAAAGAACATCCTTACAGGACAAATCTTATTTCCAAAACTAGGAACGAGACTCGCAAAAAAAAACAAATCCAGCAAAATCGTTTATTTATTTGCACAAATTTTTTTTAGAAAGCCTCTACAAAATAGAAAGAGAATATTTGTACGTCCGACGTACACAAAGCTAAGTGTACGTCCTGTATTCTTATTGGCTGATTTTTAGGGGTTTTAATGCTTTTAAGGTATAAAATCATGCTAGCTTTGCTTTTCCACACACGTATGATATTATTTTGCATGCGTATGAAATAAGGCACTTTCTTAATCTCTAAATCGTGTGTCGTTTACATAGTTTTGGTACCCCTTGACAGCGCCTGCGCTAGAATATTATACGGTGGTTTCGAATTTTCAAAAAAAAATAAAAATCGTCCTAGACAAAAAATTCTTGGATATAAATTTGTTTCATAAAAAAATAAGCAACTTTTTTTTTTAATGTCCGTATGTCCGCCTGTCCGATGTCACGATTTTTGTTAACAAAATAATTCAAGAACAAATAATCCGATCGACTTAAAAATTTCAGGAAAAATCAAATTCTACGAAGGGAAGATCCCTATTGTTTTTGAAAGTAATCCCCCAAAAAACAAAAAAGTTATGGGCGTTAAACAAAAATGGAAAAAAGCTGAAAGAAAATTCCGATTAACGTAATTATTTCAGGAAAAATTACTTTTATCCAATACATACAGATAATAAGACAATTACCAGCTTTATTTTAAATAGATAAACTCAATAATAACCCCCGCGTGGCTTTTACTTTATTAAGTGGATAATTACTTAATTTACCCACTCAACTGTCACTTGTCAAATTATTTTCTTGTAAATGTCATTAAAATTTTTAATAAAAATATGAATTCCTAAGCTATTTATTGGATAAAACCTTGTATGGCACTCATGGGTAAACCGATATTGCCCATGAGAAAATTAACCTGCGAGGCGTCAGCCAAGCAGGTTAATTTTCTTATCTTACTTTACCCACTAGTACCATAAATAACTATTATTATCAGTTCTACCAAAATAAAATAAAAAAAATTGTTTTTTGAAAAAAATTTTGTTATTTTTTTTTTATTTTTCGTTTTTCGCAAAATGGAATGGAATGGAATTACGGCTTGTTTTATCGTCGTTTCCTGGACTTCCCTTTTTCGACTTAGATAAAAATTTCATAGTAGAGCTTCAAACGTCCTACTGGCAATAAAACGAATTCAATTAAGAAGCCTTTAATTGAATTGAATCGTTTCTCTTAAAATAAATGAAGAAACGCCTTCTATTAAGAAAAATTACAGCATCCGTCTATATTAATTAAAATAAGTCGAACTTAGGGTAAACCACTTTTAAATTGTTATACATTATAAAATTCTGGCCTATAAAGAAATCATTATAATCAAATTATATAAAATTCTTCGCCTTTCTAGGTATTTTAAAAAAGAAAAAAGTCTGTGATATAAACAAAAATTAAATAGAAGTCAAATTAAAATTATTTTGTCCAACACCTTCACAGAAACACTTGTTTTGAGCACTATTTTAAATGTCAAAAGTAAGTTTTTTCCACTAGTGACTAAAAAATTTTTCACCCACTCTTTTACGTACAGCTTTTGATCTCACCCAAAATTAGTTACATACCCTATTAATTAAGTATTATAACTATTCTATAAATAGAAGCACGTTAACTAAACCATAAAAATTAAAGAAAACCCCAAATTATTCTTTAGTTTTTGAATAAAATCTGTTTTTATTAAAAATTCTGTCATCACCGCGTCCATTTTGACGTTTGTAAGAAATGTAAAACTAGCAATTGTTTATTTTTAATAGGCATACTTAGGCCATGGCTACCTATTATTTTAGTATTAAGAAAACTTAATCTTAATATTTTTGACATAATTTTTCTCAAAATTATAGATTTTTATTTAAAAATAAAAGGTGTTGGATAAAATTAAATTCTCAACTCGTGTATTAAGTGATTTTATCCACTTAATACACTAGTTAAGAAAATGACTATTACTCAATTTTCATCATTCACAACGCGGAGCGCTAGAATAGTATTATACGGTAGTTTTAAATTTCCCAAAATCGCTCGTCTGTCCGTCCGTCCGTCTAATTTTCACGTTTTTTGTATACACATAACTCAAGAAAGAATAATCCGATCGACTCGAAATTTTCAGGAAACATCAAGTTTTATGGGGGGAAGATCCCTATTGTTTTTAAAAGTAATCCCCCCAAAACAAAAAAGATATGGAAGTAAAACTTAAAAAAAATAAAAAAACATTTTTTTTTTCGTTTTTGGAAAAAAGAAAATTTTAGAATTGTTTTTAATTTATTTTTTTAAACATTTTTTCCAATTTTTTTTTGAAAAAAAAAATATTTTTTAAATTTTTTAATCTCAGCATTACAAAGCGACTTTTTACACCACCGAGGCCGGCAAAATTATTTTACTTCATTTTTATTTATTTTTTTTATTAGTAAGTATAAAAAACTCGCTTGTAAGTTTTATCTTTGTTCAAATACAATAGAAATTAGAATTAGACAATTCATTAGGAAATGGTTATAAAACAAAAGAAATACGGGTCATTACTGGAACGTGATTCTTCCTTAGAACGTGTTACCATAAACTGAATGTTTTTTGCGCTAATAACAGTAGAGCTGTCGTATCAGCCGTAATGCGAAGTGATCCACCCCTAAGTAGTTAGGGGGCCCTAGGAGGGGGTGGGCCTCGTCCAGTCCAATGAACATGTCCAAGTTGATCCGTCGGCATTTAGTCGGCGATTTTCCAAATCTCTTAACGATCGAGTAATCCTGCTTCTTAGTACGTCGTTTAGAGTAGAGAAGATCCGGACCATCGTAGTCCAAAAGATGTTAAAACAACGGGGTAATTCCGGCATTGCTTACGTTACATCTTACGCCTATTTTAACTTTTAAATGTATAAATTTGTCAATTATATTAAAAGACAATATTTAAATACAATATTTATTTTTAGTAAATAACAAAGTAACAAAACATATATTTATAATTAGTATAATAAGTTTAATTTGTGATAAATTTATAATTTTATGTAATGTTGCTTACGTTACATTTGTGACATAGATTTTGACTTAAGTACATGTATCTTTAAATTTCTGTTCCATTCCAGAAAATAAAATCTTTTTAAATTAAATGTGCATTTGAAAATGTTTTAGAAGTCATGTTTTAAATCTTTAACAATTGCGGAATATGTATTAAAAACTGACTATCTTGACAATATATTGCATACCGAGAGTATACATACTTCGACTTTCAGTTTTGGTCACAGTTATTGCTTTCCCATTTTAATTTTTTAAAAATTTTCGTACTTTTTCGTTTTATGCAGTTTAATTTCGATATAAATCAATTTCGAGCAAATAAAAAATATTGTCGGTCGGTGAATCGTTCCGTCGATCTTTTGGTCGATCGATCGGTCGGTCGGTCGATTTATTTTTGTGGGTCGTTCAAAAAGCCTAATAAATCTTGTGGGCACGATAACTTATAAAAGCCTTAAGCTAGCTAATAATAATCTATATTTTATTGAAAGCCAGTCATGTCACGATCATGAAATTACCCAACGTATGTTATTCAGAAAAGTTAACATTACAAAATGAATAAAATTCTTCTGAAAATACAAAGATTGAAACTTGGAAGAAACACATAATAGATGGCACCATGCTGATGAACTCAAAAAGGATGAAATGGTACTTCTGTCCCTTTGATTTTAACGATAGATAAATAATATAACATAAAATCAAAAAATCGGGGGTGGTTTGACTTTTCATTTAAATTTTTTAGCTGTGTAAGAAAAATATAGTCTGGGTAAGATTAATTGACCTAATTTTTTTTGTGGGCCTGCGATATTTGTCAGATTTTGGAATTTGAGGATGCAACTGGACCTCTTCTCCTGTTCGTTTGCTAGGATCAATATCAGCGTGACGGTCCATCTCGCAATTCAATTGCAGGATTTTTAATTGAATAGTTTACGGAAAAAAGGGAATTTTCTAACCAATTTAGAAAAATCAAAGTAATTAACTTATCTACTGTCTCACTTTGGGCACCACATCAATAACTTCTATTAACACGTTCGCGACGAAGGTGTTTTCGGTAAAACTCAACTATACAATGGAGATCTCTACAACTAGAATTATGAAACAAAAGACATCTACCCTATCTCTATCTCATTTGTGCTACACTTTCCAGCCAACCAAATAAATACTGTATTTGTTTTTCATACAACAAATACAGTATTTATTTGTTTGGTCGGACATAGCTAATGTGAATCTGTAGAATAAGATAATTCCACTAAAATTTAGATAGCGCCAGTAATTTCTTTAATAAAAATACTATAGTTACACTTTTCGCCCGGCCAAGTAAATATTGTATTTGTTAAACAAAGAACAAATACAGAATTTGTTTAGTTGGGTGGAAGTGGGAGTGTATGTATGTCTTCTATCCTTTTTGGGTAGAACTTTTGTCCCTGTCTAATCTAACGGGAGAAATCGCCATTGTTTGAATTTTATTAACATCGTATATAATCCATATTTTTGGCCGAATGCGAAAACCCTGGTACGCCGATGTATATACATTATATGTATAGTCTTAAATCCAATATCTTATGTATAACTGAGAAGCCGTGGATTTAAAGGCGTACAAAAACTGAATTAAACCGTGTACCACCGGTGGCGCACGTCGTCGCAAATGTGTTAATAGTATATTACATAACTAGTGTGGGAAGGTTTACGAACGATCCATTGGCGAGTGAGAAAACCCCACGAGTTCACGAAATACACTTTCCAACGAGTTATGTACACTGTTTTTCCTACGATCCCAAAATATATAAAGTTTCTTAATTTAAAATTTTATAATTTTTGTTACTTATTCCCAATTTTTTTTAAGAAAAGTAAAACATAAAATAGCATACAAATTAATTTATGTATGTCAAACAGATAATATGATTGTTATTTACTTTTAATTCACTGGGTTTTATATTGTAATTTATTATAGCACCTTAACATTGTTTAATGGGTTGCCTATAAGCACTTTCTTTTTATCCTGAACCAAGGTAAACTTGGCAAGGTTTGCTAATTAAACTTACTTATACGAAATAATTTGCAGTGACTAATACCTATGCTGCTCAGGAATAAGGAATCCCCTAAGACGAAGTTACGCGAATTTACGCGAATCGCACCCGAATTGATATGATCTTTGCCTTTTACCACACTTTCGCAAACGAGCCACTGCACATTATTTCGAAACTAACATATAGATATTTGTTAATATGCTGTCATTTAATAAGATAGTAAAATTGAAATGTTTTACATTTCATAAGGAAATATCCGTATATATTATAAAATGTAAGGTAACTAAATCAAAAATTAAGTTTTTTTTTATAAAATCTAGACATTAAGTTATATTGACCTTGGTCAAAATAGTTAATATCTATTTTTGAAATATTTTATTTAAACACGTAATGATATCATAAACCGCTGTGATAAATGGCATATAAAATGATGTAAATAAAACTCGTAGAATCTACCTACGACGTATAAGTCTAAATAAAATTAGGCAAACCTAATTACATCAAAATCACACTAGTGTGATATAGTAAAAAAATATCAAACTAGTGTGATATAGGGCGTTTTCTAAAGAAAAATAAAATGTGCTAAA
This sequence comes from Brachypterus glaber, assembly GCA_958510825.1. Lineage (NCBI taxonomy): Eukaryota > Metazoa > Arthropoda > Insecta > Coleoptera > Kateretidae > Brachypterus > Brachypterus glaber. The sequence goes on along the minus strand of OY294052.1, from coordinate 26,221,826 downwards.
TGTTATTTTTATAGAAAATTGTAGAAAAATTGTTTTAATACTTAATATAGTTTTATTTATATCAGATTTGTGGTAATTTTACTTCAAAAGTGCTTTAAAAGTGTGTCAGTTTGCCGTACATCTATCATATTTGATCGATTCCTACAGGAACATTATCCCAGAATGATTTAAATCCGGATTGATACTTCCTATCGATTTGATTAGTTCATTCAAATCAAGTTGGCTTTACATTTCAGCGACGACTTTTCTCATTTCCGTAAAATCTCTAATCTTCTTAATCTTTCATTTCCATTTATTTTTATTTTTATGGATAAAACTTTCAGAAAATAAATAAAATTATACTTTTCTGGCAACTTTCCAAATTTTAATTATGATTTAATAATATTTCAGGACAATTTAACTGTTTTTGTATATTTTCTACATTATAATCTGACATAAAAAATATAAGAATTCAACAGTAACAAAAAATAACCTTCATCAGCTAAAAATTAAATAAATTACTTGCATTACATTGCCAGAATCATTGAAAATAGAAAAAACTATTTGGATACCACCTGGGTCAAACCGAGAACCTTTCTTTTTTTTTTTCTTTAATGCTTTTAAAATTTAGAAATTACGGATAAGTAAAATTTGAGTTATTTATATTGTTGTTACGCAAAATTTGCCTTTACTGTTTACGTTTTATGTAATTCTTGATTTATTTTCTTATTTTTATCATCCGCCTACGTAAAGCTCACATCGTATACTACGATGAAAGCTTGATGTTAATTTACAATCAATAAATTTATATAAATTCTTAGTGAAAACGTAGAGTCGTAAACCTAGAGATATTATGTTGCGTCTACAAGAAACAGCCATAACCAGAAAAAAAAAATAGTGTCGACTTCTGAACATGGCTGTAAATTAAAGGTGTACATCCAAGACTTAATCTTCTAGTTAAAGTGAGGTTAAAGTAAACATTAAAGTTAAATAAACTTATGGTCCATTTTTCTAATTGAGTAAATTAACATCTAGAAAATACAGACTGAAGACTGGTTTAATACTAGTTTAATAGTTAATAAGTAAAAAAAAATTTTTGGGAAGCCTCACGGTACAGTTTTGGGGCCTTTTTCTAGCCACTCCGTATAAGATAAACTGGACATTCCTAGTACCGATATGCTTGTCAAATAGATTTAATATACCTGCATAGTTTATTAAAAAACAATTTACATTAGTCTATTACTTGTTTTGTAGTTAACAAAACCATTAAGATAACCCAACATAGAATAAGTATTAAACAATTCGGCGCCAGTCAAATAAAACATTAAAATTTCAAACCTTTTATGAATGTGTGAGAAACTATAAAGACGTTTTTCTTACACTTTAAATATGTTGATATTAGAAAAGGGAATAAAAACGATTTTAAGATATTCGTATTAATGTCTTTTATATTACGATAATAAAAATATTATTTGTGGGCGTCCACAGTAAAAGGAACCTTTTTAGGAATAACATTTTACATATTTCTAAATAGCGTTATATATTTGGATATTTTTTTTTTAATATTGCTAAATATTAATAACATATTTGGGATATTAAATTAACTTAAATTATTAAATTTTAAACTACCAATGCCAAAACATGTTAAAATTAAAAAAAAAAATAATAAGTATATTTGAAAATTTGCAATAAGAATCCTTAAAAGGCATTTTTTTTCTATTTTATTATGAAAAACTTTAAGGGATTTTATGATTACTGTGGTTTCTTTGATTATACCTATTTATCTTGCAATAAAAAAAGTTATTTACTAGATATCTTACAAATTTACACAAACATCTTGAAGTTATAAGAGCTCATTAAAATATAAAGTTGCTACGAATGTTTGGAATAATTGTGTAAAAAGAATCTCAGTTACTGACTTGAGAATTTATCTCTGCTGCTGTGAAAATTAAATATACAAGGATGTTTGCTTAATGATGTAAAAAATTATCTAATATTCTATAGAAAGGTTTAAAAAGTTACGTTTAAATTTACGGCATTTTACTGAACTTATAATTATGAAAATAGAAAATTTACAGAGCAAAAGAAAAAGAAATTATTGGTGTTTTTATAGAATTGACAAAAGCTTTCGATATTATCTTTCACTTAATTTCATGAATTTAATGTGCTAATAAAATAAAACAAAACATCAATATAAAAGGTCTAATTTAAAGAGAAAAAAAAATTAATAGCATTTTACTGGACAAAGGCTTTTGATAATATCTCTTACTGAGTTTGACAAATGAATTTGGAGTTGGTGGTATTAATAAAGAAAGATACATTAATATGGAAAAAAAATTATTGCATTTTGCTGGACTTGACAAAAGCTTTGGATAGTATCTCTTACTCAATTTTTCAGATGAATTTGAAGTGCTAACTTTAATAAAACAGGTTCAATATAGAGAATTAAATTTATATGAAAAAATGTCTAAAAAGCTTGAAATAAAGGTTGTGAAATACTTATTTTTACGTTCTGGTAAAAAAATCTGTTTAAAAGAATAAGAAAAATAAGAAATATACAGTAAATTAATATTTTAAATCGGACATATCTGTATATAAACACTATTAAAAAGTGTTTATTAAACACGTATTAAGATGTTAACGAACATGTAGAAAAAAATCCTTGCTAACGAGACGCATTTATATTCATAATTGAAAACGGGTATTTTGTATGGAATTAACATAAAAAGTCGATTTTATCATTTGGCAGAAACTTAATTTATCGATTTTTATTTAACCGCTGGTTATTTATTATACTCTTCGTTAACTAGAAGATTATTAAAAGAAAAATTTTAAAATTCTAAAATCATTAAAAACAATTTTTTTTATGAGAAATAAGGAAACCAAGCATATAATTTATTTTATTTTGTGAAAGAATGATACAATGAGTGCTTGTGATGAGAAATGCTGATGTATGTCATCTATAATGATTTTACAAAGGCATTTGATACCGTTCCACATAAAACTTCAATTTTTTTGTAAAAGTAAATATATTATGAGGGCTTTTGATGAAAAATGAAGATATTGGTTATCTATATTGTATTTAAGAAAGCATTTAATACCGTTCCATAAAATAATATACTTCTGCTTTTGATAGAAAATACATATAAACTGATTTCACAAAGACCTCTGATATTGTTCGACATATAAAAAACTTGTTTTCACATAGAACGATATTGACATTGGCATTTGATATCGTATGATTATCTTGTATTACATAAAAGGTTCTGCAGGTGACTATACAAAAGGTGTTTGAATGTTTCTCAGACTACTTAAAGAATATAAATCAAGTAGAAAATGTATTGAGTTAATAACTTTTTACCAATTTTAAATACATTCAACCAAACCCAAAAAAGAATTACTTTCTAAAAAATGCAATAATATTTCTTCAAGCTAGACGGTTAAGAGTATGTTATTATTTTCAAAGCATTACGTATCTTCACAACTTGTTTAAGACTTTATTGAATATTCAGTATATTGACGCCTTTATCGAGTTTGCAAACTTTTATACTTTTATTTCCATTAATTTGAATTAATTTTGGCCCTGCCATAAATGTTTTATCCGAAAACTTAATACAATATTCTATTTTTTATGAATCTTAAATAGTGCATAACTTAAAACTCTGGAGATTTAGCGCTTAACTTTCCTAGACAGTTTTTAAAATTACACACCATTATCGAAACGTAAAATTTATTAATTAAAATTTTATCATTTTTATTAAATAAATGCTAACTAAATTTTGGATCACTTCATTTAAGATGAATATTCCACATTTAAATAAAATTATGAAAATCTAGGTAGAAACTGTAAAAAATAAATAGGTTTCCCTTCGTTTTATAATTTTGTTTTTTTTTTACTTTTTACGCAAAATAGGATCAATGAATTCGAGTAGACTAAAGTAAAAGTAAAGTAAATTAAAGTAATTTTATTGTCAGATAATGTTACAGTATAACTAGAGTGACCAATACTTAACAAAATATGGACATAATTTATATAAAAATATTTAAAAACATATATTTCAATTATTTAAAAACTCTTTTAAAGAGTAATAGGTTCTGTTTATTAAAAATTCTTTTAATTTTCTGTTAAATGTATTTTTGTTGTAGTTAGCAAAATTTTTATCTAATTAAAAAAGCCTTTTCATGCATGTAACCCCCGCACAATCGGTTTTTTTTTCTAATACCTTAAGTCTTGCTATAATTCATTTGGACTTTTTTTGGACTAATATCAGATTTTAACAATTTTCTTTATTGTGACAAAAATGCAAATGGGTTAAAAGGGGGTAAAAACCATAATGTTATTCAGTAGCAATTTTGTGTGTCACCCTTTTTAACCCTTGCCTCGTAAAATATCACAAATGCAAATGAAAATACAACAAAGTGTATTAGATTAACACATATACGCATATGCTGATGAAAATGGACCCGGCAAATTGAATGAATGAGTGAGAGACAAATAAATACTGGCCAAGTTGGAATATCAAAAAGCCCGTGAAGTAAGGGATGGGTAAAAGTAACAAAATCGATATTTGGCTTTGGACTTTCACACTCTACTCATTTTACTAAAGGTGAAGTTTAAAAACAAAGGTAGTAGGTACAAATACTAAAAAATTAATTGTAATTTGTTTTCTTTTTAATTAAATTTATATCAAAAAATGTCTAAAAAGCTTAAAATAAAGGTTGTGAAATACTTATTTTTACGTTCTGGTAAAAAAATCTGTTTAAAAGAATATGAAAAATAAGAAATATACAGTAAATTAATATTTAAATCGGACATATCTGTATATAAACACTATTAAAAAGTGTTTATTAAACACGTATTAAGATGTTAACGAACATGTAGAAAAAAATCCTTGCTAACGAGACGCATTTATATTCATAATTGAAAACGGGTATTTTGTATGGAATTAACATAAAAAGTCGATTTTATCATTTGGCAGAAACTTAATTTATCGATTTTTATTTAACCGCTGGTTATTTATTATACTCTTCGTTAACTAGAAGATTATTAAAAGAAAAATTTTAAAATTCTAAAATCATTAAAAACAATTTTTTTTATGAGAAATAAGGAAACCAAGCATATAATTTATTTTATTTTGTGAAAGAATGATACAATGAGTGCTTGTGATGAGAAATGCTGATGTATGTCATCTATAATGATTTTACAAAGGCATTTGATACCGTTCCACATAAAACTTCAATTTTTTTGTAAAAGTAAATATATTATGAGGGCTTTTGATGAAAAATGAAGATATTGGTTATCTATATTGTTTTTAAGAAAGCATTTGATACCGTTCCATAAAATAATATACTTGATTTGATATCGTATGATTATCTTGTATTATATAAAAGGTTCTGCAGGTGACTATACAATACATTCAACCAAAAACAAAAAAATTACTTTCTAAAAAATGCAATAATATTTCTTCGAGATAGGCGGTTAAGAGTATATTATAGTTTTCAAAGCATTAAGTATCTTCACAACTTGTTTAAGACTTTATTGAATATTCAGTATATTGACGCCTTTATCGAGTTTGCAAACTTTTATACTTTTATTTCCATTAATTTGAATTAATTTTGGCCCTGCCATAAATGTTTTATCCGAAAACTTAATACAATATTCTATATTTTATGAATCTTAAATAGTGCATAACTTAAAACTCTGGAGATTTAGCGCTTAACTTTCCTAGACAGTTTTTAAAATTATACACCATTATCGAAACGTAAAATTTATTAATTAAAATTTTATCATTTTTATTAAATAAAATGCTAACTAAATTTTGGATCACTTCATTTAAGATGAATATTCCACATTTAAATAAAATTATGAAAATCTAGGTAGAAACTGTAAAAAATAAATAGGTTTCCCTTCGTTTTATAATTTTGTTTTTTTTTTACTTTTTACGCAAAATAGGATCAATGAATTCGAGTAAACTAAAGTAAAAGTAAAGTAAATTAAAGTAATTTTATTGTCAGATAATGTTACAGTATAACTAGAGTGACCAATACTTAACAAAATATGGACATAATTTATATAAAAATATTTAAAAACATATATTTCAATTATTTAAAAACTCTTTTAAAGAGTAATAGGTTCTGTTTATTAAAAATTCTTTTAATTTTCTGTTAAATGTATTTTTGTTGTAGTTAGCAAAATTTTTATCTAATTAAAAAAGCCTTTTCATGCATGTAACCCCCGCACAATCGGTTTTTTTTTTCTAATACCTTAAGTCTTGCTATAATTCATTTGGACTTTTTTTGGACTAATATCAGATTTTAACAATTTTCTTTATTGTGACAAAAATGCAAATGGGTTAAAAGGGGGTAAAAACCATAATGTTATTCAGTAGCAATTTTGTGTGTCACCCTTTTTAACCCTTGCCTCGTAAAATATCACAAATGCAAATGAAAATACAACAAAGTGTATTAGATTAACACATATACGCATATGCTGATGAAAATGGACCCGGCAAATTGAATGAATGAGTGAGAGACAAATAAATACTGGCCAAGTTGGAATATCAAAAAGCCCGTGAAGTAAGGGATGGGTAAAAGTAACAAAATCAATATTTGGCTTTGGACTTTCACACTCTACTCATTTTACTAAAGGTGAAGTTTAAAAACAAAGGTAGTAGGTACAAATACTAAAAAATTAATTGTAATTTGTTTTCTTTTTTAATAATCAAGGCGACTACAAAGTTTAAAAAAAAATCAATAAGTTTTGTTTCACATTTCGTCTTATCAGAACTTCAAGGTTATATCTGACATTATAAGATTTAAAAGCTTTAACTTATAAATTTAAAATTTTGTAAAAATAACGGAAATAATGCAGTCCATCTATATCTAAAGTATTAACTCTTCAAGATAAAGCATTTTATATTTATTATTTATAAAATACTGACAGTTACTGCAATCTCTCCATGTCATAGAACCTTGTTGTTCTGATACGACGATTTATTAATTTGATTTTTGAGGTTATATCCGATGACAGTTACAGTTTTAACTGTTAACAGATAAAGTTCAAATTAAGAGTCACCTTAACTAATAATTTTAAAACATCAATTGTAAACTGTTCCCCTGCTCTATTGTATAAATATATATAATTAACGAAAAAATATTATAAAACGAAGCAATATCAAAATACCCATATTTTTTTTTCATACAAAAATCCAAACAACTTTCCTCCCTGTTTTAACGTGATATACAGAAGCTCGGGACCCCTGTAGTTCTCATCCTATTTTTTCAAAATGATGAAAAAGATGAATTTTAATCTAAAGAATTTGTGAACCATGCAATAACCTTTTTCAGGATTGTTTGGTTTTGATGCTCGCTTTTTTCCTATTCTGACTGGAAAACCGATTGATTCATTCATGGTAGAAATGAAAAATGCCGTCATACTACAGTTTTGTCCAACCTGGTACTGAAATTTTCAGACTAAAATACTGAAATGTTGGACAATTTCAGCCATAAAAGAAGATTATAACTTTTCAATTTTTTTCTTCTTCATATTTTTCTTCTTATTCTTCTTCTTCTTTTTCTTCTTCTTCTTCTTCTTATTCTTCTTCTTCTTTTCCTTATTCTTATTCTTCTACTTCTTTAAAAATAGAAATTGTATCCAGCAGAAATTTAATAACGTTTTATTTGGTATACTTATACCAATCTAAAGGAGCAATGGAGGGCGGTCGACGGTTGCCGGCAAGCTGAGGACTTCCTGGCTGTCCCAAGCAAATCAAAAATCGACTGGTTGCTGGAAAAAGGAAGAACTGCACTCAGACAACTTGTAGGGGTCCTCACGGGCCACTGCAAGCTAAGGAAGCACCTGGCACAATGCGGATTCTAGAGAGTCCGCTATGCCCAGAGTGCGGAGAGGATGAAACATCCTCTTATTACTTAGCCGAGTGTGTCAAATACGACAGGATCAGGTTGCAAGTCTTTGAAACTCAAAGACTCAACCATAAGGAACTTCGAGATCTCCCCTGAGCCAATATCCTGACCTTTATTGAAAGGACTTTTGCAGGTTGAAGGAGGACTCAAATTGGTAAATGGCTGGGATTACCTGGGGTGACAAAAAGGGCCAAAATGGCCTAGTTGTCCGGCTTTGCACAACCCAAAAATTTACTACTACTATTCCGTATACTCCAAACCGAGACGTGTTCTACTAAAAAAGTAGGCCTTGTTGTAAAAATGTAATTTATAATAAAATACTTATTTTATAATATGCCTTTTTAATATTTTAAATAGTCGTATTACATTTTAAATTGTATGTTTTCAGGTTAGATTGAGCTGTATAAAAAACACACATCATGTATTTGTAAAATTACTTTTTTAATACCAGATTTTTCATTACTTAATTTATATGAAGCTAAATCAGGATCATTTAAAAGCTGCCAAATTACATTTCTGCGAATGATATCGTAAAATTATATGGGCTGGCTATAACAACACAATTTACCTGATTTTGGGCGTGGATTATGCAACTTTAGTGGCCATTAAAGTACAATAATCATAAACTGGTTAAATGTACACAGTAACTTACAGTTTATTACATATTATTGAAATCGACTGGTCTAATATAACCAGATATATTTACTATAAAATCCACTAGATTTAGTTCAATACATATTTAAATTTTTACACGGTGTATTTGAAATGGCGTCGGAAATTTTAACAGATGATTCTACATCATAAAATATGACAAAAAGTTCCTATAAATATATGTCTAAAAATGCGTCATAAGGGAGCTACGCCCCTTTGAAAGTGGCTAAAAAAATCGGTTTTTATTTAATAACTCAGGAACCCTTTGAGATATATCAACGAGGTTTTGCACGTCAACTAATCCTACCAAGGCCCGTTTTTATGTGTTATTTTCATGTACTTATTTCAACCAGGGGTGTCCCAAACTTTTTTCTGTGTAACTTTTTTGAAATTTTATTTTTGAAATATAATTCCTCAGGTCAAAATACATAAAGAAGGTACTCTTGCTGTAATACTGTAGGATTAACCGTTTTCGAGATAAATTAATTTGAAGGTGAAATTCCACGGTTCGAGGACGAAAAATTAAATACTAAAATGTTGAAAACCAAAATTTTAATGATGCAGGGCGAATGTACATTAAAAACTAAGAAAAAAACCTCATATACAGGTACTTCCAAAAATGAATCCTAATGGAGCTATGGTCTCCTAAATATGCACCATTTTTAAAGGGCTTTGGTAACTTAAAAAGCGTTTTTTCGACCTACATGTATGGAAACTTTTTTTCTTAGTTTTTGATGTAGAATAACATTGCATCATTACAATTTTGGTTTTCGACATTTTAGTATTTAATTTTTCGTCCTCGAACCGTGATATTTCACCTTCAAATGAACTTTTCTCGAAAACGGTTAATCCTACAGTATTACAACATGAGTACCTTTTTTATGTATTTTGACCTTTTTTTTTTTCAAAAATAAAATTGCAAAAAAGTTACACAGAAAAAAGTTTGGGACAAAAAACTGATAAGGCTCCCCCGTTTCGCACACCCCTGGTTTAAATAAGTATGTGAAAATGACATACAAAGATGGGCCTTATTGAGATTAATACACGTGCAAAACCTCGTTAATATATCTCAAAGGGTTCCTGAGTTATTAAATAAAAACCGATTTTTTTAGCCAATTTCAAAGGGGCGTAGCTCCCTTATGACGCATTTTTAGACATATGTTTATAGAAACTTTTTGTCATATTTTATCATGTAGAATCACCTGTTAAAATTTCCTACGCTATTTCAAATACACCCTGTATAGACCCACTTTGGGCGCCAATAATAAATACAGGCTAATTCAGAACTGAGGGCAAAAAATAAGAGATAATTCTACATTCAAAAAAGTTCCTATAATGATTGGTACGGAATGAACCTACGGCCCTCGTGAGAGTGCGTCTAAAAGAGAGTTTTTACTTTATATCTCAGGAATCTTTTGAACCACAGTAAAGGATTTTGACATTTTTACTTACATTGATAAAGCCTATCATCCTATGTAATTTTTATTTGGTAACTTCAGACAGGGGTGTGCAAAATGGGGGCGTTGTCACTTTTTTCTCAAACTTTTTTGCCTCTATTTTTTTAACATTTTATCTACACCCTATGATTATTTGGTTAAAAATAGTATACTTTTAGTATAACACCGTAGAACTAACCGTTTTCGAGAAAATTACAGTTTTAAAAATAAATAACTTCAGGCCCTTATCAGGGCATCAGCTGAGCATCAAAAATAGAAACTAAAAAATTAGACAATAAAAATTACTATACTGCAGGGTGATTTTAAATCGAAAGCTGTAAAAAAGATCTTATACACAAATGACAACAAATCAATTTTAAGGGAGCTACACCCACTTATTAGTATTACTTTTCAAGACCCAGTAACTAGTATTCTAAAAAGTGAATTTCCAACCTAGGTGTATGGGAACCTTTTTTATACTTTTTGATGTAGAATAGCCCTGCAATATTAAATTTTTTATTGGCTGAATTTTTATTTTCTATTTTTTAATGCTCAGCACGTGAAATACTAAGAGTTACTTTTTTATGTAAGACAAACTACATACGTAAAAGTTATCGTTGTTTATAGGGCCCAAGAGATATTAAATAAAACAAAAAGTCCAAACAAACTAAACACTCTTCTTTTTAGAATACGCATACAGTTAAAATAAAATATCGCCATCTCGGTTTGTTTGTAAACAAATAGTAGGTATATTCAGGCCTGAACAATAACAATTACCAGTAACTAGTATTGTTGTCTCTGTTAGAACAAAGATGTGCGAGTAAGACAGATGAATGTTTATGTTGCCGACGTTTTTGTCAGTTTTTACGAATGAAATGCCTATTCTAGAGAGAAGGGTTATTAGTTTGTTGTTTTAGACGCACCTTTAGAAGGGCTGTAGGGGTTATTTTCGGAACAACCTTTATAGGAACTTTTTATCGTATTTTTCTCTAGGTGGGGCTATTACTGTAAGATTTCATTTATTTTTTACTGTAAGATTTAATTTATTTTGACAGTAAAACTAATAAACTATACTAGTAGTAGAGCCATGCAAAATACAGTAACAATACAAAATTTATCATCTACCGTTCATTGACAGCTCTTTTGATCTCAGCATATCGATCACAGTGTACACAAAGTGCTTGATTAGAATACTTTTCGAATAGCGTTGATTGTGTAACACCTTTATACATGGGTTAGGTTTTGATCATAGTAGTTTGGTATTAAGGTGGAAATGAATATGTCCAAAATCAAAGGGACCATATCATCCAGAACGTTTCTGTATCTAAGAGCACTGTTCTTTAATAAAGGAAGGGGAAGAAGGAGAAAAAAGAAGAAGAAAAAAGAAGAAGAAAACCGTTTAAATAGAGCCAATGTTGTTATGAAGATTGTAACCAAGGTATTTTATTAACAATCAATAGTTTAGCATTAGCATTAAAAACACCAAACAGGCGAAAAAACCGACCTAAACCGAAGTTAGGTTATGTTATGTCGGACGTATAAATAGCCAGTTTACATAGAACTTGCTACACAAAGCCAAGTGTACACTGTAAAAAGTAAACTGAATTGTTACAAATGGATAGGAAAGGAAAAAAGTTATTATCCTATACAATTGTACACTAATTTTTGTTAAAAACAAGCAACATTTTATGTTATGTTAAAAACACTATAGTGACAAAGTCACGTACTTTAATATTTAAAGACAATCATAAAATGTTGCCTGTTTTTAACAAAAATTAAAGTACAATTGTATACGATAATACTTCCTATTTCCTATCCATTTGTAACTGAAAATTCAGTTAACTTTTTATAGTGTACGTCCTGTATTGTTATTGGATGATTTTTAGCATTTTTAAAGCTTTTAAAATATATTTTCAAACAGGCGAAAAACCGACCCATACGTCGTACATTGAATTGGCCAGTTAATAAATTGTTTGGAACTAAGAAAATATTTCTTATAAAGAACTTTCACTTTCGGGTTTAGATCGTGTTAATGGATTTTCACTTTCCGACGTTTCGTCTCTTACTACTAGAGACATCTTCAGGGATTAATCTGAAACTGTTTCAGATTAATCCCTGAAGATGTATCTAGTAGTAAGAGACGAAACGTCGGAAAGTGAAAATCCATTAACACGGTCTAAACCCGAAAGTGAAAGTTCTTTATAAAATATTTCTTTTTATTATGTGGAATTTTGTTAATGACAACGTGGGCCCTTTTTTTTTGATCCAAATAAATACGTAAATGGACAATGATGTATTTAGTTAGGCGCTCTATTTATCTCACGACCACGCACCGGCACTACTCCTGTCTGGCAATCAGCTAGACTTGAAATAATATATTGTGTACATTTCACTGCAAAAGTAAGTATTCAGTTGCTGATAAATATAGCAAACATTTTCTTCTCTTGACCCTTACTACATAATCTCATCCATCTAAATTAAGCAGTTACGATACACGTCCTATAATGCGTATACCTTAAGATTTTAATCTTCGATTTTATTATTAATGAGAGATTTAAAAAATGCATTTGACACCATAGAGCACTAAGCAATTATTAAAAAATAAAACAAGATAATTATGTCTATTTGTGTTGTTAAAGAAAATATTGGTGTTTTTATAGACTTGAAAAAGGCTCTCGATAATATCTCTCACTCATAATTTTCTAGACCTAATAAAGGCTTTAGATAGTTTCTCTTACAAATGAATTTGGTGTGGTAGTAAAACATTATTTTGACCAGTTAACCAGTTTACGATAAACGTTTTGTAATGAACATACCTTAAAATTTTAATATATTTGAGTTATCTCGTTCCTATCTTTATTAATTTTGCGGTTCTTGGGTGTTGGAAACGTACAAAAAACAATATGGTTTGCCGACTAGTTTCGTTTTATTAATTTGATTTAATTAATTAAAATTTTAATCTTCGATGTTTAGTATTGACGATAGATTTACCAAATGCCTTTGACACTGTGGAGCACTAAGCAATTATAAAAGAAAACATAATAAAATATGAAAATGTCTATTTAGTGTTGTTAAACATCAGTAAAAGTTGTTTAGTTTATTCTAAGCCATTTTCTTGAACCAGTTTTATGTACTTTTGCTTTTAAATGTACTTTACAAACGGTAAAGTCTCGGCCCACGAGGAAGCATATCCCAATAATACTTGGCAGTTACTTATTTAACTGGCTTCAAACTACCAGATGCTGTAATGAAGATTGAATAATATATGAAGATGACACGGGAATAACGCTTCAAGTGTAAAAGAAATATGTTTCTTTTTTTTCGTAACCACACGTTTTATCATATTTTAATCACATTAAATTTTATCAGTATTTTAAGAAAATAGTAAGGACTGCAACTGTTACATTATTTTCTCTTTTGCTACTATTATAAGCTTATAATCACATGCATTGCGTGTTCTTATAGGCCTATAAGAGGTTAGTACTTTTTTCTTTTGGGTTGGCAAGAGAAGAGACAATCGCTTGGCGTATTCCGTGCTGTCAACACCGCATTTAAGTTTAGCTTTCTACGAAATTGTGTTTTTAAGTTAATTTTTACCGTTAAAATTTTGGCTTGATTACTTGAAGTGAAAAAAGAGAAGATCTGACTATAAAAGATATCAAAATATAAAAAACAAAAATCCCTAAATCGGCAATCAATTTAGGTATCAAAATATCGTTTTTTCTATGAATTTCAAATATTGCGAAAATTTTAATGCCAACCGAAAACAAAAATACCTAAATCGGCCATCAATTTAAATATAAGTTTTAATAAATTGTATGAAGCACTGGTATCATAATACGTTTTTAGCGCACTGGTACTTTAGAAAACTCGCCGCCAGCGGCTCGTTTTCTAAACTTGCACTCGTGAGCTAAAAACAAGTCTTATGAAACTAGTACTTTAATATACTATTAGGGGTGGGCCAAATCGACCAAAAAATCAATATTTTTTTGTATTACAATATCCAGAAATATCGAAAAAATGTAAAAAATAACTATTAAAAAAATGTCAGTTTGTCTGTTCATCTGTAAACCTTATAACTTTTGAACGGAATGCCTGGTTTAAATAATTCTTTCACTCAACGATTCAGGGCCTCTGTAGTTGCGACAAGTATATTTTATAAATAACTTCGTATTTTAAAATATTTTAAATAAATGCAGCAACTCAGAAGACAACCAAATTTATTTAAATAAAAATTGTGACTGTGATAGTTATTCTTGTGTGGTCTTTATGTAGGGTAGTCAATAGGGAATTTATATCTACCGGCACTTTTCCAGAAGTAATATTTTTTTTTTTATTTTCGAATACAAATTGCTTAATTATATTTCTTGATTGTTAGATTTAAGATAAGAAGTTTGTGTTTAAATTTTAAATTATCAAAAGCAATCGATTATGGACGACTGATTGATGCTTAGAGCGATTATTAAAATAATTAGATTAGTTTGCGTTGAAGTAATTTATGTTAAAGTTTCTATGTTGGTAGCTTCGACAGAAGTTCTACGAGTAACGCAATCACCGGTAACTAAGCAAAAAATCCATATGGTCATTATTTAAATTGGCTCTTGTCCAACGACCACTGAAGCTTTTTTTAGATAAAAAAAAAACAATCAAAAACTGTATCTTTCAGGTTAAATTTAAGTACCTACACTGTAAAAACTGCATGTAAAATAATGTAAAAATACATGAATTTACATAGTACGGAATAGTAAATTTACTATTCTGGACTATGCATAATTCATGAATTTATATAAAAGAATGTAAAATAATGTAAAAGAATGTAAAAGAATGTAAAAGAATGTAAAATAATGTAAAAAAATATGTTTACATTGATTTACATATTTTTACATGATTTTACAATGTCGGGCTATGTTATTTTAAGACCGTTTAATATTGTTATTATTGTTAGAGAGATAGCGACGCATGCTGCTAGGTTAAAGTGTTAAAATTGTAAAAAAGGTAAATATTATTTATGTACGATATTTAAATGCTTTATTTGTAGCCTAAAATTTACATTCATTATAAATTACGATCTTTATCAACCAATAGATCTTTAAAGAAAGATGTAAGCAGTTTATACTCGTATTAAGGGTGCAAATCGCTACGATATTTCTAAAAAGATTTGACACGGAGACTTGTAATTTGGAACAAACATTTTCTAAGTAGTAAATATTTTATTCAAATTTCATGTCTCTATGTCAAACCGTTCTTGAAATATCGTAGTGTTTAAGTTGTTTTAAAAGCACTTTTAATATGACTGTATGTTAATTTTTAAAAAAATTATTAAACACACCATAAATATTGTAGGCAAATATAAAAAAAATCGTTCAAGCTGATCGTTTTTTTTACGTTTGTTTTTATAATAAAAAGTCTATGCAAAATATTAGCATTCTGGACTATGTAATTTTTAGCGTTCCGATCTATGCAAAATATTACCATTCTGGACTATGTAATTTTTACCGTTCCGGTCTATGGCAACATTTTACCATTTACGGACTATGTAATTTAATGTAATTTATTTTTACCGTGTACGTGTGTATTTTTATTAAAAGGCGTAAAACCATATGAAAAAGCCTAAAGCAAAGCTCAGTCTGCTTTATAAAACTATAAAATAAAATCTAATAGTCTAAGAGCTGGTGACCATTTTTATTTCCTTATTTTCTCCCAGCTGTATTTTATTTATGTTTTAAAGTATATTCAAATTAAGCTATTTGTCAATCGCCAGGTACCAGATCGGGTTCCTTTGAGTGCTAGAAGCTCCAAAGAGATGGTCAAATACATTACATTAATTACATTTATATTAGTCTATTTTCACAGTTTTATACAATTATTAAGTAGGCTAAGGGGTAAAAACATACTTTAAAAAGTTCATTTGATACATGTCTTCTTCTTCTTCTTTAAAATTTCCATTTGGAAACTAAATTAAAGTGACCCAAAAGGACTTAATGGTCTTGAACTCTCGTTCTTATTGACCAGGTACATGTATTAAAGACTTGAAGCGAGTCTCTCTAATCGTTTCAACTAAATACAATTTCTTATTAACATAACCTCACAAAAAAAATGTGGTGAACCCACAAAAGTACATCACAAACTTCAAATGTTCAATTTAAATCAATTTAAATATGTACAACGATTTCAATCGTATTAATATTTTCTTGACGAACACATTTTCACATAAAATACTTGATGCGTAAAATAAACGTTGTTACCGATTTACAAATTCTAGCCGAAAGTATGCATGTTGCCCGTTCCACGGATGGAACCCAACTCCTTGATATATGTCAAAAGTATAAAGTCGAAACAATTTTCATTTAATCAAAATTTCATTTCATAAATTCTCATTTCTTTAAAAAAATGAGTATTACACATGTCAAAGGCCCTTTTTAAAGACTGTTCTTATCCCTTGGCTTCAGTTTTTTTTTATGAAATAATATGAATTAAACATGTTGTAAGAAGACTAATTGCGCTTACGCAAAAACAATTGACTAGTTTGACCTGACCCAAAAACTTAAAAGAATTAATTAAAAATTTATTGTTCTTATAGTTCTAGTAATTACTGAAATTAATTAAGAATTCTTAATTAGTTGTTAATTCAAATTAATTGGAATTCCTAGAAAGATTAATTAAGGTTTCACATTAAATAATAAGGCAATTTTTGTAAATAAAAGAATAGACTAGAAAATAAGGGGCCGTCCATAAAAGACGTCCGCAGTTGGGGGGCCGGGAGGGGTTACCAAAATCGGACAGAAGCCATTTTCGGACGTCCACTTTTCCAAATTCAATAATTTTCATGTAAGGGAGCGTTCAAGTATTACGTAACGCAAAATTTGGCCATTTTTGACCCCCACCCCACCATGTAACGCGGCGTAACATTTTCGAGACCCCCCATCCCTTCTATTTGTTACGTAACATTTTACAAAAAGTAAAAAAAATGAAAGGAAATTTTGCTTTAGAGTTTAAACCGGTTTTTAACCGGTTATGGCTTCCGTGTTTTAACCCAAAACCGGTCTGATGTAATTTCCGAAACCGGTTAACCGAAGACCGGTTATTGGCTATGGTTTTCCATCTCTACAACAATTTGATTTTTTTAGAGGATTTAGTTAACTGTTAACCACGCCGTGTGAAATAAAATTTGCAAGGAATCGGTCTCTTTAAGCCTAGATCATTGTTAAGAACGTGATCCAATAAACATTTTATAAGTTTATTATTTTTTAAGTGTTACGTAACATTTTTACTGACAGAAGACGATTTTTCTATGTAGTATCTGACAGAAAATTCTATGTTTGATTATAAGAATAAATTTTTATCAGATTGACGGGGGCTTTGATCTCTTATTATTTCACAATAATAAAAAAAGTGAAAATCTAAAAAAAGGGGGGGTACCCTACTGCGTTTTGGACGTCGTTTAGAAGGCGGTCTGGAAATTGGAAAAAATCGGACAAGCAGGGGGGGGGCGAATGTCTGAAATTCCGGAATTTTCTCGGACGTCTTTTATGCACGCCCCTGGATAGAAATCGCAGTGACAGCTTGAGAAATTCAATAATTATTAAATATCAATTATATTTTAGATTTTAAGCTTTCACGGCCATTAAGATATAAAGAACTTTCACTTTCGGGTTTAGACCGTGTTAATGGATTTTCACTTTCCGACGTTTCGTCTCTTACTACTAGAGACATCTTCAGGGATTAATCTGAAACTGTTTCAGATTAATCCCTGAAGATGTCTCTAGTAGTAAGAGACGAAACGTCGGAAAGTGAAAATCCATTAACACGGTCTAAACCCGAAAGTGAAAGTCCTTTATATATCAATTATAATTGATATTTTATTAATACAGGAACACATCTATCTAGAATAAGGGAATAGTATATTCTATAACTCGTGGAATAGACAATATTCCGCGCGAGCGGAAATTTTGTCATGCAGGCATCTTGCCGGCAGGCGAGTATGACGGTCCCGCGGAATGACTATTCCATACGTGTTGTAGACTATACTTTTTCTTCGACTGCAAATATGAAACACTGTATGGCTTTAAACTGCGGACAAGGTTAAAAACAATGTTTTTTGTAACTCGACATTGTGAATGCAAGAAAACACATATTTTTATATAATTTTATCAAATCAGTACTTGAAAGAGATTTTTATTTAATTTTAGCACATATTTACAAATTATATTGCAAAAATTAAAGGTTATGTCAGATTGTTGTGACAGATATCAGGTTTAAATATTTCACAATAGATATAGCACTTTTAATTTTTTGAACTAAATTGATAAAAAACTGGTCAAATATTAGGAAAAACTAATAAACTTTATGTAATTTTAACGCAAAACTTTAAATTGCATTAAATTATTCAATATTTCATGGGGAAATATATATATATATATATATATATATATATATATATATATATATATATATATATATATATACTAATTATCATACAGTTTTCTTTAATTATATAAAAAAGAAATGGCACTACATGTGCTCATTCTAACACTTGATACGGGATATTCATACCGTATCTAGAGCTAGAATGGATTTATTCTGTATTTGAAAAGTGTGTGTATTTGCTTACATTCTAAAGCAGTCGTAGAAAAAGGATATTCCCTTAAAAATTTTGAATAATTCTGTTTGGATAGTTTCTTATTTTTTTTTATAATATATTAAAATGTATCCTTGCAAACATAATAAAATTATATTATATTTTATTTATTATTATTAATTTAAATACATATGATACTTTATTTATTTATATATTCATTCTGAAAAAATGGTTCGGCATTTCAAAATAATTATCTTAAAGAATTTATATACTTATCTTAATTCATCCAGGCATTCTTGATGACTAAACTTGAGTTACTTACCTGAAAAATAAAAAAATATATATAAGAAACAATTTAAAAAATATTTTAACAATAAAAAATATAATAGTACCAACTTAACGTCGTAAAATTCTCCACATTTCTCGTGAAAAAATCTCGAGTATTTCTTGTTAATTTTCTTGCTACTGGTTTTACAACAAGTATCATTAACGTCATTTAAATGTTTTATTTTTAAGTTTCAAGCCATTATGTTAAATACTGGCACACCTTTTGATTTAACATTAAATTTACAGAGTAGTCCAGGCAGTGGGTAGGTTTGGATTTGCAAAAGGTACAGGAGAGTTCCAATTTGGTAGATTTGTACAGTTTTTGACCTTGAGCGACCGCCGCTCGCGCCGCCATATTGGAAAAATGGTATCGAAAACCAGTTTTTCGAGAATATATTCTCTACAGCAGCACCTAGATTAAAAATAGTTATTACAAAAATTATAGAGCATGAAATTTCCTGAAACTTTCGTGGAAAACATTTTTCAATGAGATGAGCAGTTCACAAGTTACGAAAGTTGAAGGAAATTTCACGCTCTACAATTATTGTAATAGCTATTTTTAACCTAGGTGCGCTGGAGAGAAGATATTCTCGAAAAACTGGTTTTCGGTAACATTTTTCCAAAAAAGTCCAAACTGTACAAATCTAGAACTCTTCTGTACCTTTTGCAGCGAAAGTCCGCTTTTATAACTTCAGTGCCTGGCCTAGAGATTTTATTTTGCTTTATAAGCATTTGAATTTTGGCGGAGCTTATACAGGGTATTACAAAATAACATTAAGTATAACTATTTTTTTATGTAACTTTCTCTTATTTTATTAGCTTTAACGACCGTCAATCATTGTCATAGACAAAAAATGTCACAATATTTTATATGTTAAAAGGTACGAGTTTTTAACCAGTGATCTAGCTTAAAAATCGCGGGAATTTTAAACTACTATCTTGTATAATTGGACGGACTATAGCTCGTCCAGTACTTTTTTTGTAGTTTTTTGAATAAGTTATGGGGCCAGCAAGCTTTTTTACAATCAAATTCGTTTTCAGCACTAAAATACGTAAAAAAATATAGTCTGGTTAATAGTAATTCATTTTTTTTTGTGAGTCTGTGTTATTAAAGCTTGCCTTAAATCAAGTTAACCTTTTGTTTTTTTAATCCGACTGCGAACGCACATTAATTTGTCATTTATCTGTCAACTGCATACTAAAGTTAATTGCAAAGAATGAAATGAGGGATGTCACATTAGGGTGGACCTTATTTTTTTATTGTTTTTAAAATTTTATTTTGGTTTATCTGGAACATCCTGAAAATATAAGGTTGATCAAATCTTTCTAAGGGTCCCAATTGGACCCCTAAAATCGTGAAATTACGCAAAAATTGTGAAAAATCGTTGAAAAGGGGCTGTACTTTAGTATCAGTAAAAAATTTAAAAGCCTTGAAATCTTAATTTTTTTCTTTTGAGTGTACAAAATTATGTGCCAAATTTTAAAATGCTCAAAAGATTCTATCAGGTGCCGAAAATCCTCCAAAGTGGCCCCTAAAACACCAAATTTGACAAATTTCCACAATTAGAAAATACGTCAATTTGGACTTAACTTAATAATTTTATTTAATGCATATTAATAATATAAAATAATTTAACACAAACGAAATGAGCTGAGCGCCAAATAAGAGTACACAGAAAGGCCTCTTATTTGGCGCTAAGCTCGTTTTGTTTTTCTCAAATTATTTTATATTATTAATGTGCATTAAATAAAATAAGTTAACTTTAGATTGACATATTTTTTAAATGCTGTTTTAGCGTTTCTCACATTTATGGTGGATATTCGTCAAATTTAGTGTTTTAGGGGCAACTTTGGCGGATTTTCGGCACCTGATAGAATCTATTGATCATTTTAAAATCTGGTAAATAATTTTGTACACTCAAAAGGTAAAAATTAAGATTTCAAAGCTTTTAAATTTTCCACTAATACAAAAAGTACAGTCCATTTTCAACGATTTTTTACGATTTTTGGGTAATTTCACGATTTTAGGGGACCCTTACAAAATTTTGATAATCCTCATATTTTTAGGATGTTCTAGATACACCAAAATGAAAATTTTAAAACAATTAAAAATATGGTCCACCCTAATGTCACATGTGCAGTTCAAGTTTTTTAAATTGTTCACCGTCCCGCCTTTTATGCCTGTATTAAAAAAAATCAATTTGCTTGCTCGTGATGGGTTTCTGGTGACCCTTTGATCATGCAGTTATTTATTATAAAGAAAGAACAGCTAGGTGCTTTAAATCAGGCATTGGTCATGACCAGTGACCAGTGATTTACGAGTTTTTTAGCAATTTGCATTGAAATTTAGTGATTTTCAGACACAGGAGCACGATTCTTTAGCACTTGAATCATTATTCTTTAATTCTTGATCTATCACGACCAGAAATATTGAATAGCTTCTGTTTCCGGGGTTGGATCGTGTCCAAGGAACTTTATTATCACACGTTTAGTTTATTCTTGACCTTTTTGCTTGCTTTCAAGTCTGTAAGGATAACTAAAAGTTCAGGAAAATTTGGTGTTTCGATATTAATTAGAGCAATTTTCATGTCAAATTTAAAACTATTAGGTCAAAAAATTTAAAGATATTGCAAAAAATGTGATAACATGGCGACAGCTAGTAAATAAATACAAATATTGCCCAAAAATTTTCGTATCAGAACAAGGTTCTATCTGACATTGTGAGATTACAGTAAGTGTCATTATATTTTGAATGTTAAACTTTCAACGTTTTAACTTATCAATTTAAAATTTTGTACAAATAACGGAAAAAATCCATATCTATAAAAAGTTTTAACTCTTTATACAGCATTTCAAATTTATCATACAAAATGTACTTACAGTTACTGAAATCTCACAATGTTAGATAGAACCTTGTCTACCGAATTTTTTTAAAAAGCACTAGTGCTGGTTTTATTAAAGTAGGCATTGAAATCGTAAATTTTACAAAATCGTTTGATTTTTTTTTTTGACAGGTAAGAATGGATTTTTAAAGTAAGGTTATTTATTTGTCAAATTTAAAACAAAGCAAAGCAAAAATACAGTATCTGCTTTATTTTTTTTTCTACAAATTAAAATTAGTAGAATAAAATTTATCTAAAAAATAAAACAACATAAATAATATAACTTTTTTAATTATAAAATATTATTAGAATACTATAAAAAAAACAAAAAATTTAGTACTTACTGTGGGTTACCCTAGACGGTGTTTGTCAAATATTTAATCTTACTTTTTTAAATCTAAATTCAGAATGATGTGACGTTGTAAAATGTACAATTTCAAAGCCTAGCTTAATAAAAAATATTTATGCTTTTAAAAAAAAATCGGAAGTTGTTTTGATACGACGAAATAGATATTTGGTAGTTTTTTTTTTTGTTTTAGCTACTATGTCTATCCAACCAACTCTGACTCCAATTTGCAGTTCTTCTTCTAGGTAAATAAAAAATATTTATGCTTTTAAAAAAAAATCGGAAGTTGTTTTGATACGACGAAATAGATATTTGGTAGTTTTTTTTTTGTTTTAGCTACTATGTCTATCCAACCAACTCTGACTCCAATTTGCAGTTCTTCTTCTAGGTAAAATATTATAGAGAAAATATGTTACAAACTAAACTTATTAAGACTAAAGATGTTATTCTGTAAATTTAACCCCTGATTGTTTAACTGTTTTTCAGTGTGCTCATAAGAATTATTAAAAAGCGGTGCATTGAAAATATTAAAACGAAACCGCATGGGAGGACAAAAAAAAACTTTTCATAGTGAAACGATAAATTATCATCTCAAACTGTGGTTTGTTTGGATAATAAATTGGGTTTCTACGGATGTGCGAATGCATTTGTCACTTTTAATTTTCTTTTGCTCGGTTAAAAACGTTTTTCATAACTTGCGTGAAAAAAACAATGAATGGTCTTTTTGCAGTAAGGCAAAGTTTCCTTTCATAATTTCTTTAAAGGAGTTTTATATTTTAGTGGTAATTAAGTGAACTATTTTTAATATTTTTATTTTAAGTGAAAACTCTTTATCCAAAGCCACAGGCTCTTATATTAAATTAACCGGCGTCAAATGAGAAAGCTTTAGGTTTGCTTGTTGAGCCCAAAATCAAAAAATGTAATAATTACTAGCCAAAATATTATCTAAATACGTAATTAATTACTTGTTTTATTACTTATCTTTAGTAATTAATTACTGGTTAAAGTCACAAATTAGACAGTAATTACAATTTTTCTGTAAAATAGTTAGTAACAATAGTTATTTATGGTACTAGTGGGTAAAATAAGATATTGCCCATGAGAAAATTAACCTGCGAGGCGTCAGCCAGGCAGGTTAATTTTCGAGAGGGCAATATCGGTTTACCCATGAGTGCCATTCAAATAGCTTAGGAATTCATATTTTTATTAAAAATTTTAATGACATTTACAAGAAAATAATTTGACAAGTGACAGTTGAGTGGGTAAAATAAATAATTATCCACTCAATAAAATAAAAGCCATGTGGGGGTTATTATTGAGTTTATCTATTTAAAATAAAGCTGGTAATTGTCTTATTATCTGTAGCTATTGGATAAAATTTATTACCTTTATCATCTACAAATTAGCGCATATGATGTTATTATGGATCTAGGTTTCATTTAAATCAAAGTTTTGAGCTGAAAATTCTATCGTATGGCAAATGCTTAACCACAGAATGGTTTTCGGTATATTTTGTAAAAATAATATATTGTTTTATTAAGAGGAAAAGTGAAGCTTTTTATACTAGTGTGTAGAATTTACGGACGACGCGAAGTGCAGTCCGGAAACTACAGACGAGTAAAAAAAACACTTTTCCTCTGAGTGAAACATACTATTTTTTCTTCAAGCATCCTATATATATTTTTTTAAATATTAATTTTTGAATTTAATTTATTCAGTAATAAAGTATGTTTTTTTATTAAAATAGGCCAATAAAACCCTTTCGAAATAAACTTAAACCATCCTTAGCTCATTCTATTTTTTTTTGTAGGCTAAATCGTACACTTTTCGCGATTTCGATGGTAACTTATCTAATGTAGCATTTGCAATTTCGGAGAGATTTGTAGGTGTGTAAACCATATATTCTTCTTCAATCATTTTTAATCAATTTCACACAAGGTTTTGCACAAAATCTCGAGTCCAAACCACCTGTTTACATAATCAACAAACAAGTTTGAAGTATGGCTCTCATCAAAGTCAAAGAGTGCTGCCGCCAGTGGTGGTTTTGCTAACTTTTTTTTACGGCGTACAACAATGAACTCATTTTTTTACTGCAGTATACAGTATACTGTAAAAAAATAGATCACTTCTAACTAGTGCGTTCAGTTATAAAATATGAACAGTTTAGTACGCTTGAAGAAAAAAGTATTTTCTCCTCCGGCTTTAGTCTAACAACTTGTTACAATTTGTCATTCTGCTGTCATACCTTAATAAATTATATCCGCACAGAGAGCATGTGGACTAGAAAACTATCTTGTTTTTAGAATTTTCAAGTTGTAACTGACAGTACAAACATGTGACCTTTTATTTAATAAGTAGGCATACGTTTAGATTTTATTATAGATAATGGATTAAATTTACTTCATCAGATCTAAATAATTTTAAATAAATCAAGAAGAATTTCCACTGCAGAAATTTTTAAAAGATACCAGATGAGACACGTAAAGTGTAACTTCCTATCCATTTGTAACTAAATATTCAGTTACAAACGGATAATCCTATCCGCATAATTGCCTGTACTAAAATTTAAAAAATAAGACGTGCTGTTTTTTTTTAAGGTTAAATTTGGATTCAGCGCCTTTAAATTGATAAGAAAACTGTTATACAGATTTGATAGTTTTGCCACAAAAGAGCAATTAATTTAACTCTGCACTTTCATTTTAAGCTTTTTATTTTTTTTTCGCGTACTTACTCTGACAGTAGGTCCTTCGCATATATATTTTTGAGTTCCTCGTATTTTTTTTAATTTACCCTAAAATTTTCAAAATGCTACTCTTTTTTTTTAAGATTTTGAAAAAAAACGTCATTATTTCCTGGACTTATATCTCAAAAATTTTAGGTGCTGAAATTTTTCTAAGGTCAGATTCGGTTTCTACGCCCTTGAATTAGTAAGAAAAATTTACTTTCCGAATTACCTAGTGTAATTATTACATCCCGTATGTATGTATACATATTTTATTACATGTCAAGTTATTGAAAAAGAAAACAATTTTAACTTTTTCTCTGTAAAACATTAAATTTATTGCAAAATTATCTTGTAATAACTGTAATAATTATGGTCATAATTCAATGTTTCTTGCTCTAAAAAAGAATTAATTGCTGGCTTATGTTTAATGACTAATATTTATCGATTGTAATTAAATTAAAATCGAGAGTTTTATACCGATTCGCTATTAAGCAATTAATCTAGGGGAAGTCGGGGCAAACTTGAACGTAGGGGGCAAAATTGAATGTAGTAGCAAAACTTTAAAAGAAATTCACTGCAAAAAGTATACTGAATATTCAGTTACAAACGGAAATCGGAAGTTACTATTCTATACAATTGTACTTTAATTTTTGTTAAAAACACGCAACATTTCATTTCTGTCGTTAAATATTAAAGTACGTGACTTTAGAACTATAGTATTTTTGACGAAAATTAAAATATATTTGTATATGATCATAACTTCCTATCCATTTGTAACTAAATATTTAGTTACAAATGGATAGGAAGTTATGATCCTATACAAATGTACTTTAATTTTTGTTAAAAACGCTATAGTTCTAAAGTCACGTAATTTAATATTCAGTGGGACATGAAATGTTGAGTGTTTTTAACAAAAATTAAAGTACAATTGTATAGGATAATAACTTCCTATTTCCTATCCATTTGTAACTGAATATTCAGTTTAATTTTTACATTGTAAACAGCAATGCTATATTTTCCAAACTTCCACTATGTCCTAGGGTGCCTGAATTTTGTGTTTTCTATCTTCTCATTAAGACAAAAAAAACTCAAAATCCAGGAGGACTACTACGCTCTTATTTAACAAGTTTCTTACCTCGTGTCAAACTTGTTAAATAAATATGTATGAAACATATCTCAGCTTTGCCCCGTTGTCCCCTATTTATCTAATGACTCTAAAAATTAGTTGACTATTCGCTATACTTATCGGATTAAATTAGAAATAATAGTTTATAGCTTAAAAGTAGTTCAGTAAAGTTGTATAAAGCGTAAGCCGACATTAAATATAATTATGGTTCATTTATCCAATTGCAAATTTTAAATAGCGATATACCCACACATTTTAAACTGCAATAGAGGAAATGCGCCTAAATTCGGATGGTAGTAGTGTATTTAAGATACTGTCTGCAAAGGTAAACAGAAACCTACTTTTATGTGAAGCCAAAAGTCAAACTAAATCCGTCCTGTAATATGATAACGGTAGAGCTTCTCCCCTTTAAACGGCAGCACAAATCGTTTATATTGCAAATGGCAGTTTTGTGCTCAGTTGCATTATTATGCTTGTTTATTTTATAAATAATCGTTATAAAAGTTCGTGATTCTGTCTTGGGTAAGTTATGATGTTAGTTAAGTTGATCCACTATTCATAATTAAGCAATTTGAAAACGTAAACATTCTACAAATTTATAATCTAAAAAGCAGAAAGTTGCCTAATTTTGGATAGACCATTTTTGTGCATTTGATTCCCAATTTCGGATATCCGCAAGGTAATTATTATTCAGGATAACCAAACATTAATTATTATTTTTATAATGATACAACAAACTAAGATAAACAATTTTGAAAAAACGAAAATTAAAGATACTAAGATATTCGAAATTGGGAATCTAAAATTATAGTTCCTATAGTATTTCGTAGAAAATCGCTTAATGATTAAATTACGTCTTAAATGTGAAGGAATAACAAGAAACATAAGCAATGGGATCCAGATCTACTCTTGACAAATTTTTTTCGGATATGTCCGAAATTAGGAGCCCTTTTTCAAATGCACAAAAATGCGCTGATTTTTTTTAACCGTGTTTTTTGGAAAAAATAAACTGTAATAAAATTGCTTTTATAATAAATCATGGTTCGCTATAATAAGTTGTATCTGGTTATATAAAAAAAATATCAAAAAGTAATACCGAGTATTAAATATTGAATACATTGTAAATGGTATCCGAAATTAGGCGACTTTCCTCTATGCTATAAAATTTTAATAAAATTATAAATTTATTTTTTTAAAACAGGCCCTGTTCACAGATTATAAGGTAGCCCCATTTTTGAGTTAAAACTGTACAATAAAAGCTTTTATACCTACAATGTAAAAAATATTACCTTTTTCATACCGGCTATCAGTACCAAAACTTAAAAAGAAATTATAAAATTTTGCCGAATTTCATACAGTCATTTTAAAATACATACATGTTTGTTGAACCTGGTACTATTCTACCTAACCCTCTATGGCGCCTTGTTACGTTTAAATAACATACCCAATGGAGCTCTCTACAACTAGAATTATGAAACAAAAGACGTCTACCCTATCTCTATCTCATTTGTGCTACACTTTCCAGCCAACCAAATAAATACTGTATTTGTTTTTTATACAACAAATACAGTAGTTATTTGGTTGGCCGGAAAGTGTAGCACTGAGCGGCATGAACGAACATAGCTAACGTGAATCTGTAGAATAAGATAATTCTACTAAAATTTAGATGGCGCCAGTAATTTCGTTAATAAAAATATTATAGTTACACTTTTCGCCCGGCCAAGTATATATTGTATTTGTTCAACAAAGAACAAATACAGAATTTGTTTGGTTGGGTGGAAGTGGGAGTGTATGTATGTCTTCTATCCTTTTTGTGTAGAACTTTTGTCCCTGTCTAATCTAACGGAAGAAATCTCCATTGGATTTAATTAATGCAAAATATTGGGTTTTGGATTTTATATTGCTTTATATATATATATTATGCATCTACCTACAGTTTTAATACATTTTTTGATGCTGAAGTCTAATATATACATTTTTACTGTATTTTAATGTAAGGCTGTCAACACTTTGACTAGTTTAAAAAATGTTGATGCTTAAAATTATTTTTAAAGGGTTTTGACAGGTATTATGGTAAAATAAAAAATAATGGACGGTTAAGTCATTATTAAAGAATAATTTAAGAAAATAATATCATTCTGAACATATCCTGAACAAAAATAGTTGTGCAAATAAGGTATGTTACTTTAAAGATACGTTGGGCAGTAAAGACTAGATTTTTAAAAAATAAAAAGTCCAAAATTATCAAAATTTGCGTTACGTAATACTTAAACGTTCCCTTATTCTTTGAGGAAGCTATTTTGACCCCCCAAATAATAATTTAACTTAACATTATTATAATATAGAGCAGAAATAAAAATAGTAATGCTTTTAAAAACTCATGTTTTATTAGTATATCAAAATAATTTTTAACGCCATTATTCATATTCATATTCATATAACTATACCGGCATAATAATGGCGCCTCAGGGTGCCATGGCTTACCCGTTAAAGCTCATTACCCTATAAAATAACAAAAAAAAACTGGATAAATAATCATATATGTTTCGTGTAACAAACTAGATTTTTCTATAACAGAGAAACCACAAAAAAAAATAAAAAATGGAATTTTCAAAATTAAAAAACATATATGTGACCCTGCATAAATAAACCCAGTTAGTGCGTTTTTACGTTTATCTTTTTTTTGACGGATTCTTATGTAGACATTTTTTTACACAATAATCCGAAAAAAAATAATAAATTTGACACACTAACTGTGCTTATGTAGGGTACATATATTTTGTATATTTATCGTATTTTTGTATTTATTAATTTATCGTAGGTGTTTTCAAATGCATAAAAAACACCGTATATAATTAATGTTTTATGAGCAAAGTTCGCGATTAATTATTTAAACATAAAAGGAAAAATAAATCCATTATACAATGTTTAGTTTATGTACAACAGCAGGTTTTGCGTAAATCCTGTTTTCCTGTAAACTGTAAAATATGCCGGATAAAAATAGTAGAGAGAAATAAAAAGTTCACTTTAACTTTATAAATGCTTTGTTGGATGAACAGCTCAACATCAAAAGGATAATAAATTTGAAAATCATATATTAATTAACTGAAAACAATAATTCTCGATATTTTTATTTTATCAACCAATCATTTAACAATATTTCTGGCCAAGTGTTTATTTCTGTCCAATCATATTATAGCTATATTGGAAATTTTCTACTGTAGAAAATTCTAGTGAGAATCGCTGTAGTATTTTGTTTTTAAGTATTTCTCTTTTACAACAAGATTCCATACCTAAAACTAATTAATACTTAAATATGAATATATTACTATTTATAATTATTGTTATTAATTTATTATTTACCAAAAAATACCTCTAAATATTCTTTTTATAAAATTTAATGAGTTTTTATAGGTTGATTTTTATGAACATGCTTGCAAGCCTAGCGCAGTACCGCGCTAGTCAGTACTGCAGTAAGTGACTAAACTAAACTATTTTTGTATGTATTTATAGTCATAAATAGGACCTTTTTACAAGGTATTTTATACCTATAATTTGCAATTTAAAAATGGACAAAAAGGTTTTAGTTAAGCATTTGAGAATGTAATTAAATTAACCCAATCAAAGAATATGCCCGTAAAAATATTAATATAAGTAATAAAACAATTAATATAAATTTCGATGAAAAAAATATATAAGTTGGTTGACATATTATAAATCGTTGAAAAATAATCTTCCGAATTACACATGATTCTTCAAATTATCGGGAAAAATTCAAAGTTTTCATTCAAATTTGTCGAAGAAAATAATTACTCCAGGGGCGACGCCTAGGTCGTAATTATTTCCAGACAGCAAATTTTCATGAAAACAGCAATTCTCAGCCTCTTGTGTAATTATAATTATATATGATTATTTATAAACATTTAAATAAGGAAAGTTCAACTGAAAAAAAGCTGTAAACAACATTTCACCTGAGTTTGAAAAAATAGACTCGTCTGAAACAAAGAATGTAGATTATTCTTACTATAATAAAAATGTGATTAAAGAGAAAAGAACAAGTGATTAAAAATCTCATTAAATTATTGGTTTTAATAAAAACATTAAAAAAACAATTCCTAATACTATTGAAAACCGCTCCCAGAAAAAACGAATCAATATTTACTTCCCGAAAATTCAGAACTGCATTCTAAAAATGTTCTTTCATAAATTTAAATTTATAACTACGGCGTACGCCCTGCTGGTTTACATTCCAGCTTTTGTTTTTATATCGCAGGATTAATAGTGACCATATAACAGGCCTTTTTGTCCACAAAGCAGTGACAAATTTTCTGAATGCGAATGAAAATATACAGGGTGTTGCAAAAAATCACGACATACCCGGGGAAATTGTTCTGGAACACATCCTTTCGAAGGTATGGGATGCCTACTTCAGCATTAATTTATTACTTTAATCATTCCTAGCCAATTTTTAATTTATATACTATTTATACACCCTACATGCTTTAATACTTGTGAGCAGTATTCCATTTTAGGCCTGCCTGCCTCCTATTCTCCTCGTTCTTTAAAATACCATTAAGTAAGACCTCATGTATGCGTACTTAACTCATTCTTTGATCCCGAAGGGTAAACCTTCCTGGAATACATTGTATAGACCCCAGGAATTGACATAGAAACTCCTATAGCAATACCTATAGCAATTTCTTCGAATTCGAGCGATTGGCTTGATGTGCCAATCACGGCATCGCATTCTTATGTTTTATGTTCTTACACTGAGATAAATTTTTACATCCACGTGCATGGGTAATTTACTTGCAGCTGCTGCTGATGTGAATTTACACTCGAAGCGTTAATATAAATGCGGTGTGTATTATATTTTTACATCCAGTGTGTAAAGTTTACACCAATATTATGAATGGTTTTTTATGAATAGTGTTTTATAGAAAAACTACGCAACAGAAAAATAAAACGTATATTCGTAATCAGCGCTACAAAAAGTACCAATATAAAATAGAAACAGAAAACATACACAAGTCTTAACAACTCAAAATTTGCAGGCCAATGTTACCGCCTAAATAAGTAAAATATTATAAAATGTATGTTTTAAGGATATTGTATTAATCACATTTTTTAAATATTTACTTTTAATCAACACTTACCAATTATTTCTTTGAAAAATCTAGCACACACAAAATTATACGTACGCTCTTACAAACGTAAACAATTATAATGGTCGACAGCCACCAGACTCGATGAAGCAGGGATTCTGGCTACTCGAGTCACGTGACTAGCTTAACGCCCGCGATTGGCTGGCTTGTACATCAGAAGTGTGATTTTTAGACTTCAGGTGTATTGTTGCTAAAGGTATGTTTATAAAAATACACTTTCTTGAGCTCCGAGTGTATTGTTGCAGAAGGTATGGATGTAAAAATACACACTCTAGGTCAAAATCACCTCACGTGTGTAGTGTCACATCAATGTTGATGTACATTTATATAAAGGTGTAAAATTTACACATTTATAGAGTTTTTTTTACACCTTTTCAATGTAATTTCTTTCAGTGTATTCAAGCTTCTGGATATGTATTAATACTGAAA
The DNA here is from genome assembly GCA_958510825.1 of Brachypterus glaber. Taxonomy (NCBI): domain Eukaryota; kingdom Metazoa; phylum Arthropoda; class Insecta; order Coleoptera; family Kateretidae; genus Brachypterus; species Brachypterus glaber. Next base: position 26,190,259 of record OY294052.1, on the reverse strand, counting down.
CACCCTGTATATGGAAATCATTTTATTTAAATTCCATTTTGTAAAACTATTTCGAATTATTTATCGTTCGAAATACGCGCCATTTATTTTACGCTTTTATTCCATTAACTTAAAACCCACAGCCTATTTTTTTTGGGCATGATGACCAAAGTACAGTACAGGACTTAAAAACTTTTAAAGACATAGAGAGTTTTTTACTGCAATAATTTTTTTTTTACTTTAGGCTAAACAAATTGTTTAGTTTGGACATGCTTTATTTATTCTCTTCGTCTTCTTCTTCTTCCTTTTCTTATTGTTCTTTTTCCTGTTTTTCTCTTTCTCTTTCAATGGGTTTTAGTTAACTGCCCTTGTCTGTAAAATTAAAATATTTTGCTTTTTCTGTGAATTTTTACGGATTCTATATGTAAAATAATACACAATGTGTAATTAGGCTCAACTTATCTGACTTTGTTAAGTTTCAGAAGGTAATGGATTAATTTTTGAGGTATCTATACTAGTAACATTGTACAGAAAACAGCAACAGCTCCAACGGTAACCCAAAGCCTGCAAAGCCCCAGACTAGTAATGGCTTTGAACGTATTAAATAACTTTTTATTCGATTAATTCTAAAAGAGACACTTTTTGTTCATGTTTTAAGTTGAACTTTGTGGCCCTAGGGCCAAAAAGTTTTTTTCGCCCGCTAACTAAAACTTGTTATTTTAAGCTTTTTAAAAGAATATGCTTTACCTTTACTGTAATATTTATAAAGAAATATGACCTTTACGTCACTTTTGGTCTTGAACTAACAGTTCTTTTTGGCCAGATACATATTATAATCATTTCATACAAAATAAAAATTTCTTCTATAACATAACCTTAAAATATATGTTAACTGATTAATCTGTATTCATCCACTAAAATAAATTAACACAAAATTTCAATTATTAAATCAATTTCAATATTTATAATATTCATAGAACTGTTCAGAAGTATTACTAATTTCATAACAAACACATTTTAACAGAAATTAATCACATCATTTTTAGCGATTTGATTGGATAGCAATTTGTCATGGATAACTAGATAAGTAATAAGACACTAATATTAAATTTCGATTTCGTCGGTTTATTACCCTCGTGCCGACTCAAAACTCACCTTTAAAACGATATCTTAATTTGTGATTAGAAATACTGGTGGTTATATTTGTTTATCCACGGCCGTGATTTATAGGCCTATTAATCACGGGTCTGTATAAATAAACCGTTTAAACTTCAAAACTGCCGTGGATAAAGTATAGTATTCTACTCGTGTATAACAGCTATTAATAATAATATTATACACTCATTGAATAATATACTATTATTGTGCACAATATAATTTTTAAAATTATATAATTATTTAATATAATATAAATAGTCAAAATATTTTTAGGTCTTTCTGCACAATGAATGTTATAAAGTCCCACCCTGGAACAAACAACCATGCTATTTTAATAAACGAATCCACAGAAGGCTATGATTTGATTTCGGGAACTTTAACCGAGCTTTAATCGTTATTGCTTAAATTGTTTCGGTTAAATACCAAATTTGTTGAATGTTTGCGAATTCGACAACAGAGATGTGAAAGTTTAATAAAAAAAGAGTTTATAAAAATTCCAGCGGCTATCTAAAATTGCTTAATTAATTTACAAGTAACTTTGCGTAAATTATTAACTTTGTCTCGAAGTAAAAAGATAATATCACTGAAAGTTTTATACCAAACTGTTCACTTAACTAGTTTACTAGGTTTTTACTCAGGGTTGTGAAAAAGTACACTTTTTTTGAAATTGTCCAGACCGGTGGACAAAACCGGACAAAATTGGACAAAACTGGACAAAATTGGACAAAACTGGACAAAATTGAACAAAACTGGACAAATTTGGACAAAACTAGACAAAATTGGACAAAACTGGAAGTAAAAAGATAATATCACTGAAAGTTTTATACCAAACTGTTCACTTAACTAGTTTACTAGGTTTTTACTCAGGGTTGTGAAAAAGTACACTTTTTTTGAAATTGTCCAGACCGGTGGACAAAACCGGACAAAATTGGACAAAACTGGACAAAATTGGACAAAACTGGACAAAATTGAACAAAACTGGACAAATTTGGACAAAACTAGACAAAATTGGACAAAACTGGACAAAATTGGACGACAAAATTGGACAAAACTGGACAAAATTGAACAAAATTGGACAAAATTGGACAAAACTGGACAAAACCTAAAATTATCCCTTATAATATCACCAGGTCACGGAAAAAATATTATTATTTCAATTTCCAACTGGAGTCCGACTAGTCTAGTCTCTAGTCGACTAGAAGTGTGCGTGTGCGTCGCCGCCGACATATATAGTGCCCCGCCGCCTTTACGGCGCGGCGCAGAACGCCGTCTGGAAATAACTAAAATGATTCATTTGGTGAAGCTTTAAAATTATATAACATTTTTCCTAAAAAAAATCTTTAAAAAAATAATTTTAGCAGGCGCAGCGCCGTCGTAAACTTTTCGGGGGAGGGGGGATGGCGCGCCGCCGTTTCCTGCTAAAATTGTGGTAACAGACAGCAGACCGACACACCGACAGACAGACGTCATTTTTTTTGTTTATTTTGATTTTTTTCGACGATCATGAATTCAGGGAAAATAAAGATGATTTTAGCAAAAAAAAAATTGATTTATTTTTTATCACAATACTTTTATGAGAAAGTAAAAACTGAAACTTTATTGGCGAATGTATTGAAAACAAAAAAAAAAAACATAAAAGGTAACCGTTTAAAATTGTCTTAAATCAAGTATAAGGCCCTTTAAAACTAAACAAAGATGTTATTTTTCCACCCAAATTAGCTTGAGGGTACATAATCATTATTTTATATTTTGCATAAGTTTTTGTTTCACATTTTTTACCTTTTGTAAGTTATTAGTTTTGCCTTCGCACTTCAAATTAAGTCATTATTTTTAAAACAATTTGATTTTCATAAAAGTTGCATAGCTACATCAAAACGCATTGTTAACACGCGATCGTCTGACTTGTATTTGTGTGTATGTGATTTTGGTAAATAAAAAATATCTCCAAGGGAATTTTAATTTCTTTATTAATAATTTTGGAATTTGTTTAGCCGATTAAAAAACTGTTAAGCTCGAGTTTTTACGCTTTTCCTAATAAAGCGTAAAGCTCTTATGGAGCTCTCTACAACTAGAATTATGAAACAAAAGACGTCTACCCTATCTCTATCTCATTTGTGCTACACTTTCCAGCCAACCAAATAAATACTGTATTTGTTTTTCATACAACAAATACAGTATTTATTTGGTTGGCCGGAAAGTGTAGCACTGAGCGGCACGAACGAACATAGCTAATGTGAATCTGTAGAATAAGATAATTCTACTAAAATTTAGATGGCGCCAGTAATTTCTTTAATAAAAATAATATAGTTACACTTTTCGCCCGGCCAAGTAAATATTGTATTTGTTCAACAAAGAACAAATACAGAATATGTTTGGACTTTTGGGTGGGACACTCCATGTATGTTTTCTGTCCTTTTTGGGTAGAACTTTTGTCCCTGTCTAATCTAACGGGAGAAATCGCCATTGAGTATAGATGCCAGTTATCATTTGACATGGACAACCGTGACAAACTTTAAGCTAAAAGAAAAGCGTTTTATTAAAAACAGAAAATATTAGATTACTGTTTTTATTACAAACAAGGTAATTGAAAAATAATAAAATAAAGAAATATACACACAGAAATATGATACACTGCCCAGTAAAGGAGCTTTCCCATTTTTCACCTCCGCGCGTAACATGGATTTTTCTATTATCAGATTCACTTTTGGCAACCTTAAAAACGCCAATATACCAATTTTTACGGAAACTACCCCCGCCCCTCAGGGGATGATTTTAGAAAACAATTATTATTAGATTTATATTCGTCGACCGCAAAAACCCCTACATAGGTACCAATTTTGACGAAAATATTGGAAATATTTAAAAATATTTATCGCCTCACCCCCCGCAGGTGGTGGATTTTGAAAAAATTAGCTTAGGACGCTATCATGTTGATCGGTGGCCATGGATACAAGTGTCTTAGCCAATAATGTTACCCGTTTGTATAATCAAGCTACTTGTTTTTATGAAATAATTATGCGTGCGGAAAAGACGCATATGCGTGTGGAAAGAGATATCTTTCCGCACGCTCGTAGAAAAATTTAATTAAGTATTAACGTAGAAAAAATAAATAAAAAAAAACATTTTCGGTTGAAAGACTAAATAATACTTTTTTATTGAATAAAATATAGAATTAAAGGCCGTAACTACAGCATATTTTTATTACAAAAATAAAAATCGTGAAAGCAAACGAGCAAATAAACAAAACAAACAAATGCGCGAATTAACAAAAAAAAATCAGATAATCGCGACGTAGAATAACACAAAAATCAAACCGGCTACTTTTTTTATGAAAAAAAAAAAATTGATTCATGATTTTGTATTTACATAGATCACTAGATAAGAATTTACAATTTAACCGGTCATTTGGTATTTATTGAAATATTCCAGAAACTATTTTCTACAGAAGAGCAAGCAATTTATAGATAAAATGCACATAAATTTGAACTTCGTAAGCCAAGTCAACTGCATTGCTTTCAATATTTTTCGTTTTACAGCCGATGCAGTGCAAATAAGTTGAAAAAAGATTATCGAGAATTTTAAATTTTTAAAATGAAATTGGTTAAATTTGGAGTAAATAACACAGCTCTACAAAATAAAATACATTTCAAGGTACCTGGGTTCTGTCAAGAGATTCTTAATCCACGTAATGCCTAGTTACTAGCTTGATAAATAAAACTTTTCTACTGTACACCGTTTTTGAGATAATTGATCCTCAACTTGTTAAAATATACCAATTAATTATAATTTTTACCTGTGTAATTTTTTATTTCATATATAAGAACATTTGTGATGTTTCTCGCCAAAAGTAATTCTTAGGACATTCCAGATGAAGACATTTTAATTTTTACAACTTACTAATTTGTATACACATCTTTATGTGAAACGTACATAATTTTGTTGTGTTGGGTTGTAAAATAAGTTGTTAACTGTGCAATACACATTTAATTAGGTAAAAACATATTCAAAACCTCTACATTAAATTTAAACCTATTTTGTCAAACATTTAAATATAGGATAACACTAGTTTACAATAACTTTTTACTGAGTTTTTCATATTTTATAAATTACTTTTTATGCTGAATTCTATTTTTTTAGTAGCTTACAAGATATCCGCCAATGAAACGTTTATGCTTGTGCATAGACAAAGAACATAGATGAGCTGTCATCTCAAGGTTATATACAAATTTACGAGTCCTCCATTTTGATCGGAAGTTACGTCAGAAATCAGCCGGGAAATTTAAATTAGTGGGTAAAATGTAAATAAATAAACGACATAACCTTACTTTTTAATGTTTTCTTATGTTATATTAAAAAAAATCAAACTTACCTAAAAAATATGATACTGCTGTCTGCAGGTAGCAGTCGTTTTATGTTTCTACAACTTTTTATAAAACACGTCATTGCAAAGACTTTACTAGTTCTTTGAAAAAGCACTATAAAATATACAAAAAACACAGATAGACTTTAAAAGTTCAAAAACGCTATTATATAGTCTATAATAAAATAAAATGTTCACCCTTCTAGCACAAAACACCAAACGCGTAGAAAAAATAACAGAAAAACCTCGAAAACAAACTCAAAACATACATAAATTAGGTTATGTTAACCTGTTGCACGAATATGTTAGAGGTGTGTGCAAATAATTATATTTTTATATTTAAATTACTCGTAAAAATAAATAAATATCTGTGTAGTATAACATATTGATTTAGTTTTTACATATATAACAAACTGTTGCAACAAAACAACGACAAAAAGAAACTTTTACTGACTACTGAAGTGAAATGAAAAGACACATCTCTAACAAAGAAAATATTCCTATCTAACGCAACACAGTGTTACCAACATAAAATATATATTTTTTTACTTTATGTTGGACAACTGGAATCAAAATGGAGGACGCATTTAGTCGGGATGCAGAAGTATGCGCAGACGGTCAAAAATCAATCTATTTGTTTATTTTGTCTATGTACTTGTGTAAGGCACAGACGGGCGATATATTGTGATAATTATCCTAACTAGATGAATTTATGCAGAAAGGGATAAGAAATATAGGTTTTTATTGTCCCTTTTGGCATAATTTTATCTTATTAAGATTATTATAAGCAAACTAAAACTACCTAAATTAAATAAAAAATTTAAAACTTTATGGGCGGTTATCTTTAATTTTTAATAAAAATGGGACAACCATATTTTTTTCCGGCAGATTTAGATTTAGTATGAAAAAATACATAAAAAATGTAGAAAAACTGTTAAAATAAAGTTGAAATTTGTACAGTAGTGTAATTCGTGGGTCTGAAAATCCTATGTAAATATCTGTAATAAAGTTTAACTTTAATTTCAATTTAACTATTAAATTAACTAACCAGACTCTCATTTTAATTAAACCTTAAATCATTAATTGCTCGGTAATGATTTCAAACTTGTTGGGAATGAAATTATTTCTATACGACCCATTTTAGTTGATTAAATACAGCGTGGTCCAAAAATCAAGTTACACTATACAGGGTGGATCAGAAATTTGGTTACATTTTACATCAAACAATATTTTAGGTCTTAGAAGACCTAAGATTTCTTAAATGTAGTTTAAATTTGGTTTAAACCATAGTTAGTCCCCTCCGGGGTAAATTAACGTTATAAAAAAATGTTAAAATGTCCCTTAACTTGTGTTTTCATCGCTGTCGTGGGAAACTAATTATTTTTATGTAAAAGACTCCATAATAACTTATATTTTTGGGAGCAATAAAGCACAGTAGAATTTTTAGACCCCTTTACATATTTTTAATGTCTTTAGGAGACAGTTGGTAGATGCTATTTTATATTTCTTAAGTAGAACCCAACGAACATTCTAGAATACGCATACCGTTAAAATAAAGTATCGCCAAAATCTCGGTTTGTTTGTAAACAAATAGTAGGTATATTCAGGCCTGAACAATACAATTACCAGTAACTGGTATTGTTGTCTCTGTTAGAACAAAGATGTGCGAGTAAGACAGACAAATGTATATGTTGGCTACGTTTTTGTCAGTTTTTACGAATGAAATGCCTATTCTAGAGAGAAGAGTTATTAGTTCGTTGGTAGAACCCTTTATAAATAATACATAAAAATTATCTTTCTACAAGGTCATAAATTATAAAGTTTAATAATATTAAATATATTCTTTAGTATTTTACTATAAATATTCCCAAAAAAATTGCAGAAATATATGATCACTTAGTACTACAGAGTTTGTAGTGTGACTACCAAAAATAGGTTAAGCTAGGCAAACACCCGGCTGCTTTGTTGTGATAACAACTAATATTGTGACATCAATTTTTCAACATTGTACCCTATTTTGTGTATCTTATTTTAAATTTACCTACACATGTTCCGGTAAATTAATTATTATTTATTTAGCACGAGGGAAGTAATATCTTTAAAGCTCACTTTGTCGCACGTGGCATTAATTAAAAATAACAAAGCTGAGAAAAAAATTGTCGCTGAAACTTATCATGCACAAAAGTTTTGAAAAAAAGTATCAACTTTAGAATTAAGACTATATTTAGGGTACATCCTCGGAATATTGCCCCCAGCTAGTGTTTTACGAGAGTTAAATAATCGAACTTGCCGTCCCGATTAGCAAGAGTTTTGATTTTCGAGACGAAAAATAGGTTGATCTTGTTTTGACAATTTCTCGTCGATTAACCCACGAATTTATTGTACAATATATGAAATATTGCAACTCTTCTTTAGACATCATTGATATGATCTCGACTTGAGTATTGTTCTACTATTTGGGCACCGCACTATAACATACATATAGATCTCATAGAGAATATACAAATTTGTAAGTTGCCTTAGCTATAGATTAACAACGAGCGGTATTATTCTTGATTACGATCAGACTGAAAAATACCTTAATTTGCACAGTTTAAAGCTGCGTAGAGATTTTATAGACATATGTTTCTTTTATAAAGTAATAAATGGTATGGCCAATTCTCCTAGCTTACTCTCAGAGTTTTCTCTTCACATACTTCCTAGGCAACTAAGGAACTTAAATTCAAATGTAAATCTATTGAGCACATCTTTATGTAGAACTAACTATTTAGCTAACAGTCCACTGAATAGAGTCAGAAAACTAGTTAATTCGTGCAACAGCGGTATAAACTGACATTGATCTATAAACATAATTATTCACTTTTATATTTTTGTCTTTGTTTCGTGTATTTATTCTTTGTTCTATACATACTTAATTATTATATTGTAAATTGTTTAAAGGATTGCAGTCTTGTGGGTGCATGATGCAGCTCACACTTTTGTGTGGTTGCATTATGTACTCATTTGACAGCCTGTTACAACTGCTATTATGCGTAAATAAATAAATAAATATTTATAAGAAATTATTATTTTTAGTCCAATTAAGCTATTTTTACTAAAACCAAAAGTAGTAAAACGTTCGTTGGTTAGACGAGATTATTAGTAAAATGTAAACAATAATTTCTGCATATGCTAAGCTATCTGTATAATAAATTGTAACTACATGCATTTTAAAACACTCCTTAAAGCAACCTGTAAATTATGAATATTTAGACGGTAGTCTATAATGGTTTAACTTCTTGTCTCGTCCAGCGGAAGTCTCGACAAATAATTTCTTGTCTCATCTTGCAAAAGTCTTAGTTTTTTAGACGTTTGACATCCTGCAGGATTGGTTAACCTTAGTATCGCGCGTTTAAACATCCCTACAGCAGACCAGACAAGACTTTTTGTATAGAGGACTTACTTTTTAAAACTTGTTAAAAGTGGTAGGTTTATAAAAAGTAGAAAAATTTAATCAAATGTCGGGAAGTCTCGATTCTTGATCAACAGTCTCGACCCTCGACGACGCGTCACAACTTGACCCTAGTTTGTCTTGATTTTTTTTTAATTACACTTTTGTTTTTTGTCGAAATTGAGCAAATGCCAGATGAGAAATTGATTTGTTTCTCGATTCTAAAGAAACCTGCGTCGCGACGCGTCGCACCCGTTACTGTGGACAAACCCCATTGTAGAATTAAGAGATTGTTTAAGAACTGAAGTTAAGTGCAACGCCGTGTTTCCGCCAAGTAAAGTTAGCTTGACATGATACAAAAATATACCACCCACTGTATATAAAAAAATAAAACACACACGCCTACAAAAAAAAATAACACACAACGTAAAGCGGGATGTAAAGAATCAGAGTGCGGTACAAGAATGTGTATGTTATGCTTTTTTATTATACGTATATATCTAGAATATTCTGGAATCTAGGTTCTAGAATCTACTTACACTCTGATAAAAAAAATACACATTCGACCGTGTAGACCTGAATTTACATGGAATTATTTATTTATTAATTTGTTAATGGGAAAACCCCAATACATAAGAAGTACAAAATATGGTATAATTATAAATGCATAAGTATATAAATTTTTGATACCAATAATATCAAAAGTTAAGGTTATATAAAGAAGTTTTAAAATAATTTAAAGACAAATTAAAAAAATTTAAATAATTGTTATTGTTATTAGCCAATAGCATAGCTCTATCCAAAGGTGTATGAGATCCGTAGTTAGTTCTATGAAAGGGTATATTAAATGTTGAAGAACTTTGTCTAAGATTTCTTCTAGGGATATAAAACCGAATTTTATATTACATTTCTGGACAATTATGTTAAATTGTGTAAAAATGTTTAATTTTAACATCGTTTCGTAAACTTAGACAATTTTACGTACGCTAACGCACGTTTTCGTATCAACTCAGGTCTACGTTGTCGACCGCATAACATTTTTTCATCAGTGCATGCTAAAATTTTCGTGTATTATGTCCTTTATTTGGAGTAATTTTATTTTTAGAATTTCTATATTTGATAATCATGATGCCGCACTCAGCTGACAAAATCTTTCGTCTGAAAATATCCTGAAGGGAAACTAGTATTTTGCATACATCATTTAAAAAAAAGCCAATTGAACTGAGTGGCACGAAAATTCCAAATAACATGTAAAGACTTCACAACTTTATTTACGGAAATTTCAATTCACCAAAAAGTAAATATTAAAACAGAAATACAGGAATATTCTTATAGTATTATCCACTAGAAAAGTACGGATGATATTACTGGGACACTCCCTTATGGTGTCACTAGGTATCATAGAAGCCCAGACAAGTTTCGTAGCTAAGAAAAACTGAGTCTAATCGTTTAAAGACAGTAATTTAGAGTCGCGTTACATTAAAATTTCATAAATGTGACTGGACTGGAAAGTCCAAACCAAAGTTTGGACCATAAATATGATTAAAAGTAAGTGTTAATATATGTTTTTTAAACATTTCTCAGAGATCATTCTTTACCACGTATCAGGCTCAGTTTACCGAAATTTTCGTTAAAGAAACCGGTTGTAACGCAGCATTAGCAAAAATTTTTATTTTTTTTAAATATTAAAAGTTGTTACAAAGTGGATTGAAATCAGGTCTTGTCACTCACAGATTTCATCGCTTGGTCATTTTTCACTGGCGGGTGTCTGTCAAAGGAGGACAACTATAGTATCGCCCCTGATGTAAGTAAAGGATAGCAATATCTAACTTATATATACAGATAGAATGGTCATATTTGGTGTATTTAGACATTAGATCATATATCCCCTCCTAGATGCGCCTTGAGTCCACGTCAAACCGAAATGTTATATCCAGGTAGATTTCACCTTCCCGCTTCTGGTCCCACCCTCTGCTATAGTGGTTTGTTAACAAATATGTTATACTTCACCTTCTCGCAACCTCACCGCTATAGTGGTTTGTTTACAATTGGCTTTGTATATGTTCTACATAAAACAAATCAACATTAATGCCATATCTATGTATATATGATCTAATATTTAGAAGTTAGTTTAGTTAAAATATCATTGTTACAGTTAGAGTAAAATATATAGATTTTTCAAGCCCTTGACCTATTTTTCGGGATAAAAAAAAACATAAAAAATGATTGGTGTGAGAACAGCTTTCATAATACATCATAAAAAAAACTGGTTAACTATTATTTTTATTAATAGTATATTTACAGATTAAGCTTGTATGTTTTTCCTGATTAATTGCTCTACAGTAAACACCGGAGGGTTAAACTTGTTAGTGAAGGGTTAGATCATATCTATTTACTTAAGCTGTGATATATTTTATGGTCACATTAATCATGAACGGGATGTATCATTAAAAGCGTTATTTTTTTCAACAAAATTTGTAATTATGATACTTATAGCATAGATAATCATAAATAGGGTAAAGTATTTTGTTGTGACATAGATTGTTAAATTAAGGGGACTTTTTTTGTGTCATTATCATCGTCATTTTAGTCCAGGGGATCTTTCCAGCTCAGTCTTTCTCTATCCATTTCTTTCCCTAAAATTTCTATACTATAACTTTTTTTATTTGTAAACAGTATTTAATTATATCCTCAACTTCCAGCTCGTTCTCCAAAGTATCTTTAAGTAAGCTGTCACGTCTTAATATACAGAGCGGTCCAAAAGTCACCCCCCCCTCTTAACTTTTGAACCAGTTGAGATATCGACTTCAAATTTGGAACTTTTAAATAAGACAATTTAATCTATCTTTTAGCATATATTTAATACTTTTAGCTCTTAAAATGTGGGCACGGGGGCATGGGGGCACATTTTTTTAAATGGAAAGGGGGGTCGTGTAATACATCATTTTAAAGCTTATAAAATTCTCCATTTAACTCCATATTTTTAAATTAAAAAAAAAATGGGTTTAAAATGGGGTTGAAAATGGGTATTAATGTCAATATTCCTCTAAAAAAAAAACAAATAATTTTTTAAAAATGCCTAATTTCATCATAAAAAAATGTTAATTATACTTTTAAACTAATTTTAGTTGACATAAATAAAAATTTATAAAAAAAAACTTAAAAAATCGAATGTTTTAGCACAAAAAATTGAAAAATCAAAACCTTAAAAAACATTTTTAAAAAATTTAAAAATGTTAGTTAAAATAGAGCATTTTATAAGCTTTAAAATAATGTATCACACGACCCCCCTTTCCATTAAAAAAAATGTCCCCCATGCCCCCTGCCCACATTTTAAGAACTGAAAATATCAAATATATGCTAAAAGATAGTTTGAGTTGTCTTATTTAAAAATTCTAAATTTGAAGTCGATATCTCAACTCGTTCAAAAGTTAAAAGGGGGGAGGTGACTTTTGGACCGCACTGTATATGTAACGTTTTCTGGATGCAAGAACATCAAACCAAAAATCAATTTATATTATGAAAGGCAACAGATATATTGTAATATATTTATTAATCGCTTATTAAATGATAGACCAAAAGTTTAAGAGGGCGTGTACTATCAAAATCCTTGGCACAAACCTCGTTGGTGGTAGTATAATCATTTAAATTCTGTAATAATCTGTTGTCACTTGGGTATTAGCATAGTACGGCGCTGTCTCGGGTCCGCAACCCCCCGCCGTGTTATCATAATTCACCGTATTCATAACCAGTGGCGCTTCCGTTCCGAAAATCCTTTGTACTTAGTCGGTAAATTACTGCAAAACCTGTGCTTCCACTGTGCAAGTCCTGCCGAGCTTTTTTCAGGATATACCATTAATTTTTCTTTCTATAAAAGTATTTTATGTCTGAAAATAATATATGTTTGTGGCCTATTTCAGAAAGAATATTAAAACAAATAAAAAAAGAGAGCAGTTAAATCAACAGCATTAACAGAATTGGTTCTAGCTGCTATAGATATCCAATCACTCTAGTCGAATGCAAAATGTGTCATTGGTATTTTTAGTTGCTAGTTGTGCCAATGCATCAAACAAGAAAATTATATTACCAATGTTATTAATTTATGCGTATTCAGAAAATATTGTTTACGCGTTAGAAATCAGTGGACAATGAGGTAAAGCCGGGTAGTTAAAACAGTATCATAACGTTAATTAATAGCCCGCTGATTGTTTTATTTGAAATCGTTGGTAATTAATTATCCGCCTTTAAAATTTTCATTGTAAATCGAATAACACTAATAGAATTGCCTGCATAACCGAGCTCTAGATTTTCAATTGTTCACGATATCGGAAACAATAAAACCGTTTTGTAATAAAGTCCAGGCGCCGTGTTTTGGTCCTTCGAGCCGGATACGAACATATTCTTTGGTTTCTAGCTGCTGTGGCTATCCAACCACTGCAGTCCACCACAAAGTGCGTTGGTGTGTGAGTTCACACACTTGCACTTAAATTATGAGTACAAAACGACACAAAAACAGTGTTTTTTATAAATTTAAGACGTATGATTGACATTAAGAAGTTTTATAATCAATATTTCCATATGATACAGCATTTAAACGTTAATAATTTAAATTTTTAAACCATAGCTTTAGACTTTGCCAGAAGCTTTAGGGATTTAAATTGTAAAACACTCAAAGCTTTGATGAATCTGCTGATGTAGTTTTATTCAGTTTTAATCACTTGTAAGACGATTAAATTTCAGTATTTTTAATATAGTTTGCAAATTTTAATCCCAATGACGAATATGTTGAATTAACTAAAGACATGATTTAAGATAATCACGTTGTAGAGTCAAATTCACAGCTATTCGTACTGACGTCATCAAAAAATAATAACTATATACCCTCGTTTTTAATATTTCACCGATTTTACCATGATAATTTTACCATGGTAATTTGCTGTTGTGGATGATCCGTAACAACAAATTACCGTGGTAAAGTTTTACCATGATAATTTTACCATGTAATTTTCTGTTTTGGGTTATCCGTAATAAAAAATTACCATGGTAAAATTTTACAACGATAATTTTTACCATAGCAATTTGCTGTTATGGATAATCCGTAAAAGCAAATTGCTATGATAAAATTTTACCATGGTAATTTTATGTTGTGGATGATCCGTAATAACAAATTACCATGGTAAAAATTTTCCATGATAATTTTACCATGATAATTTGCTTTTGTGGATGAGCCGTTATAACAAATTACCATGATTTTACCATGATAATTTTATCATGGTAATTTGATGTCATGGATGATCCGGAATAACAAATTACCATGCTTAAATTTTACCATGATAATTTTACCATGGCAATTTGGTTTTGTGGATCATCCGTAATAGTAAATTGCAGTGATAAAATTTTACCATGGTAATTTGCTGTTGTAGATGGTCCGTAATAACAAATTACCATTGTAAAATGGATGATAATAGCATATTATGCAAAATACGGTGGTATTGTGATGTGATGTGATATGTGATGTCATGTCATGTGATGACGTCAGTAAAAATAGCTATGAATTTGACTGAATGTCTTAAAAATATTAAAAATATAACAAAAAAATATAGTTGTCTTTATTGTTAAAGTTTTGAAGAGAAAAATATCATACTTAGATATCTTGTTTTTTTTTTCTAGCAGCTATCTTCGTTTTTTTTTGTTTTAGCTACTGCAGCTATTAAACCATTTAAGTCGGTTGTAAATTCTTTAGGGAAAATAGGGCTTATTTAACCCCAAAGAATTTTTACCTCGAGAAGGAACATGATGAAATCTACCGTATGCTTTGTTTGAAGCGTGAACCAACTACGGTGAGGGGCTGGTGGGAAGTGACTATTGTTTACACTTAGTACGCCTAAAGAGAAAGAAAGAATGTGTAAACTCACAGTCTAATGTCGTAAAATGACTGACAGGGGTACAGTGTTGCCGATTGGAAACATATACTTTGAATATTTTATTGTAAATTTTAAGAAACATTAGTTCTGTATGAGTTTTATATGAACTAGTAGTTTAATTTTAATAGATTTAAATATACTATATTATTAAACATAATTATAGTATACACAATAAAGTTTTTTACATTTTTAATTTAAGTATAATGATTTGAATTCATGATAAGGTGGAAACTACGAAACATCGCTACTAGGTAGCCTGAAAGTCGACTAGCGACATCTACATTTTACACCACAAAGCTGTATCGAGTTTCTGTTAGTAAATAAACAAACAAAAAGATGACACCTTCATAAACATTGGTCTGAAATTACTTCTTGAGGTAAAAGTTCTTTGTTTAACCCTGTTGCCGACATACCTCCGGAGCCTGGGCTGTCATCGAAAATAACAAAAAGCCATTTGTAATAGGAAATTTTGTATGCAGGTTATTACAACGACGATATGACTAATGGTTATTTGTGGCATAATAACGTTTTATTGTTATTCGCGAATATTTATTAATTGCGTTTTACGGATATTAACGGGTTTGTTTAATTAAAACTGACAAATTGTTGAATATTTCAAGTCAATTAAATTGTTTTAAACCAGAATAGATCTGTTGCAAAAAAAATAATTGTACCCGAGGTAATGTCAAAATGAACAAAATATATAAAAAATAATAGGAATGTTAAAAATAATAACTAGATGATAATATTAAAGTTAAAGTTAAAGTTATATTAGTGTACTTATCTGTATTGACCCAGATATCATTCTTGTAGAAGCTTTAGGTACTCACCTGAAAAAAAAAACATAAAATTAACAATCTAAATAAATAAATTAAAAAAAAAACATATATTTATTTCCTTGTTTTTATTTTAATACTAATTTAAGTTGAGTTATTTAATTTTTAAAATAATTAAATTAGAAGAAAAATATTTCGGGAATAGTATGTATAAGAAACTGAATTGGAACTTCCAATTTAAAAACGATAGCTAATTCTTTAAATAAAATAAATTATAGAAACAAAATACAGTTGACTTCAATCGATAATATTTTTTACAAATAATAAAATAGATAGAAAGCTGGTTGAAACTTTAAAAATCAGATTTAAAAGATAAGTAAAATAATTTTTTCTATTTTGCGACTCTTATAAGCTCATAACCACACGCATTTTGCGTGTTCTTATAGGCCTATAAGAGGTTTGTACTTTTTTTATTTTGGGTTGGCAACAGGACAAAAGACTATCGCTTGATGTCTTCCGTGAAATTGTGAACATCGCTTTTAAGTTAAGGTTTTCTACGAAATTGTGTTTTTAAGTTAATTTTTACGTGTTAAAATTGTGATTTGGTTACTTGCAGTGAAAAATAACGTTTGTTCTTTGAATTTTAAACATTACAATGCCAAAACAAAAATCCCTAAATCGGTCACTAATTTAAATGTAAGTTTTTTTAAATTTTAGAGCAAAATAGAAAAAATAGTATAAAGCACTCGTTTGCACTCGTTTTATAACATGTTTTTAGGGCACTAGTACTCTAGAAAACTCGCCGCAAGCGGCTCCTTTTCTAAACTAGGACTTTAATATACTATAAGAAAACTGACCACGGTTCGCCTGGGCGATTTTAAATGAAAATTTTGTGGACCCCTACATTTTTTGGACTAAAACATACCTAATGACACAAGAAATCAATTCCCATTTGAAAGAAAATCGTAAAAGATACACTTTTTTTAGATAGAAAAAAAAACGTTTTTTTGAGTAATAGGGTGTGTCAAAAAATCCCGAATTTCCAAATCAAAAACGATTTCTGGCTCAAAAGTTAATATACAATCAGTTTTTATCCGAAAAACAGGTACCGATTTTTTTCAACGTTTGTGTGCTTTGAGCTACCTCTAAACATTAATCGATTTGGCTCATTTTTGAGTGGCCACTGTTTTTTACTAAGGAGCAACTTTTGAGCAAGAGAATGTTTTCGATTTCGAAATTCGGGATTTTTTGACACACTCTAATACTCAAAAAAAAAAGTTTTTTTTATCTGTCTAAAAAAGTGTATCTTTTACGATTTAATTTTAATTGGGAATTGGTTTCTTATGCTATCAGGTACCTATGTTTTAGTCCAAAAAAAGTAGGGGTCCACAAAATTTTCATTTAAAATCGCCCAGGGTGAACCGTGTGACAATATATAAGTACACTGTAAAAACTGAATGTAAAATAATGTAAAAATACATGAATTTACATAGTACGGAATAGTAAATTTACTATTCTGGACTATGCATAATTCATGAATTTATGTAAAAGAATGTAAAATAATGTGAAATAATGTAAGATAATGTAAAAGAATGTAAAATAATGTAAAAGAATGTAAAAGAATTTAAAGGAATGTAAAATAATGTAAAAGAATGTAAAATAATGTAAAATAATGTAAAAGAATATATTTACATTGATTTACATATTTTTACATGATTTTACAATGTCGAGCTATATTATTTTAAGAGGCGCGTGCGCTTTGGACAACAACCAAGAAGCCGTCGCATCATGAGACGGACCGTTTAATATTGTTATTGTTAGAGAGATAGCTTCGCATGTTGCTAGGTTAAAGTGTTAAAAGTGTAAAAAAAAGTAAATATTATTTATGTACGATATTTAAATGCTTTATTTGTGGCCTAAAATTTAAGTTAATTATAAATTACGATCTTTAACAAGCAATAGATCTTTAAAGAAAGATATAAACAGTTTATTAAGGGTGCAAATCGTTTGGTTTATTAAACCAAATGAACTTTACGCTACGATATTTCAAAAAAGCTTTGATACAGAGGCTTGTAATTTGGAACAAACATTTTCTAAGTAGTAAATATTTTTTTTCAAATTTCAAGTCCAAACCATTCTGGACTATGTAATTTTTAGCGTTTCGGTCTATACAAAATATTACCATTCTGGACTATGTAAATTTAACCGTTCATGTCTATGCAAAATTATACCATTCTGGACTATGTAATTTTTACCGTTCCGGTCTATGCAAAATATTACCATTATGGACTATGTAATTTTTACCATTCCGGTCTATGGCAACATATTACCATTTACGGTCTATGTAATTTAATGTAATTTATTTTTACCGTGTAGGTACATAATGAACTTTGTGAAATTTATTTAAAAAAAGTTTGTAAAATTTAACACTTGTTGGCTAGTTTGTATTTTGTCTACATTGTTAAAATACTTTCAGGTGTTGGTTGACACACGGAAGACCAAGAAATTCAGATTAGCAGTGATAATGAGTTACAAATAACTCTAATTCATACTTGTCACGGTTAGATGGGTTTTAATTAAAATCAAAGGTGCGGTTTGTATTTCTCAGACTGCAGTCATAGCACACCACGATGACAGATCTTTACAAACTAAAATGCATTTCGTGGTCTTACTTAGAATTAATTAATTAATTTTTAATTCATTAACTAAATATTTTCGGTGTTTCTATGAAAAATGGGTTTTCTTTATCTATTAAAATTAAATTATTAACGTGGAGATTTATCTTGCGTATTACATTTTGTTAATTCAAAGTTCTTTTCTTATTTTTACGTTTTAAAGTTAGCTTATGCACAATTAGGTTTAAAGATTAGCTTATTCTTAGCTTATATAAGTATTTTATAAATAAAAGGGATCGGGTATTCTGTATGGTAAATTATACAGTGCGATTATAAAGTGCCGAACAGTTTGAAAAGAAAATACTCTTTGAAGCCACGCCTCTGTTAGAGTTGTGCGTGACAAGCCCATGTGATTGCTGCGTACAACAGCTCGGTGGCCAGTAAAACGCACACAGCTTTCTTGCATTTTACTCATCGCTAATGCCAGTTTTGCATTAAAAAGTGTTCGGCACCTTATAATCGCGCGGTATATTAAAATTATATCAGTCCAAAGCAATGGTTATATTGCATAATGTAATTTAAATACAGTTTAAACTATATAAAATAATATATTTAGTTTATGATTATATTAATTTTTGTCCAGACTTTGAAAAGTCATGCCCATTGCGTGTTATTGTAAAATAAAAAAGAAAAATGACAAATTGTCCGGTACAAGTCGACCCACACAATCAAAAACCTGACGGTTCTAAAATGAAAGCAATATGTGGCATGTACCATAAAAAGGTCACTGGTGAGTAAAGTCAGACATCCCAAATATATATTTTTTTAATATAAATTAACCTCTTTGTTATGCTCAAAATATAATTGATAGACTTAGGTTCCCTAAATAAAGTGATATTAAACATCACATGATGTGACGTTTAATGCCATTATTTAGGGTCCCTAGATAGACTCTTCATGCAGCGACTTTAAAAATCCTGGGATTGTGTTTTACTGGTTGAAATAAACCATTTTATTTGAGAAGTAAAAAAATAAAAATAAAAATATTTGGGAACAATAATAGACAACAATCTGAAATGGAACTTCCCATTTAAACATTATAACTAATTTTTAAATAAAAGTTACCATACAAACTATCTATCTATACAAAAAGATGTAGTTAATGCAAAAAGTTTGCAAAAATCAATTTTAATAAACATATAATAAACATTTTAACGTTTATTTCAAAAAAGTATTGGTAAATTTTGTTAGTTTCAGTAGGTGTGTATAATTTACATTTTTTGTTGATAATATTTTTTAACAAATTGATTTTTTCTGTTTCTTGTTAATTTGTTGGCCGCCAAATATAAAATGGGTTGGGGTAAAAATTTAGTATATTTTATATACTTTTAAGTAATTAGTTAAATGATTTTTTCCCGTAGTATAATACAGGTTTTTGGTGTATCGGAGGTAATTAAAAAACTTCTTTTCTCTAAATTGTGACGTTTCGATATGGCCTTTCTGTCGTTTTCAAACCTTTAATTAATAAATACTGAATTATGATAATTAACAACAATAAATTAAGGTATAAGCAAAATATTTTCTGTCACTATGCAAATTTTTTTTTATGCTTACAAATTAAAATTCAAAGTCTCTCATTTGTCAACACATCTAAAAACATTTTACCATAAAGTTGGACGTTAAACATCCCATTTTAAATACATAAATACAATTTTCCACATAAAATTACAGATATAAACATTGACAGGTTAAAAATTTATTCTTCTTCTTCTTCTTCTTCTTCTTCTTTTTCTTCTTCTTCTTCTTCTTTTAAGTAATTTAAAAAATAAAAAATGTATAATATCAAATAAAGGGGACATTTTCACATGTGACGTTACATTTAAACAATTGCCAACTAACAAACACATGCATAATAATCGCATTAAAACTACTACAACACTTAATTTAATTAACCTAATCAGACCACTTTGCAGGCTCTATTAATTTAATAACCGTTTATATTTAAACAGCGTTTAAGATAAAAGAGCATTTGCATATGGAGCGCTTATTGCTATGAACACAAAAACCAGCACGCAATCAAAATCCTTAGTTTTAAACAAATTTATGCGGACTCACACAATTCGTTGAAAAATAATTGAAAAACAAAAAAAAATGGGTTTTAAAATCCATATATTTACACTTACACTTAAAAAAGTATATAATATAATAAGCGCATAATTACTACTGTATTTTTTATAAAGTACAAAATAAAAGATTCTTATAGTTGGGCTTTTATTATTTACTTCTAATTTGAACTTTTATTGAACTTTGACACGTTATTTACCATCAAATGGAATATAATAGTATATTAAAGTACTAGTAGTAGTACTACATAACATACGTTTTTAGCGCACGAATAAAGTTTAGAAAACGAGCCGCTTGCGGCGAGTTTTCATAATAATAATAATAATATTTATTTCGCCACTTAGGTACAATGTACATATGGTATGTCAAAAAAAAAAAAATAAATAAAATACAACAAAAATAGAAATAGAAATAGAATTTCTAAAGTACTAGTGCACTAAAAACGTGTTATGAAACGAGTGCTTTATATAATTTTTTCTATTTTTCCCAAAAATAAAAAATAAACTTAAAATTTAAATTGATGACTGATTTAGGGATTTTTGTTTTGGGTTGGCATTACAGTTTACACCATGTTTGAAATTCTAAGAACAAATTATATTTTTATATATTTTATAGTCATCTCTTCTCTTTTTCACTGCAATTAACCAAGCCAGAATTTTAACAGTAAAAAATAACCTAAACACAAAATTTTGTAGAAAGTTAAACTTTAAAGCGACATTGAAATTTGCACGGAAAACGACAAGCAATAGGCTTTTGTCTGTTACAAACCCAAAAGAAAAAAAAGTAGAGACCTCTTATGGGCCTATAAGAACACGAAAATGCGTGTGATTGTGAGCTTATAAGAGTAGCAAAATAGAAAAAATAAGTTTATCCTAGAGCTCAACGTTTAGAATTTAAACAAGTCGAAACAGAGGAAGAAGAACATAAAAAAGAAGATGAAGGTGAAGAAATGCCTATTTTCCAACTTTTTTAATTACTAGGACTAAATTATTTTAAATATATTAATTCATTAACGTGGGACAATTTCTTGGGAATAAACATGTCTGTGATAAATTGCGTTGCTATTTAAATACAGAAAAAACCTAACCTCACAAACTATTCTTTGCATTAGCAAAGAGCAGTAATAAATTTGTTAAACAAACCGCGACGAACTTGGAATGAATAGTTTTAGTATTTTTTCTTTTTTTATTTTCGTCTTGTTATTATTGTTTTGTTTATGAATTGTAGATTTATTTTAGAAGATACGTTTCTATGTAAATCTACATAACAACTAGTACTTTACTGTTAAGAGTAGCTAGACAAATTGAGGCTTAAATCATGTTATTCGTCTGTCCTGTTTATTCTTAGCGCCATCTATTTTTGTAAAACTTGTTAGGGCATTCATTTTTCATTTGAAATGTGTTAAAATTTAAGCTCAAAACTAAAGAGTTTTACATAAAATTGATTGTTTGGACATTCATCTTTCCATTTCTAGAAGTTTTAATAGCTGTTATATCAAAATTAAATATATATTCGATTTTAAAAGGCATGAATCTAAGTCCCTGGTAATGATATAAACCTTGTAATTTTTTATGCCAAATACCCTTTTAAAACAATTTTTTCAGTATATAATTGAAAAGATTAGTGAAACGACACATTATTTATTGTTTTCCTATATCAATTTAAATTTTTCGCACTATAAAATTTATGATCAATATTTATTTTTATTTCATTTATGTTTGCTTTTTACTGTACTTTAAATATTTATCGTCACGTTCCATTATTGAATTATTTTTCACTCAAACTATTTGTATTTTTACATGCTGTTTTGAAATATTTGGTCCTTCGAGCCTGATATTTCTTAAATAAGGTGGGTGAGTCAATTATTGCCATGTTAAGAAATTTTATTTTTTATTGCATTCAAATTTATTTGTAATCACCTGAGACTTGACTACATTAAACATAAACATATCTTTATTCTAATTTGTAAAACATTAACAAAGAGCAGGAGCTGAAACAAAAAAAAAATAGTATTGCTTTTCAAAAATGTTTGCCCTGCAATAATCAATTCTACCCAGCTTGCGACAGTCAGCACAATTTTATAGTTTTTATAGTCGAAGAGCATGAAAGATGCATATAACCAATTTTGTTAAGGAGGAAATTTTCAACAATTTTTGTTTGGATGATTTTTTTTAACATTTTAATAACAATCGAGTAAATTTAAAAATAGCCATGTTGGAGGGGAAAATTTTTTTTTCCATTTTTAGGCCAAACTATTCATCGGACGATAATGGTTATAAGTAAACTTGTAGCTCTTGGAATTCTCTATAAGTTCATATATTATAAATTTCTATAGGTAATTTGGTAAGGTTTCAGAGGGTGCAACTCGAATTTCACCGCCTACTGTAACCGTAACAAAATTCGTTATATATAAAACTTATAGAGAATTTCAAGAGCTACAAGTTTGCTCATAATAACTTTTATCCTCCGATGAACAATTTGGCCGAAACATCGAAGAAAACAATTTTACCCCCAACATGGCCATATTTGAAAATTTATAACTCGATTGTTATTGTTATAATAAAAAAATGATTCAAACAAATCTTGTTGGAAATTTCCTCCTTAACAAAATTAGTTATGTGCATTTTTATCATAAGGTGCATATTTAGCAAGATAACCGCACTCACCCCTAAAATTTAAGATATCGGACATTCGTTACGCAAATCACCCGGTGAAAAACTAACAGGAGTGTTCTGTTACTATTTACTGCTACCCTTTAAAATATCAGCCCGTGTACATTTATTGCAATTTAATACAGGAATTTTTTCGCTATTTGACTGGACTATTTTTGTATTATCTATAGATATTTATCAAGGAAATCTATTTACTCTACAATTTTTTATTTGTGTATTTGCTATATCATCAATTACCTAAATGGAATTTGATTCAATTATAGATAAAGGGAGCATTGCAATTAGAATATATTGTATGATTCATACACAATACGGTAGAAGTTCCCAGATAGCAATCAACATAAAAATAGGTGTATAAAAGGTAATGAAAACAATTTAGTATAATTAACTATTAAATAGGGGAGATTAAAGGCGATTGTGATAGGTACCAAAATTAGGTGTTTTTATTAGTCATATTGATTGTAACTACAAACATTACATATGTTTAGTTTATGCTTGTATGTGAAATAAAAACAATCTTTCAAATTATTTAAAATAATTCGTACATCATTATAATATCGGATATTTTTAATGAAACTCGCTGGCGGTTTGTTTTTAAAATTTATGTTTGCAAGATCAAGCAAGATTAAAATTACTTTATCCAACACCTTCATAGAAACACTTGTTTTGAGCACTATTTTAAATGTCAAAAGTGAGTTTTTTTCCACTAGTGACTAAATAATTTTTCACCCACTCTTTTACTTACAGCTTTTGATCTCACCCAAAATTAGTTACATACCCTATTAATTAAGTATTATAACTATTCTATAAATAGAAGCACGTTAACTAAACCATAAAAATTTAAGAAAACCCCAAATTATTCTTTAGATTTTGAATAAAATACTGTTTTTATTAAAAATTCTGTCATCACCGCGTCCATTTTGACGTTCGTAAGAAATGTAAAACTAGCAATTGTTTATTTTTAATAGGCATACTTAGGCCATGGCTATCTATTATTTTAGTATTAAGAAAACTTAATCTTAATATTTTTGACATAATTTTTGGCAAAATTATAGATTTTTTTTTAAAAATAAAAGGTGTTGGATAAAATTAAATTCTCAACTCGTGTATTAAGTGATTTTATCCACTTAATACACTAGTTAAGAAAATAACTATTAAAAACAGTATAGGCGTATCGTTTATTTGAATTACATAAATTAATACGTCAAAATTCAGTTGATAAATTTATTATTATTCATCGAAAAAGATGAGCTTATTAAAAAAGAATAAAAAGAAATCCATTTAAATTAATATAATTGCTTTTAACAAAGAAAACCTGAATAAAAAATTATTTGCTAAAACACTAACTAGTAAGTAATAATCAAACTATATCGTTTGATTACCAAATTTAATTCTTTACTAATTAAAAATGTTAAAAGTTAAGTCATTTAGCTAATTTATATTTAGTACATTCCTAAATTTTTATCATCTAAAATACATATTTTTAATTTGGAATTAGACATTGTCAATTTAAAATAAGTTTATAGAAAAAATGCTGAGATTAGTCAGTAAATGTTGCTAGTGGTTATGGTTATGGTTATGGTTATGGTTATTAGGGTGGAGGGTAGCTATCTACACGCACTTAGGCCACTTAGCTGGGCCCATTGTACTACCTCCCTTTGGTCGCAGCAATTTAACCTCTCAGCCATCCAATTCTTTGAATATATCTAAGAAGATGTCTGGGAGTGATGCTGCTTATACCGGCCATGTCGAGCCAGTACTCGTCTAGCATGGACCCTCTTATTAAGGCTAACGCTGGACAGTGACATAACACATGTTCCATTGTTTCCTCTTCCATGTAGCATCCTCTACAGATGGGGTCGACTGGCTTCCCCATGATGTTAAGATGCATATTTAGTTTGCAGTGACCTGTTACGATGCTTGCAAACTGTCTTAGGTTATCCCTTTTTAGTTGCATACAAAAGCGTGCTGTCTTTTCACACGGAGTGGGAAGGGCTGCTCTTGCATGTTTACAGTCGTTTCTCGTAATCCAATTACGGGTGTGTTTTATGTGGGTTTCTTGATTAATGAGAGCTGTTTTAAAAGCGACAGATACAGGGATTATGGGCTCTGGACCAATAGGTACAGAGCCTGAGCCTGCTCGTGCCAATCTATCAGCTTCTTCATTGCCTACATTTCCATTATGCCCCTTTACCCATGAGAGTGTAACAGTATTAGAAACTGCCGCTTCCTCCAGGGATTGGTGACATTCCAAAACTAGCTTTGAAGTAATTTTGAAAGACTTGATTGCTAGTATGGAAACTTTGCTATCCGTAAGAATAGTTATTCTTCTATTACTGATTTCCCTTTCAGAAATAGCTCTCGCATGTTGCTAGTAATTGCATATTTAGTAAATAAAAAATGTTTAAAAATAAAAGTCAAGAGTAAAATTTTAAATCATAAAATTATTATCTGTTTTCAGGCTGTAAAATAAAATTTACACTTTATTCGTAATTGACGTGTTAATTTGCATATAAAAAACACTTTTGCAATTAAAAATATTTTTAAAATTTAATATTCACGTTAAATTGCTTACCTGCTACCAACTTAATTTTTCGTTTGCCTTGTAAAAACAACAAAAAAAGTCACTGTATTTTAATATTGCTTCACTTTTATTATGTTCAGTTATTCTTCACTGTAATAATAATAATAATAATAATAATAATAATAATAATAATAATAATAATAATAATAATAAAATAATTTATTTCACAAAAATGAAAATTACAATACATAAACAAGATTTACTTAAAATATGTACAGCAAAGAACATTGAATAGAAATTAGTCAAAAACATTAATATAAAAATAAAGATTAAAATAAAGTTTATAAATAATTATATATTAAATATTTAAAACTTACTCTGGAACCTAAACCCATGGGTTTGAACATATTGGTCATATTCATTTAATGTATATGGTTCTATATCACATATATACTTAAATAGTTTATTTTTAAAAGATTTTTGAGTTCTTATGCTTTTTAAACTTAAAGGAAGAGTATTAAAAAGACTGATGGATGAATAGTATGATCCTTTTTCATATAATGCTAGTCTATGTTTGGGAACATTATAATCAGAAATTCGGTTTGAAACTGGTTCTGCAGAAACAAACAAATGTTTGTTTTTTATGAGAAATAAAACGCATTTGTATATATACAAACCAGTGACAGTGAGAAACAAACAAGTGACAGTGAGAATTGCAGCATCAAAAATATAATACGAAAATAATTAATAAAATTATTAAAATTATAAATATCTAATGGTTCGTCTTCCTATAATATTAAAATCTTCAGAAAATCGTTGGTAAATTATGTTGGGCGCCATCTGATAACAAATATTTTGTTTGCTTGTCCGGAAGGTTGTATATTTTTTTTAATGGATGCACCGTAATCACTAAAGTAAACTACGGGGTGATATATGCGGTTGGAGTGATAACATATAATTTATAAAATTCTACTTTTCATGACAAATTTTGCGAAGAGTGTACTAAAAAGGTAAAAGGAAGGTGCATTATTATTCACGTGAAGGAGTAAAATTTGCATTGCAAATTAGGTACATAAGTCTGATGCATCAGAGTGTACAAGATGCGTTTTTTTACGTTCAATGACCACGGAAGTTTTTAATAAACAAATTATGTCAAGTAATTAGGTTTATTAAACTAGACGCGTGGAAAAATATTTTATAAACATGTATAATTTAGTCTCAAATTATTGAATGTTTTTTCTCAATAAATATTAATAGGTATAGAAGTAAATTTAGTACTACAGTAGGTGATGTGATCTATAATGTCAAAAGCTTTGGTAAATTCAATAAATATAGCTTTTTTTAGTTCTTATTAAAACAAGTGCATATTAGTTTAATTACTATATATAGTAGTTCCAGTTGTTTAGTAAGAACAACAAATATTATGTATGTGATCCATGATGTCAAAAGCTTTGGTGAAATCCATAAATATAGATTCTCTTCTTTCTTTTTATTAAAATAAGTGCATATCTTGATAGTTTATTTTCTGCTTTGGTAAAATGAAAAATAAACCAGAGTGAACTTTTATTCTTTAGTGTTTAGCGCTTAATTTATTGAATAGTTGCCTTGTAAAATTACGATTATTAATAAAGTTTAATTACAATAAAGAGTAGTTAATAGTGTAAGTATTTTGTGAGATCTATGTCAAAATAAATATGGTTTTTTTCGTCTTATTAAAACAAGTGCATATAAGTTTAATTACCCTATATTAGTTCCAGTTTTTTAATATTAAAAACAAATATTAAGCAAGTGATCCATGATGTCAAAAGCTTTGATAAAATCTATTAATATAGCTTTCTTTTTATTAAAATAAGTGCATGTCTTGATAATTTATTTTCTGTGTTGGTAACATGAAGAATAAACCAGAGTGAACTTTCATTCTTTAATGTTTAGCGCTTGATTTATTGTATAGTTGCCTTGTAAAATGACGATTTTTAATAAAGTTAAAGTACAATAAAAAGTAATTAATATAGTATTTTGTGAGATCTATGTCAAAATAAATATGGCTTTTTTCGTCTTATTAAAACAAGTGCATATAAGTTTAATTACCCTATATTAGTTCCAATTTTTTAATATAAACAACAAATATTAAGCAAGAGATCCATGATGTCAAAAGCTTTGGTAAAATCTATTAATATAGCTTTCTTTTTCTTTTTATTAAAATAAGTGCATATCTTGATAATTTATTTTCTGCGTTGGTAAAATGAAGAATAAACCAGAGTGAACTTTCATTCTTTAATGTTTAGCGCTTGATTTATTGTATAGTTGCCTTGTAAAATCACGATTATTAATAAAGATAACTAAGTACAATAAAAAGTGATTAATAGTATATGCAAATATAAAATATAAATTTTTATTAATCAAATTACGTTTTCTTAACGTTTAATTATATAATTATTAATTAAAAAATAATTTTTCAACAATTTAATCTAAAAGATGAAAAACATTAATAACTTTATATATGATTTATGTGCACATAAATATAATATTAGCATTAAGTTGAAGAGCTTAGATGAAAAACAATAATTTTCAGTTTTAGTTAATTTTTTTAATTTAATATTTTTGGCGACAACTTGCCTTTTATTAATCGAAGCACAACAATTCTTACACAGTTAAAAAGTATTTTAAATTTTCTATAAAAACTTTGGTAATGATTTTTGTCGCAGGACTATCAGTTTCCAAGATAAAGGAATTTAAATATATTGAGGTTATTGATGACTTATTTTTTATTACAGAATTATTTATGCTACTTATTTTGATTAAAATTTTGATACATACAACTTATCTTTTCAAAAAAAAAGGGTAATAATTGTTTTTGGAATGAAACCTTCAATTATTTACAGGCAATGCAAAAGTTTTAACTAGTTTATATTCGTTTTCAGTTGGCTTTAAACGGAAATTAAGTATGGAAATTAAGTGTAGTATTTGATTTGTGTATCCTATAAAGGATTCATACAAATATGAATGACCTTTACTAAAATAAAGAAAAATAAATTTATAAAGCGTGTAGTATTTTTTTAAATTTATTTATTTTAATAGACAAATTTTATTTAACTAATTCTTCGTAGATCTACACATAACTTTATGTCACACGGTCAAAAAACGTCACATTAAAGCACGCTAGATATTCATACTATGTATCTATCGACTTGAAATTTGGAGGAGTTAAATCATTAACTTTTTACAATTCAATTCATTATTTCTCTATGGGTGGGAAGACAAGGTTATAATAAACCTTTCAAGGGAAATCTTTTTTTTATTTTTGCATCAGTTTTTTAGTATTTTGAAATACAAACAAAACTCCTTACCCAGATAATATCTAGTTTAACTACATATATTATATGGAACCAGTTTCCATAAACAAAACCTTTTAGGGTAACATATATATTCACTTAACCCTTATTATACCAACATGTTTAACTAGCGAAAAAACTGAAAATTACTCTTCTTCTTCTTATTATTATTACTAATGTAAGATAAATGTAAATATTTACATCTTAATGTCCATAATGAATGTAATTACGTTCCTACATCGTAATTACGGTAATTATTTTAATTAACATGAACGTGTCATGTACTTAATTGATTAACTACAAAAAGAAAAACAAATACTCAGGTGAGACGATAGAAAATAGTAAATACATATTAGTTTTTAGTGTGGTGGGATCCTAGGACTCTACAGACCACTTTACTCGGAGCAATTTGTACGCAATTTTGGTGCTGTGCAAGTTTGCTACTAGATATAACATGAGAACAATTGTACAATCATTTGCCTTTTCATAGAGCAAGTTGTACGAAAGATCGACGCTATATTGCAAGTTAAACAGTGCTGCCAACCAGGCAATTTTTACTTGTCTCTGCGTTTGTTGACAAAAACATAACCTAGCATTTGCTTTTTTAAGGAATTTTTTTTTTAGTTAGACAAAACGGCCTATTATTAATAATAATAATTATTAACATGTACCGTTGCTACTATATTAGTAAAAATAAATCGATTTGGTAACTTTTTTCCAGGTTGGTACCACGAAAATAACCATAAAATTTGTGTGAAAATCGCCGAAAAATAGAACATGTTCTAAATAATTTGATGGCACGAAAATGGCCTCAAACTTGCCTGAAGGCATGCGCAGGAACTGAATCATTCTTGCAATAAACTTGCATAGCATCAAACTTGCGCACAAATTGCTCCGTGTAAAGTGGCTTTAACAACTTCCCAGGTAACCAACAGACGTCTTTTTGACATCAATTATTAGGCACTAACTGACCTACATGACGTCATATTATGACGTCTTGCTGTTGTCCCAGTGACGTGTATAAGTGACAGCCCAGGGACGTAACATTACTGACGTTATAATAACGTCAGAAATATGACGTTAGAATTACGTGTTCAACATTATATATATCTCCAATTAACAGTTATTTATGGTATAAAAGAGGAAACTAGGATTTTGCCCATGAGAAAATTAACCCACAAGGCTGGAGGAGGAGTGGGGTAATTTTAGAGAGAATAATATTATGAGATCCTATGACAGGATTTCATAGAAAATTTATTGCCATTACTTCCTCCACATATCTGCTCTTATCCAGTAAAAGGAATTTTCCACGGCCATACTAATCCGATGATGTACATAAAATTAGCAGGTTAACTATAGTCGCTATAGCAACTGAACAGTACCCGTTCAGTTTACGTAATTCCAGACTATAAAGTCATCAATCTTTATAATAATATATAGAATTTAAAACTTTTTTTAGTGGTAGAAAACAATATGTGGCGCTACCTATAGCCTCAGCATTAAATTGACGTCCCAGCTACGTAAAATTTCGACGACGTCAAGATTTGACCAAAAAAAAACTGACGTCTTGTCGACGTCTGATATGCGTCGTATGTATGACGTCACAAATATGTCCTACAACTCACGTCGATAGTACGTCGGTGATGTCATCTGGTTTCCTGGGTTAGGTTACCCTAAAGAAAAAAAATTTTCTTCAGATGTTTATATCTAATAACTCTTCTCTCTAGAATAGGCATTTCATTCGTAAAAACTGACAAAAACGTAGCCAACATATAAATTCGTCTGTCTTACTCGCACAGCTTTGTTCTAACAAAGACAACAATAACAGATACTGGTTATTGTTATTGTTCAGGCCTGAATATACCTACTATTTGTTTACAAACAAACCGAAATGTTGGCGATACTTTAGATCAACGGTATGTGTATTCTAGAGAGAAGAGTTATTAGTTCGTTGGTACTATTCTACTTGTGTGAGCTAGTAGTAGAGGGAACCACCGGCTTATACTGACCGTCGAACCAGTTTATAGGGAGTATCCGTTTCACTTATCGCCTTCGCCAAATTTCAATTATTAATTAACTGAAAAAGGCAAATCGACGCCAGTGAGAATCGAACTCACGATAGTAGGCTTGCTATGAACATGCGCTAGCCACTACGCTATGACCCCCCCTTATATTTATCCGTTTTGAGGTCATATATTATTATTTGAACTATTATACACAGTAATAGCTAATTCAAAAGTTTAAAATATGCATGACTTATCAATATTATAAGTATCGATTTAATATAAAACATAGTTTAATATTTACTATCCATATATTATCTTAAATTACTATCTATCTAAAACCATCAATTTCTCGACAGAAAATTGTTTTTACGTCCCCGATAATTAAATAAATAACGAATAATCCTAGGGCATAATAAATGTCGTTTCCTAAATATATAAATAGGGAAAGCCTAGGAATAGGAAAGAAGACGTCACTTGTTAGATTAGCTGTACATAAACAACTGGCATCCCTTAATGCTCTTTTCGAGCATTGGATTACGACCCTTATTTGCCGAATTGTCACCATTACAGCTGGTCTTTGCTTTTCTTGTTTTAAATAGGGGTCATTTCCAAATCAAATATCGGCACCGTAAAGAAAATAACTAAATCTTCTTTGTAGGACCAAAAGTTTTGAAAAAATATCATAAAAAATTAAGAAAAGCCAACTTTGCACGTGTACAACAAGTTGTGTTGGTTCACTTTTCAGCTGACTTTTAAAAAATAAGTATTTCTAGAGTTAACAAAACATTAGAGCTTTTTCGCAAGAAATGTCACATTTAGATCTGCTCTTCTGTTGTATACATATCTTGCAGATATGTTAAACTGGATGGCAGGAATATGTGTTGAATACTATAACATTAAATTTGATTCACATCAACATAATTACTTTGCAACATGTTGTTGCAATGCATTTAATTATAATTATTAAACAATGCCAGTCAGTTTATAATTACACGTAGGTATGTGTTGATGATTGTTTATAGATGCATAAACTTATTTTATACCTACATCTGAGATGCGTTAGTAACTAGATTTTGTCACAAACATAACATGTTAAAATTTGCAAGTATATTTATATCAAGCTTTTATCTCGCTAAGTCAGTTCTAAACTGAAATAGGAAAGAAAAAGAAAAAAAAGAAGAAAAGGAACAAGAAGTAGAAGAAGGAGAAAAGAAGAAGAAAGAAGAAGAAAAAAAAAGAAGAAGAAGGAAAAGTCATCAGGGCACTGAGAGTGTTATTCCCAACCTAAATTTTACTACTGTTTATAAAGGTTTAAACTTTGACATATTTGTGCCTTTTTAAAACTTTTAAATCAATTTTTTATAAAGCTTTAAAAGTACAAGTTAAATTCCCAGTTTAATATTGTTTAAAAATAATATTTGGTTAAGAGCTCACAAAGTTTGTTGTATGTACAGCTTGTCAAACTTAAGATGAGACTTGAGTATTTAAAAGTGGACAGGCCCCCCTAGTGCGCATTGGACAGCGGCTAAATTAACCAGTTATTAGAGGTGCGCGTATCGCCTATCTTTCTTCCTCCGAATACTTTTTTTTACATTTCCACGTCTCATCCTAAGTTTGACGAGCTGTACATTTCCACAAAATTGTTCTAATATTGTTCATATTTTTATTTATAAAAAGTCCAAACGAAATTTAACTTTCTTTTCATAAAAGTATCTCAACTACTAACTATAGTGGTTTAAACAGACATATATGTCTAAACGCCAAAGAATCAATTTTTTAGTAGTAGTATGTTAAAATACTAGTTTCATAACATAAGTTTTTAGCGCACGAGTACAAGTTTAGAAAACGAGCCACTTGCGGCGAGTTTTCTAAAGTACTAGTGCGCTAAAAACGTGTAATGAAACGAGTGCTTTATACAATCTTTTCTATTTTGCTCTAAAATTAAAAAAAAAACTTACATTTAAACTGATGACTGATTTAGGGATTTTTGTTTCAGGTTTGCATTACAGTTTTCGCCATGTTTAAAATTCTAAGAAAAAATTATATTTTGATATATTTTATAGTCATGTTTTCTCTTTTTCAGTGCAAGTAACCAAGCCACAATTTTAACACGTTAAAAAATAAACTAAACACAAAATTTTGTAGAAAATTAAACTTTAAAGCTACGTTGACATTTGCACGGAAAACGTCAAGCGATAGGCTTTTGTCTGTTGCCAACCCAAAAGAAAAAAAAAGTAGAGACCTCTTATGGGTTTATAAGAACACGCAAAATGACTATGAGCTTATAAGAGTCGCAAAATAGAAAAAGTATTTTATCTCCTGACATAAGGACATGACGAGGTAAAGGATCTTTAATATATGAGCGTGACAAAGTAAACCAACAGGGTCAAATAACCAAAACTAGTATTACATTATATCTGACTATCCGCAAAAAAATCAAATAAATAAATTTATGCCCCAGTTAATTAATTAAATCAGCATTCAAGGGTTTAAACTGTATTAAAATTACGGGCTTCATAACTTGTGAAATGTAAAACGTCGTATGCGCCATTAAACGATTCGGCGTAAATGTAATGTAAATTTGTACAAGTCTGGCAGAAATGTTCAGTTGAGGGGGTTCATATTCTTTGTCTCGCTGAAGAGAGCACAAAAGATAAAACCGCATAGATAAGCTTTTTAATTGGGTTGCTTGGAGGAACACAGCTTGAAAATAATTTTTAGTAGTACACATAAATAAACTGTTTTTTTTTACCAACATTAGGATTTCGTTTCTTTGTCTTTCTCTTTTTGTCTATTTTTCTTTTTTTCTCTTACTCTGTTTCTTTATCTTTATTTCTGTACCTCTTTATTTTTTTTCTTTCATTTTTGTTTCTCTTTAATTTTTTTCTCTCATTCTTATTCTCACATATTATTTTACCTTTGTTTAACTCGTTTTTATCACA
The DNA here is from genome assembly GCA_958510825.1 of Brachypterus glaber. Lineage (NCBI taxonomy): Eukaryota > Metazoa > Arthropoda > Insecta > Coleoptera > Kateretidae > Brachypterus > Brachypterus glaber. The sequence goes on along the minus strand of OY294052.1, from coordinate 26,156,417 downwards.
TTCTTTTATCATTCTCTCCTTATTTTTCACACTCTTTCTTTAACTTCATATTTTTTTTCATTTTTCTTATTCACAAAAACCTGGTGTCATCATTTTACTGCAATAAAAGAAATAGAGGATTCTTATTAGATCAAGAGTTTATTTTTTATTTCTAAGAAGTCCTTGACTTATATAATTGATAGATTAATCGACTAACCTGTAGGATAATTATCCTAATTATCGATTATAATCGATCCTAATTTTTGAGCGCACGCAAATAAGGCTGACTACATTCTAAATAATCGTTTTTGACGGTTACTAAAGATAAATATTATAAGAGAGCCTCATTGTGACGTTTTTTGTCAAGGAAAAGAGTGGAGACAATAAAATCTGGTAAAAAGTGTTATTTGTTAGTTGGTAACTATGTTTTGGAATTGGATGTTTCAAATTACATATGTGAGCATATTTTTAAAGAAAATTTTGAATGAATTTCGTTTTTTTTAAAACTCTATTTAGTAATATCAGAATGACGACGCTTGCCGGCAAGCTAGGGACTTCCTGGCTGGCCCAACCAAATCAAAGACCGACTGGTTGCTGGAAAAAGGAAGAACTGCACTCAGACAACTTGTAGGGGACCTCACGGGCCACTGCAAGCTAAGGAAGCACCTGGCAACAATGTGGATTCTAGAGAGAGTGCGGAGAGGATGAAACATACTTTCATTACTTAGCCGAGTGTGTCAGATACGACAGGATCAGGTTGCAAGTCTTTGAAACTCAAAGACCCAACCAAGAGGAACTAAGAGATCTCCTCTGGGCCAATATCCTGACCTTTATTGAAAGGACGGGTAGGTTCAAGGAGTACTCAAGTTGGTAAATGGCTGGTATTACCTGGGGTGACAAAAAGGACCAGAAATGGCCTAGTTGTCCGGCTTTGGCCAACCCAAAAATTTACTACTACTACTACATAGCAGAATGAAGAAAGAATATGATTTTTCCCAGCTAGAGAGCAAAAAAAGTTCAAAAATATGGTATGACAAACAAGTCTATGTTTGCATACGGCACTGTAAAAATATCTCATGATAAACAACCTAAAAAAATATTTTGGTTAATTTATAACTAGAAGAGAAACTTGGAAAACGCTAAAAACACGTTTTCGGGTTTGCCATTTCCCTAGGTTTTAATTAATGTCCCCACTCTTATTTTGAGAGAAAACTTCACATTAAGGCACTCAAATCATTATCAGTTTCTTGTAATACATTTTAATCCTTGTTCTGCTAAGCCTTGGTTTGTAACCTGCTAGTGGAAATTATCATTAACCAAAAAGTTGGATCACTTCCTCGGCGGTTTTCCTTATCAGCGGTGCGAGTTAGCAGCGAATCCACGGCACGCTGGATGGAGTTACTGTTGCAGAAACCATTTAACATACATCTATGACGAAGTTGGCTGTGGCACGATATTCAAATGTTTTGCGCGACAAGGCAGACCGAAATTCAGGCAAATGCCTGCATCCAGCGACTGCTTCGATTCGGTTAGGTTACAGTGTGTCACAAAACACACGTTTTATAATGTAACTAATTGACATTATTACACAAGAATAGTTATTTATGGTACTAGTGGGTAAAGTAAGATATTGCCCATGAGAAAATTAACCTGCGAGGCGTCAGCCAAGCAGGTTAATTTTCGAGAGGGCAATATCGGTTTACCCATAAGTACCATACAAGGTTTTATCCAATAAATAGCTTAGGAATTCATATTTTTATTAAAAATTTTGACCACATTTACAAGAAAATAATTTGACAGTTGAGTGGGTAAAATAAATAATTATCCACTCAATAAAGTAAAAGCCACGCGGGGGTTATTATTGAGTTTATCTATTTAAAATAAAGCTGGTAATTGTCTTATTATCTGTATGTATTGGATAAAAAATATTATCTTAAATCAAGAGTATGTGATTTGGATATAACGAAGAGAATGTATTCTCCTTTAAAGCAAAATTGTGTTTTAAATATAAAAGGATAAGAATATGGTATTCTTGAAACAAGAATATATTCTCTTAAAAGAAGAATATATTCTCTTAACATAAGAATTTATCCTCTTCGTTATATCCAAATCACACATTCTTGATTTAAGATATTTTTTTTTCTGTGTAGTATATTTTAGTATAGTTTCAGTGCAGGTGTGCAGGTTTAGAAAACTTTCCTCAAGATTACATTTTATTTGGTTTTTACAGATATATCTGTAAAAATGCCAAGTTATTTAAATAAATTATTTATTACTGTGACTATCACTATCACAGTGTAACAGCGTCATGGTGTGACAGTGTGTTAGTGTGACAGTGTGAGAGTGTAAAAGTTTTACAGTTGAGAATGTGACATTTTTACAGTGTGACAGTATTACAGCATTACAGTGTTACAGTATGGCCATGTGACAAAGTTACAGTGTGACCGTGTGACAGTATTAAAGTGTGATAGTGTGACACTTTTCCAGTGTGACCATGTGACAGTGTTACAGTGTAACCGTATTGAAGTGTAATAGTGTAAACTTGTGACAGTGTAAGAGTGTGACACTCTGTTTAAAACCAGGGATTTATGATTGTGGCTATTACTATCACTGTGTAACAGCGTCACGGTGTGACAGTGTGTTAGTATGACAGTGTGCGAATGTGAAAGTTTTACAGTGTGAGAATGTGACATTTTTGCATTGTGACAGTATTTCAGCATTACATTGTTACAGTATGACCAGGTGACAAAGTTACAGTGTGACGGTGTGACAGTATTAAAGTGTGATAGTGTGATAGTGTGACACTATTCCAGGTTGACCATGTGACTATGTTACAGTGTAACCGAATTGAAGTGTAATAGTGTAAACTTGTGACAGTGTAAGAGTGTGACACTCTGTTTAAAACCAGAGATTCGCCGGAAAATAACATTTAATTCCCAATTTTCCACAGATACAATGGGATACCGACAAAATGTCTTGTTTGTAAAAAAACTTTACAGCTCTAACAATGTTTATATAACAGAGTCTATTGTAGATACAAAAACTAGTTTCTAGTTGTTTTAAATCTACGAAGGTGGTCTTAAAGTGTGTTTAAAACAATTGAAAATACTAATTGTTAATAGGAATTTACATAAAAGATAGGTTTTATGCCTGGCGGTGAATATTTTTTGGTTATTAGGTATTGACCCCATTTTATTAATGGTATTTTTAAAATACAGATAAAAATTTAAAACAATATACAGGGTGTTCCCAAATATCATGTCACTATTAAAGTAGGTAATTCCTTAACTTAATCTGTGACTAAAAGTTCATATAAATATGTGTCCTAAATTCATATCATAAACACTTCTACTTTTTTAATTTGTTTAGATTAACCAATAAGAAACTAAACTTTTTTGTTTTTTGACTTTTTTTCGTATCTCGCACGTTTTCGAAAAAAAAACTTTTTTTGCATATGCCTGGTCTACAAAAAATTGTAGCATGCAAAAAAATGTCTTTTTTTTCGAAATCAATGCGAGATAAAAAAGTTTTGTTTCTAATTGGTTGGGTTTTAACGTTTTAACATTTTTCCTTTAGGAATTAGCAGACCGCGGGGCTACGCCTCTTGGTCTTGGTATGAATGAAAATATGATTTTTATGTGTGTGTAATGAAGATAATTAATTAATTATAAACCGATTTCCTGGTCTCTCCATTATAACTTATCTTGCACACAATAACTCAAACATAAATCAATTTTCCAATTACCTACTGCAGTATACATGTATAACAACAAAATATATTATTGCTTTTAATAACATTTACCTACTCGAAGGTATCGTTTTTTTAGCTATTTACCTAACTGTTATGCTTTTCTCATTTAAGTTATTGGTCCAGCCAATTGATATTATAGTAGTGTAGTAGTACTACATAGAATGCAAAAATTTAGACTACATTGATAGAACACTATCGTAACAACAAACAATCTAACGCAACAGGTATTTAGAAACGAGTGCAGTTGTTCGATTTACAACAACAAACTGTACGCATTTTTTTTTTAAGTTCACATTTTACATGTATGTGCACATAAAAACTTCATATAACACGTAATTATTTGTACATGTACATGCTTATCGTTTGGACGTTTTTCTGTATGCTTGTGAATAATTTTTTTTCGCTAATTCGCACGAACTCGGAGAGAAGAAAACAATACTTTCTTCTCTCCGAGTTCGTTCGAATTAAGTCAAATAACTTTACATATTCAGAGTTACATTTGATTGGACTATTCTACAATTCTCATTAAACTTATAGCTTAAAGCTCCGTCAATATTTTCATCTAGATGAATAATGATGATTAGTTTTGGAAACTTTCATTGACGCACCTGTGTATTTTGTATGTCACTACTGTGGTTACTCAGAGGAACATAGAAACTTTTACGACAGAAACCAACAAATGACAAAAATATTAAACAAGCCGTGAAGATATGTAATGCTACGTATTCCATTATATATTATTCACAGTATATTGCATTTCCCAAAAACCAAAAAATAAAAATAATTTTCAAAATAACAAAAAAAAAATACATTTAAAAAAAAAGATCTTCTTTGAAAAACGAAAAAATATTGAAAAAAAAACAAAATTTTCAAAAAAAAAGTTTTCAAAAAAACTTTTTTTAATTTGCCTGTCCTTTTTAAAAATCGGATTTTAGAATTGTTCCAAAACAGCTATCGACTACCAGTTTAGACTTCTCCAAAACAACCACTTACTTATGGCAAGTTATGCAAAAAAGTCCTCGCAACTCGTCCAATTTCTTTAGAAACCTTCCTAAAGAATTGGACGAGTTAGAGGAAATTCATGTAACACCTATTACATGAGTTTCCATTAAATTGTGATCCTCTTGCACTAACTTCTTTTTTGAATTCGGTGATGTCAATAACTATAAGTTACATCAAATTTTTAATGTTATACCCGGTATTTTACTTCTGGAATTAGTATTAAAAAGAGTCAATTAAAATAAAACGGTGACTTATATCACGTTTTAGTTAGTTTTAGTTAGTAAGTAAGGGAAGCCCATTCGCCTAAATAAAAAAAATTAGGTTCGAAATCTTTATTTAAATCGGTTTCCCGGGAACCGTGTGTTATCAGTGCACGAATAGTAATTATTATTATTAAATCCCGTGCTGCGTAGCATCGAGGGATTTAAGAATGCGAGGCTATAATAGTCTTCTCTACCGTAGTTTATATATTAGTTTTTTCACTACTAGCACTATTTAACTATTTTTATTCAAATAATAAGGTAAATTACTACCAGAAATTATATTTCTTCAAATTTTCATAAAAATCAAGGAGCCTTTTATCAATGACATTTGCTCAAATAAATACTTTAAACTGATGTTTAAAAATTTATTTTTTTTTATTTTTGTCATAATATTTAGCTAATTATTGATTATTAATTGGTAATAATTATAATTAGTTATTTTTAATAAATAAAAAGTTATTTCAAGCTATTTTATTGGGTTTAATTAGTAAAAATTGCACAAAGAACTGAAAAATCGAAAGTGACAGAAATCAATTGTTTATAAAATTTACTCCTAGTAGAAGAGAAAAAATTATTATTGCAATAGGTGCAGAAAATTGATTTCACAGTCTGAAAACATGATAAATAATGGTATGTTCTAAAGCTAGTAGTGAAAAATAGTATTATTCAATGAGCGTATAATAATTGCTATTAATCAATGAGGGTGAATTTTGGGACAAGAGCCGAAAGGCGAGTGACCTAATCACCCGAATGATTAATAGCTATTATACGCGAGTAGAATACTATACTTTATTCACGGCTGTTTTAAGGTTTAAACGGGTTATTTTTACAGACCCGTGATTAATAGGCCTATTAAAAGTAATTATTCTGTCCTCATTAGTAATATTTAAAATTTAAACGATATTTTTAATGAACATCGTAATCTTACCTTTTTTAAATATAATATCGTAATGAGGTTTACTATAAATCAAAGCTAGGTACTATGTACAATTCAGTTCAGTTTTGATATTCCTTTGGTATACTTACCATAGTTCAAAATGAAACTACTAGGTGTATTAACACTTGCAGTTTTTGCAACTACCTTTGTTTCTTGTGTATGTATTAATACAGTAGATACCCATGAATGGGACACTTTTTTTAAACGGCTGCCAAAATTTTATTTTTAATCTTTTATATGTAATTTTATTTTAGTTATCATATGGGAGGCATAGCGTAGTGGCTAGCGCGTATGCATAGCAAGTCTACTATCGTGAGTTCGATTCTCACTGGCGCCGATTTGCCTTTTTCAGTTAATTAATAATTGAAATTTGTCGAAGGCGATAAGTGAAACGGACACTCCCTAGAAACTGGTTCGAAAGTCAGTACAAGCCGGTGGTTCCCTCTACTACTAGCCCACACAAGTCCTGGACTTAGGGGATGCTTAATTAAGTAGAATAGTACGAGGTTAAACAAACATGTAATGTTATGTAATGTAATATAAACACAGTTCAAGTCTTAACCCTGAATAATATTATTTTTTACCATAACTACAAGCATTTAAAAATAAAACTTAACTTGTCCCATTCAAGAACACGGTATTATTGAATGGGTCTTATATAAAACAAATCGTTTCATTTTGAACAGACATTTAACAAAATTTTGGAGCTTTTATGATGTGGGGCAAAAAAGTTTTTTTCTATTTTTGAATAAGAAAGCAGTTTTTTGCCAAATTCTCGTTAACGGTGAGAGATATCATCAAAATTCAAAAAATATAACCTATAACTTAACTTTTACTAAAAAAAGGTGTCTTAAGCGCCAAAACAAGGCCAAAAAATATTTTTTTGGTAACTATACAGGCCGATTTTTTTTTATACAATTTTTATTAAAAGCAATATTTTCAAACAATTTAGTTTTCTTAATTTTTTTTTAATACGTTCGCTGCCGACAACCGCTACTTATACTCAATGCCGAGAGCTCACCTGATGGGTTCACTGTAAACTTGAATAACATTGCAAAAAGTGGTCCCACTTCTGGCATGAGCGCCTGTTTATATAGGCTGCAGCAAACGTGTTAATTTCTATCCCATAGTGCAACCCCTTAAAATGGAATTTTCTTTAGGTATTTCAGGTTAATTTCCCTAGAGAAAAGAAAGAAGACATAGTAGATGCGTTAAGGTTCTGCGAAGCAAAGTCAAACCTGGATCACAAATCAGTTAACAGGTACCTGAATGCTAAAACACTGGAAGAAGATGCAAAGTTTGATGAATATCTTTTATGTAGATCAACAGATGCACTGATGTACCAGGACAATGAGGGCAAAATCTATAGTCCAGAAAAACTAAAAGAAATCCATGGCCCTTTTATGAATGAAGATGAATTCAACAGTCTTTTAGAGTGTGCAAAATCTAGTCAAAAAGATAAAGCCACCGACACAGCTCGAGTTTTCATGCAGTGTAGGAAAGATAACGACATCTTTATAACGGACAGATCCCTTGGATATAAAAAATAACTATATATAGCCTATATATAATATAACCACATGACCTTGGCTAGCGGGGTATCGGTGAGCGGAAAGAAATTCATTGCCTCTCATTGGATGTTCTGTGACCTCTCCTAGCATAACACGATCCCATAGGCGACATATCGCGACGTTGCCAATATAAAAATTCCTTAAACTGGCCAAGATCATGTGGACAGATAATACTGCCCTTCTTAGGAGGAACGCGGCATATCCAGATAGCAATACAGTCGATATTTCTGTGACAGCTTATGTAAATATCGACTGCATTGCTATCAGGATTTGCCGCGTTTTTCTTAAGGAGGGCTGAATACTGTATTTATATTATATTACAGTGTAAAAATAAGATTGTAATATTACTTAATATTACAATACATATATTAAGTAATATTACTTAATAATGTACCCAGTTGAGTTAAAAACTGTGCTATGTATAGATAATACTGTATTACCTTAATGATTGTTTAATATTTTTTATGTTCTCTAATGTTACCTAATAAACAAATAATAATAACTAGTTTATTGTTTGACTTTTAAATCAAATACATTAAAAGGTATTTGCGTATACTTTTACCTTACTTACCTATCTATTTAAAAAAGTTACTGTTCAATTAATACATACAAAATAATAAGAAATTTAGTAACTTTTTGTTGTGACACTGATTAACCTGTTGGAACCGTAATGTAATTAAAACTTGGTAGTAAATTTACTTAGTAATTTTGTGGTAAAGGCAACTTTAATACTACCATAAGGAAAACAAGTAATAAAAGTAATATTTTTGGTAGTAATTACTACTCTGCAACTGTTAAAAATATATGTTATACTATTTAATACAATAAAGTAGTAGATTAGGGGACGTTCAAGTATTACGTAACGCAAATTTTGATCATTTTGGACGGTTTTCAAGACGTATGGACTTCGAATGACTGTGTAAGCGACGACAGTAGTAAGTTTGTATAGGATCATAACTTCCTATCCATTTGTAACTAAATATTCAGTATGAAAGTCAGCAAAAAAAGATGTTGTCTATCAGACGCGACGAAAACTTCTATATGTTTTTGGGGTCGCTGAATCCGAATCCGTTTAACTCGGTCAGATCGCATTTCATTCCTAACCTCAAAAAATTGATGGGAAGGAAGTGTTTCAACTTTCATTACTTTTTGAGCTTAGGAACGAAATGCGATCTGAACGAGTCAAACCTCGAATTCTGATTAGGCGATCCCCAAAATGTATAAAAATGTTTGTCTCGTTTGGTGGACAAGACCTTTTTATTACAAGCTTTTATTTAACTTACAATGTTTGGATATTTATTTGTTTCTTTAGGGCAATCTGCCAAAGGCTTTTTCGACCACTTAGAATATACTTAGAAAGCTAAAATTTGGTACACATTCTTAACTCGGTTTATAAAACAATTTTATATAAAACTTACCCCCCACCCCTAAAACTTAAAAAATACATTTTCTACCCGCACAAGATAATTTAAAACTAAAATTAGGTTACATACTCATTTAGTGATAATAAAATTTTACAATAAATTTTACATCCCCCTTCGTCTCCCCATTACCCCCCCTACGGGTATAAGGCTAAGTTAACCCCCTCTCCATTTCACCCACTTAGAATATACATAGAAAGCTTAATTTTGGTACACATGCTTAACTCGGTCGATAAAAAAATTTTATATAAAAATTCCCCCACCCCTAAAATTAACAAATCCATTTTTTAGACACATGAGATACACGGAAAAAAAAAATTATAGCTAGGAGCGCTATAACACACATACCAAGCAAATTATAATCGCTTATTATATAAATACAAGGCTTTCTCTTACAATTATGGCAGTCAGTGTAAAAATTTATATGAAATACTTTAATTGTGAATAATAAAATATAACAAATAGTATGGCATTTATAGCTTAAATAGATTTAATTATTGTCCGTGCTAATAATTTTTATAATATAATAAAATTTATGTAAATTTATAATAGTGCCTGTAATAAATATAATCGTGTCTGTAATATAATATAATCGCTTCCAATTTATTTTTAACATTATTAGTTATTGTGTCCCTTATAATCTGTAGCTTAAATCACTATAATTTGCCACTGTTACCAAATATCTTATAATGTATAGCGCAGAGCCCACTAATTTCTTTCCGTGTAATTTAAAACTAAAATTAGGTTACATACTCACCCAGTGATAACTAAATTTTAAAATGAATTTTACATCCCCCCTTGTCTCCCCATCACCCACTTAAAATAAACGTAGAGAGCTGAAATTCGGTACCCATGCTTATCTCTGATGACAATAAAATTTAATATAAAATTTACCCTCAACCTCCCCAACCGGACTTGAGCGGATGAAATTCACCCGCTCAAGTCCGGTCTATGCAACATTTATACCCGCACAGACCCTTCATTTTCAATAGGGATATAATAAAATGATGGGTTTGATTTACTTGAAAATTTATTTTCTTCTTTTTAGAGCACTTAAATACAAGCTTGTTCTTAAAAATTATTTTTTACTATTAATTTATTTTTTCGTGTGCTTGTGTAACTAATTATAAGCTAAAAAATTATCAGTGTACGTAAAGTAATTATTCTATCCTCTTTAAGATACTAGAAATATTTAAATTTTAAACAATAAAACATGGTAATCTTACCTTTTTTAAATATAATATCGTAATGAGGTTTACTATAAATCAAATCTAGGTACTATCCAGAATTCAGTTCAGTTCTGATATTCCTTTGTTATACCTATCACAGTTCAAAATGAAACTACTAGGTGTATTAACACTTGCGGTTTTTGCAACTACCTTTGTTTCTTGTGTATGTATTTTTTGCCAATACGCGTAACTGTTATGTAAAAAAAAGCCGTGAAGATATGTAATGCTACGCATTCCATTATATATTATTCACATTAGTATACCTATTGCATTTCCAAAAAAAAAAATTAAAAAAATAACAAAATTTTTTTTTTTAAATATCGTTTTTGAAAAACGAAAAAATATTAAAAAAAAATGATTTGCAAAAAAAAGTTATCAAAAAAACCTATTTTTTTTTTAATTTATCAGTTATTTTATAAATTTTTTTTTGCGAAAAACAAAAAAAAAATTTTTGAAAAAAAAAAATCTAAAAAAACTTTTTTTTATATATTTTTTATAATAAATAACTATTTCAGATTACTTTCACTAATGAAAAAAAGAAAGAAATAGTAAACCAATTAAGGAACTGCGAAAGGTTTGGAAACGTGGATCACCAATCAGTTACAAAATACCTGAGTGGTAAAACACTCAAAGAAAATCCGAAATTTGAGAGGTATATTTACTGCAGATCGAGAATTGCACTGAAGTTCCAAGACGCTAGTGGCAAAATCTATAGTCCAGAAAAGTTAAAAGAAATCCATGGCCCCAATATGAATGAAGATGAACTCAACAAACTTATAGATTGCGCAAAATCTAGTCAAAAAGATAAAGCCACCGACACAGCTCGAGTTTTCATGCAGTGTAGGAAAGACAAAGGCATCTTTATATCGGACGAATCGCTTGGATATAAAAAATAACTATATTTTATGTATATTACAGTATAAAAATGGAGATTTCTCCCGTTAGATTAGACAGGGACAAAAGTTCTATCCAAAAAGGATAGAAGACATACATACACTCCCATTTCCACCCAACCAAACAAATTCTGTATTTGTTCTTTGTTGAACAAATACAATATTTACTTGGCCAGGCGAAAAGTGTAAATATATTATTTTTATTAAATAAATTACTGGCGCCGTCTAAATTTCAGTAGAATTATCTTATTCTACAGATTCACATTAGCTATGTTCGTTCGTACCGCTCACTGCTACACTTTCCGGCCAACCAAATAAATACTGTATTTGTTGTATGAAAAACAAATACAGTATTTATTTGGTTGGCTGGAAAGTGTAGCACAAATGAGATAGAGATAGGGTAGACGTCTTTTGTTTCATAATTCTAGTTGTAGAGAGCTCCATTAGGTTTTACTTAATAATGTATATCCGTACCCACATAAGTTAAAAACTTCACTATGTAAAGATAACACATAACACTAATGAGCATTTAATATTTTTTATGTTATTAAAACCCAATAAATAAATAATAAACCATTTTCTTGTTTGACTGTTGAAATAAATACATTTATCCACGGCCGTGATTAATAGGCCTATTAATCACGGGTCTGTAAAAATAAACCGTTTAAGCTTCAAAACAGCCGTGGATAAAGTATAGTTTTCTACTCGTGTATAATAGCTATTAATCATTCGGGTGAGTAGGCCACTCGCCTATCGGCTCGTTGATTAATAGCAAATATTATACACTCATTGAATAATATACTATTATTCGCAACTGTATATGTAATACATAAATTAAATGTATTAAAGTTAGGGAAGTACGTAATTTCTTGTTCTACTGTTTTCCACGCCTGGACCTGACCTGCAACGAAAAATAGAGACCAGTAAACTAATTATTACTAGTCTGCAATTTAAATCATTAATTTCCGCTAGATGGCGCCACTGATTAAAATATCATTATTAATGCGTAAAGCAAGATGGCTGAACTGCTGTTGTCATGATAAATACGAATATAATCTAATACATTTCGTTTAAAAAACTTAAATGTGCAGTTTTAGTCAAAGTTTTTTACTTTTGAGACTTTTAACCCAGGTCCACAAAAAAAATATTTTTCTGAGTCTTGGATTCCAATATGATATTCCTATGTATTTTTTCTCGCTGAAACTGAATCCGCAATCCGTTTAACCCCTACACGTCATGATTTTGACATAACCTCAAAAAACTACTGAAACCCCTAAAATTATCTATGCCATAGCACTGTCACCCTCCTGTCCCCAAATTACTAATTCTATAACCCCAGAACCCCATAATCCTCACAATACCATAGCCGTATAACCTCAAAACCCGTAACCTCATTAAGTATCATAGAAAAATCTAGTTTGGGAAAACAGAACAAATTCTTCAGTTTTTTTGTGGAACATAGTCATAGGTGAGTAACTCTATAACCCCAAAATCCCCTTACACCATAACCTCAAAATCCCTTCACTTCGTAACCTCATATAATATATCCCCTTAATCCCGTTATCCTATTCTGTGGAGAAGTCAGGTTAAAAAAAAATAATGAAGTAGACCTTGATTCATGACTTCTCTCACAAAACTTTAATATTACCAAGGATAACAAATAATAAAAGTAATATTTTTGGTATTAATTACTATTCTGCCACCGTTAAATATTTAACACAATAAAGTAGTAGATTAAGTCAGATTTTCGTAATTTTAACCAAAGTGTTTTCACGGTAGGTTTTTGGTCGATTTTTGTTGACTGGATATAATCACTTTTTTGCATATTCTATATTCTATATATTTACATTAAAACTAACAATTTAAGTACAAAAATTTAAAAATTCATCGGACCTAACATTTTTTATTTAACTATATATGTCATAAGAGGCATTTCGCGCCTAGCGTGGCACTTTTTTGCACTTATCTCACGGATTTTGACGAAACTTGGAATAGATGTAGTACTAGTAGCTATAATATACCATGGCAGATTATTGTTTAAATCCATCCATCCGATAAATATATACAGGGTGTTCAAGTTGACCACATAAATGCACTTAACAGCCCATATCTCCTATAAATATTCATCGATTTAAAAAAATTAAATATGGTTTAAAATCTTCTTTCTGCGCTCTATGTCACGACGTACTTTCAAACCCGTTCGAGGTATAATCGTTCCAGGTAATGTCCTTTCGAGGTAATGTCTGTGCGATGTATTGCCCGTGCGAGGTAAATTTTTCGAGGTAACGTCTTTTCGAGGGAATTTCCTTTCGAGGTAAAGACCGGACCCCAATATAAACAATATTTTTAATGAACATAGTAATCTTTTTTAATTATCCTATCTTAAAGAGGTTTACTATAGGTATAAAATAAGTACAATTGTACCTATTGTTCAGTTTTAACTTTTGTTTGGTATCATTGTTCAACATGAAACTACTAGGTGTAATAACAATTGCGATTTTTGTAACTCACTACGTTTATTGTGTATGTATTAAAATATTATGTTTTATTATATATATATAAAAGTCCAAACCTTTTTTTGGTATTACAAAAATATAAATTTTCATTAATACTTTGGCACTAGCTATCAATGCTGTAACGAAGGTAAAGTCCACCGTAAGGAGGCTCATTTCGGGACCAACCTTTATAGGAACTTTTTTCATATTTTTGGATGTGCCAGTTACCGATTACCCTGTATTTTTATAATAAATAACTATTTCAGATTACTTTTACTGATGAAGAGAAGGAAGGAATAGTAAAAATATTAAAGCTCTGTGAAGTATCTGCAAAACTGGATACAAATCAGTTACAAGATACCTGAATGCTAAAAATCTGGCAAAAGATTCGAAATTTGACGCATATCTTTTATGTAGATCGCAATATGCACTGTTGTTCCAGGACGTCCAGGGAAAAATCTATAGTCCAGAAATGCTAAAAGAAACCTATGGCCCTAGAATGAATAAAGACGAGCTCAACAAACTTTTAGAGTGTGGAAAATCTAGTCAAAAAGATAAAGACACAGGCACAGCTCGAGTTTTCATGCAGTGTAGGAAAGACAAGGGAATCTTTATATCGGACGAATCGCTTGGATATAAAGAATAACTATACCTATATAATGTATATTACAGTTGAGTTAAAAACTTCACTATGTAAGGATGGAACATATGTATTATCAAACATAAAACGTAAAACATATTTTCCTCTTTTTCACGCAAATCAATCAAACAATAATATTTTACAATGTATAATTTAAATGGTTTTTGTTTTACAATATTTTAGAAATATTTAATATGTTTTATATTCTCAAAACCTACTAAATAAATAATAATAAACTATTTTTACATTAAAATGTTATTGCGTATACTTTTACCTTGTCTTAATAGGATCACTATTACTTATTTAAAAAGAAACTGTTCAATTAAAACATACAGAGTCAAAAGGAATTTAGTAATTTCTTATTGTAGCGCCGACTAACCTGTTGGAACTGCAATGTAATTAAAATTCGGCAGTAATTTTATTTAGTAATTTTGTGGTAAGTTTAATATTTTCATAAGGAAAACATGAAATACATAGAAAAAAAGATATCTTGAATCAAAGCAAAACGATCTTGAACCAAGGCCGCCATGGCTTTCGATATGTTCAACGCCATGACTGTTTTGGATCAAGTCCGCCGTGATCTTGGCATTTGAGGTCCTAGATTTAAGGACATTTCCTTAAATCAAAGCCACTTAAACCATTTATTTAAGATCATATTATCTTAAACTAAGTATGTAATTATCTTGATTCAAGATCATATTATCTTTATCCAATAATAATATTATTATCTTACACCAAGTCTTGGTTTAAGATAATATAATCTTGAATGAAGAGAATTATAATCTTGATTTAAGATTATGATTCTCTTGATTCAAGATCATATTGACCCCACAGTCAGGTTCCAGGGTTAATAGAATGGTAAATATTTTGAAAAAAATTCCCACACATGTATAATATTATTTCGCACGCCTATGAAATATGATACTTTCTTACTCTGTTAATCGTAGGAAGAAGCACTTGTTTTTGAAGAAAAACTTGTTGCAACGCCATTGCAAAATGGCGCTTATAGGTATAAATTATTTAAAGCTTACCCGTGAATTTTTTAAGTAAATTTGAAAATCTCCATCGTTTGATGGTAACAGATAAAAATTCGTCCATTTTAAAGCAGATAAAACAATGATATACCGTTAAAGACAACTGACGGCAAAAAAAAAAACAAACCTAACTTCTCTCCAGGGCGAGTCAACTGTATATCTACGTGGGGTGAGGCCGGCATACTCTTTACCGTAAGACAACAGGGGCTTTGAGTCAAGATAATAACTCTTGATTCTCTGTTACTATTTTAAATGACATGTATTTAAGGAAAAAATCCTTGAAACAAGGATTTCTCTACCAAGAGAATAATTAAAGGAAACCAAAGTCACAGTTGTTTACCTAGGGACTACAAAAAACTCCATCTAGAAACCTTAAATGAACCAATTAAAACCCAGTTTTGATTCTCTCAGATAATGCTAAGAGGCACTTTAAAAACATCTTATAATTTAGGTATTATTGATAACAATATTCAACAAATCGCAACATTTTTTTTTGCCCCGATCGGAAAGTAAATTTTTCTTACTAATTCGAGGGCGTAGAATCCGAATCTGATCTTAGAAAAATTCCAGCACCTAAAATTTTTGAGATATAAGTTCAGGTAATAATGACGTTTTTTTTCAAAATCTTTTAAAAAAAGAGTAGAATTTTGTAAATTTTAGTGTATATTAAAAAAAATACGAGGAATTCAAAAATCTATGTCAAGAACCTACTGTCAGAGTAAGTACGCGAAAAAATATAAAAAGGTTAAAATGAAAGTGCAGAGTTTACTTAATTGCTCATTTGTGGCAAAACTATCAATTTTTTTTAAAAATTTTATAAAACTGAATTTGTAGATTATAAAATTCTCTACAAAAATATTTATACAAATATTTTTTTATTTTGCTTAGTTTGTTCCTAAAAAGTAAATAAATGAAAAGGATATAAAATTAAAGTACACAGTGTAAACTTTTTTCCCGAGCCCAAAAAATATATTTTTCTTATCAATTTAAAGGCGCAGAATCCAAATTTGACCTTAAAAAAAATTCAGCATGTCTTATTTTTTAAATTTTAGTACATGCAATTATGCCAATTTAAAAATAATTTATAAAACAAAATATTGTATATTTTTTTTTGTTTTTTTAATAGTTCTACATCATAAAAATGTTACTTTATTACATAAGAACCATAATACGTAAAATTTTTTTAGTTAATTTTTGACCTCCTAGTAATGATTTTTGACAATTTTTAGCATGAGTACGTGGCGATAAGCTTGTCCCCTTATGCACCCTTCTTCTTACCCTCCACCCCTACTTAGTTTTGTCACATTATCCATTTTTTTTTAAATATTTTTTTTTCATAATATCCCTATTTATTCTACCTATGAATTTAAAGTTTCTATGTTTTAAGTTGGGTATTTTTTAACTAATATTGAGTCGCCGAATCCAAATTTGTCCTTGGAATGTTTTTGTCTCTCATGATTTTAGAACAAAAGAGGGATAAAATAATGATTTTTTTAACATTTTTATCTTATTTTTCTCAGAAAACTTAGGTAATAGAAATATTCTGAGGCCAGATTCGGTTTCAGCGACCCAAAATTAGTTAAAAAACATATGACTCCAATCGGGGCAAGAAACCGTGTTGCCTAGTGTAATTGTAATTATAATTTGTGCCCATAGTAACTATCTATGGATTTTTCCATAGCTTGCGTTTTATACAGACTAAAACCACATTAAAAAAATTAATATACAGGGTGATCAATAACTGGCATGCCAAAATTTAAGAGGTGATTCTGCATTCAAAAATATAAAAAAAGTTCCTATAAAGGTTGGTCCGGAAATGAGCCCTAAGGGAGCTACAGTCCTTTAAAATTGTAATAAAAATAAGGTTTTAATTAATAACTCTGGTACCCTTTAAGCTAGAGCGACGAGCTTTTGCATGTATACCAGTATTAATAAGGGCAATAAGTTTATGTTAACTTATTTTTTTGAATTTATCCAGAGGCGTCCCTAGACGGAAAAATGTATTAGGCTTAACACATTTTTGCCCCCAAACTTTTTTATGTGTAGTTTTTTTCGTTTTTTTGTGAAAAATATGGATTCCTTGAGTAAAAATACATAAAAATGTCCATAGTGTAACACTGTAGAAGCAACCGTTTTTAAAAAAAGGGGAAGTAACATTTTGTGCCATCAAAAACGTTACTTTTTTAAAGGCTATTACTCCTTTAATATTAAATTTAGGTGTTTTGGTAAAGAATACTTTTTTACTTAAATGAAGATTTTTTGCACATGCCTTAGCAATGATAGGCTATCCTTTTATGTAATTTTTATTTAGTAATGTCACTTTTTTGTCCCAAACTTTTTTTACATAGATTTTTTGACATTATGAACTTTTTTTTATATTTTTGGACCTAAAATAACTCTTTACAATTGTGTACCTTATTTCTGAATAACCCTGTATAGATAATATTTCAAATTCCAAAAAATGCTATCTGGCAACCTTGAATGAACCAATTAAAATCCCAGTTTCGATTTTAACAGTCAAATAATGCTAACAGGCACTAAAAAGCATATTATAAATTTGGCATTATTCATAAAATTATAATTTGGGCATATAGTAACTATCTAAGTATTTTTACATAACCTGCATAATATATAGACTACACTGAAAAAACATATTTTTGAAAAAACTAATATGAAATTCACCTAAACCAATGATGCAATGGATAACGTTAAAATACGAATATATATATTTTTTTCGAAATTGATGGAGAGCCCCTAGCACAAGCCAAAAGCTTATTTGGGGCTCTCCATGCTTATGTAATACTTTTGCAAGTAATAAACCATAATAAACCATATATGCCATTGCGAATCTGAGGTAATATCATCATAGGGTTTCTCATTTTGTTTTTAGGCAAAGTAATATAGTAGTAGTAGTAAATTTTTGGGTTGGCCAAAGCCGGACAACTAGGCCATTTCTGGCCCTTTTTGTCACCCCAGGCAATCCCAGCCATTTACTAATTTGAGTCCTCCTTGAACCTCCCGTCCTTTCAATAAAGGTCAGGATATTGGCCCAGGGGAGATCTCTTAGTTCATCTTGGTTGAGTCTGAGTTTCAAAGACTTGCAACCTGATCCTGTCGTATCTGACACATTCGCAAGGTAATATAAGTTTATGTTCATAAAATAAAAAAATAATAATATTTAGTTGTAAGAATATGGCGCTGCTATCAAATACAAAGTAGTTTATTTCAAATATGATGCAACTTATTGGAAAACCATACACTACAATTGTTCCAAGAATATTCTTTTCTTCTTAGAATATTCTTAGAACAAAGTATGCCACTAGGGATTCGGCAATAGAATGTATCATTCATTATGGGAGAACTAGTCGAGAGGGTTAAGGCGTCTAATTCAATCATTTAACACGACGGTTAGAGTGAGTTCGATTCTCACTTGCACCGATTGGCTTTGTCGGTTAATTAATATAGCCGGCGCAATTACTATAGACGATTGTGCCTCTCACTTGCTCGCATCCTGCCTTACGAAGGTTAAAGCGTAAAGTTGAGAGCGCGCTCGTCTATAGTAATTGCGACGGCTATAATTGCAATATGGCGAAGGCGACGGGTGAAACAGAGACAAGCCACTAAAAACTGCTTCGAAAGTCAGTTAAAGCCGGTGGTTCCCTCTACTACTAGCAGACACAAGTCCTGAACTTAGGGGATGCTTAATTAAATAGAATAGTTCGAGGTTAAAAAAAGATATAATACCAAGGACTAAGCCTTTTTTTGGGCGAAGTGCGGGGATTTTTAATAAAATGAATTTCATTTGTCCTAAGGCCCAAAATGAAAAGAACTCAACTATTTTCTTCAAAGAGAGCCCCTTTTTCAGTGTATTATTATCTACACGGAATTTATTAAAAAGGCTTCGTTAAGATTATCATTGCTTAAAATACATGTGATTATTATGCTTAAAATGTAAGATTACTTGCATAATTTTCATAGATTTTACTATAAAATACGACCCATCCTTTACAAAAATTAGTTATAGGTAAAACATTCATCATGAAGTTACTAGCTGCAGTAGTAGTAATTGCAATTTTTGCAGTTTACCATGTTTCTGGTGTAAGTATTGACAAAATATTAAATATAAGTAGAATGTATATTTCAATATTAATAACTAAAAAAGTTACTATAGTCCGTCCAATTATGCAAGATAGTAGTTTAAAATTCCCGCGATTTTTAAGCTACATCATTGGTTAAAAACTCGTACTTTTTAACATATAAAATATTGTAACTTTTTTTGTCTGACAATGATTGACGGTCGTTAAAGCTAATAAAAGAAGAGAAAAAATGATTATACATAAACTTATTTTGTATGGTATTGAAAAAGGTACTTTTTTGGTTTATTCTTCATACACTCACACTAAATTAGCATATTCTACATATTGTACAAACGTAAATCATATTGAACACAAGGAAAACGTCAAATTTTTAGGTTACAATTACAACAAGGCCTATCCAGAGGCTCGCATAACAACTATTACAAGATACATGACGACACATCAAGCCAATCCTGGCATCGCATTCTTATGTACTATGCTTGTTATGCGAGTCTTTGGATAGGCCCTTTCCAGGAAAACAGTACCGATATTTGTTAAATTTTTGATACACTACGATTTATGCATAAATATGCTATTTATGTGCTCTGGGGTGTAAAAGGGGCCGCGTCCCTTACTATACTCCGTCCAGTTATGCAAGATAGTAAGGGACGCGGCCCACAGAGCGCATAAATAGCATAATTACTAATAATGAAATGTAATAGAGTATATTACTTTCCCCGAGGAAAGTCTTGCGTTAGTAAGTATATTTCGAAAAAAATATTGCCTTTTTACGTTTCATATCATATTTTTTGGATATGAAAAGTCAATCATATCCAAAAAATATGATAACCATGGAAAAAAATTCTGTCTGTCGGTCTGTCCGAGAAATTTTTGACCACGATAACTCAAGAACGTTTTGAGCTAAACACTTCAAACTTGAACCATATGTTGATAAGTTCTGGGGTGGGATTGTTTTTGGTAAAAAACGCGGTGGGGTAAGTTGGTAAAAAGGGGTAAAAACTTTTTTTGTATTTATTTTTCGTTTTACGGAAAAAATATCTTTTTTTTTTAATTTTTTCTTATTATTTTTATTTCTTTTTTTCCATTTTTTTGATTTTAATGAACCTAGGCCTATAGGGGAAAGTATCATTTTGTTAGCAGCAGCTTTTCTTTTCTAAAACAAACATAAAAAAATTGAAATTTGATGAAGCGGAAGTTTGCAACGTTTTTTTGCAACGAAAATTCAAATGGTATATTAAAGTACTAGTTTCATAACATACGTTTTCAGCGCACGAGTACAAGTTTAGAAAACAAGCCACTTGAGGCGACCTTTCTAAAGTACTAGTGCGCTAAAAACGTGTTATGAAATAAGTGCTTTAATATACTATTTGAATTTTCGATGCAAAAAAACGTTGCAAACTTCAGCTTCATGAAATTTGAAAGTATATTATTCTTAACAGGTTGAATTCTCCAAAAGTGTAAAACAAAGCATCACACTCAGACTAAAATACTGTGAAAACCAAACAGAGGTCAGTCATCAAGAGGCCATGGATTATATGAATGCTGAAGAACTTGCACCAAATCCAAGCCAAAAGATTCAAGATTATGTTTTCTGCAGAAGCGGATACGGAATGAAATTCCAAGATTCGAGTTCAGGTAATTTTACATGTTCAAAGTATATTTAAAGTATGTTTTAAGCATGTTTAAAGTATGTTTTGAGTATGTTTTGATTATATTTTTAGTATTTTTCTTGTATGTTTCGAATATGTTTTAACATCTTAACAAATTCCGCAAAATGAAATTCACCAAATTCTTTAAAGATCCAATGGCCCAGATTCGCACATCTTTAATTGTTTACTTATTTTCACAATAAAAAGCATTTTTAACTTTTGTTACTAAATTAATTTAAACAAAAAAATCGTCCCTGAAGAGGTTAAATATGTTTTAAGTATTTTTATTTTTTTTAAACATATTTCTGCGATAAGCGAGTTGTTTTTCGTTCATAAGCGTAGCAATAATTCAACGATGATTAGAAGCCATAGCGTGCACCGCAAGGCGGCTGTCCCCCTCTAGAATAAAGCAACGCCTGTGTATGACAAAAGCTAAAAGACATGACAAAAGATGAGTAATATCTCGCAATTTCTCGGGCTCTGTTCATAAAGAATATGTTGTAAAAATCAATTTTTTTGCCTGAATTATCTCGAGGAAAATCAAAATAAGCAAAATAACCAAAATGATGTCTATCTGTCTGTCAGTCCGCTGCTCGGTTGGCCTGCCTGTCTGTCTGTCTGTAAATGTAAATTTTTGTTTTGGCTTGACTATTTTATTATTTACAATAGGAGAAAAAATTTTAAACCACCCAAAAGGTAAATAAAAATTACATAAAAATTTTTATAGGTAATTTTTTTCCATGAACTCCCCTATCCCCCAAAATGTAAAAAACACCTAATAGGTAATAAAATACAAAAAAAATATATAATTTTGTACTCTGACAGGATGGGGAAGGGGGTCTTAAAATGTAAAAAATTGTTTAAAGCGATATACATAGATCTATTGAAAATAAAATCACAAACATTTATAATCCATAAAAAATAATAATAATAATAATAATTATTTTTTTGTGAGAAAGTACTCTCGCCCATTTGAGACAGATTTTTTAAGTACATATTGTTTGTATTTCTAGGTAAACTTCAAACAGGAGACGAAATAAAAATCTATTATGGACCGTTTTTCACAGAAGATGAACTGGAAAAACTGGGTGAATGTGCCGACTCCAGTGTAAGAGAAACTAAAGAAGAAACAGCTAGGGACTTTTTGCAGTGTACGAAAACTGAGGACATCTATATATCTGACGAAGACGTTGGTTATACAAGTTAAAATAAGTTTTATTATTTTTTTTTGTATTTTACAACGTATATAATATTTAGTTTGTTATAAAATATTTTACTTGTCAATTTAGAAAAATAAAATAAAATAATAATAAAATAACTAAAAAACCTTTATTAAAATATACCTGTTTATTATACTCTTCCCAAAATAGCACGGATGATCTAAAAATATTTTTTAAATATTCCATTAAAAATGTTCTTAGAATAGATTATTAGATATACTATGATTATGCTATAACAATCTACAGATGTGCTTGGCATATCCTTAGAATGTTGCATGTGCATGGTATATCCTTAGTATTTTCTCATATTATTCTAATTATACATATTCTAAGAACATTCTATAAGCACCTCTTTATATGTTTATTTAAATTTGGCACTGTTCAACAATCTAATCAGCTCTTCGAAATATGTGCAAATAATCGCTTGTGGATATCTTTTTTAGATACTCATGCTAACAAGCACTTTAAAAGGTATTATTGATAATTTTAATTTGGGCCCATAGTACCTAACTATCTATGGATTTTTTCATAACCTGCTTTTTATGCAGACTACACTGAAAAAACATATTTGAAACAAAAATAATATAAAATTTACTGAAACCAATGATGCAATGGATATATGCCACTGCGAATATAAAGTAATATAATCGCTATTAAAGGGTTTGAACTTTTCTTTTTTTTTTAATAAAAGTAATGTGAGCTTATCACCCCGGTCTGAAAACGATTTTTAGCTCAACTATCACATAACCCAAGTTTTTTTTCATATTTTAATTATTTAGAGCTTTGGCATCTTTTTAAGAATAAATTTTAAAAAATCTATCGATGCGTTTTTGAGAAAAACAATTTTTATTTGTTTTAACAAAAAAAATATGACATATTTCATTTTTTTTTTTTGGATATTCAGATTTTACGTCAAAAAGTAAGACAAAAAGTTTCTATGAACGTTTGTGTTAAATGGCTTCTTAGGGGAGCTAGAAGAAGTTTAAGGGACATTTTTAGAATATTATTTACTTCATAACTCAGGAACGGTTTAACTTATTGACTTTTTAATTAATTTTTACTGTAGTATGCAACCAATAAACATTATTATTTTATGACATAAACAATTAAATATTTAACCAGGGGCGGACTTAAAGTTTTACATATAAATTATGAGGCAGCCATTATCTACGCCACTGGTCAAAAACTTAATTTTAATAAAACGTTAAATGTTTACATTTATTAGTTCTATAGTTCAGTAAAGATTTCATGTTAATAAGTTAAACCGTTACTGAGATATGAAGTGACAAATATTCTAAAAATGTCCTTTAAAAGTACGCTAGGTCCCTTAAAAAGCAATTTAGCTCAAACGTCTATGAAAACTTTTTTCTGACTTTTTGACGTAAAATCTGAATATCTAAAATAATTTTTAAATATATCATATTTTTTTGTTGTTAAAACAAATGAAAATCGTTTTTCTCAAAAACCCATCGATAGATTTTTTTAAATTTGGTCTTAAAAAGATGCCAAAGATCTAAATAATTAAAATATGAAAAAAAAACTTGGGTTATATGAAAGTTGAGCTAAAAATCGTTTCCAGCCCGGGGTGTTATGTAAAGTACTTAGGTACTAAAAATATAAAATAATGATATTTTCTTGTAAGAGAATTTGGTGCTGCGATGAAATACGGAGTAGTTTATTTCAAATATGATATTCCTTATTGGAAAACCATCCCTGAAAAAGTCTAAATGATTCCAAATTTATTCTTAGATAATACTAAGAATATTTTTTCCTTTTTAGAATATTCTTAGAACAAGATGTGCTTATTAGGCAAGAGAATGTATCATTTATTATGACTCATAATTTATGAGATAACTAACCGAGCGGGTTAAGGCGTCTAATTCAAACACTTGTAACGCCGCGGCGCGACGGCTAGAGTGAGTTCGATTCTTATTCGAACCCATTGCCTTTTTCGGTTAATTAATAATTGAAATTTGGCGAAGGCGACAGGTGAAATAGAGGCACGTCCTTAAAAACTGGTTCGAAAGTCTGTTAAAGCCGGTGGTTCCCTCTACTACTAGCCCACACAAGTCCTGAACTTGGGGGATGCTTAATTAAGTAAAATAGTACGAGTTTAAACCATGTAATACTAAGGACTAAGGCTTTCTTTGTGCGAAGTGTGAGATTTTTTAATAAAAATAATGATAATAATATAAAAATAAAATTTTGATAATATTTAACATATTTAGTGGTATATGATATACAGTGCGGTTCAAAAGTCACCCCCCGTTTTAACTTTTGAAGGAGTTGAGATATTGACTTCAAATTTAGAACTCTTAAATAGGAGAACTTAAACTATCTTTTAGCATATATTTGATATTTTCAGCTCTTAAAATGTGGGCAGGGGGGAATGGGGGCACATTTTTTTTAATGGAAAGGGGGGTCGTGTAATACATCATTTTAAAGCTTATAAAATTCTCCATTTAACTCCATATTTTTAAATTAAAAAAAAAAATTGGGTTTAAAATGGGGTTGAAAATGGGTATTAATGTCAAAATTCCTCTAAAAAAAAACAAATAATTTTTTTAAAATGCCTAATTTCATCATAAAAAAATGTTAATAATACTTAAACTAATTTTAGTTGACATAAATAAAAGTTTATAAAAAAAACACAAAGGGTTGAGACACGCTTTGATTTTGAGGTTAAAATGGCAACCAAGCACTAGTATTGTTAAACAATGAAAGACAATGGTTTTATCCAAAGTGCTTTGGTGCCAAATCTAAATCTAGAAATAATTATATCTAAATTTAATATAATTCTGTCAGATACAAAATCTGAGGTTATAGTTAAATGTCAACCCGAACAGAGGCGTCGATATTCATTAATATAATAATATTTTCATATTTAAGTGTCACTGTCAAACTGAATATTTGGTCATCAAATTTATTTATTTAGGAAATTATGGTTTATAGTTTTATTATTGTACTTTTTTAAAGTGCCTACGAAAATACCTGTACAATTTAAATCAAGATTTACTTATGGAATATACTGACGACCGTCAGTGTTCGAATAATCTCGGAATTTTCCCTAAATAGTTGAAATTACTTTTATTTGGAACTGAATTAATTTTGAAGAAAAGAATAATATAAATAAATAAGAGGAATGTAAAAAATTCAGGCATGTACCGAAGAATATGATCAACTAGTAGTTTTACTTTAGCAAACTAAAAATATTAAAAAAAAAATGATAACTGCAGGTTTTTCATTATTGTTTTCTATGATAATTATCAAAAAGTTTTAATGTATATTTTTATTATAATTATAATTATAATAAAAATATACATTAAAACTTTGATTAGAACGTGTTTATTTTAGGCTTGCACTAGGCATGTTTATGTATTTTTTTTATTATAATCCAAAAAATATATTTTTTATTATTTAGTAATAAAATATGTTGAAGATTTTCATATATTAAAGTGTGTGCATACATAACAAATTTATGAAAAGTGTGCCTACAAAAGTTACAAATTTAAAATTTTTAAAGTTCATTTTTTCATATTTTTACTTCGCAAATTTTTGATTTATCGAAAATCTTCCAATTCGGAAGATACATGCTTCTTTTCCATTCATTTAATAATGCATTGCATTTGGGGAATGGAAATAATATATATCCTGCATGGATAAAATTACGACAGTTTACCACTGAACATTGTCGTGACATTTTTTCAAAAAACACGTCTATGGATATTTTGACAAGTAATGTCATTTCTACTATACCAATAGTGCCAATTCAACCCTTTGTGTGAAGTTAAATGTCACTTTATTTAGGGTCCCTAATAAAAGTTAATGTAATCAAGGGCTGAAGGCCCCGGTCGATGGCCAATTGTACAAACAATAAAAAGCATTTATTATTATTTTGAATTTAATTTGTCCTAAGAGCAAGAATGGCACATAAATCGATTATTTTGACTTAAAGAGAACTCTTGTGCTTTCCCATTTTGAAAATTTTCAAAATTTCGAAAAGCGTATTTTTGCGTTTTACGAGGTTTTATGTCGATATAACTTAGTTTCGAGCAAAGAAAAAATTGTCAGTCGATCGGTCTGGTGGGGAAATTTTGTGTGCATGATAACTTAAAAACGCTTTAAGCTACAGACCTGAAATTTGGCATACAAGTATGTTACCAAAAGTTCTCGCTCGAGATTGTTTTTGGTGAACATTGGGGTGCAGCAAGGGGAGCAAATGGGGAAAATAACATTTTTTTTTAGAAAACATTGAAAATTGCTGAAATTGAATCTGATAATAAAATTGTTATATTGGGGTTTTTGGGGTTGCTGAAAGTGAATCTGAATATTAAAAAATTCTAACTCCACACCCAAAGGGGCTGGGGTAGTCTTCGTGAAAATTGGTATATTGGGGTTTTTAAGGTTGCTAAAGAAGATAAAAAAATTCTAACTCCACCCCCTAAGAGGTTTCCGTGAAAATTGGTATATTTTTAAGGTTGCTAGAAGTGAATCTGATAAATAAAAATCCATTTTACGGGCGGATGTGAAAAATGGGAAAGCTCTTTTACTGGGCAGTGTATTTTTAGTGTATTATTAACTAAACAGCATTTATTAAAAAGCCTTCATTAAGATTATCATTGCTTAAAATGCAAGTAATTATAATGCTTAAAATGTAAGTAATTACTTGTGAATAACGCATGCTTTAATTTTAATGAGCTTTACTATAAAATAAGACCGATCGTTTACAAAAATTAGTTATTGGTAAAGCTTACAACATGAAGTTTCTGGCTGTAGTCGTAATTGCAATTTTGGCAGTTTACTATGTTTCTGGGGTAAGTACTGGTAAAATATTAAATATACTACTACTATATTTTCCTACGATCGCTTATGAAAATTACAGTTAGCACACTCTTTTGTTCTTCAGAAAACGCCTTATATCACACTAGTTTGATATTTTTATATCACCCTAGTGTAATATTTATGTATGTAGGTTTGCCTAAATTCACGTATGTAGGTTTGCCTAAATTCACGTATGTAGGTTTGCCTAATTGTACGTATGAAGGTTTGCCTTAACTTACTCTGTAGATTCTACGAATTTTGCTCACCTCGTTTTATATGCCATTTTCCACCTTTCATCACAGAATTTTATATCTTTTATATTTTTCAATCCAAATAAAAAATGAAAACAATGAAAAAATTGACTAAAAAGTTATTTTTCTGTATTTTTTTTTATGAAAAAAAAATATTTTTTCTTTTTTCAATGAAAGATCCTTTTTTTAATGTTTTGTTTATTTTTTTTTTTTGAAAATAATTTGTTTTAAGTATTTGGGAAAATGCAATATACCATTTACTATGACTGTGTAGCATTACTTATCTTCACGGCTTGTTTATTTTTTCTAGTTTATACCAATTAATTAATTTGTTTATACCTTTATAACCAGTGAATATTTTCGTTTGAAAAATAGCTTGAAAGTCTAATTTAAATATCTACCACATGTTATTATGACTTATTTATTACTTTTTTATCATACAATTATTTATAATATCACTTAATTATATCACATTGCTTGTTTATATAAAAATTTTGGAGGCATTTAAAACAAATCTAAGAAATTTAATTTTTCTACGACTGAATGTAAGCAAATACACACACTTTTCAAACACAGAATGAATCCATTCTACCTCTAGATACGGTATGAATATTCCATATCAACATGTAGTGCCATTTCTTGTTTATAAAAGTAAAGAAAACTGTAGCAAAATTAGCAAAAATATATACATTTTTTCCAAGAAATATTGAATAATTTAATGTAATTTAAAGTTTTGCATTAAAATTACATAAAGTTTATTAGTTTTTATTAATATTTGACTAGTTTTTTATCAATTTAGTTCAAAAAATTAAAACTGCTCCATCTATTGTAAAATATTTAAACCTGATATCTGTCACAACAATCTGACACAACCTTCAATTTTTGCATTATAATTTGTAAATATGTGCTAAAATTAAATAAAAATCTTTCTTAAGTACTGATTGGCTAAAATTATTAAATTACATTAATTGCTTTATTTAAAGATATGTGTTTTGTTGCATTTACAATGTCAAGTCACAAAAAACATTGTTTTTAACCTTGTCCGCAGTTTAAAGCCATACAGTGTTTTATATTTGCAGTCGAAGAAAAATTATAGTCCACAACACGTATGGAATAGTCATTCCGCGCTCGCGGGACCGTCATACTCGCCTACCGGCTTGTATGACAAACTTTCCGCTCGCGCGGAATATTGTCTATTCCATACTAGTTATAGAATATACTATTCTGACAGTGAGAGGAGAAAAGTCATTTTGGAAAAATCAAAATTGATACCAAAATTTCAACCTCAGTAAGAACAACCAATATTGCAATATTAGCAAAAATCATAGAAATTAAAAGTACTAAATAGTTACTAATAATCAGTATTCGGCGTAAACTCAGTTATGACTCATCAACGTTGAAAATAAACACAGAAACATAGGCTTACGGAATAATTTTGCCGAATTATGAGGGAAATTTTTATAAATCGAAACATTTGACGACTAATTTGTTACCCACAACAATATTAATTATACATACGTATATATATCGGTGTTTTTCAAAGAAAAAAACGACATTCGATTTTTATCTTCTAAGAATACGAAAGTTTTTAATTTTAATTTGTCGATAACTTTTTTCCCACCTTACTCGTTTAAATGGAATCATTAAAAAACATCAAGATAAAAAAAAAATAAAAATTTAAATATTTAAAACCTCGCCTAAACGCTAGAGTCGACGCGACGCCTATGCAACAACTGAAAATTCGCCGACTACTGCTAATAATAAAATGAAATAGAGTAGGTATATTTTTCTAAAACCCACATAAAAAAATTGAATTTTGAAAAATGAAGTATATTATTATTTTGAACAGGTTAAATTCTCCAAAAGTGTACAAGGTAGCATAAAATTCAGACTAAAATGGTGTGAAAACAAAACAGAGGTCAGTCATAAGGAGGCCATGGATTATATGAAAGCTAAAGTTCTTGCACCAAATCCAAGCAAAAAAATGCAAAATTACCTTTTCTGTAGAAGCGGATACGGAATGAAATTCCAAGATATGACTGAAGGTAAATTCTACTATTTTTTACATGTTTTAAGTATATTTTAAGTATGTTTTAAGTATGTTTTTTCACTACTAGCTTTAGAACATACCATTATTTATCATGTTTTCAGACTGTGAAATCAATTTTCTTCACCTATAGCAATAATAATTTTTTCTCTCCTAGTAGGAGTAAATTTTATAAACAATTGATTTCTGTCACTTTATATGTTTCAGTGTTTTGTGCCATGTTTACTAATTAAACCCAAGAAAATAGCTTTAAATAACATTTTATTTATTAAATATAATTAATTATAATTATTACCAATTAATACAATCAATAATTAGCTAAATATTATAGAAAAAATAAAAAAAAAACTAAATTTTTAAACGTCAGTTCAAAGTATTTATTTAAGCAAATTTCATTGATCAAGGCTACTTGATTTTTATGAATATTAAAAGAAATATAATTTCTGTTAATAATTTATTTTATTATTTGAATAAAAATAATTAAATAGTGCTAGTAGTGAAAAAACTAATATATAAACTACGGTAGAGAAGACTATTATAGCCTCGCACTCTTAAATCCCTCGCTGCTACGCAGCTCGGGACTTAATACGCTCGGCTATAAAAAATGTCTTCTCTACCTTGGTATATAATTACTATTTGTATGCTTTGAGTATGTTTTGAGTACTTTTAAGTATGTTTTGGGTATTTTTTGCGTATGTTTTGAGTATATTAAGTCCAAACTTTGGAGTAGACATAATAATTTTTTAATTTTGATTTATCAAAACTCCAATATGAGAATGGATCTCGATCACAGTTATAGTATATTATATGATGTTCACGCCGCAACACCAGCAGTTACTTTGTATTTCTGCTCCGCTACCGATGATGATGTTTTAAGCATGTTTTAAATCAACTTTGATTATATTTTGAGTATATATTGTTTGTATATCTAGGTAAACTACAAACAGGAGACGAAATGAAAACCTATTATGGACCCTTTTTCGAAAAAGATGAACTGGAAAAACTAGGCAAATGTGCCGATTCCAGTGTAAGACCAACTAAAGAAAAAACAGCTATGGACTTTTTGCAGTGTACGAAAACTAACAACATCTATATATCTGACGAAGACGTTGGCTATACTGGTTAAAATAGGTTTTAAAAATATTATATATAATAACGAAAAAATCTTCAATAAAATATCCTTGTTAAGATTGTCATTATTTATTATACTATCCCCCAAATATCAAGGATGATCTTAGAATATTCTTTAATTATTCCATTGGGAATGTACTAAGGATACAGTTTTAGATATAGGGGAGGATTGGTGTAGTGGACTACCGCGTCGTACTTGACGAGTTTACTACCCAAATAGCGTGAGTTCGATTCTCACCGGCGCCGATTTGCCTTTTTCAACTCAAAAGTCAATTAAAGCCGGTGGTTCCCTCTACTACTAGCCCACACAAGTCTTGGACTTAGGGGATGCTTAATTAAGTAGAATAGTACGAGGTTAAACAAAAATGTAATGTTATGTAAAAATGTAATGTATGCTTTTGGGAATTGCAATCATTTATTAAGTCTAGTGATTTGTGATTTAATTAGGTCTAGTTTGTATATGAGATTGCCTAAGCAGGTAATTAACTCGAATTATAACTAATTATTTTTTGTCCACCATATTAAATCCGCCATTTTATTTATTGAAAATTTATTACTACTTTTAAAATGGACGACCTCCCAAACGCTTGTTTACCATTTAAAAAAAAAAAAAAGATTATTTTCGGTTTTTACCAGCTTTATGATAAAATTTTGCCACTGTGCGTGTGGTTTTGAAACAAGTTAGGGATCAGGGAGGTCTTTTATTGTCAAATTTCTTTTTTTAACAAATTTGTATAAATCACAAAAAGAAAAACAGTCAGGTTAAGAGTATCAGACAATGTTATGATATATTTTTTTTGACATGTGCAACGTTTAACCCCCCAGACTCCCCACCACTGGAGATAAAATATATATGTAATTTTTTTATAAAGCATAATATGCATATTATGTATATAGGAGTATGACATATATAAATTTTTGGCTGTATCTGTATTATTTATATAATTTTTTTAATGAAATATATCGAAAAAAAAACGAAAAAAGTGCCATATTTGGAGTTTCTGGCCCGGTAAAAAATTAACTAGGGTATATACTGCAAGTTATCGCATGAATCATTTTTATTTAGAAATATTTCCATTATATTATAATATAACACTATTTTAGTCATCATATTATGATAGTACCTATTCAAAATTCCAAAAAAGTTAAAAAGCCCCCCCCCAAAACATTTTTATAAACATATAATTTTTATTTAATTCAAAAAGTTTCCGAAAAAATACGTATGTATGTCGGTCTGCGCATCCGCCCGTCTGTCTGTCCATCAGTTTATGTGTCACTTTTTTTCGACAAGATAAGTGGAGAACGAGAAAAATAACTCTTTTTATTTAAATAAGAATTTTTTTTGTTTAAAGACAAAATTATGGATATATATATATTATTAATAATAACTAGTTATAAATAAATAGCTATATTTAAGTGAAGGTTATTTGCATTTTGTTATCGTAAGGACACTTGATAAAATATTATAATTTCCGCATTTTACCGCACTAGTATTTTAAAAAATAATAATTATTACAAATTTTATATTTAAATTATGTATGTAGCAATTATTGCACTTATCTGTAAGACATTTATATGTTAATTACACAAATGACAACATAAATAACTAGATTATTACCAACTTGTTAACTATGTTATTTTAAAAAGAACTAGTACAAATAAATATAAAATATTTTATCCACGGTCCTAATTAATAGGCCTATAAACCAAGGGTCTTTAAAAATAAAACGTTTTACTTTGAAAGGGCTGTGGATAAAGTATAGTATTCTACTCGCGTATAATAGCTATTAATCATTCCGGTGATAACGACTCTCGCCTATAGGCTCGTATCTCAAAATTCACCCTCATTGATTAATATCAATTATTACACGCTCGTTGCAAAATATACTATTTTCTACGATCATTTTTGTAATTGACTTTGTAATTAAGTGATTACTTATACTGCCTTCGTAAGCTGAAAGGTCCTATCTGTGTCTGTTAAACCTATGTAGATAGGACCTTTCAGCTAAGCACGGCAGTATAGCGCGCGTAACATTGCCAGAGTCAGGGTTGGAAAAATTTCTTGATTCTAAAAATTTATATTGGTACTTTTTTTGTTAGCAGAAAGATGGTTTAAAAGTGCCAAATTAATAAAATAAAATAATATTTAAAGAGTAATGTAATGTAATGTAATGTAAAGTAATATAATGTAATGTAATGTAATGTAATGTAATGTAACGTAACGTAACGTAACGTAACGTAACGTAACGTAACGTAACGTAACGTAATGTAATTTAATGTAATGTAATGTAATGTAATGTAATGTAATGTAATGTAATGTAATGTAATGTAATGTAATGTTATGTAATGTAATGTAATGTAATGTAATGTAATGTAATTTATTAGTGCGACATTTATGTTACAAATTAACACAGTCAGGAAAAAAACAATAACAATAAATAACCTTCAAAATTTTACGTATATATCATGACCGGAAAGTACAAAAAAAAACACTTATGCAGCGCAAGTTACGCACCCTTGAATACAAGTATTCTTGAATTTCTATGGTTATGTTTAGTGTCAAGACTGACAGCATGTCACGTGTTTGGTCTGAACAAAACACACTCGATTATTTATAGAAGACAACATACATTCTAGTGCAATTTATTAATAGTCAAATTTATGTTCGACCCTTAAGCCTTTTGTTTACTGAACTCCCACTTTATGTGTAACATGTCACCGTTTAATCTCCGCAGATCTTTAAGAGATTTTGTCCCTTGATACACAGATAAAAATAATTCGGTAAGAACCATAGGTGAGAACCAACGAACCAGAATTGCGAAATTTTGGTAAAGACATCCCTAGTCAAATCTTGAGCAAGTCTGGCTCAAGATCAAGTAACTGCATCCAGATTTTGACAATTCTGGCGCAAGATACTGTGGACAGATTCTTGCTCAAGAATTGTCAAAGAATTGCTATAGATACTTCGTCAAGATTCTTGGACAAGTCTTGAACAAGAATGTAGCAAGGAAAATTAACAAGAAATCGAAAAGCGATCTCTATCATGATCAAATCGTACTTGTTAGAGTAGATCAAAATTCTTGACTAAGAACAAACTTGACAAAGTATTGCTAAACGCTCTGCTTCCAGAATCTTGCTAAAGTCTTGCCGAAGTCTGGATACAGAATCTTGATTAATTCTATTGCTCAAGAATTGTCCAATTCTTTACAAAGAACTTTGTCAAGTACTCTGGTCAAGAAACTTGTCTAAGTTCAATGTTACTAGGGATACCAACTGAGAGATAAATACTATAGAAAATAGCCTTAATTGTAATAAATGACGGACATGTACTAAGTCTTGGTCGCAATGTTCAAGTTTAATGTTTATTTTTAGCTCTATTTATTAATTTCCAAGACAGATAGTTGTTCAGTTTGATTTAAAAACATATTATTATTATTATTTTTAACACGTTTTCTGTGCCATACTGATTGGAGCCGAGCTAGTTTGTTTAAGGGTCTAACACATACCTCATAGGCACCGAACGTGTTAAACTTGTTTATAAAGAGTTTAGCTTTGATAATAGTATATTATTCAATGAAATATTAATCATTAGGGTGATTAGGTCACTTGCCTTTCGGCTCGTGCCCCAAAATTCACCCTCATTGATTAATTGGATCTATTATTCGCGAGTAGAATTTTATACTTTATCCACGGTCGTTTTAAATTTTAAACGGTTTATTTCTACAGACCCGTGATTAATAGGCCCAGTAATCACGGCCGTGGATAAAAGTATTAAAAAGTCACAATTTAAGATTTTTTGGCTAGTTATACACATCAAACAAAGTCCGAAAATTATAATTTTAGTAAAGAACAAGAAGAAGAGAAAGGGGAAGAAAAGAAGAATATGAAAAGAAAAAGAAGAAGAAAAAGAAGAAAAAGAAAAAAAAAAGAAGAAGAAGAAGAAGAAGAAGAAGAAGAAGAAGCATTGGGCTTAAATAAAAAGGGAAACACTAGCTAAAAAGGAGGGAATACATTTTAAAACGAAGCAATTTCATATTTTTGTTACTTGGATTTCCTGAAATACCACGTCGTAATTTGTAAACGGACTCATGTAAATGCATGTCGGGATAATTTGCTAAACGGATTTATTACACATTATTTATGGCTATGTAAACAAACTAGATATAACATATTTTTCACGGATTAGTATTTATTTAAAAATCCGCAGAAATGTTAATTCAAGGTTTTATAAACAATATATTTAGTTATATACATATATTTAATACTTGCGTAAAATTGAGCTTGGAGACAATCACTTGTTTCTACAATCTGACATCACTGTATCTCAAAAAAGTTACATAACCTTAAATAATTGAAGGAGCATTCTGGTGATTTCAGCTTTAAAGGGCCTTTTGAAATTGAACCAATCAGTGTACTTCATTGCTTAATGTTTTTACCTCGAATTTGTAAATAGAGAGAAAATGTTAACCCAAAGAACTAATAACTCTTCTCTCTAGAATAGGCATTTCATTCGTAACAACTGACAAAAACGTAGCCAATATATACACTCCTTTGTCTTACTCGCACAGCTTTGTTCTAACAGAGACAACAATAACAGTTACTGGTTATTGTTATTGTTCAGGCCTGAATATACCTACTATTTGTTTACAAACAAACCGAGATTTTGGCGATAATTTATATTAACGGTATGCGTATTCTAGAGAGAAAAATTATTAGTTCGTTGAGATAATCAAAATCGACGCTGTAAAATTATAATCAGGATTATTCTTGAAGGGGTTGCTGAAGCCATATAAAAACATTTTTTAACACAGGTCTGTTATTAAAATAGACCAAAAAATAATTTTTTTTGCATTTTCGGCTTAAGAATATCAAGAAAATGTGAAAAAAGTGGGTGTTAAAACAATTGTCGGTCTGTCGGTCTGTCAAACTTTATAACTTTTTAAGGGAATGTCCGATTTCAATAATTCTTTCACCAAACGATTCAGGACCTTTTCTATTTGCCTCACATGAAATATGGTTAACGTTAGCCTAGGGCAACGGGAGCAAAATGGACAAACACTATAATTTTTAGCAATATCTCACTTATTATTTATAGTAGGACAAAATTTTGCATAAATGAAAATAACATTTAACTCCCTGCAAAAATTTATGTGGTAATTTTTATCGTAGGACTTTTAGTTTTCGAGATATAGGCATTTTAATAAATTTTGATATATTTTTAGATTTTTAATTATATGTCAGATTTTGAAACTAGTAAAATTTCAATCATAGGTAAAATTAATTTCAATGGCGATTTCTCCCGTTAGATTAGACAGGGACAAAAGTTCTACCCAAAAAGTATAGAAGACCTACATATACACTCCCACTTCCACCCAATCAAACAAATTCTGTATTTGTTCTTTGTTAAACAATATTTACTTGGCCGGGCGAAAAGTGTAACTATATTATTTTTATTAAAGAAATTACTGGCGCCATCTAAATTTTAGTAGAATTATCTTATTCTACAGATTCACATTAGCTATGTTCGTTCGTGCCGCTCAGTGCTACACTTTCCGGCCAACCAAATAAATACTGTATTTGTTGTATGAAAAACAAATACAGTATTTATTTGGTTGGCTGGAAAGTGTAGCACAAATGAGATAGAGATGGGGTAGACGTCTTTTGTTTCATAATTCTAGTTGTAAAGAGCTCCACTAATTTATCTTTTAATAAATTTCTGGTAATGGTGCGCCCTAAAAACAATCCGATAAAGCTACAAAAAAAAAACAAAAGAAAATAGTCCAAAACTGCAGGAAAATTGAAGTCTGTTTGTTTGTTTGTTTGTTTGGACTTTTTTTCACCCGTCTAGAAAAGGTACCCGTTTTAAATTTTTAATTATTTTATTCGTT
This sequence comes from Brachypterus glaber, assembly GCA_958510825.1. Lineage (NCBI taxonomy): Eukaryota > Metazoa > Arthropoda > Insecta > Coleoptera > Kateretidae > Brachypterus > Brachypterus glaber. Next base: position 26,120,098 of record OY294052.1, on the reverse strand, counting down.
TTTATAATTATAATTATAAATTAAAATATTTGAAATATTTCAAATAAAGTTCAGACTAAATTTTTCATAATATATTGTTTTATGAAAAATGTATACGGATGTATATTACAAATTCTTTTGTTTTAATATTTCCTGAGTATCTTTTTGTTTAAATATTACAATAAATGCAATTTTTATTCATTTTTTATAAAAGTTTTATAAAATAGCTTTTTTTATATAGATCATTTCTTTTGATATAAACGAATAGTATTCTGCTGACAATCCATTTTTTAAGTTTTTTAAATAAATTAAAATGCTGAAACAATACCATTGTTTAATAAATGTTATATAAATATATTTATAATGAATTCAGTTTGGAAGTATAATATAATATAATAATATAAATATACCGTGCGGTCCAAAAGAAAACCCAACTCTTAACTTTTGAGTTGAGATATCGACTTAAAATTTGAATCTTTTAAATAAGATAACTTAATCTCTCTCTCTCTCTCTCTCTCCCCCTATTTATTTGGTCTTTTTCTTCAGAATAATTAACCAGGGTTTTTCTATATAATCATGAGGTTTCCAATGCGCAAGTACTAGTCGGATATGTATCCTGACTTACGCACTATGACTGATAAATTACTACTGTAGTAATTTCCACGCTAATATAAAAAGTTATCATTAAAAACACACAAAAAAAATTATCTTCAAACGTTCATTATTATTAACTTAAAATTCAACAGTTCACACGATTAATAACCATAAATATATGGTTCACTTTAACTTGTACATAATACACATAATACACTAATATAGAAATACTCTAGACTCATCATGGAAGATGGCAAAACAAAAATACACAAGGCACATCATAAAAGATGGCGAATTCGCTGCACTGGAATGTGCCAATAAGGCTACACCCGTCTCTTTTAAAGGCCACGCTGTAACTGGGAAAGGGAATCGTGCGATACATCATTTTAAAGCGTATAAAATTTTCTATTTGACAATTTATAACTTATTTTTTTCTATTAATTTTTGTGGGGTTTGGACTTGGCTATGGCTATTTACGTCTAAATTTCTATAAAAAACAAACAATTTTTGAAAAATTAATTATTTCATTTTGCAAAAATGTAAATTATATTTTTAAACTTATTTTAATTGATATAAATAAAAATTTACAAACATATCTTAAAAAAAAATAGGGGTTTTTAGTAAAAAAAATTGAAAAATCAAAACCTTAAAATAAATGTTTAAAAAATATATAGTCAAACAGATAATTTTATAAGCTTTAAAATGATGACCCCTCCTTCTATTAAAAAAATGTCCCCCCATGCCCCCATAATTTCAGAGCTGAAAATATCAAATATATGCGAAAAAAAATAAATAAAGTTGTCAAGAGGGGCGATGACTTTTGGGCCTCACTGTATAATTAAAAATGTATAGCTAGTAATATATAAATATCAGATATTATAACAAAAATGAGAAGTGCGTTATTCCTGAGTCCCATTTTACATTCCATTTGGTGAAATTTGATCTGACCTAACAAATCCACATATATATTTTATTTTATTTTCAACAATATAATAATTTATCTGTATATTATTTTAATAAATTCTGGAAATATTCTGGTGTTCTGTTAAACCAGTGTACCTAAATGTAATATTATTAATAGTTTTTGCAGCGTTTATGAAATAAAATATGTTTGGTTTATCCTTGTTTCACAGCAGGATCAGTGCGTACTTAAAGCAAAATAAATGGTTCTAATAAAAAGAATGAGAGAAATACGAGACCATAGAAGGCTAACATCTTCTTTAAGTAGAACGTTTTTTTTTGTCTAAAGGTCATTTATTTTTTTATGAGATGATAAATTTATGTTCCTAGATATTTTTTATAAATAAATATTCTTAACTGAAGCTTCTTTCCATTTAACTGAGAACCAAGTTTATAGTAAGCCACCTTACTTTTGACGTTTCTTTTGAAATTCTAACTAAACCTAACTTTCACACAACTAAGCCGCTGACAACTCGCCTTTCCCATGCATCACGTGGTTATCTGTTAACGACCATACCACTTTGAGAATGCCAGTTCTCGTCCGATCACTGAAGCCAAGCAAAGTCGGGCGCGGTTAGTACTTGGATGGGTGACCGCTTGGGAACACCGCGTGCCGTTGCCCCTTTTTACGTCTTTTATACAAGACAATTTAGATCACCCAAACCCCCTCATTTCAAACTTTCTAGATTACGATCATGAAATACACAACACTCACAAAAAGATCAAAAACGTCCTCAACCAGTAATGGTACCCACTAATACAGGACAGATGCATTCCCAGCATCAGTGAGATAGTCTCACTCCTCCCGCACATCCCTCCTCTCCCTATCACATCCCTCCCCATCCCCCTCCCACCTACTCCACAGCGCCAAATTATGACAGATGCAACTCGCATCAGTGAGCAGAGACTCACTCCCCCCCAAACTATGACAGATGCAACTCGCATCAGTGAGCATAGACTCACTGCCCCAAATTTCAATTCAGATTAAGTATTTTTTTAGATAAATGAGCCATAGGCTGCGCCTGTCTCTTAAAGACCCAAACAAACTATTGATGATGACGTGGTTATCTTTTATTTAAGTTTCTTTAAAACTCAATAAAACAAATTTTATTATTTATACCAGGCACTTTCACTTTATTCAAGTTTTAACCGCTTGGTCTAAGTAAAATACATATTTATTTCCATCTTCAAAATATTTGCTTGCTTACTGGCTTGCAGATATACTATGCTCACCACAAAGAAGGGGAACAAGAAGTTAGCAACGAACCCTACATATTTTCGATATTTTAACAATTTAAATTGGAGTCTTACGCCTAACTCTTCAGTTGTTTTTGAACCATTAGTGTATATGACAATATGTAAGGTACGCTGTCAGTTTTTTCTTTAGTGGAAGCATAAGCTTGGTTGATCTATTAAAGATATACCTGGGTGCAACTAGATCGGTCTGAGATTCAAGAATGGGAGCTTCTCTGAATGTAATAAATATAGTATATATGACTAAGCAAGTAAGGGCCACTTGCACCAAACATGATTTAAGCTTAAACTCGGATTAAGTTAATGGTTTAAGACTTAATTGACGTTTCGCTGTTGCACCATTTTTTAAACCAAGTTTATTTGTCTTAATCTCAGAATAAATGTAATCGTTCGAGTTTGATGGTTTATGTCACTTAAACCTGGGTTATATCAAAACATAACCTAACTTTAGGTTTTTATCTGTCATTTCGTACCCGTGAGTGTTTTCGTTTGATTTTACGAAATTACCTGCAATGATGGCAGAAGCCGATTTATTAGATGAAGACTTGTTGGAATTGGAAATATTGGATGATGGTTTCCGTACCTATCATGAGCGACAAAACTATTTTGAAAGTATGGATGATCTAACATTTTTTCAAAAATTTAGGTTATATAAAGAAACAGTGGCCAATATTCTTGTACGTATTGAAGAACAACTGGAATATCCCAATTGCGTCCGTTTTTTTGTTTTCGATAACACTATTGTATTGTGCCACAATTTTAATTAATAAAGTTTTATCATTTATAGTATAATTGGGCGAACGTTTTTTTTTGTTTTCATCTTTTTCTTTAGGCATATCCATTGCTACTTTTTAGCTTACAGAACACAATAACACATAACACAATAAGTTACTGTCAATAACTAACAGCTTTTTTTGAAAATATAATAAACTAAATGATATAAACGTCCAACGTCAAAATAATGTGAAGTTAGCTACATTCAAATAACACTAAAATTAGAGATGTGTGCTCGGTTTAACTAAACTTTGTTTAACTTTCATTGGTGCAATGCAAACATATTTAACCAGAGATTATTTTTTAAACGTAGATTAATTAAACCTTGATCAAAATAAAATTGGTGCAAGTGGCCCTTAGCAAAATAGATTTTTGGGAGCTTCTAGCACCAAAAGAAACCGGATCCGGAGCCTAGCAATTTTGAAATAGCCTCATTTGAATGTAATAAAATAATCAAATAATAATGATCGCCATCTCTCCGTCTGAACTGAATATTACGTACTTGTTTTTAGTATTAATGTATCTGTGTGTAAATCAATAAATATGGTTTTGCATCTATAAAACGACTGAGAATGATTCCCAGTGCTTTTCGCCGCGCCTAGTATAATGATCAAGTATTAAAATCTGAGATCTATAATTAGTCGAGAGCGGTGATGTTGGGCCGGCATTATGTCAAGATATCCATCGGGCAATTACAAATCCGCCAGGCACACACTTACACACTATCTCACACACATGGACGTACAATATCTCCACCCCGTGGAGTAGGCTTTAATAAACTGGCCAGGAAAAATTGCATATTGATTTCAAATTACTAATGGATCCCTATCTCAAATTTTCTAGCTTTGGATCCCAAAATTCTCACCACCCACAAAAAGATTAAAAATGTCAAATGCCAAATGACCGATACAACTACAGCATCAGCTAATATCACTCCCCCCCCCCACCAATTTATGACGACCGATGCAACTCCAGCATCAGTGAGCTAGGACTCAGTCCCCCCTAATCTCCATTCAAGCTAACTTCTATTAAGACAAATGAGCCATAGGTACTAAGCCCGTCTTACATACATGTTTGTTTAACCTCGTACTATTCTACTTAATTGAGCATCCACCAAGTCCAGGACTTGTGTGGGCTAGTAATAGGGAACCACCGGCTTATACTGACTTTTGAACCAGTTTAAATATACAAAAAAGACTATATATTATTACTAATGATCGGGAGAAAAAGGCAGTATTGATGTTAAACTCATAGGCTTGACCCTATTTTATATTATTAACCTGTCTAAAAACAAACTAGAGCGAAACAGTATCATTATAGCATAAGTTATAAACAAGTAAATCTTTTAAGATAAATCATTAAATGCTTTAGAATAAAAGACTTGAAGGATATTAAAGTGAGGAACACACTTTATATAAATTAATCACATTTGAGTAGCTAATTTTAAAATTTGTACACATTGTCATTTAAAAAGTAATAAAAACCTGCAAAAAACAACGTAAACGATTAATTAAAGTATCTAAGGTTATGTTTATATACATATGTATAGATACAACAATGCTAACCTGTGTGTATTTCCAGTGATTCTGTATTTTTTACTACACCCTATTATCTCTAGAAGATAGATAGGTATATCCATAGTATAGATATAATGACTTTCCCTTGAGTGAATTTGGCAGACGACGGGGTATTGCGTAATGAAGCAGTTACGCTATCAACGTTGAAAGGCAAATAGTTGCTTATTATGAAGGAGATTAATCGGGCCCTTTCCCGATACTGATTTGGGGCCATTGTGACTAATAGAGTCTGCGATAGTCTGCCCGATTTGATGCATGTTAATTACAACAGGTAATTGGTTTACTTGTCCCTCAGGAAGCGCGGTTAATCCAGGAAACCGGGATATCTACACCTAATCACTAATCCCGATTAAATTCTATAGTAGAGAAAAAGATGCAAGTCGCTTGCAAAACAACTTTACACTACGATATTTCAAGAAATCTTTGACATAGAGACTTGAAATTTAGAACAAATTTTGTTTACTACTTAGAAAACCTTTGTTCCAGATTTCAAGTCACTGGGTCAAAGGGCTTTTGAAATATCGTAGTGTAAACTTGTTTTACAAGCATATTTAAACTTATTCTGATCGAAAATTAACAGTAGGGGAAAGTGGGGTGGAACGGAGTACTTAAAGTTTGATGTAAAAAAATAATGGCTTTCTTCTTGAAAGTTATGTTTGTTTTATACACTGTGTATTAGTTAAGGTCTTAGGGAACGTTCAAGTATTACGTAACGCAAATTTTGATAATTTTGGACTTATTGTTTCTACATACATTGAGGGAGGATGCGCGCATTGAAATGTTCACTACCAGGGAGTTAAAATCTTATTTTATTAATAATATTTTTGACATTTATATGTGTGACAATTCATCAAATCATTTTTTTATGAAATCACTCTCTAAAATTAAGTATTAAGTAGTCTTGTGTCTCGATGTCCCCCCGCGGTAAATGTCGGACACTTTTATCCTTGCCCGGTGCTCGATACAGTATTTTCCATTACTGTCGAATTTTGATTAAGTAATGTCAACTCACCTAGTCACTAGTGAGAAAAGTTTCTTTCAGAGTACCTAGTACCAAGACCTTATAGTGTGTTCTAAACTAACTTCGTATCTACAATGAGATTTTTTCTAAGTACATCTAGCTTAATTGAATTTTAAACCAAACTCGTTAAAAAAACTCAGTAATTAAGATAAAATCTTAGGCATCCGTGAGAAAATTGAATAAAAACCACTAACATGGTTTGGACTTTTTTTGATCGAAACTGCATAAGACGTTGGTTTTAGTTACTTGATCCTAGCATGATGCTTTTAACACAATTAATTATTTATTAAAGTGAAGTGAGCTATGTACTAAAGATAATATGCATAGCGTAATGAGTCTATAGACTATAGTCTGCCAATTTAGTATATTATCCAATAATGTATGCCTGTTAATTGATACTTCATCTATTAAAACAATTTACTAATGATTTACATCGGCACTTAGTGCTACTAAGAGTGCCGATGTATTGAAATCTTCGCCGAAAAGTCAAAATCTTTGACCACGTTTTTTTCACATTTCTCGAAGTTTTAGACCATTCTGAGTCGTAAATCAGTAAAAAAAATTGCGTCCGTCTGTCTGTCTGAGTGTAAACTCTCTAACTCCATTTCTACATGAGATACCGACTTGCGGTTTTAGCATATTGTTTCTTATCGTATTCCAAAGAGCTGATTAGATTTTGGGGGTAAACGATTGGGGGTAAGGGGGTAAAAAAATGGTAAAACTTCTATTTTAAGCGTTTTTTGTTTATTGTTAAGGCAATTATTATTGTATTTGGTTAATTTAGCATTTATATAAAAGATATATAAATTGGTCAAAAAATGTTATAAACAACGTTTTCCTAAAACGCATTGTTTTCGAGATATTGGCGTTTAAAGCAGTACAAGGTTTTTTTAGCATATCTCACATATTTATAACCCGATTTCAAAAAATTATACTTTAAGCCCTATAAAAAATGTTATATACAGTTTTTTGCTAGAATATAATGTTTTAAAGATACAGAATTAAAAATCAAACAAAACACCTAGTTTGAAATTTGCAAACTAGATGGCTCTAGCACAATAGTGGCGATGTTTTGACAGGGTGTTTGCAACGTTTCATCTAGTTTATATTTATATTTATGACTTTAAGTAAAGTTGCTGAATATTGAGTTTATATTTTACTGTGTAATTTAATAAAACAACTCTGTGATATAATTTTCTATGCCAGGTTTAGTTACAGAATAATTTCTAGGGAAATTTTTAGCAGACAATGATTAAAAACGGATTTAATCGGACAAAAGGTGAATTACTGAAATAACGAAATTCTCTGAAATATATCCTGGCCAGCACTGTTATTAAAAGCTTAAATGCTAAACTTTCGCTTGCTTGAATCTATTCGCTTTCATACGACTAATTAAAAAGTTTTATGTTTATTCAATTTTATTTTTTTAGGCCAGTAATACTGCTTTTGTAATCAGGATATAATACATATACAGCCTGTTCCAGAACTCGCGTACCGAAATTTAAGAGGTGATTCTACATCCAAAAATATGAAAAAAAGTTTCTATAAAGGTTGGTCCGGAAATGAGCCCTAAGGGAGCTACGGCCCTTCGAAGATGACGTATTGAATGGGGAACAAAAAAAAGCACCAATAAAATTTTAATGCTGCAGGGTGATTCTTCATTTAAAACTGAACAAAAAAGTATTATACACCAAAACACCTAAATTTAATATTAAAGGAGTAATAGCCTTTTAAAAAGTAACGTTTTTGGTGGCACAAAATGTTACTTCCTCTTAATTGCATTTTTTTTTTTTGATAACGTTTGCTCCTACAGTGTTACACTATATGATATTTTATATGTATTTTTACTCTAGAAATCTATATTTTTTACAACAAATCCAAAAAACATACACATAGAAAAGTTTGGGGCAAAAATGTTTTAAGCCTTATATATTTTGTCCGTCTGGGCACGCCTCTGGATAAATTAAAAAAATAAATTAACATAAACTTATTGCCCTTATTAATACTAGTATACATGCAAAAGCTCGCCGCTCTAGCTTAAACGGTACCCGAGTTATTAATTAAAAACCTTATTTTTATTACAATTTTAAAGGGCCCTAGATCCCTTAGGGCTCATTTCCGGACCAACCTTTATAGGAACTTTTTTTATATTTTTGGATCTAGAATCACCTCTTAAATTTTGGCATGCCAGTTATGGATCACCCTGTATAGTTGGAAATGGAAAAAATAGAATTAGCTTTAAAATAATTTTTGCACGACCAAGACTAAAACCTAATTTTACGCTTTCATTTTCGGGACTAAACTTGCCGTTTTTCTCCCTAGGGTATAAAAATCACGGCAACCTTGATAATATTAAAATATTATACTTACTATGTGCTTTGCTGGTTTAAAAATTAGGTTTGGTGGTGTTTTGTAATAAATTAGCGATTCAAATCAATTTATTTGATTTTAACAAAGAAAACCTTTAAAAATAACATTGTTATAACAATTTATACATAACTTAAAATTTATCATCTTCGACCATTTTTTTGACGTTTGTGTCAACCATATTAAAAAACAATTGAAATCGCGATAGCCATGAAACTGACTTTTCGCAATTTACAGGCATCTTGATTAAATTACAAAAATAAAACAACCGATTTTAGACGCATGGTTTTTAATTTTAATTTTATCTACCTACCTAAATTATGTTTGGTCCTGCAAAAAATAGTGTATATACCTCAGGACTAAACTTGGCTGTTTTAGTCCCTTGAATTTCTGTTTCCCTCGCTCGCTACGCTCGCTCAGGAAACACTAATGCAGCGGGACTAAAACAGCCAGTTTAGTCCCTTGGTATATAAATAACTATTGCTTTTATTATCGTTTAAAATTTTAAAAAGCTTATCATTTGTTTCAGATATAAAAATTTATTTTGGCTTTGCTCTTACATTTTATATCTGTGGCTTGGTTCTAAAAGGGCCATCAAAAATGTCAAACATTGACCATTTTAGCAGTTTAACAGAAATATTTATTGAAAACACACGTGGCCCTTGTCCTTAAAGTCTACATTTATCTGACAAGCACTGACATTGCCTTTTTAGATCTGAAAAAAAAAATACTTCGGCGGTATAACTCAAAATACGGAAAAAGTGGCATTGGCCCTTTTAGAACCAAGCCACATATATGATACTGTAAATAAAATAGTGTACATATCTTGTTAATAAAACTTTTCATTGCAATGTTTAAGATTATATCTGAAAATCGGTCATGGGCTTTTGTTTTTTTGCTATAAATTTTATGTGTATGTGTTACATTGTAATGTTAGATTGCTTCTTTTTGTTTTTAAATTCACAGTTGCTTTTTCTTTATCGTCAGAATGAACAGTGTGTAAAGAAAAGGGCAATAGAACAATATTTTATACGTGTGACTGTTAATAAAACGGTAAAGGAAACATAAAAAGATAGTAAGACAGCCACTGCACTATACAAGATATAAATCGTCTGATTGTAAAAGCCTATAAATGCATTTCTAGAAAAAAAAAAGTAAAAAAATACTAGGATTTTTCAAAAAAAATACTTACCCATTTTTGGGACTCTTGGATTTATCCATTATTTTCAATCTATTAAAATAAAAGATCGACGTATTGCGCCGGCCTCGGTGGTGTAAGTCGGAGCACGTTCGCTTTAAAATGTCGAGGTTGCGGGTTCAAATCCCGCCTGGAGCGTAAATATAAAGTGGTATTTTTAAAATAACTTTACAATTACTTGTTTACATATAAACAGGGCATAACCGACAGGTTGAATGCAGAGGTAGGGTAGGTACAACCTTAAAAAATATTTATACCATTTTATTTGTAATAATTTTAATGAATAATAATAAAAAATGCCATTGTGAATAAAGTTAAGATAATTATACTCCATCCAGTTATGCAAGATAGTAAGGGACGCGGCCCGTTTTACACTACAGAACGCATAAATAGCATAATTATGCATAAATCGTAGTGTATCAAATATTTAACAGATGTCGGTACTGTTTTCCTGGAAAGGGCCTATCCAAAGACTCGCATAACAAGCATAGTACATAAGAATGCGATGCCAGGATTGGCTTGATGTGACGTCATGTATCTTGTAATAATTTTTTTCAGAGTAATTCTCATAGATAAAAATGTATTTGTCGTATTTTGTAATTAGACCAACTTTGAGTAATTTATTATAAATTAAACACACTTGGTATCTGTTTAAATTGCGGATATAATACTTATTTTAATTGATTTGCATAAATATTTTAGAATATTACTCTATTAGAAAAACTATTACGGCTCATTAGGTATCTTTTACGATTAATTACGTAAAACGTGTCTTACTGTTACGTCTAGGAGTTGCCTGGATTATCTTCAGCATCGACTAGGTTATGTAAAAATGTGTTTGTTAAGAAAATATTAATACATCTGAAACCGTTATTTTTTAAAGTGATTTATCAGTTAAAATTATTTAAGGTTTGTAATGTAGTTTAGTGGATGAATCCCGATAAGGGTTATCTACATGTTTTTTGACGTTATGTTTATTTATTTGAAATGAATTTGAGATTATAATATTTGTATTTGGTAAAAAAAAAATTATAGTTCAAGACCATAAGTGACCAAAAGGTCATATTTGAAGAAGAAGAAAAAGAAGAAAAAGAAGAAGAAGAAGAAGAAGAAGAAGAAGAAGAAAAAGAAACTGGGCTCCAATAATTATCTGATTATATTTAAAATATTTTTTTGAGAACTTTTAGAATATGAAATCGCTTTAAATTGTCTCTATTGTTTAAGATACAGGTTAGGCTCAAGTTCTAAAATGTATACATCACCTGGGCTTTGGTTCTTGGTATATTTTGCACGCGAAGAAAAAAATTATAAACATACTGCCAAGAACCAAACAACAAAGTAACTCTAGATGAAGTGACCCTAGTCAAAGTTGTAAATAATATATAGAGCGGTCCAAAGGACACCCTCCTTCTTAAGTTTCGAACAAGCTGAGATATCGACTTCAAATTTAAAACTTGTAAATAAAAAAAATTAAACAATATTTTGGATTTGATATTTTCAGCTTAAATTGTGGACAGGGAGGCATGGAGGGATTCTTTTTTAAGAAAAAGGGAGTCGTGTGATATATCATTTTAAAGCTTATACAATTCTCTATTCTACCACATATTTTTTTATTTTTTCGAGAAAATTTTCGGGGGTTTAAAATAGGTTTAAAAATGGGAATTTTCATCAAAATTTCTTTAAAAAAATCAAACAATTTTTGAAAAATTGTTTGTTTCATGATACAAATACGTCAGTTATAATTATACTTTTAAATTTACTGGACCATTAATTGAGGCGTATAGTGCAAGAGTGGCCCATCTCACTTTATGGAAATATCGAGATAATGGGTATTTAAATTTCTCCGATTTTTTAATCTTTGATCTAGGACGCATTATTTTATTTAAAATTAGCTTGTTAGGGTATTTAGACTCAACCAACATACGGTAATGTATGACAAACAAATTTATTTAACTTTCTTTACTTTCTTAGGTAAAAAAATTGGTGGGTCACTATTGCACTATACATTGTGTTTATTTTGGGCCACTATTGCATTACAAACGAGATCTGACCTTCAATAACAAGTTTTTTTTGAGTATATCTAACCTCACATTTTACTTTGAAATTTTAATTATTTTTAAATGTGAAAGAAATGTTAAATAACATAATAGTCAAAATACCAATAATTATGCTCTGGAATAGTTAAATAAACGTTTTTTTACTGTTTAGCAAAATGTACTAAATTGGTAACATAACGCTCCTGTATTTGTGCAGAAAATGATTTTTTTTTGGGGCGAACAAATAACTTTCTCGATAAAACAAATTTTGGCTTTTTTAAGAATCTTTCTAAAAATATCTTTATAAATCCTTGGTAAAACTTGCCTTGTTAGCTTTTCTAAGAATAAAATTGACATTTTTAATGATGCAGTTGGCTTTTTCAACATCTCCAATAATATGTTTGACTGGTAGCCTATACCGGTGGGCCATCTTGCACTAATAAAAGCGATAATTTTAATAATGCAATAGTGCTTTAAATGCTTGTATCGTGCCAAAAAGAAAACTCTGTTATGAGGGTGGTATGTAATGAAAGGTAGATGTCCTTATTACATTTATAAAAAAACGCAAATATCAAAAAACACATATGGGCCACTCTTGCACTATACGCCTCAATTATATTACCTGAATCGAATTCTAAATTTTCATCCAAAATGCATTACGTTAGAAAACATAGTAGCAAATTACATGCTAGAGCATGCACGAATGTTTTACGATTATTAATATTTAATTATAATTATTTACAATATCCAATTAATATGCCATTAAAATTTTACTTTATTGCAAATATGCAATAGTTAGTATTATGTAATGTGTAAAATGAAGCTTAAATAGCCATTAATTTGCAGTCCGCACGCTAAATTATTAGTATATATTTGATTTAAACAAATATATTATAATTAAAATATAATATAATTCGTTTAATAATTTTGCATTAATTGAATTAAAATACAATGAGCTTATGCCCAGTCAAATAAAGAGAACTTTCTATGTTAAACTGCAATACATGTACACGGGCTGATATTTTAAAGGGTAGTAGTGGATAGTTACAGAACACTCCTGTTAGTTTTTCACTGGGTGATATGCGTAAGGGATGTCTGCTAACTTAAATGTTAGGGGTGACTTCGCTTATCTCGCTAAATATATCTTACGAGAAACATGCATAAAACCCATTTTGTTAACGATCCAACAATTTTTGATTGGATAATTTTTTTAATATATAATAAAAATCGAGTTATAAATATTCAAAAATTGCCATGTTGGGGGTGAAATTGGTTTTTCGATTTTTCAGCCAAATTATTCATCGGAAAATAAAAGTGGTTATAAGCAAACCTGTAGCTTTTGAAATTCTCTATAAGTTTTATATATTATGCATTTTCATAAGTATTTTTTTACGGTTACAGTGGGTGCTGAAAGTCAAGTTGAGCTCTCTGTAACCGTACCAAAGTACCTATGAAAATGTATAACATATGAAACTTATAGATAATTTCAAAAGCTACAAATTTGCTTATAACCACTTTTATTGTCTGATGAATAATTTGGCTGAAAAATGGAAAAAAACTATTTCACCTCCAACATGGCTATTTTTAAATTAACTCGATTGTTATTAATATATTAAAAAAATATTCCAAACAAAAGTTGTTGGAAATTTCCTCCTTAACAAAATTGGTACAATGCATTTTTATCGTAAGATGCATATTAAACAACTCACCCCTAAAATTCAAGATAGCGGACACCCCTTAGACGAATCACCCGGTGAAAAACTAACAGGAGTGTTCTGTTACCATCCACTACTACCCTTTAAAATATCAGCCCTTGTACATTTATTGCAATTTACATTTATTATTTGACTGGACTATTGCACATGGTATGCTTGCTAATGATGTACAACAATATGGATAGGGGATTATTATAAATTTTATGGAAATCTAATTGATATTTAATTTATCGAAAAATGCAACTGTTAAGGCATTAAAACGAAATAATCTTTTTGTTAAAATATACAAAATCTGAGGTTGGCTAATTAATGTTTTATTTTTTTATTAGAACTATTTAACTTAATATTTAGCTGGTTTGATTTCCAAACCATATGGGTAAACTAAATTTAACATTATAAAATTAAAAACGTATGTAAACGTAAAATATTTGTTATAAATATCTTATTTTTCTATATGAAAGAAAAACAGGTTTGAAATCATTTAATTTGGTCGATGCCATAAAGGTTTCGAAATCAATTTCATTCAATAAGTGTAAAATGTTTCATATTAGGTAACATCTGATGACCTACTGACAATAAAAAAACCTGTACGTTAAATATACAGGTTAAAATGCCATTTAAAAGATAATTTTGTATATTTTTAAAATAAACTCCAGGAGAAATAACCATCGTTATTGTTATTTATGATAATGATAGAAGATACCGTATGAATTATCTGCTATTACCTTAGAAGATGTAATTACTATAATAAGAACAACTTGGTAATGAAGCAATTTTGAGAAAATGTAAGGTAGGTTTAAATATTCAAATTAAAGATGCCAGAAGTTTATTAAATGTTTTACCTTTAGATTACTTCCCGAATCAAATAAAAAGCACAATATTATTTTTTTCCAACCTGCCTTGACCAGATAAATTTGGAACAGTGGTTTCTTTTTCTGGTCAGGGTGTTATGATGCGTATATTATTGTGCTAAATTGTGTTAAATTTTTTAAAATATTATTGCTTCAGTAGATTTACCCTATTTTAAGTTGAAATGTAAATCATAATTTTAATCCTATAATTTATTGCTAAAATAATCATTTCAGATACCATGAATACTAATTATCTGGTGAATTTATTAGTTTTTGACTCTTTGTCGGACTAACTAAATATAGTTGATTTCTTTGATAATATACTGTTTTAAAAGCAAAGTTCTACTTACATGCAACTTCGACGGTGGCCGGCTGACTTTTGATACTCCCTTTCCCATTCCACGCGTAACATTCACACTTAAACTTCTCCTTGCCAAAAAACTCATCCACCATGTCTCTAGTAACGTTAGTCTCGGCTTCCACGAACCGTACCCCGTTTTGGGGGTCCACAAACTCGAACGCGGCGGTGTCCACATTTCGTGCACCGTTGCACTTAAAAAACACCTTCAGGGAATGCGCAGCCCTGCACCGGAGGATCGCGGGTCGGTTTTTCACCACAAATGCGTTTAAGGGTTCTGTGAGGAATATCGGTAGGTCTGTGTTCAGGAGGAGAGATTCGTCTTGTTCTGGTGTAGCTGGTTTTGGAGTTGAGACTGGTTCCTCTATTTTTTCTGGTGGTTTCATTACTTCTAAATCTGAAACAAGGAAAGACAATATTTATTTATCGTACGAGAGAGGAAACTAGGATTTTTCTCATGAAAAAATTAACCCACGTGGCTGGAGGCCGAGTGGGTAAATTATTCTATCAATCTATTTTCTAATCATCGTACAGAGTGATATTGGTAGACTAACAGTTTCGGGCTGCTGGCCCTCTTCAGTACCAAGTACTTTAACAATATTATAAAATGTTTAGTGTAGTAGATCTAAAATTTGTTTCAAGCTATTTATTCTAATTTATTTGTAATCATTTTAATGGTAAATAATGAAACATGCCATTGTGATTAAAGATAATTGATTTAATATAATTCAAGAACCATTATCCTTTTTATTCGATAAAACTACTGGCTCCAATTATTAAAAGTTGGTCTAGACTTTCAATAATTCTATTATTTTATTTTCACAGCTCTATAATTAGAAGTTTATTAAGTTTAAAGGTCAATTCAGGCAAAATTATCACTAACTACACTAAACTGAATTAGGAAATTAATAAATTAAGAAAATTAATAACATAACCTCAAATTCTAAAATAATATTTCCGTGGTATGCAACAATTAAGATAAAAGATAAAATATAGCATAAAATAATGATAAAATCTTAAAATACACCATAGAAAAAGAAGAATTTCTGAAATACACAAACTTTAGTGCAAAACTTTATAAACAATCCTTATCCAAGTATCAAAATAAAAATAAAGATGGCGACACATATGTATTTAAAAAATTAGTACATTTTCAGTGTTAAGGAAAAACACAGTAGTTACATAAGAAAATAAAAGGTACTTCTGGAGATAAGTTGGTTTGAAAATACGATTTTTAGACCCGACAACTGCAAATATAGTTATAATCGTCCTACGCAATAGATATTTGTTTTTTTTTATTTATTTAGTCGTATTTACACATACTTATTATCTATTTGGCAGTTACCTTATTGTTGAATACCACGGAAAATTTATTATAGAATTTGAGGTTATGTTTCTTAATTTTCTTAATTTCGAGATTTCTTAATTCAGTTTAGTGTAGTTAGTGATAATTATGCCTAAATCGACCTTAAGAGGAAAAAAAAATGAATTGAAATGTTTCTAAGAATGATCTTAAATGGTGAATAAGTGAACTAAAAATTTATTAAAAATTTTAATAAAACCTTTAGCTTTTTAAAGTTTGAGAAACACATAAGTTGTGTTTTATTTGAATCAATTAGTATTTTATCTAGCATTGTAAAAATAATGGGGTAAATACCATACATATGTTTTGAAAAAATCTTTTTGGTCACCGATTTTAACCAAAATTGGTTAAAACCTAACTTTAAGCCCAATGAGTGAAAGTTTTTTTAAATTCAATTTTTTTTTGTTAATATATTTTGGAATATTTAGAAACTTTTTAGACCCCTATCTTTTTGAATTTGGTTAAAAATAATTATTAAGGTTTATGTTTTCTACTAAAAAATCATTTGTTTTTTCCTATACAGAGCCCCCCCCCTAAAACTTTACCTATATTTATATTTATTATTTATTTTAAGTATTAGGTATTTTTTAACCTTTTGGCGTCATAACTTAAGCTATCATCTCGTTTAACAACACATACATAATATTTATATTTATATTTATTTTATTTTAAAACGCAAAATCTTGGCGGTTAGACCCCCAAAATTGGGCTTCTGATTATTTAATTGAGCTTAATTTTTAATTACCCACTTAGGGGACCAGAATAAAAGTTTTAACCAATTTTTCGGCCCAGACTAATGTACAAATCTGGTCATTATAGTAAAATTTCTATGCCTTAATTAAAAACTCGACTTCATTTACATGCATATGCTATAAAAGTAATATTTTTTTTCGATACCGGGTTATTTAAAAATAATTATTATTATTATTAGTTTTAGAGTGAGTATTAACTTTTTAGTTAGTTTAAAATCAATAATTAATCAAAACATTATATATATTAAGGAAAAAAATAATCAAATTCAAAACTTGGTCTTAAGAAACTAAAGCTGTGTCAGTTGAGTTGGCGATATCTCCAGAAAGTACTTTTTTAACCCGGTCTGTAAAACCCATACTTAATAACTAAGTTGTCATAACTTAATAAGTTTCACACGACTTTTTTCACCGTGAAGCACGTAGGTATGATTATATTAATCAATCATAACCTACACAAAAACTCTTAAATTTAATAATATAATTGACGCTCTGCGGTAATAATATCCTGCTCGGGCTATTCTAGGACGACGCTTCTTGGTCATAATTTAAGCGACCTTTCATTATACTGAAATAATGTTCATTTAGTTAGAGCATACCATTAAAGATAATTATATAATTGGTCTTGAAAGAGTATCTACTTTATTAAGGGATACCACACAATTTTACGGTCAATGGAAACTTGACTTTGAGGTCTGGTTTATCTTTTTTGAATTTATATAGAGAGCGGTCTAAAAGTCACCCCCCCACTCTTAACTTTTGAACCAGTTGAAATATCGATTTCAAATTTGGAACTTTTAAATAAGACAACTTAAACTATCTTTTAGCATATATTTAATACTTTCAGCTATTAAAATGTGGGCAGGGGGGCATGGGGCACATTTTTTTAAATGAGGGGGGTCGTGTAATACATCATTTTAAAGCTTATAGAATTCTCCATTTAACTCCATATTTTTAAATTAAAAAAAAAACCTGGGTTTAAAATGGGGTTGAAAATGGGTATTAATGTCAAAATTCCTCTAAAAAAAACAAATAATTTTTTAAAAATGCCTAATTTCATCATAAAAAATGGTAATTATACTTTTAAACTAATTTTAGTTAACATAAATAAAAATTTATAAAAAGAACTTAAAAAATCGAATGTTTTAGCACAAAAAACTTAAAAATCAAAACCTTAAAAAACATTTTTAAAAAAATTAAAAATGTTAGTTTAAATACAGAATTTTATAAGCTTTAAAATGATGTATCACACGACCCCTCTTTTCATTTAAAAAAATGTTCTCCCATGCCCCCTGCCCACATTTTAAGAGCTGAAAATATCAAATATATGTTAAAAGATAGTTTAAGTTGTCTTATTTAAGAGTTCTAAATTTGAAGTCGATATCTCAACTCGTTCAAAAGTTAAAAGGGGGGGGGCGGGGTAACTTTTGGACCGCACTGTATAATAATAAATAATCAATCTTTCATCCCTACTAGTTTTTTCCAAACAATAGTTATCTGGAAACAGTTTTAAAAAACGAGGTCCTTTTCTCTCAAAATAATAAAAATATTAAAGATATAATACTATATTGAAAAAGTACAATTGTAAATCTACGATAATTATTATATATTGTATCGCCTATAGGGAAATCAGCATTTAATTTTTCATGAGCAAATTACTATTATATTAATATATATTTTATTGATTTGAATTTCAAAATTTGAAAATTTGAATCATAATGAAATTACGTACCAAATAAACAGTAATTATTAATTATTATTATTAATAATTAAGAATTAAATTATTATTATTATGATAGATTAATTATAAGTATAATTATTAATAACATATTAATATAAATAATTAATATATTTATTTTATTAAGTTAATTTCAATTAAAATTCATGTAATAGTATTGATACTGTAAAAATACATTGTTTACAGATACCTTAATTTTAATTAATTTTAAATTTAACTTATCAATAGATACAAAAAAATATTAAATGATAAAAAATAATTCTACATTTAAATTATTTAATTTAAAATGTACATTTTGAAACCTCATTGTAACAAGAGCATCCACAGAAATGTATCGAATAAACTGTGTCGGTTATATAAATTTTAACTATATATGTGCACAAATACCTTAATATAGTTTCTATTTATACAGCAAATATTGAAACAGTAGGTTTTCCGCAAACAACTTCCATCAAAGTATAATGAATTTTGAACTTCCACATTGCACCTATAACAGTGGAAACATTTCCAGTCCAGGCACTGAAAATTCTATTAATTTATTCTATGGAATTCTAGAAAACTAAATTTAATTTAATTTTGAATTTCAGATACTTTCTTCTCCTAATATTTTTTTGTAGACATTTTAGATAAAATTCACTTCCATTCATTCTTGTTAATACGTTTCTACCGGTTTAACTTTCCATAGGGGCTGTTATCGCAGTTACAGCGTGGCCTTTGAAAGGAACGGGTGTAGCCTTCTTGGCACCTGAATTCAGTGAATCGAATTCTTTCATGATGTGCCTTGTGTATTTTTGTTTTGCCATCTTTTATGATGTGCCTAGATTATTTTTATATTAATGTTTTATGTACAAGTTAAAGTGAACCATAGATATGGTTATTAATCGTGTGAACTGTTAAATTTTAAGCTGATATAAATGGTCGTTTGAAGATATTTTTTTTGTGTGTTTTTAATGAAATTTTTTATACTAGCGTGGAAGTTACTACAACAGTAATTTGTCAGTGATAGTGAGCAAGTCAGGATACATATCCGATTAGTACTTGGGCACTGGAAACAACTAACAAGAGAGCAGCGAGCTGGCCAATTGACAAAGGCAAAGGCCAAAAATAAAGAGAGAAAGAGAGAGGAGCTGTTATATAGCTGTCCCTCTTTTACAGCCACCCGCTGGTGGTCAGTGACCGATGACAAGGAATAGTGAAGTGCGCAGAACCTGAGCTAAAAGAGCGCAGTGGAGTCATGGTGTTCTGAATGATTTGCTTTGTTAATTGCGTTACTTATAGAACTCTATCTTAATGAATAAGAGTGGGAAGATGGATGATAGAAATTGTTACCCTCCAGGGGTTTAAATTTTACACACTAAATGGTGCGATAAAACAAGAACTTTTACTTATGATTGCCAAATGTGAATTCAATTTTAAAATTGTTTATAAAGTATAAAATTATCTAAATAATATAAAATTTCTGAATAATAAAGAAACTGGGAAAAACAAACCAAAACTAGTAATTAACAAACACCATATGATTTTCGGATAGTTCTGGTAGTTAATACCAGTTACTAAAGGAAGTAAACAGTATTCCCAGAAGCAATCCCAGGATAATTCCCTAGAAGTTACCAAAACGGCCACCTAGTGTGAAAATTTAAGTTGTCAAATTGCACCACCTGTGCCACGCCATATTGCCATGATTTCTGCAGAAGAATATTAGCAGAACATTATTTACCAACGACGATTTTTTAGGATTTTACTATCAATAGTTCTTTAATGTCAAGATGATCCTCTACCATGATTATGGTCAACCTTTAGCTACATTTTTATCTAACCAATTCACGCTTTAGAAATGAGTTGCTAGGCCAAGAGTGCCTGGACTTTGGCGCCCAACAATAGGAACATTTCGGCAACAGACTGTATAAATATTTGATGTGGAACTAAATTTCCTACAACGCTTCGGTTTATCATCGTAAATAGTCCCCTGTGCAGAAATTTGCATTTGATAACATTATAGTTCTGAATTAGTCATTTGTTCAGCGTACCGTGAATTAAATGGTCTACATTGTTGTCTGCACCTTCTTGGATGCCGTTACGTTATGTATAACGTGTGCATAAATATACGTTTTCGACTCCGCCAAACACGCTATTTACAGGAGAAATATACTTCCTTTAGATGAAATCTATCCTTTTTACACAAAAAGTTGTCGACTAGAACTGCATTTTTAGGAAATTTACACTTAACGTTGGCAATATATACAATATATACAGTTGTATATATAACAACGGAGAAAATTCCTAAAGAATATAGTTGTTTTTATTTTAAAATATAATAACATTTAAAAAAAAACTCTGTAGGCATTACGCTTTTTATAGGGACTTTCATGTACTGAATCAAATTAGAGGAAATATTTGTATTTTCTTAGCAAGGTGAACATGGAAAGCCCTACAAAATCACTCCTGCCACATATCGAAAAAAAATCTGGACAATAACATATGCTGTTAACAGAAAAACTAATTTCCTTCATAATTTGTGTTATATTCTTCTTCTTCTTCTTCTTCTTCTTCTTCTTCTTCTTCTTCTTCTTCTTCTTCTTCTTCTTCTTCTTCTTCTTCTTCTTCTTCTTTTTCATAAATTATTGGTCCTAGTAGCTGGGCTGTTAGACCAAATTTTAATTTTACTTTACTTGTGTTTCAGTGCTACCACTTTTGAAAAAATAATCTGCTCACATTCTCTCACGAATCGTATACTAAAATATTCGAAGCAAATTATGTATATGTATGTATTATCGCTTGTTTATTTTAATAAAGCTGTTTGGGCGGCCTGATAAACGCGACCACTCTCTTGAGCTTTCGAGAGCTTTCATTTAGAACTAATACAATAACGATAAATTTATCGCAAATGCTAAACTAAAATTATTAATCTTACACTACATGTTCTTTCTAACACTTCACAACAAAACCTCAAAGTTGTTTATGCCAAATACTTAAATGGAATAACTTAAGGGCGGCATAATAATATATTGCCCCTAGAAAAATTGAGAACCTTAATCGAACTAGTACTATTTACGGTTATAACGGACCACTATCCCCCGATATAGTTAAACAAACATAGAAAGCCAACAGTTAGCCTTTGTTAAATTATTAAGGAAAAATCATGTTCTATGAGGCGAAGATCCCTATTGTTTTTTAAATTAATCCCACCAAAAACAAAAAAGTTATGGGAGGTTAAACTTTTTTTTAAAATAAAAAAAATAAATAGTTTTTTTACAAAAAAAAATAATTTTTTTAAATTTTTCGTTTTCCGTAAAAAGAAAATTAAAAAAAAATGAAAAATTTTGAAAATTTTTTTCGAATTATTTTTTTTATTTTTTTTAAGTGTTTTTAATATTTGGAAAATGCAATACTTATACCATTTGCTGTGAATAATATATAATGGAATGCTAGCTTTAAATATCTTGCTTGTTTCTTTTTACTGATGATGATTTCTGTTTATTATGCCTCACTCCATACTCATAACTCATACTCGCTGCCAAATAACTCATTCAGAATGTCAGCATTCTATGAATATTTTTCGGGAAATTAATTACTTTTCAGATGTCTTTATGAATAATTATCAGAAAGGTAATGGTTCGATTGAAATGTTTTTTTTGTTTTCTCGTTTTTGGAAATTCCGTCGCTTTTCGTCCGTGTAAATATTTGCATTTAATTTTCGAGAACAAAGTTAAATGAGAATTGAATTATAAATGATTCTTTTTAATGGACTTTTCGCAGGCTCAACGAGATGAGGTACGAAGCTCGCAAAAAGTAGAATCTAGCAAAGACGGCCACAAAAAATACTGCCCTTCTCAGACAAGTTGTCTTATTTGCAAAATTAAATGTTTTGAGATCTGGCCAGTTTTATTACATGTCATCCTTTAAAAGAAATAATCTATGTATAATAATAAATTTTCCGCAGCACAAACCTTCTGGTTTAGGCGGATTCACATTTATAAATATATAAAAATTAAAAAATAAAAATAAAATAAATAAATAAATAAATAAATAAATATTATGTTCTATTGCATTTATAATTAAATAATTAAAGCTAAAAAGAACATGTTTAATCATAAATAATTCAAAATTTTAAAATTTTTGTTAGACTTTTAAATTGTTTAAGGGGAGGCGTAATTTTTACGCCATGTACTCTGTGGCAGAGGGTTAATGAACAACATGCCTCATATATTTTATTAGTAGATGATGAAATTTACATAAAAATTTAAAAATTTACCTACAAATGCCTAAGCCGGGCTTGTGTGCATATTATAGGTAAAAACATACATTTATTACTTAAATTATTATATTACATTTATCACTTAATTAATATATTAAAGATAATATTAATTTTGAAATTAATTCTGAGATTTTGAGATATATAACCTTAACAAAATAAATTGAGAGTTTCGTTTTGAACAGAGCAACGCATTAAATGGATTTTTTCTGCCTCTATTCTAAAAATTCTGATTTAAATAAATAGTTGTTTATTTTAGGGGTATGTTACGACAAATAACGTTTTATTTATGACTACTAAAATTTTAAAGATTTGTTTTAAATTTAACGAAAAACAATTTAAATTTAAATTTACTTAAATCTATTAAAAATATTGTAAATTAAAAAGTTAAATGTAAAGTCAAACCACCCCGGATTTTTTAGGTTGTTTTTGGGAAATTTCCAAATAGTTTTTGACAAAAATTGAAATCGCTCATAAAGCCGTTTTTAAACAAAGTCATTCTTCTTCTTCTTCAAGTTTTTCCTGACATCACAATACGGAGTTTTTTCTATAACACACCCTAAAGCATAGGTACTACCCATGATACTCAATATAATCACGACCATTCACACGCCTAATTTATTTATGTCCAAAATAAGACGACCGTAATTTTGGACATTAACAGAGTAGGCGTGTGAATGGCCGTGATTAGATTGAGTATCATGGGTAGTACCTATGCAATAGGGGGTGTTATAGAAAAAAACCCGTACTGCCATGTCAGGAAAAACTTGAAGGAGAAGAAGAATGACTTTATTTAAAAACGGTTTCGTGAGCGATTTCAATTTTCGTCAAAAACTAATTGGAAATGTCCCAAAAAAAAATAAAACTCACTTTTAATTTAAATTTTTTAAGGCTAGCCGTGAGTACTGCGTAAAAAATTATAATTTAAATTCATTATTTCATAAACATGTAAAATCAAAGAATTAAAATAATATTTTATTTATAAGATTTAATAAATTTTGAATTTTAAATTTGTGAATAATAAAAAATTCATAACAAAAATGTTTTAAATTATCATATAATATATAATTACCAATAAATATAGGTATACCTTTCATACTGGCAAAGCTTGGTGAACCAAGTTTTATAAAGCTCCATGCTACGCAGAGTAATGTGTTTTGGATTATCCGATTTACATAAATTTACACTGTTTTCAGTTTTTACCTCATAAATCTTTCCAAAATAATAAATTTGAACGAATTGAATTTAAAAAGATGAATAATAATTTAACAAAATTCGGCATAATTTGATCGACTAAAAGAAGCTGTTAAAGCGAATTTAAACTCAATATTATTATCAAGCTTCTGTAAAATTGCCGCGGCAATTTATAAGAACTACGTTGAATACGATGATTTTATTCGTTTTGTTTTATATGTTAGCCAAAAGGACGTAAGCGCCATTTTACATTTTTAACCAAGTTCTTTGTTAGTTTATTCCTGTTGTTTGTTTTCAAGATTATTAGAAAGAAACAGATTGAACAAATAAATAGTTTTTTAGTTTTATTCTATCATTGCACTTTTTGGAGTAGAAACAATTACAATTCTTTCTAATATTATTAAAGGTTATTTTTTATTATGATAAAAGCACTGTCATGCGAAACAAATCACGTAAAGATGTTTGGAGGATTGGTGTAGTGGCCTACCGCGTCGTACTTGACGAGTTTACTACCCAAATAGCGTGTTCGATTCTCACCGGCGCCGATTTGTCTTTTTCAGTTAATTAATAATTGAAATTTGGCGAAGGCGTAAGTGAAGCGGACACTACCTATAAATTGGTTCGAAAGTCAATTGAAGGCGGTGGTTCCCTCTACTACTAGCCCACACAAGTCCTGGACTTGTGGACTTACTTAATTAAGTGGAATAGTACGAGATTAAATAAAAATGTAATGTTTATGAAAGATAACATTAGATTCTTTCAGTCAAAACTCATTATAAATTCTTTGCACTAATGTTGCAAGCAAAAAAAATATTTAAAGTACTCGAAGCTATGTTAAAATGAAAAACTTTAGGTTATCTTTGAGATGCTACCAGCAGCCTTAAATTATTTGAGATTATTAACTTTAGACTTTTAGAAATAGGAAGATTAACTATTAGAAAAATCAAGTTTATAATTAATATAATTTCACCCCTTTTCTTAATAAATTTTTTAATACTAGTGAATTTTATTTCGTATATTTAAAATATTTACCACAAATAAATAAATAAATAAACAATAATTACAAAGAAAAACGAACAAGTAAAAAAACACAAATATTGAACAACATACATTGTAAGGCAGAAAGTACAATAAATAAGTTTATCAAGAACAGAAGGTTGAATTTCTGAAGTTTTATTTAACTTTTCCTAGACACAATGTTGGCATAGTATATTAAAGTACTAGTTTCATGACATACGTTTTTAGCGCACGACTACAAGTTTAGAAAACGAGCCGCTTGTGGCGAGTTTTCTAAAGTACTAGTGCGCTAAAAACGTGTTATGAAACGATTGCTTTATACAATTTTTTTCTATTTTGCTCTAAAATAAAAAAAAAAACTTACATTTAAATTGATGATTGATTTGAAGATTTTTGTTTTGGATTGGCATTACAGCTACACCATGTTTAAAATTCTAAGAACAAATGATATTTTGATATATTTTATAGTCATCTCTTCTCTTTTTTACTGAAATTAACCAAGCCACAATTATAACATGGTAAAAATAACCTAAACACAAAATTTTGTAGAAAATTCAACTTTAATGCGACATTGACATTTGCACGGAAAACGTCAAGCGATAGGCCAGGTCTGTTGCCAACCCAAAAGAACAAAAAGTACAGACCTCTTATAAGAATACGCAAAATGCATGTGATTATGAGCTTATAAGAGTCGAAAAATAGAAAAAATTATATAAACAGACCTGTAGCGGCTTTTGACGAGTTTTGCTGTTCTTGCTGAATCAACAGTATTGCAATACAACATGTTTAGTTTTGATTAAAATAGCTAACCTATACGTCATTTTAGCTAAAAGGCGTCATTTCGGCCTGCGGTGAATAGTGAAGCCACTGTATCAATCAGACTAAATGCACGTGAAATCGAAGCCATTTTACGAAGGCATTAAAGCAATTAGGCCATAAAAGAGCCTCAGTGGTTGAATGCTTATACATCATTAAAAGATTCACTGTAAAAAAAATCAATCGACAAGCGTCAGCTGTTTCTTTATCAACTACTGGATCTTAACAAATCAATCTTGTTAAATATTTAAAACTGTGTTGTGAATAAAATAAGCAAAAGGCTTGTTCTTGATAAATTAATTAAAACCAAAACTCGTCATTCCCTGGCTACTTGGTGGTGGGTCAGTTTAGAGGATTTAAAGTTTTTCTCCAAATGCCCAGACCGACCAATCAAAACACCAGAAAACCAATTAAACAATGCAACAACCAATCAAATGACCCTACCCAGAAATTCTGCGTCTGTACACCAAGACAATAGAGAGCAAATATTTAGCAAAAATACCTATATCAAGTAAAGTACTACAACGTAAAAAAGTTTAACTTTCAAATAATCCATATTGTTTTTAAAGTCTTCTTAAATTACTAGTCTGGGGTCACACTGTCCCATGGGACTGCAGGCTTTAGGTTACTATACAATAACGTTGGAGCTGCTGGATTGCTTTACAATATTATTAGTATAAATACCTCCAAAACAACTAGATAATCTTACTGAAAAACTAGTCTGACAAGTTTAGACTAATTACACACTGTATATTTTACACGATGTTAAATACGTAAAAATTAACAACAAAACAACAAAATATATTAATTCTACAATCAAGCCCAGTTAACAGAACACAAACACGTAGCCCTTGTAGTAGAACCTAATATGCAGTCATTTTTATTTAGACATGACATGTCACTTGATATTTGAACTATCGTTAGGTGCAATGTTGCCACATCGTGCACTGACATATGTCAAAATTCGTAAATAAAATAATTAATTAAAGTATGTTCCGGGATGTAAAAAGGGCTGCAATTTTGTAAAAGTATTTATTTTTTATGTATATATAAGCATGTAAAATTTTATCGTTGCAGGCGATTTAGCCCAAAATACGGTACCCTCCTTTGGAATGAGAGTACTTTATTATATAAGCTAATTGTTGGCAAAAGAAAACTTTTTTTATCATTTGTAGTTTTTGGCAATGTCTTAAAAAATGCTCGGATATTTCTTGAGGGTTAATCTAACATTTAGAAAAAATGCGAGTTAATTGTTTCATGACATGGCATACTATAATAAAATTCAACCCGCCTCGTTTAAATAGTCAAAAAATAATTTAAATTGACCATTACAAAGTTTCATGATCATAAAATTTTAGTTTTAAAAATAAATTTTTGAATTATGAATGTCATATTAATGGTTAACATTTCATTTGTGACTGTATTTTAATAGATTTATGCATAATTTGTCGAAATATTCAAATTGAATGTGTTCGGAATGTAAAATATGGTAGGTATGTAAATTTTTCATGTCAAACACCAACAATATCAATTCTACAGTTAATTTTTTTATTATTGTAGTTTTTATTTATCATTATACAATAATAGAAAAATATACATATTTATAAAGGCAAAGCCAACATTAAATGATATACTACGTTTTCAAATAACTGCCTATTATTTTTTTTTTCAATTAAACTAATGGATGTAAACGTATAAAAACCAATATTTTTAATATTCGTCGGTTAGCCAGAAGAGTATTTTGTATAAAAAAATAACTGAAATGAAAAAGATTTATTTATAAACTTTACATTTTTATTTCTTAAAAGAAAATACAATAGGTTTCATAGGTTACATAGGTTTCCACTTTTATGAGGAATTAAGAGATAAAGAACTAAGTAATCCAAAACTTTTTATTAAAAACAAGACAAACTTTTTTATTTGAAATGTAAAATTGCTGTCTCAAATTAAATTTAAATAAGTTATAAAATATGTTATAGTTATAGTTTATTTCTTGGAAATATAACATAGGCATGGAGAGCCCCAAATAAGCTTTTGGCTTGTGCTAGGGGTTCTCCATTAATTTTGAAAAAACATTAAGTTCGAATTAAAAAGTTGACATAATATGTCAATGTCGAACTTTTTAGAATTTTATTTTGGTCAAAAAGAAAATCGTATAAACAAGTTAAACGAAATGCAACCAGTATGGAAATTTGCATGTTGTAGATAGCTGCAGCTTCCAGCTTTAAGAATTCAAAATTTTAAGTGCTGTCAACTGAATGTTTTGGATATATTTTTGTCAAAATTAATGGAGAGCCCCTAGCACAAGCAATAAAGCTTATTTTATTATCTATGACTTTGTAATATATTACAAATAAATAAATAAACAAACAAACAAACAAACAAACAAACAAACAAACAAACAAACAAACAAACAAACAAACAAACAAACAAACAAACAAACAAACAAACAAACAAACAAACAAACAAACAAACAAACAAACAAACAAACAAACAAACAAACAAACAAACAAACAAACAAACAAACAAACAAACAAACAAACAAACAAACAAACAAACAAACAAACAAACAAACAAACAAACAAACAAACAAACAAACAAACAAACAAACAAACAAACAAACAAACAAACAAACAAACAAACAAACAAACAAACAAACAAACAAACAAACAAACAAACAAACAAACAAACAAACAAACAAACAAACAAACAAACAAACAAACAAACAAACATACAAACAAACAAACAAACAAACAAACAAACAAACAAACAAACAAACAAACAAATAAATAAATAAATAAAAATTAAATAAATAAATTATGAGAGATTTTTACATTACATTTGTAAATTCCTTTTTTCGCGTTCCACTCCATTAATAATAATTTTGGTTCGATTAAAAAATATATTACAAAAAAATGTAGAAGTACATCCTAGTATCTTAGTAGTTTGGAGAAGATAACTGAGAGAGTTATTTGATTATTTTTTTTCTGGGTGATATTGTGTGCCATTTTTAATTTTCCCGAGGAATGTCTTGAGTTAGTAAAAAAAATGTTTAAAAATTTTATTGCTTTTTTCACGTTTCTCGACGTTTTATTTTCAAGAAAAATGATTTGCTTAAAAAAATCTAGTTGTCGGTTAGTCTGTCGTTCTGAAGAATGCTTTAAGCTAAAGACTTCAAATTTGGACCATAGGTTTCTTATCCAAAGTTCTAGGCTAAAATTGTTTTTGGTAAAATTGGGATAAGGTAAAGGGGTAAAATAGGGTAAAAAGTGTTTTTCAAAATAATTTTTTTATTTAACTTTTTCGTTTTACAAAAAAAGAAACTTCTTTGAAAAAAAAAATATATATATATTTATTTAAATTTTTTTCGTTTTCCAAAAAAAAAACATTTTTTTTTTGCTACAGAGGAAAGTATTATTTTGCTGGCAGCAGTAATTTTTACCAAATCAAAAACGTTTTATTCAATTTTTAGTTTAAAAAAAGTGCATTAAAATGATTTCTGAGGGATTCAGCTACCCAACGTACAGACTATATATTAACCGAATTATAAGCCGAGAGCTAAGCACACTCCATGGTCATTTTCTGCTGCAAATCCCATGGCACTGGTTCCAGAGAATATATAACAATTAACTTAGAGCTCGCATTACAAAAAGCGAAGCCATTTTACATAAATTTACATGCAGAATAACCGGTACACATGAAACATTTTGACAAGATACATGCATAATAACCATTAACCATTTTACTTTGGTTTTATTACATTGTAACATATGTTTTATGAACGTGGACACCGATTTCATGCCCGTTTTCGTCGAAGACACCGGGTTATTTTTAATTACTCGCGGTTCACCGAAACTAATTACTCTGTCTACCTTATTAACTTCTTTTGTACCGCGAAATTTTCTCTTAAAATGAAAAAAAAATCGTGAATAATTTTTTAATCGATTACTATGTAAAGTTGTAGCTTTTGTTTAGTTTTTTTATTCTATGTACTAACGAAGGATATCGTCTTAAAGGTGAATTTTGGGCTAAATGAGAACAATACGTTTTTGTTTTAAAAAGTGCAAAATGATAAAAAGAAATAAAAAGTTTATTTGTTAATGATAAAAAGAAAGAAGATTTATTTAAAATTATAAAATAATTTTGTGTTTTTGTAAACCTGACATCAACGCGTATCCAAGTGATAAATATTTAGCATATATTATAAAAATACTGTACAATATTATCTAAATGCATTTATTTGAATCTATAGCTTAAACGATATCTATGTATCTTTTTCATAACCCATTATTTTCCCATTTTTTTATTTAATGGAAATTAAGTTATTTAACACGTTAAAAGCCACATTAAATAACTAGTTTGGGGCCACACTGTCGTATGAGACTGCAGGCTTTGGGTTACCATTGGAGCTGCTGGATTGCTGTACAATATTATTAGTAAAAATACCTCAAAAATAACTCCATAATCTTACTGAAACTAGTCAGATAAGTCCAGCCTAACAGCCTAACACATTATGTATTTTACAGCATGTTAAATCCGTAAAAATTAATAAACTACAACAAAATATTTTAATTTTACATTCAAGGGTAGTTTACGCACACAACACACTTTGCCCCTGGCCTCACAGTATTAGTCAATGTGGAAAGTTATTTTTATTATGACATGACACTTGACACTAGAACTTTTGTTAGGTGCAATGTTGCCAAATCCTGTAATAACATATGTCAAAGTTCGTAATTAAAATAATTAAACTATGTTCCGGGCTATAGCCCTATAGCCTATAGCGCTATAAAAAGGGTCGAAGTTTTGGGAGAGTAATTTTTTTTATGTATATAGGTACCTAGGTAAGTATGTAAAATCTTATCGTTGTAGGCGATTTAGCCCAAAATACGATATTCTTCTTTGACTTAATACGAAGATACATATACTAAATTATCTTGTAGATAGTAGACCATGTCTTACATTAGTGGTAACGCTGGTTGACTCTTTCTTTGTTTAATTGATGAGTTAAAAAGAGAGAG
Source organism: Brachypterus glaber (assembly GCA_958510825.1). Classification (NCBI taxonomy): domain Eukaryota; kingdom Metazoa; phylum Arthropoda; class Insecta; order Coleoptera; family Kateretidae; genus Brachypterus; species Brachypterus glaber. The sequence continues at coordinate 26,089,264 of OY294052.1, read as the reverse complement.
AATTACATATTCTGCTAATTTGGTTAGTAACCGCTGCTCCACAAAAAATCGGCAATTACCTTAAAATTAAAGTAAAAAGTCAAAATATATAGCAATTATATATTTTTTGACTTATCAAATAAATAAATTAAAAAAATATAAGTAATATTAATTATTTATACCAGTTTTATAAGTATTACCCAACCAATGAAGTTATCATTAAGGTATAAAAAATCAGCATGCCTTCCCTTTAATGAGTCAAAGCCCTCTTAGTAATTTTGATTCCCATGGTTCTATTTAAAAATCATAGCCAACTTGATAAAGACTTCATTGGGACAAATTACAAGGCTGGCACGATGGGCCTCACTTATTTGTTGCGTCAAACAAAAGCAGAAAAGCATTCCGAGGGGTGCAAAAGTTATGGAAAGAAAGACACATTGTCAGAAAGTTTTTGCAAGTTAGAGGGGTTAAAATTTGATGGGGTTTCATATCTAGATAGTAATGTTGTAAAGTAGATAAAACCATTTGACGTTGACGAAACTGGGATGATTGATTTGATACTAAAAATCAACCGGGCTGTGAAATATAAATGGAAAATGTGTGTTTATGACATAAAGAGATGTTTGCATAAAAAATAGGAAATGTGCGGCAACACAACAATACAATGTCACCGCAATTTTCAATTCGAAAAAAACAAAAGACTTTAAATAAAACATATTTAGATATAATAGTAATGTCAACTATATAATATGTATTTATTTATTGTATAATTGGGTATCACTGTTTGTATCTCTGATCTTTGATCGTTTTATTATACTATTCACAGCGCCTGATATAGAATAGTATTATACGGTAGTTAAGAATTTTCAAAAAATTTCAAAAACCGTCCTAGACAAAAAATTGTTGGATATAAATTTTTTTCATAAAAAAATAAGCAACTCTTTTTTTTTAATGTCCGTCTGTCCGTCCTATGAGACGTCTTTTGTGAACACGATAACTCAAGAACGAATAATCCCATCGACTTACAATTTTCAGGAAAAATCAAGTTTTACGATGGGTAAGATCCTCATTGTTTTTGAAAGTAATCCCCCCTGAAACAAAAAAGTTATGGGGGGTTAAACTTTTAAAAAAATCGAAAAAAGCTGAAAGAAATTTCCTATTAACGTAACTTTTTTTGGAAAAATTACTTTTATTATAAGGATTAATTCTACCAATTTTAGAAGTAATCCCCCTTCAAACAAAAAAATTATGGGGGGGTTAAACTTAAAAAAAAATCGAAAAAAGCTGAAAGAAAATTTTGATTAGAGTAACTTTTTCAGGAAAGTTTAATTTTATTACATTATTAAAAAAAAATACAAGGATCAATTCTACTAATTTTGAAAATAATCTTCCCAAAAACAAAAAAGTTTTAGGGGTTAAACTTTTTTAAAAAATGAAAAAACTGTAATTTAAAAAAAATCAAAGTTTTTTCGTTTTTGCAAAAAAAAATTATTGAAAAAGTTTATTTTTTTTTATTTATTTATTTATTTTTTTTTTATTTTTTGGGAAAATGCAATATACCTTTTACTGTGAATAGTATATAATGTAATGCGTAGCATTACATATCTTCACGGCATGTTACAATTAAATTATTTTCTTTCCCTCGTTCCTGTTTTATAATGTACTATATTGGTATGTGTGGGATTTTAATCAAACTGTCAGAATAACTAAAGCTGATAATTTAAGAATATACGTTTCCATTGTAGGTTTTGTAAGTAGATTATAATATTGTTTTATTATTAAGTCAGTCTTATCGATTTGAATAAATACCTCTTAAAAAAAACTTTGAATGTTAAGTAACTCTAAGCCTATTTGATGCTGTTAATTCCCATGATACCATTGTAAAAGAGGCTTGAGACACGTTTGCTTTTCTCATCTTAACCAAGGAAGAGCGTGTTGGCTTAGTAAAAAATAGCCTACTATGAATGTTTTTTTTTAAGGTTGTACCTACCCTTCGGTATAGAATAGAATAAGAATAGAATAAGATTTGATTCGTGTTTTACAGATAGTTTATAAATAGATAAAAAATAGTTACGCACACTATACATGAACCTATATATCGTCGGCTTACAAGTAAAAGGCACTAAGTCACTTTTTTGCAAAAATGAGATTTTAATGGCACTGTAATTCATTTTTGATGATCTATGTATAGGTAAACTGACTTCTAGGTGGACTGCCAAGTTACCCACTATACAAAACGCACAAATTTGATTTTGATTAAAATTTTATCTGGCAATGGGCACTAAGTCACTTAGTGCACTTAGTGCGTTTTACTTGTAGACTATTTCAAATGTTTCTGCACTAAGAGACTTTCCAAAAAGAGTAAATTTATAAAAATATGATTGCCTGAATCATTTATATGACACAATATCGCGTTATTTATTGTACTGTCAATTGTTTTTGAAAGTAATCCCCCCTGAAACAAAAAAGTTATGGGGGGTTAAACTTTTAAAAAAATCGAAAAAAGCTGAAAGAAATTTCCTATTAACGTAACTTTTTTTGGAAAAATTACTTTTATTATAAGGATTAATTCTACCAATTTTAGAAGTAATCCCCCTTCAAACAAAAAAATTATGGGGGGGTTAAACTTAAAAAAAAAATCGAAAAAAGCTGAAAGAAAATTTTGATTAGAGTAACTTTTTCAGGAAAGTTTAATTTTATTACATTATTAAAAAAAAATACAAGGATCAATTCTACTAATTTTGAAAATAATCTTCCCAAAAACAAAAAAGTTTTAGGGGTTAAACTTCATCTTAACCAAGGAAGAGCGTGTTGGCTTAGTAAAAAATAGCCTACTATGAATGTTTTTTTTTAAGGTTGTACCTACCCTTCGGTATAGAATAGAATAAGAATAGAATAAGATTTGATTCGTGTTTTACAGATAGTTTATAAATAGATAAAAAATAGTTACGCACACTATACATGAACCTATATATCGTCGGCTTACAAGTAAAAGGCACTAAGTCACTTTTTTGCAAAAATGAGATTTTAATGGCACTGTAATTCATTTTTGATGATCTATGTATAGGTAAACTGACTTCTAGGTGGACTGCCAAGTTACCCACTATACAAAACGCACAAATTTGATTTTGATTAAAATTTTATCTGGCAATGGGCACTAAGTCACTTAGTGCACTTAGTGCGTTTTACTTGTAGACTATTTCAAATGTTTCTGCACTAAGAGACTTTCCAAAAAGAGTAAATTTATAAAAATATGATTGCCTGAATCATTTATATGACACAATATCGCGTTATTTATTGTACTGTCAAACGCACTCAAATTTTGCTATGTTAAAGTTGATGGAATAGAGAAAGAATAGAATAGAGAATTCAAGTTTAAAGTAAAACAAAAAAGTATTAATAATTAATCTTTATATTTATTAAAAATTATCTAAGAAGGCTTATTATATTATTATTTTAATAAATATAAAGATGAACTTTTTTGTTTTACTTTAAACTTTAATTAATTAATTAATTAATTAATTGTGACAAAACGGCAAAAGAATTTTAAAAAATGGTATTTACTTTTTTGTAGAAAATTAAGCAATCTTTGTTTTATTTATAATAATATTTTTATTATAATTAGAAATAGCCGAAATATAGACAAATAATTGAATAGGTGCAGATTTTTATAAAAAATAAAATAAAATAAAATAAAACTAACTGATAGTTTTTTTAAATTTTGCTCCAAAAAAAAGTCTATTGGACGGCCTTTAAAAAAGCACAAATTTGCTAAAAGGGTATTGAGAAGAAAGGCACAATCTCTAAGAAAAACATGCCAGGCTTGTTTCGTGGAAATAAAACAAATCCTCAAGAGAAAAATATAAAATTACTTTTTGCTCTAAATTATGACAGCCTGTTTGTTCTGGACTAATTCCATGTTTTTTTTTCTTTTAATAAAAAGTACAAATATTTACCTTGAGTTTAATTATCGCACATAATTAAAATGGCTATTAAATTATTTAACAAAAACGTTTCTATTTTCTCCCAGTTCTTTTTATTCCTAATTAAGGCAAAAGAGATCCGTTAACTTAACTGCCTTATTATAGAAGAACACCTTATTTAAAACTAATTTTTTTGAGAAAGATTGTTTTTATAAAAAAACAATGGCCGTTTTAACAAACTAATTACTAGGTAGAAAAAGTTCTTTATCCATAGAAACAAACTTTTCCACGTAACCTTAATTTAAAGTAAAGAATCTTTTAATAAAACTCTAGTCCTTTCAGAACAAAGTACTCAGATTATGCCTTCTGGGTCATAAGAACCACCAAAATCTACAGAGATTCTCAAAACCGAAATCATTTAACATACGTCTTTTGCACGTGATATAAGCTTGGGGGCAGTCATTTGTTTGTAGAATCTTTCATCACTGTATCCACAAAATGTCACATAACCTTAAATAATTGAAGGAGTTTTCTGTCCGTTGAGAGAAAATATGCTTTTGATTTTGACCTAGCCAGGAATTTATATAAGAATAAAAATGAGGGAGCTATCCGAATGCTTTAAGCTGATTTATTACTGACCTTTACTTGACACATTAGCTAGCGTGAGTTCGATTCTTACCCGAGCCGATTGCCTTTTTCAATTTATTAATAACTAAAATTTGGCAAAGGCAAAAGGTATATAACAGAAATACCCCCTATAAAAACTGGTTCGAAAGTTAGTTTAGTTAACCTTCACTGGTTGTTACAATTACCAGAACTATAACAACGTTAAGTATTACTGCAACAACCAGTGAATATTAACTAAACTTCCGTGGGGTTCCATAAAAGCAAAAATGTTTAGTATTAACTACGGTGACGCGCACTCAGTGTACTAGCCCAATTAGGGCCTGGAATTAGGGTATGCCTAATTAGGTAAAATAGTACGGGGTTAAACAAACACGTAACTTATGTAATATACCAATTCCTCACATAAATAAAAAATAAACTATTTAAACAAATACAATTGTACCAAGGCAACAAATAAATTTTGATAATACACTCTAAATTTGTCCGTCAATCTTTCAGTAATATTAACTGTAGTAATTAAAGCAAATTCCCCATGTCAGAACGTGAATTTACAGTTTATTAAGATTAACCTCAATATTACTCGGTTTAGTAAAATCTCAGCTCTTTTCCTATCGGTACAATAATTTTGCATTAAAATTCATGCATGTGGTCCAAAAACCCGGCACTTTTACAATATTGGTTGAAAATTACCATAATTATATTACATTCCACAAAAGATAGCAGTAAAATTACCAAAATAAAAATTCACATTTTTACAGATAACATTGAATTTACAGTACTGATTAAGATTTACCACTTTCTTTGCTGGTAACATATGACCTACTTTATTTGCAGTGAAATTGCCATATTTTCATTTTCAGTGCGGTACAATAATTTTGCATTAATATTCATGCATGTGGTCCAAAAAGCCGGCACTTTTACACACAGCCCATAATACTGCTTGAAATACTCATTAAATTCGCTGCTTAAATTACTTTGAAATCACAGGTAAAAATTCACATTTTTACAGAAAACAGTGAACACAGTACTGATTTAAATTGACCACTTTCTTTGCTGGTAACATATGACCTACTTTATTTGCTGGGAAATTACCTTATTTTTATTTACAGTGTACTGTTGGTTTGTTGTCTTCAAATAAGTGTTGCTTTTTTAGCCGGCAATGTAGAAATCTCGCTGTACAAAGAAATAAACATAATCCTCTATTTAATGTCTTAAAACTGAAAGAAAACTTTTTTATGTGTGTACGCTTGATACCACTTAAGAGGTTCATTTAAATTTTATATCTGTCGTACTTAAAAATAAGATGTTAACAAGTTGAAATTTATAGATTGACTTTTCCTAATTATATTTTGTCGGCCGAAATCCTACCATATAAACAATTTATTTTTATGTGTTTTACAAATAATGAAGCCAAGAGCCAAAACTGAATATTTAAATGACATAAATGATTCTTAATAATATATTATAATGAACAAACCATACTATTAACTTAAATATATATTCAAGATAAGATTTTGAGAATTTTATTATAAGACTATAATAAAAAGAACCAGCTGCCTAAACAAAGAAATACTTTTTGAAGTGGTTAAATGGATGCATCCATTATTTTTTCATGTCATGGGAAAATAGTATGTTATAAAATTTGTTTGCGACTTAAGGTTTTAGTGCACGATAATCAAAGTTTTTGCACGACGCGCAGAAGACTGGAATAGTATATTCTATAACTAGTATGGCAATATTTCGCGCGAGCGGAAAGTTTGTCATACGAGCCGGCAGGCGAGTATGATGGTCCCGCGAGCGCGGAATGACTATTCCATACGTGTTGTGGACTATATTTTTTCTTCGACTGATAATATGAAACACTGTATGGCTTTAAACTGCGGACAAGGTTAAAAACAATGTTTTCTGTGACTCGACATTGTAAATGTAACAAAACACATATTTTTAAATAAAGCAATTAATGTTATTTAATAATTTTATCAAATCAGTAGTTAAAAAAGATTTTTATTTAATTTTAGCACATATTTACAAATTATAATAATAATAACAAATCTTTATTAAATAGGATACATCCTAATATAATGCAAAAATTAAAGGTTATGTCAGATTGTTGTGACATATGTCAGGTTTAAATATTTATTAATAGATGGAGCAGTTTTAATTTTTTAAACTAAATTGATAAAAAACTGGTCAAATATTAGGAAAAACTAATAAACTTTATGTAATTTTAACGATAAAACTTTAAGTTGCATTAAATTATTCAATATTTTATGGTAAAATATATATATTTTTGCTAATTTTGCTACAGTTTTCTTTACTTTTATAAACAAGAGATGGCACTACATGTGCTCAGTTTAACACTTGATACTGAATATTCATACCGTATCTAGAGCTAGAATGGATTCATTCTGTTTGAAAGTGTGTGTATTTGCTTACATTCTAAAGCAGTCGTAGAAAAAAATCATTCGAGTGCACTAAAAGCCAGTCACATATGAGTTCTACAGCCCAAAGCTTCAAAAACCCGAAAAAAATAAAAAAGATTATACTGACATTTACTTGACAATAAAAAAGATTTGTGTCAAAACAAAAGCATTTGGGTTTCATAATATTTTCAAAAGGCACTAGCGGTGTAATGTGAACATTAATAAACCCAAACGTATGCTAAATACTAAGTAGAACGTATGTAAAATATATTATGTTGGAAATAGTAAAATCAGCACATGGTAGAGTATTTTGTTTATCAAATTAGTAACTAGTTCTGTCACTAACTACGTCTTCGCGAACATCTAGAAGCCTAGGAAAGTTTCTTAACTGCTTAAATTGTAAATATGTAAAAGGGAGAGAACACACAGACAAAAATATTCTAAATCAAGTAAATATTCTGTACTGGTCTATTACTATTATATATGTTATATTATTATTATTATATAATTTATAATCAGCTAAATTTTGGTAGTAAAAAAATTCTTCGAACAAGAATACCATCTGAGAAAAGTCCGCCATCTTCGAAAAATAGACGCCATTTTACTGACTCTTTACCAATCACTAACTGCAAAACCGTTTGCCTTAAAAACAATAGAATAATGTCGAAAATCTGACAACAATAATAGTCACGACACAGTTTGTATATCTTTTTCCGTGTGTAAGAAAGTTTCTAACAAATTTCCAAACCCAAAAAAAAAAATGATTATACTGACATTTACTTGAAAATAAAAAAAGTAGTGTCAACAGGGAAAACAAAAGCATTTGGGTTTAGAACGTAGGTAAGATATATTATGCTAGAAATAGTAAAATCAGCACATGGTAGAGTATTTTGTTTATCAAATTAGTAACTAGTTCTGTCACTAACTACGTCTTCGCGAACATCTAGAAGCCTAGGAAAGTTTCTTAACTGCTTAAATTGTAAATATGTAAAAGGGAGAGAACACACAGACAAAAATATTCTAAATCAAGTAAATATTCTGTACTGGTCTATTACTATTATATATGTTATATTATTATTATTATATAATTTATAATCAGCTAAATTTTGGTAGTAGAAAAATTTTTCGAACAAGAATACCATCTGAGAAAAGTCCGCCATCTTCGAAAAATAGACGCCATTTTATTGAATCTTTACCAATCACTAACTGCAAAACCGTTTGCCTTAAAAACAATAGAATAATGTCGAAAATCTGACAACAATAATAGTCACGACACAGTTTGTATATCTTTTTCCGTGTGTGAGAAAGTTTCTTACAAGTTTCCAAACCCAAAAAAAAAAATGATTATACTGACATTTACTTGAAAATAAAAAAAGTAGTGTCAACAGGGAAAACAAAAGCATTTGGGTTTAGAACGTAGGTAAGATATATTATGCTAGAAATAGTAAAATCAGCACATGGTAGAGTATTTTGTTTATCAAATTAGTAACTAGTTCTGTCACTAACTACGTCTTCGCGAACATCTAGAAGCCTAGGAAAGTTTCTTAACTGCTTAAATTGTAAATATGTAAAAGGGAGAGAACACGCAGACAAAAATATTCTAAATCAAGTAAATATTCTGTACTGGTCTATTACTATTATATATGTTATATTATTATTATTATATAATTTATAATCAGCTAAATTTTGGTAGTAGAAAAATTTTTCGAACAAGAATACCATCTGAGAAAAGTCCGCCATCTTCGAAAAATAGACGCCATTTTACTGACTCTTTACCAATCACTAACTGCAAAACCGTTTGACTTTAAAAAAAAATAGAATAATGTCGAAAATCTGACAACAATAATAGTCACGCCACAGTTTGTATATCGTCGCCTTACAAGTAAAGAGCAAAGAGTCCAAAAACATGGTTCTGAGATATTGACAAATTTAACTTTCATAATTGTTTTTGGGAAAAAACTACCGCAAATTGCAATGACATGTTTGGACATAATAATGTCCCATTTGCACTTAAATAAAGAAAAATTAAAGTAGTTTAATTCAACTAAATTTGAAAAAAGACATGGACTTAGTGCCTTTTACTTGTAGGCCCGCGACGTCGAATTACAAGTAAAGAGCACTAAGTCAATAAAATAATATAAAAAACAACTATTTAAAATTAAAACCCTTCTATTAATTAAACGTAATGTATAACTATAAAGTAGAAAACAAGATATTTATATACATAAATTTTCAAAAACTAGATTTTTAAAAGAATGGTTTGGACTTTTTGATTGTTTAAAGAACGTTTCCAAAATTAATAATAATAATTAATTAGTATTAATTATATAAAACTGCTTACTCTGCCAGAACTAAGACAGTTTTTAGAGCCCATCGGCTGTGCCGGCAAAGAAGCATCTCCTAAAGTAAATTATAATAAATCATTATTAATGATAAAACACTTCACGGTGCATTTCTAAGGGCTGTTTTCCGAACTTGCCGCGAACTTTAGTTTTTTTTTATATTCTTGTTATCTCTGTTCTGTCTCTATTCCATCAACTTTAACATAGCAAAATTTGAATGCGTTTGTCAGTACAATAAATAACGCGATATTGTATCATATAAATCATTCAAGCAATCATATTTTTATAAATAAACTCTTTTTAGGAAGTCGCTAAGTGCACTAAGTGACTTAGTGCCTATTACCAGATCAAATTTTAATCAAAATCAAATTGGTGCGTTTTGTATAGTGGGTAACTCCCTTGGCAGTCCACCTAGAAGTTAGTTCGGTTTACCTATACATAGATCATCAAAAATTAATAAAAGTGACTTAGTGCCTTTTATTTGTAAGCCGAAGATATCTTTTTCCGTGTGTGAGAAAGTTTCTTACTACTCAAATAGTAAATATGTGAAAGGGAGAGCAGGGAAAATTAACATGTGCGCCCACACGTTGTGGCAAGGAGAGAGAGGATTAATAGAAAATCCTGCAGTAAAGAAGTCGCAAATACCTGCGAATAGCTAACCGATATCAGATGCAAAAATGCGCATATATCTTTAGATAATGCACGCAGTAGGCATAGAAATAGTGGTTATAACCTCAGCCAGACAATTTTTGTTCTACGATCAAAAAAAAGAATATTGTTAATCGATAGTTATTGATTGATCGATTATGATAGAAAATTTGTCCCCTTGCCCAATTCCAATTTTAACCATATTTAATGTGACACATACAACAAACTTTCGAAATAGATTCAAACTATTCACAATAATTTTCAAAGCCTAATTCATTGTCCACATTTCTCTCAGTGTAAATATTAAAACCGGTAGGTATAAGTCCTTTAAATATTTTTACAAAAGTTCATTATTGTCAAAATTCTAAAAGTGTAATTAGAAAACCGATACGAGTAAAATCCAAAAGTATTTTAAAGTGTTCAAACTAAAAAAGTCCCAAAAGTTTTCAAACTTCAAGAAAGTAAATACTAAAAATATGTTCTAAGTATTTTAAGTAAAAAATATTTTTTTTGAATTATTCTTAACAGGTAGATAACAAATCCCCTGGAATTCACTGTAAAACTACATTTTCACTGACCGGACAATTTTAAATTATCAAGACGAAATACTTTACAGAACTGATTCAAGATCTAAATATTTCACCCTTTTTATACTCTAAAAAACAATAAATTAAAATAAGACATCGAGTTTCTTTTCACCCGTGAAACGAGCAATATATACTTTTGGCAGGAATTAGTAATCCGTTAATAGCGTTTAATTTTTAGCATCAAGCGTTTTAGTATTAGTTATTTATTTATTTGCTATCTTAGATATGCCCCGGATTCGATTTTATATATTTTATAGTGATTGTATGGAAGATGTGCAGTAAAATGAACATGTGATTATATTGGGGTAAGAAGGGAATTTTATGTTTTTTAATCATTTATAATGTTGATATATTTCGATTTGGAAGCAACTAACACGTGAAGAAGTTTTTATACGTACAAAAAATTTTTATATACTAGCGCATGCCCAAATATAATTACAAATAAGAAAAAACTGCCTTGGCAACAGCTAACACAACCAACAGTAAACACGAAAAGGGAAGAAGGAAAATAAAAAGAAAGGTCTTACAGAAGACTGGAAATTTTCTATAATCAAAACAGGAGTGGGCATGGTGAAAAGCCAGACAAGAACCACTCTTGGTGAATTGAGTAACTAAGAGGGATCTGGCTAATTATCTCACTGAGAAAAGGCCAAAATAAAGGAAGAAGAAGGAAGAAGAATATAAGACATCCTAAGGTCAAATACTCGCATGTTTCTAAGGAGTGGCCTAAACGAGACTAAACGAAAATATACGAATTCCCCCTACTAATTTAAAGCTATATATCGTCGACTTACAAGTAAAGAGCACTAAGTCCAAAAACATGGTTTTGAGATATTGACAAATTTAACTTTCATTGTTGTTTTTTAATTTTTATAATAATTGTTTTTGGAAAAAAACTACTGCAAATTGCAATGACATGTTTGGACATAATGATGTCCCATTTGCAGTTAAATAAAGAAACATTGAAGTAGTTTAATTCAACTAAATTTGAAAAAAGACATGGACTTAGTGCCTTTTACTTGTAGGCCCACGACGTCGGCTTACAAGTAAAGAGTACTAAGTCAATAAAATAATATAAAAAAAAACTATTTAAAACTAAAATCCTTCTATTAATTAAACGTATAACTATAAAGTAGAAAACAAAATGTTTACATACCTTTTCAAAATCTAGATTTTTAAAAGAAGGGTTTGGACTTTTTGATGGTTTAAAGAAAGTTTCCATTTTGGACTTTAATAAAATTAATTAGTATTAATTATATGAAACTGCTTACTATGCCAGAACTAAGACAGTTTTCAGAGGCTCGGCTGTGCCGGCAAAGAAGCATCTCCTAATGTCAATAATTATAATGAATCATTATTAATGATAAAACACTTCTCGGTGCAATTCTAAGGGCTGTTTTCCGAACTTGCCGCGAACTTTAGTTTTTTTCTTATATTCTTGTTATTTATGTAGTAACCAAGGATTTAAGAGCAAAATTAAAATAATCTATTAGTTAAAATTTGAATGCATTTGTCAGTACAATAAATAACGCGATATTGTATCATATAAATGATTCAAGCAATCATAGTTTTATAAACTCTTTTTAGAAAGTCGTTTAGTGCAGAAACATTTGAAATAATCTAAAAGTAAAACGCACTAAGTGACTTAATGCCTATTGCCAGATAAAATTTTAATCAAAATCAAATTGGTGCGTTTTGTATAGTGGGTAACTCCCTTGGCAGTCCACCTAGAAGTTAGTTCGGTTTACCTATACATAGATAATCAAAAATTAACTACAGTGCTATTAAAACCTCATTTTTGCAAAAAAGTGACTTAGTGCCTTTTACTTGTAAGCCGACGATATTATCATATAACATGTTACTTAACGGTTCTCAAATTACTTAGAATGGGTTACTGTATGTATAAACAAGAACATCGTGAAATAAAATTATTTAACATTTTACATAATCTGTAATAAAACGCCTTATAACAACCGTCATGGTTGAATGCCGGAGCTTACCGAAGGGTAGGTACAACTTAAAATAAAACAAAAATTTGCTTAAATTAGGTAGTAGCACTAGCTTAAATTAGCTAGTAGCACTAGCTTAAATGAGCTAGTAGCACTAGCTTAAATTAGCTAGTACAACTAGCTTAAATCAGAGAAATATGGTTTCTCTTCTCAAAATATGTATTCATGTATTCATTGTCCTGCTGTAGTGACAGATGTTCAGCAAGTCGGTAAGAGCGTACGCTGATTTATCGACACAGATCTGCAAGTTAGCGACCACGCGATTGCCAGAGGGCTCAACATATAAACAAGTTTATACCAGGCAAGCAACCAACTACTAACATATTCACAAACGTTCAAGTTGTTAGTTAGTTATCTTCTTGGCAATCTCGTAAAATAAATTAAGGTAATTAAGAGAATCATGTCACTAGATTCTGCTTTAATGATATGTTGGACCAGATGAATCTTAGTCGTTAATTATTCAGAAGCAGAATCATCGCAAAAACTTCTGAGTAAAGAAATTATCCTTGAAAAGCAAGATTAGTGAAAGTAGAAGATTTCTTAAGAAAACAGTCTTCTAGTCATTTTTATCAAATTCTAGATACTAACAGTTACCTTTACATCAGTTTCCGCCAAAAATAATGATTGTTATTTTCTTAAGTCTAGTTTCTTCTAACTCTAATATTTTTTGTTAAGCTTTTACGTCTAAGTAGTAGTAACCTAAGAGCTGGTGATCATTTTTATTTCATTATTTTCTCCCGGCTGTATTTTATATATGTCTTAAAGTACATTCATTTTAAGTTATTTTTAAATCGCTAAGTTCTGGATCGGATACCTTTGAATGCTAGAAGCCCCAAAAAGTGGTGAAATGAGTTATCCTAAAAATCTATTTTTAAACTTACCGAGTCAAACACATAACATTTATAACAAGCCCTCTGCGTCCGTGCTAATATGTTAACCCGTCGTTTCTCCAAGTGTAACTCTGACATTAAAAAAATGTTATTTCAAACATATTCCTCAGGGATCTAAATGTCCGAACTTTGGTGTAATTATACACTGGAATGGTGGAATAATCTGCGCGTGTGCTATAATAATGCGTTTAGACTCTTAAATAACATACCGAGATTTTCTAGTGCTAGTGAAATGTTTGCTACGGCTCGTGTTAATGACTTCCTAGTTATTCGTAGATTTCGGGCTTTTGGGTTCCGAGATCGGCTGTATAAATCTTTCAACCTCTTTATTGTGGCTTTGCTGAGGAGTGACATTCTATGGCGTTCCAATCTATGGCAAACCTGGAGTAGAGTTTTAATGGGGGGACGGTAGCTCTTTTGAACTTTTGTATATAGGCTAATTATTAATTTCCTTGTAGATATTTTGTATGTTTTGTATTTTTTGGTGTATGACTGGATAAAAGGATTATTATAACATTCAGATTTGGCATTTTCGCAGTTATGCACAATTATTCTGCAGGCCAAAGGGTAAAAACAGTCTTTAAAAAATTCATTTGACATGTCAGTTCTAAAAATTTTCATTTATTCAAACGACCTTTCATAAATTCTCATTTGTTTAAAATTTGAAGCGTGACATATGTCAAAGGCACTTTTTAACGACCGTTTTTACCCCGTGGCACAAAATTATTATGCATAACTATGGACAGCTTAATCTGAATGTAATAAATGTAATGTACATGACTTGGCAAGTTAAAACTATATTTTTAGTACACTTTGGAGCTTCTAGAAACCAAAGGAACCGGATCCAGAACATGGCGAATTGGAAAAAACTTAGGGCGTATCCACAGCCTCACATAACACACATATACAGTATATAAGAATGCGATGCCGTGATTGGCTTGATGTGCTGTCATGTATCTTGTAAGCCAATCACGGTATCGCATTCTTATGTACTATGCTAGTACTAATATATGTGAACATTACTCGCTTATAATAATAATAATTACTAATTATTAATTGTGGGACAATTGTTGACAATTAAAAAGCATTTAGTGCGTTCAATGGAAACAGCAAAACTCATAGAAAGCTGTCAAATCACTACTGAACGCTATGATCAGTTTCGATGGACAGATGTCGCTGGAATCATTCCTCATCAACGTTTTGAGATGATTAGTTTTGATTGATTTTATAAAAGCGCGGAAACGTACTTTTTGTGGGTATTTCTAACCTCAAATGGTGGTCGTGACAAGTGACAGATATTAGCCGTTCAGTAGTTTGCTAGTACAACTTATCATTGATGAATTGTGATACTTTAATTTGAATGTATTTTGAGACATATATAAAATACAGCCGGGAATGAAATTGTCACAGCTCTACAGTCAACGATATTGGTTTCTATTTTATAACAACTGGTGGCCATAATAACCCTCTGCCACAGACACCTTATTTATAGAACGTTACTACAGATACGGCGTAAAAGTTACGCCTTCCTTTAAACAAACTTAAAAGTTGAACAAATTTTTTAAAATGTTAACTTATTTTTCGTTAAACGTGTCCTTTATAGCTTTAATTATTTAATTATAAATGCAATAGAACATAATATTTAAATCAGTTATTTATAATTTGTACTATAATGTTATTTTTTGTTAATTTTGACTTGTTAGGAAAATTTATTTAAATAACTTGGTAGAAGAAAGAAAAAAAAATATTTATAGGAAAAAATTAAAAACTTAATCATAAATAAACAACATAAGCATAAAATACTAAAAAAAATATATTTTCTTGCAATGAATAAACCCATTTTTTTATTATTACGTACTTACAGACACGGCGTATTTTTTACGCCACCAAATTTTAACAAGTAAAAAATCACTGTACAACATACCAACTTTTCCGCTCGGATTTAGGGCTTAAACTGAATGTCCGAAAGGTACTGAGACGCGCAAAGACGCAAAGTTAGTCGGTTGGGAGAAATCATAAATTGCATACTACCCAGGCGTAAAATCTACGCCGTGTCTGTGGCAGAGGGTTAAAACTAATTTCTTTTTGCTTGTTTCTGTGTATGCAGTGTTTAAATGTGCATAATGGACGCTGTATGTTTTGGTGGTTAGGTTAGTAGCGCCGGCGGATTTGTAATTAGGGCATGTATTTTGAATGGCAACATTAAAAGTTTTGCGGGTGTAAACAGAGTGACTGTTGCATACATTGTTGGCTTGTGACAATAAAAGTTCGTTATAACTGACTTGTTTATGTGGTTAAAAACATTAGTGTGGGGTATAAACTCCGCGCAGAATCTATCTGTTGTTGTTGATGTTTATTTGTTTTTTGTTGTATGGTTGGTAGAATGAATTTAATTCCCTATGTAAGGTTGTTATTAAGTTTCAAATTTATTGTCAATACAAACATTATTTTGACGTTTAAAAAAAAATTGATTAAAAATGATTCAAGAAGAAGGCAGACTAACATCTCTACTCTAAATTTCTCTACTCCCTAACATCCCTACTCCATAACATCCCTACTCCACAACAACTCTACTCCGTAACATCTCTACTCCATAACATCTCTACTCCATAACAACTCTACTCCACACTATATGCACTTTATTAGCCACTTAATAATAAATGAGCAGTTCAAAGAACAAAGAATCTTCTTCTTCTAGATTATTTTATTTTTTTCCTAGAAAACGTTTATCTTTAAATGTAAATCTAGAACAATCATAAATAAATTATTCTAAAAGCAACAATGACCGCGTACTCTTAACATGCACTAATATGTAAGTAATTAATAAACTGAATTAATTTTTGACAGTGACTTAGCATGACAAATATTCTTTTGAGTTAAGACAAGTGGCTAATCGAGTGTCTATAGTGTGGAGTAGAGTTGTTACGGAGTAGAGATGTTATGGAGTAGAGATGTTACGGAGTAGAGTTGTTGTGGAGTAGGGATGTTATGGAGTAGGGATGTTAGGGAGTAGAGAAATTTAGAGTAGAGATGTTAGTCTGCCAAGAAGAATATATGGTTTATACACCTACAAATCTCTCCGAAATTGAAAATGCTACATTAGACAAGTTACCATCGAAATCGCGAAAAGTGTACGATTTTGCCTACGAAAAAAAATGTAAAATGAGCTAAGGAAGGTTAAAGTTTATTTCGAAAGGGTTTTATTGACCTATTTTAATAAAAAAAACTTACTTTATTACTGAATAAATTAAATTTAAAAATTAATATTTAAAAAATATATATAGGATGCTTGAAGAAAAAATAGTATGTTTCACTCAGAGGAAAAGTGAAGCTTTTATTTACTAGTCTGTAGAATTTACGGACGACGCGAAGCGGAATCCGGAAACTACAGACGAGTAAAAAAGCACTTTTCCTCTGAGTAAAACAATATTCTATTTTCTTTTTATATTAAAAAAAAACATAAAAACAAAATATTTTTAAAATTTGAAGGCAGAAAGACCCCTTAAAACTGAAACTGGTATAGCTCCTGAAATGCGATCCGAATAAAGATTGGGTTTAAAATATGGATAATCTAGCGAGCTGGTTGAAATTCAATTCGGTTAAAGGGTGTTATATTATAAACGATTTAAATTTACATTTCAATATAACCCCATTGAGGTATTATTACCTAACAAACTGGACGTGGCTAGGTGACAAAAGCATTATATACCGGACTAACCCTTTGTATGAGCCGAATAATAGTCGGACGTTAAGAGTAGCCAATTTGAATTCAAATGTATAATTTTGTGTAAAGTCAAGGAGAAACCGTTGTTATTTTAGAAGTCTTTTAATGACAAGATTAAGTCCAGCAGGTGAATACAATTAATAATTTTGGATATACTTTTAAAAATAATGGAACCGAAGATATAAAAAAATACACAAGATGAACGTATTGATTTAAAATGTCTGTTTTTAAAAAAGGTGATAGAAGCAACATTGAAAATTATAGACCTATAGCCATAATATGTAATTTCGCGAAAGTATTCGAATTTGTCCTTCACAAAATACTTTATAACTTTGTTGAAAATAAAATTACTCCACATCAGCACGGCTTTGTTAAGAAAAAATCTACAATAACAAACCTTTTTTACATAACCCAATATATATCCGAACATATAGATGACAATATTCAAGTAGACGTAAACTATACAGATTTTTCTAAAGCGTTTGAGAGAATTGACCCATATATTCTACTCAAAAAACTTAAAGATATTGGATGTTCCATAATTTTACTAAAACTTTTTGCATCATACCTACTTAACAGAACACAGTATGTGGAATATATGGGCCAATTCTCAGACGATATTTTTTTCGATCTCAGGAGTACCCCAAGGATCTATTTTAGGGCCTTTCCTATTCCTAATTTTTATTAATGATATTGGACTAGACCTTGACTTTTATTATTTATTATTTGCTGATGATGCAAAATTCTATATGGCGATAAAAAGCCTATTAGACTCATCTGGATTCTCGGACCCATTTGTTTTAAAATTATTATATAACACTTTCCTTAGATCCAAACTTGAGTATGGATTTTTATTATGGAACCCGGGATATAACGTAGATTTTTAAAATTACTAAATTTTAAGGTAGAAGGAGTTTATCCACCAACTGCTCACCCTCATATTCAGCTACTCAGCAAATTCGATTACGATAGTTTAGAAAACCGACGCAAACGCTTAGGTCTTATTTTTCTATATAAAATTATAAATTATCTAATAAACTGCCCAAGCATATTAGAAAAAAATACATTCCACCTTCCACGGCCTGGTATCCGTAATTCATTAATTTTTTATTTAGACAGACCAAGAACGAATGCTCTAAAGTTGTCTTCCTTACATTTTGTATGTGAAACTTACAACGCACTTCAGGATAATTTAGATATTTTCAATTGCTCTACAAAGAAAATAAAAAATCATAAGTCGTGAACTAATATTACATTCCGTTTGTCTAATTTTATTAAATTTTATTAAATTGTATATAAATTTCCCAAAAATACTGTAATCATGTATCTTATATTATGCAACCCGAAATTTTAAATTTATGTATGTTTTTTATTATTTTATATTGTGATAATTGTATTATCCTCACCCTGTAATTGGCTTCGGCTGTTGGGCGATGTATCTTAATAAATAAATAAATAAATGTAATGGTATTCACAATGGTATTATTCCTTATCCATCATAATATTTTAGTTTTTAGTTATTTTTTAATAACTCTTATTGAATTTATATACAAACGATCTGCATTTGGATAGGCGACAAAGGCATATGCATATGTCACATATAATACTATATACCAAACCAAACAACCCTTTGTTGAGCGCAGTATAAAGCTGAATAATACAAGAGTTAAGAGCTACTTTAAATCTTAACATATAATTTTGTTTAAACTTAAAAAGAAACAGTTATTATTATAGAGGTTAAGCTTTTAATAAATACACTAGGTACTATTGTAAAGGTAGCAGGTGTAAATGTTGGGCTTTATGATAAATGTGATGGTTTCTACATAGGGAAAACTAATCGCAACCTTTACATGTTAAGTCTTTATCCTGATTTTTAGCACAAGACTGTATTTATACCAGAGGAAATTTGTTGTACTTAATTTAAACTCATTAAAATTCTTATTATGTACCAATTAAACATAAATTACCATAACTACATATACGCTTGCAGATCTGCCAAATAATAGAACTTAACATGAAATGACTATCCAATTTAAATTATAATTTTAAATTTAGTTTCGTTAAAAAACAATTAATTCTCTACATTTTTAATTTTAATTAACATTGGAATCATAGCTTAAGGCTTTGTTTGTCAGGTGAATAGAATAAATGGGTTTTAATTCAATTTTAAATTTTTTGGATTCAGTTTTAATTATCAAAAGCACTAGAGCGATATTTTAGTTACAGCGGGATTAAAGAATGGAAGGTAAAAAAATTATGTTTGTTTTAAAAAAATTCAAATCATACAATTACAGAGTTCACTAAGAATAATAATAAAGAACTCTCTAATTCGAGATTATAAAAAAAAACTCTTAGAACAAGACAATATAAACTTTTTGTTCCATTGTTTAATTTTGCTTAGAAGTAATTACTAAGGTTTGAGTTTTAATTAACATGAAAAATAATATCCAAGTATTTATCATTGTATAAAATAACACTAGTTTACAAACGTTTGGACTTTTCTATATAAAAAATAGCATTTTCCTACGATCCCCTATGAAAATGACATTTAGCACACTCTTTTGTTCTTTAGAAAACGCGTCATATCGCACTAGTTTGATATTTTTATATCACACTCGTGTGATATATATGTATGGAGGTTTGCCTAATTTTATTTAGATATTTACCTCGTAGATTCTACGAATTTTATTCACCTTGTTTTATAAACCATTTTTCACCTTTCACCACAGCCTTTTATATCTTTTAAGTGTTTTAATCCAAATATTTCTGTTTTTCATGTAAAAAATAGAAAATATATAACTTTACTATTTTAAACATAACTGTCTTGTCTAGATAGTCTAGATCTTATAAAAATTACTTAATTTTTTATTTAGTTACCTTACATTACACAAAAAAACATTAAAATACACAGTATTTTTCTTATGAAATGTAAAACAGTACAATTTTACTGTCTTATATGGCAAAATAACCACAGAAATCTAATTTAATAAGCAAACTCAAGTTTGCATTTATTTAGGAATAGGCAACCTATTAAACAACTATGTATTGTATTAAATATAAAACCAAGAAAACTAAAGCTAAATGAAAATCATATTTCCTGTTTGACATACCTACATATATAAATTTGTATGCTATTAATAATTATTTTGTGCTTTGCTTTTCTTAAAAATTACTAAAAATTAGAAAATTTTAAAATAAGAAACTTCATATTTTTTCGGGATCGTAGGAAAAGTAGTGGCGGCTCGTTCCTAAACCTTCCCACTCGCGTGAAAAATGTCACTGTAATATACTATTTCCCACGACCACCTAAAAAAACGAAAAATTTCACACGATTTCCAGAATAAGAAAGTCATATATCATACGGGTGCGAAATAATGTCATACATGTGTGGAAAAGCAAAGCTATTATGATTTTTTTATTCAGAATACTTACCTTAAACATTTTTCCATAACATTTTTATACATCTTTTGTAAATCTGGGTAAATATGTTTCATAAATTTTACCATACACTTCTAATGTAAAGTGGGGCCAGATTATGTCTTCTACATCGTAAATATGGAGATTTTTACAAGATAGTGTAAATATTACATTAGATACGAAAAAACCACTTAAAAATATGGTAAAATTACTACAAAAATGTATATTTACTTTAGAAATATGGTAATACTACTTTTTTATATAAAATACCTCGTACATCTCAAATGTCCTTCGTGTGTCCCAGGGACGTCCCGACTGGTATTTCCCGCGGACATACTGCCCGTCTATCCCAGGGATATCTCGAAAGGACCGCCCCGGGACATCCCCTCGGGATATCCCTGGGATGTACGAAGGACATACCGTATATCTTTGGGATATACGGGCAGTATATCCTCAGGATATACCTTTCTGGATATCCTTGGGATATAAGACTAATGTCCCGGGATATGCCACATTAAAAGAACATTGAGATGATATCCGGGGAATATTGTGTGCTATATGGGTAAATTTTAACAAAATTCAAGAAGTGACGCGTCATGACGGCACACTTTTTTAATTGCCGTAAGCTGGAGAACGTAATTTATGTAACAACAAGAGCAAGGTCTTTCAAAAGATGTAACCGGGAGGTAAAGTTGAGAGTTAATTTTCATTGTTTTAATTCGTTATGCTTCTCACGCAATTTTTGTTGAAACATGGAGCACAGCTAATTATGAAAATGCTATGCACTCTATAGTATACTCTATAGTATAGTATAGTATAGAATAGTATAGTATACTCTATAGTATATTACATAACTAGTGTGGAAAGTGACATATTTCACGCGAGTGTAAGAAATACACTTTCCAACGAGTTATGTACACTATTTTTCCTACAATCCCGAAAAAATATAAAGTTTAAATTTAAGAATTCTTAAATTAATTAGTAATAATAGAATATAACATATATATTAAATAAATAACTTACCCATATGTTTTCACACATTTTAAAAATATAAAAACGCTACTGGTAGTAGTGTCTACTTTTAGTAAATTAATTAATGAATTCTTGTTTTCAAAATGGGCGATTTCAAAGTCTACTTGTTTTTTAGCGTTTAATAATTACCCAACAAACATTTCACTTTATTATTGATATAAAAATATTGAAATAATAAGAATAAATGTGCTAGTGGTGAAAAAAATAATAAATCAACTACGATAGAGAAGAGTATTATAGCCTCGCGCTCTTTTATCCCTCGACACTACGCATCTCGGGATATAATACGCTTGGCTATAAAAATGCCTTCTCTACCTTTGTATATAATCTCTGTTACATGTACTGGTACGAAGAGCATAATGTAGGCAACCAGAGCTCAGCGGAAGGAAGAAAAAAGTCAGAAAGCAACAACAACAGTAGCAAAAGTCGTTTCATTGTATCTTCAACTAAATACTTGTCGCGCTATTTTTTATTTCTAAATTAAAATTCAAGTCTGTTAATGTTGTGTTTTTCTTTTGTTTCGTTTAAGTCTTTGTTTAGGCCGCGATTTAATGTACAGTCGGTTGGTGAGTTTGTAATAAAAATGCAAATGAGCGGGTGTACCCGGGTATTATCCGAAAATAGGATTTGCTGCACAACGGGCTGCTTACGGCACATTATTCATATCAACCTGTCTGCTTTAGATTACGCACATCTCTGCTAGGCCAGTCAAAATATCTACGAAAAACGCAACTAAACGGAAACTAAGCAAAAATACACTGCTGCCGATTTTTTTTAAAAATCATTAATCGGTTTTATCAAGAAGGGCGTTAAAATCGTACATTTTACAACATAGTTTGATTTATTGTTTGATAGAATCCGATGTTGTTCTGCATGTTTCAATAGAAATTAAGGATATAGTCAACAGAACATTAATATTTTATTGTTTTATAAAAGTCTCGAAATACGTATAAAACAATAAAATATTAATGTTCTGTTGACTATATCCTTAATTTCTATAGTTTGATTTAGTTTGACAGGTAAGAATAAATTTTTAAAGTAAGGTTAATTATTTATCAAATTTTAGCAAACTCAAGCACCCTAATATACCAAGTTTCATTATAATCAAGATTAAGTTTTAGGAACCTCAACAACCCCTATAAACAAAATTTCATGAAAATATTTTTGTAAAAAAATATTGTATTTTTCCCCATTTGGTTGTTGCCGCACCCGAATGTTCACCGAGCGAGAACTTTCGGTAATTCCAAATTTCAAGTCTCTAGCTTAAAACGTTCTTAAGTTATCCTGTCCACAAGATTGCCGGACAGACCGATCGACCCACCGATCCCCGAAATTTTTTTTTGCTCAAAATTGACTTATATCGATATAAAACGTCATAAAACGCAAAAATACGCAAAAAAATTGAAACATTTTGCACGAATGCAAGGCTTTTCCAAAATTTTGAAAATTCTCAAAATCGGAAAGCCATGATTCAAATTAGAAGGCAATGATTCAAATTAGGTCTTGTCACTTACAGATTCTGTGCAAGTCACAATTTCTGTTTTATTAGTTGGTGGCTGTCAAAGAAGGTTGACTATATAATCGTCTCTAATGAAAGTAAAGGATAGTAATAATTAGAATGCACGTAAGCCATCGATACGGCGATTTTAATTGTTTAACACTTATTAATCTCAAATCTTTTTTTTTGTAGAGGAGAACCATTTAAAAGTCTTTGGAGTGTACTACTCAAGGCTCTTGAATAATATTAATATTATTCAAGAGCATTAATACAGGGTAATTGAGAAATAAGGTTCAAAAATTTAAAGGGCGATTCTAGGTCCAAAAATATGAATAAAAAAGTTCATAATGTCAAAAAATCTATGTAAAAAAAGTTTGGGACAAAAAAGTGATATCGCCCCCCATATTGCACGTCCCTGGTTAAAATTACCAAGGAAAAAATACATAAAAGGATATCTTTTATTAATGTTAAGACATGTGCAAAAAATATTTACTGTAGTGCATAGGGTTCCAGAGTTATTGAATAAAAACTACTTTTCAGATGTTCCCTTAGGGTCGTAGCTCCCCTCGTAGTTCCCTTAGGGCTGATTTCCGGGCCAACTTTATATGATTTTTGTATGTACTTTTGGACATAGAATCACCCCTTAAAATTTTGTACCTTATTTCTGAATCACCCAGTATATTATTTGCTAATATTTAATATTCAGAGGTTTAAACCCGTAGTAGGTGGCACCTACTGTCTGGCCTATATACCTCTAGAGAAATTCTTAGAATAGTACGTATCTATTAACCATAGCATCTAGACTAATCAATTCATCACGATATACATATAAATATATAGTATAAATATACAGGGTGATCCATTTATCATGACAATATATACATATAAATACATCGAAAAAAGTTTTAAACAAAAGAGCTTGGAGCACAAAATGGTGAATATTTAATACGTTTAGGGGCACAATAGAAGCGGGAGGCAAGAAGATACATTTTTTTTTAATAGAAAGGGAGCCCTGTGATTTATCATTTTATAGCTCTCTATTTGACCATATATTTTTTAGATTTTATTTTATTTTACTTTTGAGAGGGTTAAAAAAGGATTAAAAATGGGAATTTTTGTAAAAAATTCTCAAAAAAATATTGTTTAGTGATTAATTTTATTTATTTATTTATTTATATGCGGGACTACCGCATTACAGTTTACAATTCTATTATAATTATAATTAACAATTATCAATTATAACTAAATATTATAAAGTTTATTAAATTATTAAAATAACCTAGGTAAAATTAAATTCTTAAAGCTATTCAGATAATGTCTAAATAAATTAATGTCGCAAAAACGTAAATTATACTTTTAAACTAACTTTAAATAATATAAAATAAAAAAAAATAAATAAAAATTATACGGTTAAAAAACGAATTTAATAAGCTGATGTATCACACAACCCCCTTACCATTTCAAAAATTGTTCCCCCCTTGTCCCCTGCCTCCATTGTGCCCCCTAAACATATTAAATATACACCATTTTGTACTCCCATTTTAAAAGCTCTTATAACTTTTGTTTAAAACTTTTTTTGATATTATATCTAGCAGTTATTAAAATATTAAGGATTGACATTATAAATGGACCACCCTGTATATTATCAGCAGACACTATTAAGTGTGGAAATGTATCTATTATTTAAATTCAATTTAGTCCGAAGCCAGTCGATGTATAGCGCCACAATCGTGGGCTGCAGAATCACACATGTGGGCAAAAATAAACACAAAAATCACACCCTGGTCTCGTACGTTACAACATCGATGGCAATTGTTAAAACTCTTTGTTGTACTAGAGATGGAAAAGCTAATGGTTTACTTTTAAATTCAAAGAATTCTTAGTTTTCGTTAAAATATATCCTGTTCTATAATATTTATATGTATATTATAGTTTATAGTTATAGTTTATTTCTGCAATGTAATACATAAGCATGGAGAGCCCCAAATAAGCTTTTGGCTTGTATTAGGGGCTCTCCATTAATTTTGAAAAAAAAAATATTATTCAAATGACATTTTCGCCATAAATTTTCAAATTTCTTCTTCTGCGATCCACCTCCATGTCTACAGCTTCTTCTTTTCTTATCTATGCGCAACCATCATTCCAAAAATAAATTTGCTTCTTACAGTAAATTTTTCATCAAAATAAAATACTTAGAAAATTGACATTAAATGTCAATGTTGACAGAACTTATATAACTTATAAATCTGTTTTGTTACGAATAAGTAATTACTACTAAAGGGCTAAGTAATACTTAGCCCCTCTTTCTATTTCTCTCTCTCTCCCTCCTGTCCTCTACGAAGAATAACCTATAGAAAGGCAAGCATTAATCTTTTTGAAAATACTTTATCGGGGAAACCGTTTTTTGTCAGACTTTTGCCCGATAAAAATACACGGTTGTGTCCCTTGATACGCTTAGCAAGACATTTAAAGTCTAATAAATTGCACTGTTAAAAATTATAGGTAAAGAAAGCTTTAAATTTCCTGAATACGTTAAAGTGTAATAAGAGCGAAAAGCTAATTTCTTTTATATTTAATATTATTTATAGTAATATATTACACATATTCCAAATAACTTATAACTTACATAAATTATTTTGTAAAACTTGCAGTAAAAATGATATTGGACCAACCAACAGTTGGTTAAAAACAAGGATTTTGCATCAATAAGGCAATACTTTTTTAATTAAATACGGTCCAAAAGTCACCCCCCCCCTCTTAACTTTTGAACCAGTTTAGATATCGACTTCAAATTTGGAACTTTTAAATAAGACAACTTAAACTATCTTTTAGCATATATTTAATACTTTCAGCTCTTAAAATGTGGGCAGGGGGGCATGGGGGAAAATTTTTTTAAATGGAAAGGGGGGTCGTGTGATACATCATTTTAAAGCTTATGAAATTCTCCATTTAACTGTATATTTTTAATTTTTTTTAAACATTTTTTTTTTGGGTTTAAAATAGGGTTGAAAATGGGTATTTTTATCAAAATTTCTCTAAAAAATCCAAACAATTTTTTAAAAATGCCTAATTTCATAATGAAGAAAAGTAAATTATACTTTTAAACTAATTTTAGTTGACATAAATAAAAATTAACAAAAAAAAACTTAAAAATTTATTTTTTTAGCACAGAAAACTAAAAAATCAAAACCTTAAAAAACATGTTTAAAATTTTTAAAAATGTATGGTTATATAGAGAATTTTAAAAGCTTTAAAATGATGTATCACACGACCCCCCTTTCCATTTAAAAAAAAATCCCCCCATGCCCCCCTGCTCACATTTTAAGAGATAAAAGTACCAAATATATGCTTAAAGATAGTTTAAATTGTCTTATTTAAAAGTTCTAAATTTGAAATCGATATCTCACCTCGTTCAAAAGTTAAGAGGGGGGGGGTGACTTTTGGACCACACTGTATAATAGTAAATGCTAATATTGTTTTTATAAAACTATATAATAATATTTTTATTTTATTAGCAGCACTACTGAATAGTGAAATAAAAATGAATTTCTGCAACCGATGAGACCTGTTCTATGCCACTGGATTATTAATAGATAGTCGTTTAGGCAAATGCAATATAAAATATTGCAAAGTACTTTCCGTACACATGGCTACAATAATAATAAACTTCCGCAAATGACAATTTATGCATAATAAACTGAAAAACAAAGTTGTTATAGACTTTATTGAATTTTTGACTTATTTATATTATCTAGCAATAGGATCTGGGTTCATTCTGCGGATGGTAGTATTGCAGTTGTAAAGAATATAAAATTTTTGGGAGTAACTGTTGATTCTAAACTAAACTTAATCTTTTGGTAAAAAATTAAATAGCGCTCACTATGGTCTTTCCATACTTAAAAACAGTGTATCACTAGACTTACAAAGGATGTTCTATTTTGCTTATTCTTATAGTCACTTAAACTATGGTATTCTATCCTGAGGCTCAGCAGATCTAACTCGTCTTTTCGTAGCACAGAAACGAATAGTGCGTTTATTAAACGAATCAGGCTATCTGGATCATGCTGCCCCAGTATTTTTAAAAAAATGGGTATTATGACTATGTACTCCCTATATATGTATAATATTACTTTATTTGTTCGGGACAATATTCATCTATTTTACGACTAACGGTGGAAGTTTACAGACAAGAGGATTCAATACGCTTAGTATTCCCAGACATAACACTGCCAGCTACGAAAAATCTCCCTATTATATGGCAACAAAAGTTTATAATAGATTCTCAAACCATATTAATGAATTAACAGGCTCCAAATTTAAAAAACAAAGAAAGCTTTATTTCTCTCAGAATCCATTTTATAGTATTCATGAATAACTTAATGATTATAGATAGATAGATAGATATATTTATTTACCAATATAACATGATACATATGAGTACACAGAGTAGGTTCTAGACTATATAAACTTAGTCATGTTACAAGATACGTCTAAAAGAATAATAATTTAAGAATAAGTAGTTTAAACTATATAATAATGTATGCATCATACATTAATATACATCACAATTAAAATAAGGTTTTAAGTTTGTATTTTTGCATATTATCATATTAACACTAAACAAAACGTACATCCTCAGCTGAGTACGGTACCAGTTCAATTAGGTAATTTTTTAGTGTGGTTTTAAAATGATTTTTACTACTAATGCTTAAAATTGTACGTGGTAGTTTATTATAGAATGTTATACCTTTATTATAGCAGTTATCTCTACTTACATTTATCCTAGAAAATGGCTGATATATGTTTTCTTTTTTTCTTGTCTCGTACCTGTGAATGTCCTCATTTTTTTTCAGTTCCATATTTTTTTCCCTAACCAGCATAATTAGGTTAAACATATATAGGGCAGGCACGGTTAAGATTCTAAATTTTTTAAATAACGGTTTGCATGATTCTCTACTAGGACATCCCACGATACATCTTAGTATTTTCTTTTGTAGTATGAGAATTTTGTCTATATCTGTTGCAGAGCCCCAATGTACGATACCGTAGTTAATTATGGATTGTACAATACCATAGTACATAGTAATCAGTACGTCATTTGATACCGTATTCTTTATTTGTCTAAACAAAAAATAGGCGGAGCTTAGCTTATTACACAAATACTCTATTTGAGGCGACCAGGTGAATTTTTGATCTAGATACAACCCTAAAAATTTTGTACATTTTTGTTGACATATAGAGTTATTGTTTATTTTTAAATATAGGCTACTATTTATGGAAGTATTTTTTGTACAGAAGTGTATAAAACATGTTTTTGAGCTGTTTATCTGGAGGCCATTGTTTTTACACCAAGAATGCATTTCGTTTATGGCAGTTTGTGCCAAATTTCGGGTGACATCCAAGTTGGAATCTGCCACCATCATTTTTGTGTCGTCTGCAAATAATAGTGTTTTGCCTTTTTTATTGCAGTTTTGCGTCAAATCATTAATAAAACACAAAAATAATAGCGGCGATAGGATTCCTCCCTGGGGTGTCCCTACATTTGAGCTGTTCAAATTTGAGCTGTGCTGACCGATAACAACTTTTTGCTGCCTATTGGACAAAAATGATTTGATCCACATATTAGACTCCTCGAACGCCCATCGAATCTATCTTGTCCAATAAACGATCATGAGGTACAAGATCGAAGGCTTTCGTTTGGTCAAAATAGATTCCAATGATTTTAAGTTTTTTATTTAAACATTCTTGGATATAAGAGATTCCATCATTTAGAGCAGTGAAGGTTGACCTTTTTTTTCGAAAACCGTGCTGGGCGGGGGTTATTAGATTATTTATTTCTAAAAAGTCGTAAAGTCTTACAAAAAAGGCATATTCCACTATCTTACTGAAGTGACTTTGGACCGAAATTGGCCTATAGTTGGAAATATCCTTCCTTGAGCCTTTATTTTTAAATATTGGGCATACCTTTGACTGCTTTAAAGATGTAGGAAATACACCCTCTCTGAAGGATTGATTTATTATAAGGGAAAGTGGTTCACTTATTATATCACATACTTCTTTTATTACTTTACCAGGTATTTCATCTAGACCGCTTGATTGCTTTTTACACACCTTTTTTATTATAATTTCGATTTCAGAGGGGATTGTGGGTGCTAGAAATAATGAGTTTTTAATACTACTTTTATGTGTTATGTTTTTTGACTCAGATACTGCGTTTAGTCCTATATTTATAAAGTGTTCGTTAAACAGGTTACATATAATCGTAGGATCAGTAATTATTTTATTCTCTTTCTCTAGCTTTATTTTATTATTTCTATTTTTGTTTTGGTTTATTATTTTCCAGCTTTCCTTAGATATGTTCTCCGCATTTATTAAACGTTTATCATTATATGTGCGCCTAGCGTTGTTAATTTGTATTTTACATTTGTTTTTTAATTTTATTAATTTATTATGATATAGTTCACTTTCAATGTGATTATCTAGTGATGCCATCTCAGATAACAAATTTAAATTTTCTGTTAGGTTTTTATTAATCCAAGGAAGCTTTTTTTGTTGCTGAATTTTAATTTTATTTATGGGAAAGCAGTTATTAAAAATAGTGGTAAATTTTGAATAAAATAAATTGAAATTATTATCAGTGGTGTCATTGTGTTAGTATGTATTTGTTGTATTAGTATGTATTAATTTTAATCAGTATTTTATATAGTGACAATATCCTATGATTCTAAAATTGTTTTCAGGAAATAAACTATAATTATTATTATTATTATTACCAGAATATTGGAATTACCAAAATTAGAATGAGTTCAAGAAATTTTTAACAATAATAAATCCTAAATTTTTAATTTGATAAAAAATTGACACAAATTTGCAATTTGCATACAAATACAACGTATTATAATAACAATTAAATAAATAATGCCAACTGTGACAGCAGCAATGTAATTTGCAAAATTAAAATTGATTTGTTTTCCCAAAGCTGTACATAAATAATGCAGTGTCCATTTGACGTTTACAAATTAGCAAAAAAGTAGATAGAGATCGAACACCAAACACAAAATCGGCATTGAAAAAGCCCGCTTAAATAATTAATACAACTCATGTCAAATGCTATTTGTTGGGAACATTTGCCTACACTAAGCAACAAAGAATTTTCATACTTTACCCGCAGAAAAAAGTTGTAGCTTGATTTAGCAAAGGCTGCTAAAATATATGATATATTGTCAAATCGTCACAATGAGAAAATAATCGGTTCCTTTATTACTTTTCTCTGTATTATTAGTAATTAAAATTTTTTAATTATTTACCGATTGTTATTTTACTCATATATTTTGGTTTGAACTTTTGTGTGTGGAATTCCCTAGCTATTTTTCTTACGTTAGTTGTGTGTTGTTCAAATTGATTTTTATCCAATACCTATTATTAATTAATTAGTTTGCACTTGACATTTTAATCAATGAAAGTGACATTTTAATCGTCCTGCAAACAACAACTCAAAAGTTGTGTTATGGAATTTCTAATAACCGAAACGTGACATTTTATTGAAATGTCAAGTAAATTTTGTGAAAATGTCATTTGTAAATTCGATTAAGAAGTGCACACGTGAGGTAAGTTACATTATATACTCAAAAATTAACCCACTCGGCCCAAGGGCCTCATGAGTCAACTTTTTTTCGTAATTAATATCTTACTTACCTCACTTGTACTTTAAATAACTATAGTTCTTTACAGTACAAGTGAGGTAATATATTAATAGCTATTATTACTGGCTTAACTTAAGCATGTTGGCACCTTAAATGTGTCAAATTTTGACACTTGAAAAAAGTATGTTTCAAACAAGATGACTACTATAACTACTTCCAATTCCAATTTCAATAATGGCATTTTCCATAGGAAAGTTTGCCAGCTCAATCTAGTATAATTTTCGGCCTACGCAAAACAGTCTCACTCTGTAGTGATGTTTGCGCAGACGCCAATTTATAAAAGAAATTATCTTTAACATTTATAAAAAAATTGACTTTACATGTTCAACAGTTCTACGTTAAAATTTAACCTCACACAATAAAAAACATAAATATTCACGATTCACTTAAAACTTTAATATTAAAGTAATATTTTTACGAAACAACATAAAATAAAATAAATCAAGTCCTGTGCATATCTACGATAGTAGGATGATGCAGGAGTAAATCCGCCAAAGCGGCCACATCCGTCTCTTACAAAGAACACGCTGCGACTCACTACTATACCTACTTAGTTTCAGATATATCTAAAACTAAGTAGGTATAGATATATCTGTGATTTATTTTTTGACTTTCTTGACAAGTTAGATTTCAATGGTACAATTTTTGGGTGTGGTGCCCTTTTTGATTGCGATGGTACTTATTTTTAGTAATGATTTCTCTGTGTGTGTCTGGTAGAAAAAGAACTCTTTATTGTCCTGTGTAATTAAATCAGTTATCCGCCAGTCACGTCAACCGCTTTGTTTGGAAACATTCAATTATCTATGATTGCATAATTTAAACGAAATGACAAAATTATCGGGCCGAAATCAGAGGGCTTCCCTATTTATGACTTTCATAAATTCCGAAACGATAGCCCGACCAGAGGTGATAAATCACAGTAAATATAATGGCGAACGAAGTATGTATGTGGAAATGGAAAATCAACCGTGATCCTAATTGAAATTTCCCTAATGGCGTTCCCCTGTAAACAATCGGGATAGTCTGTCGGGAACGATCTGTCACTTACGGGACAACGAGAAGGCGGACCACACACAGTAACATTTATTTATATTGTGGTGGCTGCATGTCCCTCGCTCCCTCGGGGGATTACGGTGGCATAAATATACATCTGCATGGTATTCCGATATTTACGAATATTCGGAAAATATGCGGAGTTTTTTCACATATCAAGAGAATATTTATATTTTATATAAAATACCCTGCTCCTGTGGTACGGTTTACATAGGTGAAACTAAGAGAAAAATTTCTACAAGACTTCAAGAGCGCAATATAAGAAAGAAACAAATTTCCTTATCGGCAGTACCTCCCACACCTCCCTCCAATCCCTACTCCATCCCCCCAAATCCCCCTCCCACCTTCCTCGTCACACCCAAAAAAAATTCATGACAGATGCAAATCAGCATCAGTGAGCAGAGACTCACTCCCCCAATTATCCATTCAAACTAATTCAAATTTTAGATAAATGAGCCTGTCTCTTAAAGACCAAACAAATTACAGATGATTATCGGCAGTAGCCGAACATGTACATGAAACAGGTCATAAAATCAATTTGTCTGAAACAAAACAAATATTAAGAGAAAACAGAAAAATGCCAAGGAAGATACGGGAATCGATAGAAATCATCAAGCATCCTAACAATATCAATCGGGACACTGGTTACCACTTACCTGCAATATGGAAGTCTTTGATAGGAAAAACCTCGTCACGGGTGAATAACCACAACTCGTCATAAATAGTGACACAAGTTTATTCGAAACTTAGTTTCAGATTAATCCCTGAAGATGTCTCTAGTAGTAAGAGACGAAACGTCGGAAAGTGAAAATCCATTAACACGGTCTAAACCCGAAAGTGAAAGTTCTTTACATATACTTATGGTTATTAATCGTGTGAACTGTTGAATTTTAAGTTAATAATAATGGACGTTTTAAGATAATTTTTATGTGTGTTTTTAATGATATAACTTTTTATATTGGCGTGGAAATTACTACAGTAGTAATTTATCAGTGATAGTGCGTAAGTCAGGATACATATCCGATTAGTACTTGCGTACTGGAAACCTCATGATAATAGATAAACCCTGGTTAATTATTCGGAAGAAAAAGACCAAATAGAGAGAGAGAGAGAGAGAGAAGTTTAATAGTGCAAAATTTTTACAACGCACTATAAAATCAGCAGAACCGAACTAAAATTGTTATTGTTGTGCTGCTAGGCCAACTAATTGTAAAATATGGCTTAGTAATTGTTACTTTTACAAGGCGAGCGCGGCCGATTTGATTGGTAATTTATTGATAATTCGTATGTAAACCCGATCATTAGCCTAACCTCACTAATGAAACTAATGAGATGTTTTGGGTCGTGTTTCAGACGATCCCGGCCGTAATTTGAATATCCAGTCTGTATATTAATTGTTTTTTTTTACCGTCATAATAATATTTAGTCATGATTTTTAACGACAGAAAATAATAAAATATAAATAAGTGAAGGCTTTTTGTTCCTATTAAGTACTGCCAGTACCATCATAAAATACTTATATTAATGTATTCTTCCTATATTGAAATAAAAAATCCAATTACTATTTTTTTCTATTTTGCGACTCTTATAAGCTAATAATCACACGCATTTTGCGTTTTCTTATAGGCCCATAAGAGGTCTCTACTTTTTTTTCTGTTGGGTTGGCAACATACAGAAGCCTATCCCTTGATGTTTTGCGTGCAAATGTCAATGTCGATTTAAAGTTTAATTTTTTACAAAGTTTTGTGTTTGGGTTATTTTTTACCGTGTTAAAATTGTGGACTGGTTAATTGCAGTGAAAAAAGAAGAGATGACTGTAAAATATATCAAAATATCATTTGTTCTTAGAATTTTAAACATAGTGTAAACTGTAATGCCAACCCAAAACAAAAATCCCTAAATCAGTTATCAATTTAAATGTAAGTTTTTTAAATTTTAGAGCAAAATAGAAAAAATTGTATAAAGCACTCGTTTCATAACGCGTTTTTAGAGCACTAGTACTTTAGAAAACTCGCCGCAAGCGGCTCGTTTTCTAAACTTGTACTCGTGCGCTAAAAACGTATGTTATGAAACTAGTACTTTAATATACTATTAGAAGTTTTTACGAAATGAACGCATTTCCCAATATTTTTCTATGTAGAACCACCCACTTAAAATTGCTATTTCTTTTTTAATTAACTCACCGCTTCTGATGAAAAAAAAAAGAGCATGTACTTTTTCAGATACGTTTCGTTTAAGGATAAAAAATCAAAGGATTTTATTCTGTGCGATAAATATTACAATATTTCCGAAATAATATAAAACTTATATGAGAATTCCTAGTGAAAGTCCTGTGCCAATTCAAAAAAGCTCGTTTATATCAAAAGAAAAATGCGACAAAAAATACTTAATCGTTTTTAATATGACATTCCTAGCGACAAAGGAGCAGTTTTCCATAAAATCTTTATAGATGAATAGATAATAAAAATGTATAGCGACTTTTAACTCTACACTGAAAGAAATTACATTGAAAAGGTGTAAAAAATACACTCTATAAATGTGTAAATTTTACACCTAAATGTACATCAACATTGATGTGACACTACACACGTTAGGTGATTTTGACCTAGAGTGTGTATTTTTACATCCATACCTTCGCAACAATACACTCGGAGCTCAAGAAAGTGTATTTTTATAAACATACCTTTAGCAATAATACACCCGAAGTGTAAAAATCACACTTCTGATGTACAAGCCAGTCAATCGCGGGCATTAAGCTAGTCACGTGACTCGAGAAGCCAGAATCCCTGCTTCATCGAGTCTGGTGGCTGTCGACCATTATAATTGTATACGTTTGTAAGAGCGTACGTATAATTTTGTGTGTGCTAGATTTTTCAAAGAAATAATTGGTAAGTGTTGATTAAAATTAAATATTTAAAAAATGTGATTAATACAATATCCTTAAAACATACATTTTATAATATTTTACTTATTTAGGCGGTAACACTGGCCTGCAAATTTTGAGTTGTTAAGACTTGTGTATGTTTTCTGTATGCAGTATGTAAACTTTACACACTGGATGTAAAAATATAATACACACCGCATTTATATTAACGCTTCGAGTGTAAATTCACATCAGCAGCAGCTGCAAGTAAATTACCCAAGCACATGGATGTAAAAATTTATCTCAGTGTCTGAAATTGCATCAAATCGACACCATAACAAAGCAAAGTTGTACCCCATTTTTTGCAATAAACAGCAATTTACATTGATAATACAAATGCATTTGACTACATTAATTCCAAATATGATTGAACTGCTACTTAATATAATTGATTTATTCATAATTTTTTTCTCGTTCGAATTTGATTATCCAATTTTTATTAATAATGGCGAACTTTCTATTTTTACAATACACATATTAAAATATATCGTCTGCCAAAGAATATCTCGATATTTTGCTTTTTTTGTTATCGTATTCTTCTCTGAAATAACATGTGTTGTTATATTGTGCATACACTATACGCCATATTTTATCCAATAACTATCAAATACAGTGTGAAAATATTTACATCTATGTGACATTTTATCCACTATCGGTTGGGACAGAAATGTATACACGATTTTTCTAGATATTTTTACATGTAATACCTACTTGGCATAAAGTAGTTTCTATA
Organism: Brachypterus glaber; assembly: GCA_958510825.1. Taxonomy (NCBI): domain Eukaryota; kingdom Metazoa; phylum Arthropoda; class Insecta; order Coleoptera; family Kateretidae; genus Brachypterus; species Brachypterus glaber. Next base: position 26,053,753 of record OY294052.1, on the reverse strand, counting down.
AAAACTTGAGTTCAATATTTATGAGATTTTACACAATATTATATAGCTGGATTTTTATGTATGTCCTTTATAACATATCCATATGATTGCATTTTTATCTATTAGCAACTCCTTGCATGGTTTAACTTTTTGTTTTACCAAATATTAATCCCAAAAAAACCTACTCTATTATTACTAAGACAACCTGCCATTTGCACCCATGAACTCTTTTTAACACAAAATACCAGTTGATACTGTATCAAAAGTCTTTTTTTCACCACATCTTTATTACTGTTCCTTTCATTGGTAGAAATATTATTTCTCTACCTATGACGTCAGGGGTTCTAAAAATAATGAAATTGCACCATGGTTAATAATGAATTTTTATTCAGCTGTTTTGGCATCTGACGTTTCACATAATTATTAAATCACAATGCTATTTACAAGTGTCTTTAGGCACCAAATTTATTTATTGCATGATAAATTAAAAAATATTAATTAAATTAGTACCTATAAAACATTTTACAAAAAATACTTCGAAAAGTGAAAATCATTGGTCCATCATATTCAACCATAGATTATACAACCCATAGACTACCGTAAAGATCATAGAGTACTAGAGGTACAACCCCCATATATTAGATATTCAACTCGTAAAACGACAATGTTTCATAGGTTGCATATGCCTTGCTCCAAGCCTTGCGCAATTTGCGCAGCACAAATAATCTGGCCTTTTGTTGATATTACCTTAAAATAAAATTGTTTATTTTTTAAAATGACATATTTATTAACAAAATTTAACAAAAGTAATTAGTAATTTTGTGAACTACTTATAAAAGTTATAGTTAATTGTACAATTTTGACAAGACATATTTATATGAGCAGGTGATATTGTTGGTAAATTTATTTCTATTTTTTACTGTTAAATTATTATGTGTTAAAGTTTCTGAGTGTTCTGTATGAGGTGAATTTGTATCAAAGATGCGCGGTACTGTGGGATTTTCCGTTTCATTAAAATCAGTAGGCAGACTTGTATTGAAGAGGGAAGAACTTGAAGAAAAATTAACTAAAAAAAGTAGCTTTGTCATTAAATTTTAGTAAAATAAATAAATAAATAGCTAATTAATTGTAGTGGTAGTGAAAAAAATACTATATTTTCCACGTGAGAGAAGATTTAACATTTTAGACGCAGGTCAAAAAATTTAAACTTCTCTCACTTGGTAAATAATATACTATTCTTAATCTAGTAAATCACAATAGTATATTATTTACCAAGTGAGAGAAGTTTAACATTTTTGACCTGCGGCAAATTGCGGGATGAGCGCGCTAGCGCGAAGCCCGCAAGACGCGGTCTAAAATGTTAAATCTTCACTCACGTGGAAAATATAGTATTTTTTTCACTACCAGTACAATTAATTAGCTATTTTACTAAAATTTAATGAAAAAAGCTTATAAATTTAAAATATCGCGCTGGCCGTTCGCGGCCATTAAAAAAACAAATGAATAACTTGACATTTCTGGCAGAAATTTTCTGATGATCTGCTGAAATTATTAAGTTAGAAAGTGTTTCCGTGTTAAGTGTAATAAAATATATAAAAATGGAAAGTGAAATGCAAAGTGATGATTCTGGTACTCCCCCAGAAATAAGAGGACAGGCGAAAACTGTGAGGGAGAATCTATTGCCTCAAAAATCAATATATGGGAGTTGTACCTCTAGAAATGATCCTTACGGTAATATATGGGTTGATTAATCTATGCTTGAATATGATGTACCAATGATTTTCACTTTTTGAAGTATTTTTTGTAAAACATGTTTTACAGGTACTAATTTAGTTAATATTTTTTAATTTATCATGCAATAAATAAATTTGGTGCCTAAAGACACTTGTAAATAGCAATGTGATTTAATAATTAAGTGAAACGTCAGATGCCAAAACAGCTGAATAAAAATTCATTATTAACCATGGTGCAATTTCATTATTTTTAGAACCTCTGACGTCATAGGTAGAGAAATAATATTTCTACCAATTAAAAGAACAGTAATAAAGATGTGGTTTTAGGCTGGTGGTGAAAAAACATATATTTTTCAACGACTGTAAATTTAACAAAATTTTAATGAAATACTGTTATTGCATAAATAAATTATATACAAATATAATTGAAAATTACATCTAGAAAATTAAATGTAAACAGTCGATTCGCATATCTATTAATTTTGAAAATTTCTATTTAAAACTATTTCATTTGGAGAAATTAATTATTATCATGTTTGACATAATTGTTATGGCAAATGATTAATTAAATATTAATCCTCAAAATTACATATGGTTATTTACACACTCTTGCGTAAAGTAAATATTCAATATTTTCACTGCGAATTTTGATATTGTTTTAATTGAAAAGTTAAAACAATTTAATTGCATATCGGTTAAAATTTATATTTTTATTAATCAACAATATTTTAAATTTGCATAATGTACACAAGTATTTAGTATATAAAAGTTAAAAAAACAAGCCTAATAAAATTTTTATTAGTTTAAAAATAAGAAATTTTCTCTGTGAAGTAGTTTGTCTGAACACGGCAACTCGCTATGTTCTTAAGCTGAAGATTTAAAAAATATTTATTTCTTACACGAAGTTTTCTTTCAGGATTGTGTCTTGTAAAATAATCAGGAGTTACATGCTTTGGAAGCTATAAAGTTATCAAAAATCTAGTGCTACAAAAATACATAATCTATATGCAGGAACACGGAAAGAAATTAGTGGGCTCTGCGCTATACATTATAAGATATTTGGTAACAGTGGCAAATTATAGTGATTTAAGCTATAGATTATAAGGGACACAATAACTAATAATGTTAAAAATAAATTGGAAACGATTATATATATTACAGACACGATTATATTTATTACAGGCACTATTATAAATTTACAGAAATTTTATTATATTATAAAAATTATTAGCACGGACAATAATTAAATCTATTTAAGCTATAAATGCCATACTATTTGTTATATTTTATTATTCACTAAACAATTAAAGTATTTCATATAAATTTTTACACACTGCCATAATTGTAAGAGAACGCCTTGTATTTATATAATAAGCGATTATAATTTGCTTGGTATGTGTGTTATAGCGCTTCTAGCTATATTTTTTTTTTCCGTGAAAACCACTAAAAAACTATGAACAGCCGTTTCGCTCTATCACAGAAAAAAAAGGATTTCTTGAACCAAGGACACGTATCTTTCGATATGTTTAAAGCCATATTCTCTTGTTTCAAGGCTAGCATTTACTTTGATTCAAAGAATGCTAGCCTTAAAACAAGAGAATTTGTCTTTGAATATATCAAAAGACACGTTTCCTTGGTCCAAGGAATCCTGTTTTTCTTTGTAATCAATATGAAAACAAACCATTTAAAAACTATGTACGATTTTTTTGCCTAATGGATAAAAAATGGTTCAATAAACGATTTTCGCTGTAAAAGTCATACGTTGTAAAGACCTTTCGCGGTAATGGCGATCGCGGTAATGGACCGCGCGGTAATGGTCTTCGCTGTAAAGTCCGGCGCCCCTTAAATAGTGTATTTTGGTATTTTGTCCTACCTGATCTCATCAGCATCGCATGGTTTCAGTGGGTGTGAGAAAGACTCGGTATTCTATATCCAATTAACGTATGCATCTCGATTTATTAAAACTAATGCATTTAGAGCATAAAGCAAGTTTAGTGCTGCCTCTTCACAAATTGAAATAATAGACGCTGTCTATAACACCAAATGTTACATTTCCGAAATAATTTCAAGCGCGATGGCTAGAAATCCTTCGCATTTCGGACGATGTAACTCGAATATAATGACATGTGGTTTAACATGCAATAAATTGAAGCCACCTACCACTCCACTACCACCCCTTTAATTGTGCTGATGTTATTTCCACGTTTGTGAGCAATTCACTCTAATAGGTACATTCAGCACTCTCACTAAAGTCTAATTATACCTCCAGGTCCAGTTTTAGTAAAAAGGTGTAACGCCAATACCGAAAAAATGCTATCGACCTTCATAAATAATTGTTTCACTACTAACTTAAATTAGCACACTGCAGTGCACTGATAGAAAAATATAAAAATATTAATACAAAACGTTGTCAACTTTTAGGTACAGAATACAATTTTTACGATTATTTTAAAACATTCAGTCATTTTGGAGCGTTACGCCCATGTTAATGGTATAGGAAAATAGCGTTAAAGGGGGGGAGGGGGGTCCAACAAGATCAAAATTTGCGTAACGTAATACTTGAACATAACCTTAAAATTATAAAAACTAAAAATGTAGAAATTTTGTATTTCTTAAAATGTTCATTAACTAACCTAAAATTTATATTTTCATGAAAAAATACGTTTTTGTTATTAAATTAAATTAAAATACTAAACTAACCCCAATTATTCAGAACCGCAACTCAGGCCTGATATTCAATTGTTTTTTCTTTAAGTCAAATATAGTATATTACATAACTAGTGTAGAAAGTGACATATTTCGCTCGAGTCGTGCTGTCAGGCGAGTAAGGAAACCCCACGAGTGTATGAAATACACTTTCCAACGAGTTATGTACACTATTTTTCCCACGATCCCGAAAAATATTACTTATTTTAAAATTTTATGATTTTTATTAATTTTTAAGAAAATCAAAGCACAAAATAATTATAAATAGCATACAAATTTATATATGTAGGTATGTCAAACAGGAAATCATTTTCATTTAGCTTTAGTTTTCTTGGTTTTATATTTAATACAATACATAGCTGTTTAATAGGTTGCCTATTCCTAAATAAATGCAAACCTGGGTTTGCTTATTAAATTAGATTTCTGTGGTTATGCTGTATAAAATAGTAAAATTGTACTGTTTTACATTTCATAAGAAAAATACTGTATTTTGATGTTTTTATGTAATGTAAGGTAACTAAATAAAATATTAAGTAATTTTCATAAGATCTAGTATGTCTAGACTAGAAAGTAATAGTCAAAACAGTAACGTTATAACTATAGTTTCTATTTTTGACATGAAAAACAGAAATATTTGGATTAAAACACTTAAAAGATATAAAAGGCTGTGGTGAAAGGTGGAAATGGTTTCTAAAAAAAGGTGAATAAAATTCGTAAAATCTACGAGGTAAATATCTAAATAAAATTAGGCAAACCTCCATGAATAAATATCACACGAGTGTGATATAAAAATATCAAACTAGTGCGATATGAGGCGTTTTCTAAAGAACAAAAGAGTGTGCTAAATGTCATTTTCATAGAGGATCGTAGGAAAAAATAATTTCCAGGCTACCTACTTGATTTTCCTCAAGATTTTTCCGAACGCCAAACTATTGGTTTTAAGGTATCAAACAATTATAAATTTTACTAAATACAATAATAATAATGTGTTAGTTGTAAAAATAGTATATAAACTACGGTTGTGAATTATGCTTTATAGCTATATAATATACTATTAAATATTTCGCAGCATCATATTTGACCAGTTTGCGACGTTGACGCTATTAAATCTAGTTTATTTAAAACATAACCTTAAAATTTTAGAGTGAAAAGGTATTGGTGCTTTCTATAGCATCCACTTTTCCACAGTTTAAAAAACATATAAGAATTCAGTAAAAATTTCTTGATAAATATTTTATATTAAATATATTTTATTTCCAGTCTAAACTATGTTATATCAATACATTTTTTCCTGCAATAACAATATTTCATAATTTAAACGATAGTTATATACCGAAACGATATAAATATAAATTTATTGCATTAAAAGAAATGTCCACTATCTGGTTCAAATATTTCTATGATAAATGGTCTCAAGTTTCTTCTTTCCTAAGTTCTCATTGACATATTTTATGAAATATATTGTTTTTCTACAGTTAACTGTTATCGCAGTATCATCAAATATTTAGCTTTTGATTTATTGTTATGGTTTTATTTATTTATTTATGGTATTCAGCTTTAGAAAAAATGTAATGAAAAGATATTGTAAAGGGGTAGAATTATAGTATAAGATATCTGCAAAAAACAATATGAAAGCATTTATCATTTCGTGAGTAAATTTTCTGTATGTTTACATAGATTTAATAGCCCTCCATATACTTGAAAAAGTAGACGTTTCTAATTCACACTCTGTATACAAGACGTACTTCCTCTATTGCACTTCAACCAGAGTTCCTCAAAAATCCCTACTGTAGTGATTTGCTATATAGCTATATAGTTAGTTACAGCGTGGCCTTTGAAAGGGACGGGTGTAGCCTTCTTGAAACATTCCAGTGAAGCGAATTCGCCATCTTTTATGATGTGCCTTGTGTATTTTTGTTTTGCCATGTTCTATGATGTGCCTAGAGTATTTTAATATTAATGTATTATGTACAAGTTAAAGTGAACCATATATTTATGGTTATTAATCGTGTGAACTGTTGAATTTTAAGTTAATAATAATGGACGTTTGAAGATAATTTTTTTGTGTGTTTTTAATGATAACTTTTTATATTAGCGTGGAAATTACTACAGTAGTAATATATCAGTGATAGTGCGCAAGTCAGGATACATATCCGATTAGTACTTGCGCACTGGAAACCTTAGATTATATAGAGAAACCCTGGTTAATTATTCGGAAGAAAAAGACCAAATAAATAGACAGAGAGAGAGCTATATAGAATTTAGAGCAAGTAACTATATAGTAACTTGCTCTAAACTCTTATAATATTTTTTTATTGTTATAAGATGAATCTTCTTAGAATATTGTTAGAAGTTAGGTAGTCCACTCTGTATATTATAAATCTACCTATTTTATATTTTACTTGGTTGTAAAATTTTCTTAAATTAATGACTCGCTCTGTGGAAGAGACGTGTTAGTTGAATGAAAGCGACAATATTTCAGTGCGATATCTTAAGGCGATGACACGTAAATAAATAGGAAAATTTAGAAGAAAAGAAAATACTTTCTGTTATGTTTTTACGTTTTTTTGTTCTGTACTTTTAGAGAACTAACTGTAAAAATATAAGTGCTTCACAGAATATAGTATACTCTTATAAGCTTAATACATTTTTGCACAATTTTTGAATGTTTTTATAGTATTTTCTTATTTTCTTTTCTTTTCACTCAGAAAATTTCGTTGTATTTTTAATACTGAATGTTATTTATTAATACATATATTTTATTTATATCGCCACCATTGGTATTTAATACTTTACTTGCAGCAACCGAACCTGCGTATAGAAAAGTACACTGTCTTAATTTTATTTATTTGTTTAAATAATGTTTTGTTTATGTGAGTGTTTACTGTTAGTGACAATGACTAATCTTTGGCTTTAATTCTCTGTTCGAAAACGACGAAAATCCATCGTCGAAACGTCCCAGCAAAATTAGATAACAATTTTAGTCAGATCCAAAGCCCTATTCCCCAAAAATCAAAAAGCTAAATTATACAAATCGGGCAAAAACTTTTAATTTGATATAAATAAGAAATATGTATTTACAAATAAAATTTAGTATTAAAATTAGAATGACATGAGTGTGTAGAAAAATGTTAGTGAAGAATAAATTTTGAAAATTCTATTTCTTAAAGCTTTTCCTTTTTGGAAACACGAAGAGCATAATAAAGCAGGCGAATGTTGGAACAAATTATGAAGATTTTTCTTGTCAGAAAATATTGCCGACAAACCTAATAGTGCGTATTAAATTTATGTGAAGTAATTTCTTCTCTTTCTACTCACGTCAAAGCATAACTTATTTAAAGAGTATAGTAATATTTCAATGAAAATCTATTTTAAACAGATCATTAATGCTTTTCTTTGGTAAACGTTTGCCATTTTGAGAAGATAAAATCTTTTTTTATTAGTTTCTATTTATTTTTACCATAGAAAGTTTAGTGCAAATTGTGCTATTTCATTTATTTCTTTAACAATTACACTGTAAAAAGTAAAATGAACATTCAGTTACAAATGAATAGGAAATCGGAAGTTATTATTATCCTATACAATTTTAGTTTAAAAACAAGAAATATTTCACGTCCTTAAATATTAAAGTAAAGCATTAAAGCAAAAATTAAAGTACATTTGTACAGAATAATAACTTTCTATCCATTTGTAACTAAATATTTAGTTACAAATTGATAGGAAGTTATGATCCTATAAAAATGTACTTTAATTTTTGTTAAAAACACTATAGTTCTAAAGTCACGTACTTTAATATTTAAGGACGGACGTGAAATGTTGAGTTTTTTTAAGAAAAATTAAAGTACAATTGTATAGGATAATAACTTTTGATTTCCTATCCATTTGTAACTGAATATTCAGTTTACTTTTTACAGCGTATATATTTTTACTGTCTAATACTGAATACTAACTCTAAGGGAATATCCACAGCCTCACATAACACGCATAGTACATAAGAATGCTATGCCGTGATTGGCTTGATGTGCCGTCATGTATCTTGTAAGCCAATCACGGCATCGCATTCTTATGTACTATGCGTGTTATGCGAGGCTGTGGATATGCCTTAAAATGTGTTAAAAATATTCTGGTTTAAATAGGAAAAAAATTTTCCTAAAATCTATAAATCTGAAGGTAAACCTAATATTACGAGAGAATATCAATCTCAAGCTGTTCAAACATTAATAATGTAATAAGTATTACATTTAATTCCTTACATATTTTATTATTTATTTTAATTGGAAAATAAAATATATATGGATGATAAAACACGTTTTAGAATTAAATTATTATTTCTAGCTGAGCAAATTCTCGAATTCAAGATTTAACTCCCACAGTTTATTTTAACGAGAATTAAAATAATCTGCCGAATATAACGTAAAAGAGAAATTATTCACCGTATTTAAATTCCTTGATATTTATTTTTAATTAGTTTCAAAGTACCAGTGGCTTTTTTAGTTTAATTTTTTTTATAGATCTATAGATAGATCTAGATATAGGTTTTAAGAAAAAATGTTTTTTAAAATAGGTAAACAGTTTAAAGTGTCCTGAAAAGTTGGGATTTTTTGCCAAAGTGCAAATATAGGTTTAACTGTTTCAATTTTGCACTGTAAATGAAAATAATGGTAATTTCACAGAAAATAAAGTAGGTTATATGTTACCAGCAAAGAAAGTGGTAAATTTAAATCAGTACTGTAAATTCGCTGTTATCGGTAAAAGTGTGAATTTTTACCTGTGATTTCACAGTAATTTAAGCAGAGAATTTAATGAGTATTTCAAGCAGTATTACGGGCTCTTGTAAAAGTACCGGGTTTTCGGACCACATGCATGAATTTTAATGTAAAATTATTGTACCGCACTGTAAATAAAAATATGGTAATTTCACAGCAAATAAAGTAGGTTATATTTTACCAGCAAAGAAAGAGGTAAATTTAAATCAGTACTGTAAATTCGCTGTTATCGGTAAAAGTGTGAATTTTTACCTGTGATTTCACAGTAATTTAAGCAGAGAATTTAATGAGTATTTCAAGCAGTATTACGGGCTCTTGTAAAAGTACCGGGTTTTCGGACCACATGCATGAATTTTAATGTAAAATTATTGTACCGCACTGTAAATAAAAATATGGTAATTTCACAGCAAATAAAGTAGGTTATATGTTACCAGCAAAGAAAGAGGTAAATCTTAATCAGTACTGGAAATTCACTGTTATCTGTAAAAATGTGAATTTTTATTTTGGTAATTTTACTGCTATCTTTTGTAAAATGTAAGCTATAAGTATGGTAATTTTCAACCAATATTGTAAAAGTGGTTTTTGGACCACATGCATGAATTTTAATGCAAAATTATTGTACCGACAGGAAAAGAGCTGATATTTTACTAAACCGAGTAATATTGAGGTTAATTTTAATAAATATTGTAAATTCGCGTTCTGCCATGGTGAATTTTCTTTAATTATTACAGTTAATACTACTGAAAGATTGACGGACAAATTTCGAGTGTGCTTTGAATCTGGGAAAATATTCATCATTATCAATATTTTTAAATTTAATATTTGAACTGAAGTTGTCTGTAAGTTTCTGTTTTGATGTACTAGTTTCATTTGTTAAATTTTACTTTTTATCATAATCCTTGTTCAACATTAAAACTATAATAAATTAGGCTGTGAAGAAACACATTTTAAATGTAAACTTTTTTATAAATATCTTCGCAATAGGCAGTTAAAATGGTATTTTATTTGTTTTTATAAGTCATTTAACTATTACATATCTATGATAGCATATTGTATACGCAATTAATTTATTTTCATTTACTTTTATTTTCCGTTTAATGTCATAATATATAGGTTAACATCTCTCTTGGTAATGTAAATGTTTAGTGTTAGATGTTGCAGTAAATTGAGGTAGATGAACAATGACGATTAGACCTTAGACGTTAGATTAGACAGGGAAAAAAATTCTACCCAAAAAGGATAGAAGACATACATACACTCCCACTTCCACCCAACCAAACAAATTCTGTATTTGTTCTTTGTTGAACAAATACAATATTTACTTGGCCGGGCGAAAAGTGTAACTATATTATTTTTATTAAAGAAGTTACTGGCACCATCTAAATTTTAGTAGAATTATCTTATTCTACAGATTCACATTAGCTATGTTCGTTCGTGCCGCTCAGTGCTACACTTTCCGGTCAACCAAATAAATACTGTATTTGTTGTATGAAAAACAAATACAGTGTTAATTTGGTTGGCTGGAAAGTGTAGCACAAATGAGATAGAGATAGGGTAGACGTCTTTTCTTCCATAATTCTAGTTGTAGAGAGCTCCATTTCAAGCATTTTATCCAAAAATTTACATTTTAGTAAAAATTATGCTGAATTAAACGAAAATAAATGGGATATAAACGCTTAAGACCAAAATCTAAACTTATTCATAGTCAAGGACTGTCAAACCATTCGACTCAAATGTTTTGTAATTTGTAGGTTATGTTCAAAAGTTTTAAATTATTTGTTTATTTATGTATAATAACCAACGAACTAATAACTCTTCTTTCTAGAATAGGCATACCGTTAAAATAAAGTATCGCCAACATCTCAGTTTGTTTGTAAACAAAAAGTAGGTATATTCAGGCCTGAACAATAACAATTACCAGTATTGTTTTCTCTGTTAGAACAAAGATGTGCGAGTAAGACAGACGAATGTTTATGTTGCCGACGTTTTTGTCAGTTTTTACAAATGAAATACCTATTCTAGAGAGAAGAGTTATTAGTTCGTTGATAATAACTTATTATTATTATTAATAAGGTAAGTTAATTTTTGAAAGTGACGTTTTAGACGTCAAAAAAGTTCAACAGGACTATATAAGATGGCGCGAACTTTGAAAAAGTACACGAGCTTGTTGGTGTAAACAGTCATAAATATAGTTTTGCAGCATTTTAGTACCAGCAATAAAATAGTTCCTCCGATGTAAACTAAGCCAAAAATTGTGTAAAAGGTCGAGAAATGTAAAAGAAAACATGGTCAAAATTTTTGACTTGTCGATAATTTCAATACATCGGCATTCTTAGTAGTGCCGATGTAATTTAATAAATATTGATTTTGGGCTGAGGAGAATTACTTAAAATTAATCGAATAATGATTAATTAATTGTTTTAGAACTTTCGGGTCTTTTGTCGGTCCCATAAAGTTTGAGGAAATTAAACAATATGTCATTCCCGACACCTGGCCAGTTCCCTTAGTTTTAAGTTTAGTATTTGTTTTTATACTCTCCGCAGTTGGTATTATTTTTCTAGGACAATTTTAGAAGAAGAATTGAAGGCAAAAGAATTGATATGTTATAACGATGCCTTTCGTATACTACACAGACTTTCCCGCTACAATAGTGCTTCAGAAATGTTCGCGTATTCCGGAATTGACACGCTTGATGCTTTACGACGCAAAAAAGTTGCTAATTTTGTGAAACGCCTTTCCTGTACTCAAAAATCTTTTCTCCAGTCCTTATTTGACTCTGACCTGGCCTTTAACTCTACGTTAATTTCTACGTGGCGCCTTCTTTTATTTACACAATAATTTTGTTTTTTTTTTGTTTTGTAAATGCTGTTTTTAATGGTTAATATTAATGTTATTTTTTTTCTTTGTACATAATATGTATATTATATAGCATAATCATGCTGGAATAAATAAATAAATATAAATAAAATATGAAGGCAAAAGAATTGATTGAAGGGTCTTACCATAAAAGTAAGATATATCGAAGATAACCTTGCTGTCTGATTTTTTTTCATTTGTCACCTGAAAAGAATGCAAGGAATGCAAACACGCCTATTGAACACGATCTTTTGCATACCAGCTTCCCCTTACTTCATTCCCTCGGTGCGAGTTTTAACACTAGTTCAAATTCGCTTTTTATAAGGCGAACAAACCAAGTATAAATTAATATTAACAAAGACTATCCAATAAAATACGACGTATTTTATATTTTGACGGCTTGTTTTAAGTTTAATATTTGTTTTTTAAAAAGTTTTCACTCCTCGGCGACATATTGTGTCGTGAAATCGGTATCAAGTATCACATCACATACTCCAGGGGTAAAAATCGTAACACAGCATGCTTTGTAACCAGGCAGCCAACTGTAAGAGGTGATTTTCTAAAACTGTTTGAAAATGGTTCAATCAAAAGCCATTGTTCTATTCGATTAGAGCTTACAATACAATTTTAAGTACTTCTTTGTAAAGTTTTAAGCTTTTGATAAGTCTCTTTAATCTGAATTTTTGTTCGACAACGTCAAAAGTCAAAAGCAAATAAATTTTATATGTATTTATGATGTGTTAGTATATCTATACAGGGTTTATTAAATTAAGAGAATATTTTTACAACCCTTACAAAAAAATAAATTATAAGAAGTATTCTTTACTGTACATACACTAAAAAAAAATACATTGAATAAACCAAATCAATAGTTACTCAAGCGAATGAAGCTTTTGATGGATGTCAGAGAATTCTAAGAATATAACTTTTTATATAGGGTTTCTCATTTTCTTTTGGATCAATGTAACACGAGTTTATGTAAAACATCAACCTAAGTTACAAAAATGCTTTGATGTAAGAGAATTTGATGCTGTGGTCGAATAGTAAGAGCATAGGCTTTTCAAATCTTATGCTCCTTGTTTGAAAAACTAGTCGGCACAAAAATGTAGAATTCATACTAAGAACTGACCTTTTCTTTGGCCAAAGTGTGAGAATATTTTGCTAAAATTTACTTTATAAGCCCTAAGAATAAATGACAAAGAAATCAATTATTTGTCCTTAATGTGACCTCTGTTCTTAGTGCAGAATGTAATTATTATTTAAAATATTAATTAAGAAGAAATTAGATTATGGTCAGACATGCTTTTTATTTTATTTTCCTTTGACATATTTCCTTTTGTTAAAATCCACCCACATTTATATTTAAATTTATTCATAAGAGATAATGATATGGTATTCCCCAAGGAGCAGTATTGGGACCGATTAGATTACTATGACAAATTAAACCTCTTTTTAATCATACATACTAAATGACTCACTAAAGATCGTGTGAACTACGATCCCCTATTTAGCCAAATTAATAATTATCTTAACTTGAAGTGTGTTTACACTGTCTAAGCGATTTAAAAACTTAAAACGTATTTATTTATTTGATGCTAATGCGATTCAACACACCTTAAAAATTCTTTCCTGTTTCTTGAGATATTTCGATAAAAAGGGTGTTAAATATCAGGGGTAGATTAAAGACTGGGGAAATAACATGTGCTAAGTATAAAAAGCCAGCCAACTAATAAAATTTGATACTTGAACTTGAATGAAAAAATCTGATACATTATACGGAACCGTATTAATAAGAAAACGCTCTTGGTGGCATGGTGGCTTGATAAATTTAGAAATCTTATAAATTCAAACATGTCTATATGCATTTGTAATCCTATATAACGTAACGTAACACAGTTTAAAATAGATTAACGCAATACGCTCATTAAAATGTGCTTGAGTCTTTGATCCGCACCACATTATGTTACATATCAAAACTTCAATGTAAACTATTATTGCTGGAAAATTGTTGTGTTTATGGGGGATTTAATGAAAAAAAAACATTTCCTTTGTAAAATTTACATCACCATTGCTGTAATATGATTGTTTGGATCCATAAATAGCTTTTTAACTGTCAAGATTATTAGGGTCCCTGAAAAAAGTGATGTGAAGTCGTTTAGGGTTCCTAATATTTAAAAACTTGCAATCTTTTAAAATTAGAATAGAAGTGGAAAAAGAAATATAAGTGAATTAACAACAGTTGTTAAACATTACTTAAAATTAAATTCAGTCACTTTAAGTGTGTTAAATTTAATAATGACATGAAAAATATTGACGCCACGAAACAAATAATTTAGAACGCATTAATAGAGGATGACATGATTGGCATATTAAGATTCTAAATTTTGAGAAGGATTATTTAAATTCATATTCATGAAGCCTACTTAATACTTTTTTTATAACGCTTTGGACTTTTTATTCACGTTTGGACTTTTTATTCACGTTTGGACTTTTTATTCACGTTTGGACTTTATTCACGTTACTTTTGTTACAAACAAGGTCTTAAAAGTAAGTATGTATATGATTATCGTTTTTTAAAAATATGTATATCAATAAAAACAAAATTTAAAATTATGTATATCCCTAGTCGGTTCCCTTTATGTATACAGAGCGGTCCAAAAGACACCACCCCCCCCCCTCTTAACTTTTGAACGAGTTAAGATATCGACTTCAAATTTAGAACTCTTAAATAAGACAACTTAAACTATCTTTAAGCATATATTTGATACTTTTACCTCTTAAAATGTGGGCAGGGGTGTATGGGGCGACATTTTTTTAAATGGAAAGGTGGGTCGTGTGATACATCATTTTAAAGCTTATAAAATTCTCCATTTAACGGTATATTTTTTATTTTTTTTAATTTTTTTTTTTGGGTTTAAAATAGGGTTGAAAATGGGTATTTTTGTCAAAATTTCTCTAAAAAATCCAAACAATTTTTTTAAAATGCCTAATTTCATAATGAAAAAAAGTAAATTATACTTTTAAACTAATTTTACTTGACATAAATAAAAATTAACAAAAAAAAACTTAAAAATTTATTTTTTTAGCACAAAAAACTGAAAAATCAAAACCTTAAAAAAACATGTTTAAAAAGTTTAAAAATGTATGGTTATATAGAGAATTTTAAAGGCTTTAAAATGATGTATCACACGACCCCCCTTTATATTTAAAAAAATTCCCCCCATGCCCCCCTGCCCACATTTTAAGAGATAAAATTATCAAATATGTGCTTAAAGATAGTTTAAGTTGTCTTATTTAGGAGTACTAAATTTGAAATCGATATCTCAACTCGTTCAAAAGTTAAGAGGGGGGGGGTGACTTTTGGACCGCACTGTATAAAACAAATCAATGGTTTCTATCGCATGAAACTCTTGAAATATACTATTAATAATACAATAGCAAAATTATGTATCTCTTCAAAATACTGGGTAGATTACCACCCCTCTTATTCAATTATATGTCTATAAGCGAATTAATAATGGAAGATATCGTGCATGCGGTTAGACATCATGCAAGAGTTAATAAAACAAATTCAACACGGCACGATATTTGATTTTAATTTCATATTTCAAAAAGTCTATTCTTTTTTTACTTATAAAAGGCTTTAGCATTAATTTTTATGCTTTCTCTAATTAAGTAGTTGTTTGTAGTAAAAAATTTGAAGTAGCTTTAATCAATGGGTTCAACAGCATCAAAAGCTCTAAACTCACTTTTGGACCGACGTTTTTTTACAAATTAAGAGGTATTTGAGATGAAACTCATAACACAGGGAGTATTATGCAAAACAATAATCATGTAATTTGCCATATCTGTATCAGTTTTCCAGATAAATTAATTAAATACATAATGTAATCTTGTTGCAGGAATGTTCCTAAAACTTCTGAAGTTTTTATTATTAAAATGTTCTTAATATTAAACCACCGGTGAGTGCACTTCGATATATTACAACCAGTGATAGATTACCAATATTAGTAACATTTCCCCAAATTTATCTATAACGAGGTTAAATGTCACAAGCTGTAAGATCATCCATTCCTAATTTATACTGAGGGTGCATTTGAGTCGATCCACCTAGCGGTGGTCTTAGCCCCATTGCAAGAGTTATTTGCGCTCCTAGTAGAGATAAGTAAATTTTTCTGTGTGATGTCGTAGCGGAGCTGAGGTCCATAAACACGACCGAATACAGAAAAAACTTACCTAGGAGTACCGCATTACAGTTTTCTCACTACCAAAGAGTTAAAATTTAATTTTATTAATAATATTTTTTACATTTATATGTGTGACAATTCAACAAATCATTTTCTAGGGAATCACACTATAAAATTAAAAATAGCAGTCTTGTGTCTAGATGTCCCCCTGCGGTAAGTGTCGGACACTTAGTGTCCTTGCATGGTAAATCGTTTTTTCTGTATTTAGTTACGATTTTGTTTGTATTGATTTCATCTATCACTAAGTGTGCTCCACATAGTACTTCCCATTACCAAAAAGTCTACTTAATCAAAAAGTGCTTTCCATTACTGTCGACTTTTTGATCAAGTTATGTCAACTTATCTTGTTGGTAGTGAGAAATAGTATATTTCTAACCTAATAAAAAAATAAAATATTTCCAACTCGAGAGATGCTATTTGGCCGAGGCGCAGCCTAATTTTATTAACAAGTATACATAAATAACACATTACCTCGTAAAATTCACCATTTTAAATGATCTTCTACAGAAATTTTGCAGATTTCTAACGTCACCATTAATTTCAACTAAATAATAATATAAATAAGTGGCTCGTTGTTATTTCCTATTATCAGTCTCGGTATGAACCATATAATATATAAATAAATATTATTTCTTATTGTTTTTCGTAGAAATAAACAAAAATGTTAGGTTATTTTATTCGCAAACTTCAACTGTTTACAGACAAGGCTGGAGTTTCGCCATCTATGAGGTATAACCAAAAGCTTAAAAACAGGTTAGATATGAATTCATTTCTAACCTTGGTTAAAAATGAAAAGCTTTTTTAACTTTAAAAGAAGTAAACATAAATGATAGATTTTGCAACTTTTTATTAAGGACGATTTTCTGTATGCTTGTGAGAAAAAGTATTTATTTTTTCTGTCCCTACTCTGACATCGCTAGATAGAGAGACTCTAGGGTACATCCCTGGTTCATTAATTTTTTATCTGTTCAGCAAGACGTAGTGCTATAATGTTTACGGACCGAAAATGAACCTCTGATATAAATTTTTAATGATCTGGGATTAAAAAAGGCAATTTCCTAGAACGCTTGCAGAAAATGTAAATATTAACCGATTTCTCCGAAAATTATAATTATGTATTAAAATGATGAGTAACTTAATATTTAAAATGGTTTCATCCAACCGTTTTATTAATGAGACCACTTTACCAAAAATTAAAAAAAAAATCGTTAAATATACCGGGCAGCAAAAGTTTGTTAACCACTTTGCACATCGCCAAAAAAAAACAAAATAAAAGTATATTTATTCTAACATAAAAACAATAGTTCGTTTTAAAATTATAATCATTGCACTTTTAGCGTAAATGCTCAAAATGATCCCTATCATGCAAAATCGTAGAGTGTTAAATCCGGCGAGGGTGCTTTTATAAATTCGCAGTGTTACCAAACTTTTGCCTCACCCTGTACATAAATATATATTTTTTTAATTTTGTCTAAAAACTATATCTTGTTACATGATTCTTGTACGTGTTTTGATGTACTGAGGCCCGTTAGTACCAACGAACTAACAACACTTCTCTCTAGAATACGTATACCGTTAATATAAAGTATCGCCAACATCTCGGTTTGTTTGTAAACAAATAGTAGGTATATTCAGGCGTAAACAATAACAATTATAAGTAACTGTTCATGTTGTCTCTGTTAGAACAAAGCTGCGCGAGTAAGACAGTCAAATATATATGTTGGTTACGTTTTTTTCAGTTTTTACAAATAAAATGCCTATTCTAGAGAGAAGAGTTACTGGTTCGTAGGTTAGTACCAATAATAGTTTAAAAATGAAAAGAAGAAGTAAAAGAAGGAGAGGAAGACGCATTATTAAAAATCTATAGATTAAAACTTACGACAGAAGATCAAGAGTTTTGGATTACCCTGTATTCTTAAATCCAGATCTAAAGGTCTGTAAAGTTTTATATTTATGCAATAAACTATCGATTTAATTAAATCACTAATTTAGGGTAAAATCGTAGAGATTTAGAGATATTTTCCATTCTTGTAGGAATTCCATTGAAATAGATATCTTTCGGCTCGAACAAACTTATCTATAGACCTTATAAGTTCTAGTATTACCAAAAGATAGTTCACTAAGTTAAATTTCCATACTTCACTTATCTCTAGAGGAATCATTTATTAGTGTAAGACGATATCTTGATATTTAAATTCTATTTTATAAAGCGAAATGTCAAATTATATTTCAAATATATTGTTATATAAAGCACAAAAGATTTCAGGTTGTTGTTTGAAACACAGCAAAGTAAATTCAAACCAATTACCTACGTACTTAAAAAAGTCTAATGTCAAAAAGAAGGCGCGCCGATAAACTAGTTTTCTTGTTTATCGACTGCGCCAATTATTTTATTGTACTGCTGGGTAATTCCAGCAAATCGTAAGCTGCAGATTATTATTAGCTAGCTTATGGATTTCATAAGTTATCATGCCCACAAGATTTCTCGGACAGAACGACCGCTAAAAATAATATATCGACCAAAAGATCGACCGATTCATTGACCGAAAATTTCTTCTTTATTTGCTCGAAATTGATTTATATCGACATAAAACGTCATAAAACGCAAAAGTACGCAAAAATATTAAACTTTTGCACGAATACAAGGCTTTTATATAGTTCTTCCTATCCTGGAGAATACCAGTTTAATCAATGCGTTAAGGTCTACGGAACAAGAATTTACCCGATTTTTGTAATTTGCCTGCTACTGCAGACGACGGTCCACTAAAAACTGGACCCTATCAGAAAACACCAAATTATTGATTTGTCTTTTTTAAAGTTTTGCCTTTACCACGTTGTGTATTTTAAAGAAAATAATATGTTTGGTAGCATTTCTTAGGAAATTTGAATCAAGGAATTAAAAAAAATGGTAAAATTTGAGGTAGTGGTTAAGGGGTGCTTGTAATGGGTAAGATAATTAACAGATATCCAAACCATGTGGGGTTCTATATAATATATAGAACCCCAATTTAAATAATTATGCAAAAACGTTAAGTATTTACTACGGTAACAAATTCATTTAAAATTCATCTTTTTAAAAGTCTTTATTTAACTTGTCTTCTTTTGCACTTTTAGTAAACCACAGTAAAGGGTGATTGTTTGATATTTTGACGTACCTTGATTAGATTTCCCACCACACAGTAGACATGCCAATATGAGGAAAGTGATTGACAGGGTCTGAAGCCAGGGGATCCCCGCCATTGTAACTGGGGAAAAGATCTTCTGTTTCAACTTCGAGGGGGTCACAGTGACATATCATCAAAAACACCACGTTTCCATCACGGTTGGCTGTCACATTTCTCTTCACTGATTAGATGCCTTTTTTAATCTGTAACAGACAAAAAACAATATAGTTAAGGGATATATGGGAATAGGGTGGACCTTATATTTTTTTATTATGTTAAAATTTTCATTTAGTTGACTAGAAAATTCTGAAAATATGAGAGTGATCAAACTTTTCTAAGGGTACCCAAAAATTCATAAAATTACCCATAAATCGTAAAAAGTCGTTGAAAATTGTCTGTAATTTTAAAATAATAAAAAAAATAAAAGATCCACCCTATTAAGGGATATATGGGAAACGTTTCAGTGACATTGATACAGAGATAAGGGGGAATTCTTGGCACTTTTTTATTTAATTAGAGAGATCTTAAGTAGTATAGGAAAAAGTCCGAAGCTAAATTAATAGATAAATATATATTTATGACTTTCCATGTGAAAAGGAGCCCTAAATTTGGGTGGCAAGTTAGATGAAACATAATTTATGATTAAATAAAAAAATATATAGATCTTTATCACCAAGGATGACATAGCACAAGAAAGTTTATTCAATTATTTGAGGTTATGTAATTTTTTCTTAAAAACAAGTGATTGTTTCCTTACGTCACACACAAAAGACGTATAATATATGTCAAAATGTCATATTTCTAGGTAATTGAAAATAAAGTTTAGTGCCTTATAGACGGCAAACTATTAAAATCTATAAAGAAATTGCGCTGCTCTACTACAGAATTTTTACAAATTTGTCTCGAAGCCTAGTACCGACACGGCAAATCAAATTATAAATGAAAATAAAGTTTAGTGCCTTATAGACGCCAAACTATTAAAATCTATAAAGAAATTGCACTGCTCTACTACAGAATTTTCACAATCAATGAGAAAATCCCTACCAAAATGTCATATAGCTGCTATTTCACGCTTTTTTGCGATCATCACCAATTTGTACGCTCCCGATACAGTTATACTTATTTAAAATTTTCAACAGTCGGTGCGAAAGCCACCAAACCAATATATGCTCACTGATGATCGCAAAAAAGCGTGAAATAGCAGCTATATGACATTTTGGTAGGGATTTTCTTATTGATTGTGAAAATTCTGTAGTAGAGCAGTGCAATTTCTTTATAGATTTCTAGGTAATATTGATTAGGTAGTTTTTGAATTTAATAACCTTACTACAATAAGGTATTAGAAACAATTTATAACTCATAAATAAAGGTCAAATATAAGCACTGCTTAATAAGCAGTTCTCATGTATTATTATAGGGTAATATTCTTTTACAATAATATCATAAACTAATTTATTACATTATAATATTGGGCCATAAACGTACTTTTACAGTAAATAAGAAGGGTCAAATGAAATGTTTCTGTATATACAGTTCTGTTACATAAAAAGTTACCACTTTGTCTAAACTAATTTCAGTATAGATCTGTTGCACAGATGTTTCCAGCGCGAAAAAAAAACAATTGATTATACCCAAGGTTATGTCAACATGAAAAAAATTAGGTTAGCTTGACTTTCAAGCAGCTGTTCTCCTAAAGCTGAGAATGCACCAGAAGGGTCCTTCAATTATTTGAGGTTGTGTGACTTTTTCTAGATACATTGACCTATTGCTGTCAAAAAAGCGAGTTTAACTAAGAAGTACTTGCGGTCATAATGCACAAAAAGTTTTTGAGATACCCAAACCACGCGGCTGAATTCACCAATTCTTAGAGGTACGCGTACCGCCTATCTATCTTCCTCTTTCTTGTACGCAGTCCTTCATATTTCCATGTTTCTCCCTACCAGGTTATGCCGGCCTCTCTGCGCGACAAAGAAAAACCTGATCGGTTAAAAGTTTGTTTTTGTAAATGCACTCGTTTGTAAATACCAAATACGTTTACTTTTTTGTTGTTGTATTCTATGCAATATATAGTGGTTGGCGCATATACAACTATTTATTGTTGTATACTATAACATAATTACGTCAATAATTACGCTACTAATCTGTCAAATCACTAACATTAATAACATTTGTTTTATACACTGTAAAAACTGCATGTAAAAATACATGAATTTACATAGTACGGAATAGTAAATTTACTATTCTGAACTATGCATAATTCATGAATTTATGTAAAAGAATGTAAAATAATGTAAAAGAATGTAAAAGAATGTAAAAGAATGTAAAAGAATGTAAAATAATGTAAAAAAATATATTTACATTGATTTACATATTTTTACATGATTTTACAATGTCGGGCTATATTATTTTAAGACGCGCGTACGCTTTGGACAATAACCAAGAAGGCGTCGCATCATGAGACGGACCGTTTAATATTGTTATTGCTAGATAGATAGCGACGCATGCACTAGGTTAAAGTGTTAAAAGTGTAAAAAAGGTAAATATTATGTATGTACGATATTTAAATGCTTTATTTGTGGCCTAAAATTTACGTTCATTATAAATTACGATCTTTATCAACCAATAGATCTTTAAAGAAAGATGTAAGCAGTTTATACTCGTATTAAGGGTGCGAATAGTTTGGTTTATTAAATCAAATGAACTTTACACTACGACATTTCAAAAAAGCTTTGACACAGAGACTTGTAATTTGGAACAAACATTTTCTAAGTAGTAAATATTTTTTTTTTTTAATTTCAAGTCCAAACCATTCTGGACTATGTAATTTTTAGCGTTCCGGTCTATGCAAAATATTACCATTCTGGACTATGTAATTTTTAGCTTTCCGGTCTATGCAAAATAATACCATTCTGGACTATGTGATTTTTACCGTTCCGGTCTATGCAAAATATTACCATTATGGACTTTTTACCATTCCGGTCTATGGCAACATATTACCATTTACGGCCTATGTAATTTAATGTAATTTATTTTTACCGTGTACATGAATTTGCCTACCATGGTACCAATATATAAACCGAAAGTATTTTTAGTGGTACTTTTTCATGTGGGCTCTTCCAAATAATAAAGGTTTTCTAATAAAATATAGTGCACTGGGGAACCTTTATTATGATTGGTGAAATTGACGATTGGGATTCGTAATAAACAAGGTTAGTGGGTATTTATTTTTATGGTATACAAACAATATATACAAATATAGTATATTTACCCTTTCATTTGCAAGATTGGGGATTGATCTTGGGATTTCTCAATCAGATTTAATCAAAATACTTAAATGAATCATTATTAATGATAATTGAAACATTAAAAATATTTTAAAATGTTTATTAAACAAAAATTGAGACTAAACAATTTAGCGTAAACAAATATTCAATTTTGCTTGTAAGAAATTTAATGCAATATGGAATAAGGGAACGTTCAAGTATTACGTAACACTCCTAGTGGGGGTGTTGGTGGGAGTCATTTTGGAGTGTTACGCCCATGTTAATGGTATAGGAAAATAGCGTTACAGGGAGGGGTCCAAAATGATCAAAATTTGCGTTACGTAATACTTGAACGTTCCCTAAGAAATAAATAAAAAGTCGAAAATCGCCAATAAATATTTTGTGGACAGAAGTGCTGTCACCAAACGTTTAAAAATAGAGTTATGGTATCTAAACCTTAAAAGCACAAATTTAGGTATAGTGACGTCTGAAACGTCCAAAAAGAAACTGAATCTGTTTAAATAATAATAAAAAAAAGTGTTAACACTAGTGTTGATAATATTAAGGATTGTATTCTTTGCCCATATTTTTTTTGTCCAAATCTTCGATTAAACTAATAAATCTCTGAAGTTAACATGAAAATACATTTAAATTAAGAAACAATGTTTTTGGTTCTTTATTGCGTTTCATTTGATATCAGAAAGTCTTGAAACAATTCTTGAAACATAAATTAAACAAATAAAGTATAAAATGGTTTAGATAAAACAGGCCATTATTTAAAAATCGTGGGATGAGCTCTTAGTCTAAGAGCCGGGAACATTTTCAATAAGTTATTTTTTCCTAGCTGAACTTTACATATCGTCGGCTAAGAGGCAAATTTACCTAATCCTTTTTTTTTTGCAAAATCTGTATTTTTACAGAATCGGATATAAAATTTCTTACTCTATGTTTCTGTTTAAAATTAACTTGTATTAAATCAATACCTACTGATAAAAAGGATAAAAACTAAATTGTAGGTAAATACCATATAGGTTGCCAAACTTTGAATGTAATTTTCTGGTTTGTAAAAAAAACTCGGATTTTTTGGCAGGTTTTAATGCGTCACTTTATTATATGGCTAACGTTTCTCCCCTCTTTGGGGGCTTTATCAAAGCTAAAAATTATGTGAGCGTAGTTGAACATTATGGAAAAGGTTCCTTTTCCATAATGTTCAAGTTTATAATATATATAACTACGCTCACATAATTTTTAGCTTTGATAAAGCCCCCAAAGAGGGGAGAAACGTTAGCCATATAATAAAGTGACGCATTAAAACCTGCCAAAAAATCTGAGTTTTTTTTTTTTTTTTTTACAAACCAGAAAATTATAGATAAAAACTAAACATTTTAGAGGTAAAATTACCTAAATCGATCATAAAATTGTAAGTAAAGCACGCAAGTGTTTTAGCTAGACTTTTAGATGACATTTCTCATCATTGACATCAGGCAGTAATATAATAGGGATACTTTTCAATTAAAACTTAATAGTTTCGTACAGAAATTGATTATTATATTTATAGATATAATAAGATATACAAAAATCTTTATAAATATCATGATTTTAAACTAGATTCCATATCCCCTTATGTATGGCATTAGGTTTATATAAATTTACCTCTAAAATGTGTTTCACTTTTAAAATGTCAAGAACCTATACCGATTTTTGTTAAATTTAAAATAAAATAGTTAAGAATGAAAGGATTTAAATCCATTAACGAATTAAGTGATCTTTAAGGTACCAAAACAATATTTATGGTAAGTATAAAGCGGCAACATAAATTTTAAAATCGTTTTTTACGTTTGGACTTTTTGAAAATATTGAGATAGGTAAATTTACTTCTTAGCCGACGATATATCTTAAGTATATTCTAATTAAGATATTTACAAATTTCTAGGTTCTGGATTATGTTTTTTGGCTGGTAGAAGCCCAAAAACAATATTAATATAAGGTACTTTATATTTTTACAAACCTATTTTTAACATGCCAAATCATACACTTTACATGTATTACATATTTTCATAGTTACATACAATTAAGGGGTAAAAACAGTGTTTTAAAGGTTGCTGATATAATAAATCAGATATGATTTTTTGAAAAAATATTTAGATCTGTTATATGGCAAAGGCACTTTTTAAAGACTGTTTTTACCTTTTTTCCCCAGAATTATTGTATTTAATTATGAAAATAGCTTAATTCGAATGTAATAAATGTAATGTATATGACTCGGTAAGTCAAAAATTAGTATTTAGCACCTTTTTTGATCTTCTAGCTCCCAAAGGAACCGGATCCACAACTTGACAAATTTTAAATAGTTTAATTAGAATCAGGGGTACTCCAAAGCGATTTTATTGGGGGGAGGGACAAATATTTCCCAACTTAAAATTGGGAAATTTCCCAACTCCCAAACATTTTTTTTCCCCTAACCAAAAATTTTGTTGATTAAAAAAAAGGTCCTCATTTCTAAAAAAATACCCAACTACACCTACTACTTCAATTTTACCAACTAAAGAAAGAAGCTTTACAATTTCCCAACTGTACCCCTTAATTTTCCTAATTTTTCTACCAATTTCCGAAATATACCAATAAATTTACTCAATTTTAACAACTAAACATTGGATTTTCCCAACTGAACATTGGATTTTCCCAACTTGAGAATGATTGTAGGTGGCGCCCCTACCCTCTTTTCCCATGGAAGCACCCCGGATTAGAATGTACCTTAAGTACCTTAAGTATATATAAAATTCAGCCCGAAGAAAATAACTTATTAAAAATGTTTACCAACTCTTCAACTATCTGCAGTGGCCTTTTACTATCTATTTCTTTTTTTCCTTGATTTATTTATTGTACAATATTGTATTTTATAAAAATGTCTTTATATGAATACTATAATAAAGATAACATATTGTTTAGTTGTTTATTATAATGATGGGATGTACCGAATTGTTAAATAACATTCAATAATAGGTATACTTTCTATCTATTACAATTTTTTGTGATTTATCTTTGTTACAATGTATCCTAACAATGAGAAAAGAGAAAGATTAAAATTCGATAATAATAAACCAGGTTTTGTACTTCCTTGTATTTATTCTAAAAAACCTGCAACATCAAAATACCATTTCTGCATAAAAATTACTATGTTGTGAATTAATTTTATGCTTTATTACTTAAAATGTGTAAAAGTCTTTAAATCAGGAATGCTTATGTCTTAAAGTAACAAGAATAAACAAATGAACATCATGGCAGGTTTTCTTAGTTTTCGCATTGAAGTAGTAATGTCAAAAATACTTATAAAAAATATCAATTTGGTTTAGGATATATTAGAAGCATAATATGATATGAGAAAAGTAGTAAAAGACTTAAAGGAAGTAGAAGCAAAAGAAGAAGAAGAAGAAGAAGAAGAAGAAGAAGAAGAAGAGGAAGAAGAAGAAGAAGAAGAAGAAGAAGAAAAAGAAAAAGAAGAAGAAAAAGAAGAAGAAGAAGAAGAAGAAGAAGAAAAAGAAGAAAAAGAAGAAAAAGAAGAATAAGAAGAGGGAGAAGAAGAAGAAGACGAAGAAGACGAAGAAGAAGAAGAAGAAGAAGAAGAAGAAGAAGAAGAAGAGGGAGAAGAAGAAGAAGGAGAAAAAGAAAAAAAGTAAAAAAAGAAGAAAAAGAAGAAGAATAAATAGAAACTAAAAATGATAATTTGGTAAATAAATATGGTAGATATTGACAGTAAGACAATAGACGTAAACGTGAAATGAGAACTGATGTTTGAGTGTATTTCTTCTCTACCTTCTTTGGGAATCAAGTCTTACCATAAATTTCTTTCCCATCAAATTTTATAAGCTTATAAAACTATAAAACTAATAATCAAATTCATTACAATATAATATTTACAAGAATTAAATAGACTAAGTTATATGCCAAAAAATATGCTAAGAGCACAGAAATGTAATGAAACATTTGAACGTGCTATAAACAGAAAAATATGGTTATAAATAATAATTAATAAAATGAATTAAACAAATAAATAATATAATAAATATCGTTATTATAATGTCTTTATCCAATACATACAGATAATAAGACAATTACCAGCTTTATTTTAAATAGATAAACTAAATAATAACCCCCGCGTGGCTTTTACTTTATTTAGTGGATAATTATTTATTTTACCCACTCAACTGTCACTTGTCAAATTATTTTCTTTTAAATGTCATTAAAATTATTAATAAAAATATGAATTCCTAAGCTATTTATTGGATAAAACCTTGTAGGGCACTCATGGGTAAACCGATATTGCCCTCTCGAAAATTAACCTGCTTGGCTGACGCCTCGCTAGTTAATTTTCTCATGGGCAATATCTTACTTTACCCACTAGTACCATAAATAACTATTAACAATCATAATTAGTTATATTGTTCAAATATTTTTAACATTTCGAGTATTGCCAATCGAGGTAATTAAGGTAATAACAGAGTAATAAACTATGCTGCTCTCATATTGCATCAACATTCTCCCGACATAATTATTTACCATTTTGATTTATTACTTATAATCAGATATCCAAACTGTTAATCTGATGAAAGGTAACTCTCATATATCACTGACATATTTGCTCTACCTATATCGACTTTCATACATTACAGGATCGTAAATGGTATTTTTTTATCCTATATACTGAGAATTTGTTACCGAATCCAAATACTGAGCTATACAGGGTTATTCTTTTAAATACACTGCCGCGCATTAAATTCCGGACACCTAAAAAATTGACATTTTTTAAATTCAAATATTTCGAAAACTAATTTATGGATTTGACTGATTCTTTTTTTGTTTTGAAGCTTAAACATTCTCTACTTTTGTTTGTTTTAAGAATGATTAATTTTTTTTTTTCGTATTAACAGCAACAAATAATGTACAACTATGTTTTTTACCCCATCTTCTAGGACTTGCATGGTACGCCACTGCAACTGTTTATCAAATTATTAAAGTCTTTCTTATTGCCGCAGTTTTAATGAATATTTTCTTTTTTATTTTTTTACATTTGTACTTCTGGTTTAGGAGATATCAGGATTTTCCTGAAGGTTGTCATTTTTTGTTAACTTAAAAAGTACTACATGAATTTGATTGATGCTGTGCTTTAAATTTGCAGCTTAACCGAGTTACGTTTTTCTTCTAATCAAGTTTATCAAAAACATAAATTGGGTTTGAAAAACTTGAGTAGAAGAAAAAATAGGGTCACCCCGTCCGGCGGCAGTTCTGCGAAATCACCGTTAAGCCTCCGTCGGCAATAAAAAGTTGCCCCGGGATGAAGAAACTGTCAAAGAAGAAGTAAAAGACATGAGCTTTAAATAAAAAACTCTGCTGATTTAGTACTTTTTGAGTTGACTGAAAAAATGACAACTTTCAGGAAATTCCTGATATCTCCTAAACCAGAAGTAAAAAAGTAAAAAATAAAAAAGAAAATATTCATTAAAACTGCGGCAATAAGAAAGACTTTAATAATTTTATAAACAGTTGCAGTGGCGTACCATAGTACTAGATGGGGCAAAAACATAGTTGTACATTATTTGTTGCTGTTAATACGAAAAAAAAAAAAATAATCATTCTTAAAACAAACAAAAGTAAAGAATGTTTAAGCTTCAAAACAAAAAAAGAATTAGTGAAATCCATTAATTAGTTTTCGAAATATTTGAATTTAAAAAATATAAATTTTTTAGGTGTCCGGAATTTAATGCGCGGCAGTGTAGTACACCCCCGTAACTTTTGAACGGGATGAGATATAAAGTTCATCGTTGGAAAGTGAATATCATGACATTCACTTTCCAATCACACAATAAAAACAATCATTTGCAAAATTTTTTAATTTCTTAGCGCTAGGGGGTCAGTGGGGGACAAAATTTTAAATAGATCATATCATTTTAATGAGATTAACATTCTGCGTTTAGTTGAATAACTGGATATTTTTTAGTTTTTTTTCAAGATTTTTTAATTATTCAAAATTTTAATATTTTGTGCATAAATATTAAAAATTGATAAAATAGATAAAATTGATAAATAATTATTTCGACACTCCCATCTAACAAGGATGTAACTCAAGTTAGACCCATTTTGAGTTATACATAGGTAAACGCCTTGAAAAGAGATACACATGGTGGTACTACTTAGATTTCTCCACAGGCCATTTTAACCAAAAGTTTACCTAAAAACACTAAAGTAAGAAATTCTAAACTAGAATATTATTGGAGACAAACAATAAATAAAAAATAAATACTTATACAGTTAAATAGGGAATTTTATAAGCTTTTAAATGATGTATCACGTGGAAACCTTTTCCACTTCAATCATTTGCCCACCCTTAAATACAAAAAAAAAATATTTTAGAAATTTAGCTGTCGTCAAAAATGACAATATATGAGTTACGGCTTTGTTGCTTGGAGGTATCGATTTAATAATTATAATTAGTCTTAAAATAAAAATACACCAATCGCATTAAGTTATTTTCATAGTTATACAAAATAATTTTGGGGCCAAGGGGTAAAAACAAAAAAGTCTTTAAAAATTGCCTTTGACAAATGACATGTTTTTTAAAGAAATGAAAATTTATTTATATTTATGAAACGAATTTGATTTTAATCATTTTAAAATAATTGTAGGTAAATACCATATAGGTTGCCAAACTTTGAATGTAATTTTCTGGTTTGTAAAAAAAACTCGGATTTTTTGGCAGGTTTTAATGCGTCACTTTATTATATGGCTAACGTTTCTCCCCTCTTTGGGGGCTTTATCAAAGCTGAAAGATAACAACTATTGTTAATAACAATAATAATGATAATATATAACAAAAATATTTTTTGCCTGTATTGAATCCCATTTTACCTGAAAATGGGATTCGATACAGGCAAAAAATATTTTTGTTATATATTATCATTATTATTGTTATTAACAATAGTTGTTATCTTTCAGCTTTGATAAAGCCCCCAAAGAGGGGAGAAACGTTAGCCATATAATAAAGTGACGCATTAAAACCTGCCAAAAAATCCGAGTTTTTTTTACAAACCAGAAAATTATTTTAAAATAATATTTTTTTTTTAGAATTGACATATCGCCTTGTAAATTCCGAAACATCGTATCTGAAAAATGGGAACTTGCCAGAGACTAGAAATTATTCTTTTTGATGGAATTAGTAGGGTAGTAACTTAATAATTGACTTTTTTATATTAATAAGAACTTATTCTTGTTTTTATGTAATTAATAAAGTTGCAAATAAATACCTTATTAATTGTTTAAAAAAGGATAATTTGTTATACCTGTCAAGTGGTCATTTTTCAGATACGATGTTTCGGAATTTGCAAGGCGATATGTCAAATTAATTATAAGAATAAACACGATTCGCTCACCGCAGTAATGAGAAAAATCTAGCACATGCGCACTGGTTTGCTTATTTTTGTTTTGACAGATGTTTAAAAGTGGCTTCCATTTAGGCAGTTGTAGTTTTATGAAATAGTTTAATTTGAGTGGGGTTACGGTGCGCATCAGGTCCACAAAAATGAACTATATTTTTGCACTGATTTCTGGTTTTATTACTAAAACTTACGGTCGTTTTTTTTGTTAGAATATATAGCAAAAGATTGTTAAAATACTCACGAATTTCTGTTTGATTTTTTTAATTGGTTTAGGTTAACAATGGTTTGGTTTGGTAGTTTGGTGTTTTTTTTTTAATGGGAGACGTTGGTTTACGTTAACATTGGTTTGGTTAGGTAGTTTGCTGGTTTGGTATTTTTTTTTTAACGGGAGGCGTTGGTTTACGTTAATAATAGTTTGGTTTGGTAGTTTGCTGGTTTGGTGTTTTTTTTTTTAATGGAAGGCATTTTTCAGATACGATATTTCAGAATTTAGAAGGCGATATATTTTAAGAATCAAATGTTTATTAATGAATATTCCGCAATTTTTTTTACGAAAATTCTATTAAAAGCGAGTACTTTTAGCCAATTAAAAAAAAACTGTTAGCTCGCAAAGAAAAAAGTAGACATTTTTGTAAAATTCTGCAAAAGAAACAAAAATAAGAAAATCAGTGCGAATGCGCTGGATTCTTCTCATTACTGCGGTGAGTGAATCGTGAATAAACGGCCCCGCTTATGATACTATACCGTGTGTATGATGATGTGTATAGTTAGTTAAAGCAGAATTTACCTTAATTAATAATTAAAATGATTGATTATTGCCGAGTATGACCAAAGCGTCAAACAATCATTACTAAAAGTAGAGACCTGAAAAGCAAACAAAACCCTCTTCAATTAATATTTGTATTTTTTACCTCCTGAAATATGATTTATTAAAAATATACTGACATTTAATTAAATAATATTAAGCTAGCCATTTTTCTATACGAGTAATAAATGACATTAAAAATTAATTGAATTTACATTTCCTTTTTTTAATATTTTTTTAACTATTTATAAAAGAAAGAAAATAAAAATCAAGCTTTTAAATTATTTAGGTATTTTATAAAGTTATATTTTCTTGAAAAAAAAATAGAAAAGTTATTTTATTTATCATTTGAACAATACTTGAAAGTACAAACTTTTCGAGTGTGTGTATAAGAAAATGGAAGCACTTATAACAAATTGGAGAAGAATTCTACCTTCCTTGAAATAAACCCAACAACTAAAACAAAAATATTTTATACATCATTAAAGATTTTCTTCTTCTTTTTATCACTTTACATTTTTACATTACATTACATTTTTGTTTAACCTCATACTATTCTACTTAATTAAGAATCCCCTAAGTTCAGGACTTGTGTAAGCTAGTAGTAGAGGGAACCACCGGCTTTAATTGACTTTCAAACCAATTTATAGGGAGCGTCCGCTTCACCAATTTCAAATACTAATTAACTGAAAAAGGCAAATCTGTGCCGGTGAGAATCGAACTCGCGCTATTTGGGTAGTAAACTCGTCAAGTAAGACGCAGTAGTCAACTACACAAATCCTCCCATAACTTTGGGAACGTTCAAGTATTACGTAATGCAAATTTTGATCATTTTGGGCTTTTTATGTTATTTTATAGATTTCAATCAACTTCGGCGCTTCGCGCTTCCCACTTTAGGTTATAGAAATAAAGTCGACGCTACGAGCCTCCTACTTTATTAAAATTTATTAAAGCATTGACTTATGGAGGAGTCTATATTTGGTTTTAAACGCCAGCTCCTCGATAAAGCTTTTAATAAACTTCGGCGCTTCGCGCCTCCCACTAAAAAAAAGACTTTTTCATTGTCTTTTGAAAAAAGGTATTCAAAAGAAAAAAATATATAGGGAAATAAAAAAAAACACTTGTCGTATTTATTTTAAGTACGGTGGAATAAGAAAAGTCATCGAGGCATATGATGTTTATACGCTATGATTGATGACGTGTTTTGAATAAATTTCAGAGGGTTAAACTAAGTGAAAATGTTTAACTAAAAGTCTACAACTGTATTTAGACTAGCTGTCACCGCTAAGACAAAATATAAACTTGCCATATTTGTTTTAAAAATAAACACAAACTTTTTTAAAAGTAAGAAGTTTTATTAAAAAAGAAAAACACATATTTTAATTAGTTTGTTTGGGAAATGTCACATATGGAATTAAACATACGAGTACTTTAGTTTAGTTTTGAATAGCATATATTAAGTAAAGGAGAACTGGGGAATGCTGATACAGGGGCATTTTCGTAAACGCGAATTATACTTTATTCGTGTAAAAAATAAAACAAAAATAGTATATTTCAAGGTTTACAGAATGTCACTTAATTAGACATCTTAATTTTGACATTTGACAATGACAATTATAACAATTTTACACATTCAATTTTAAGGTTAATTAGCTAAAAAGGCCATTTTAATCTATAGCTACTTTTCATTCAACCGAGAATTAATTTTGACGTTTCTTTTGAAATTATAACTCAATGGAGCTCTCTACAACTAGAATTATGAAACAAAAGACATCTACCCTATATCTATCTCATTTGTGCTACACTTTCCAGCCAACCAAATAAATACTGTATTTGTTTTTCATACAATAAATACAGTATTTATTTGGTTGGCCGGAAAGTGGTGTAGCACTAAGCGGCACGAACGAACATAGCTAATGTGAATCTGTAGAATAAGATAATTCTACTAAAATTTAGATGGCGCCAGTAATTTCTTTAATAAAAATAATATAGTTACACTTTTCGCCCGGCCAAGTTAATATTGTATTTGTTTAACAAAGAACAAATACAGAATTTGTTTGGTTGGGTGGAAGTGGGAGTGTATGTATGTCTTCTATCTTTTTTGGGTAGAACTTTTGTCCCTGTCTAATCTAACGGGAGAAATCGCCATTGATTTATTTTAAACAGTTGCATTTAAGCTGCTCCATTTTAACCTAAAAATGTGACAATTCGTTAAAAAAGTTGCATGCAAAATACGTCCATCTATTTTAACTTGTAAAATCAGAAATATTTAAAGTTTATAAGGTTAGTTGAGGAGTTAACATGCAAACCGTGCTTTGTCCACTTTTTTTGGGAAACGAGTTATTGATAGATTCTTATCACTCACTTATGTCATTTGCACATGAACCAACCTCACTTTTCAATTAAAACAAGCTTTTTCCTATTTAAAATTATTGTTAAAAACTAGGGTTTCAATCACAGTGTATTTTGCCCACCTCTCAGTTTCAGATCAAACCATGCTTTGTCCACCTGGCGAATGGGATTGCTGATTTTCGGTCATTTGACTGCGTGTGTGTCTTTATTTAAGCCGACAGAAAAAAACGTTTTTTTGAGAAAAACGCGTTTAAAGTTTTTTTTAATGAAAATTTATCAAAAAGTCTACATATACTACTGAGAAAAACGCCTTTTTAAAATATACTTTCGAAAAATGTAAAAGAAAACGATAGATTTTTTGAAAATTATAAACCAGAATGATCCTTTAATAAACTAATTTCTTTCAAACTGAGCTTTGTCCAAGTTGTTTTCTTTCAAAACATGCTTTGTCCCCTCAGTTCAGTCAAAACGTGTTTTGTCCAATTTTATTTCACATTTTTTTTATATTTCTTATGTATGGTTTTTGGAAAAGTATTATAAGTATTAATCTACAGTGTATCTGGAATCTGTACAAGCTATTAATAACAAGAAAATATTATAATTTTGTTCTAAATAAGTTTTTTGTGTTTCCTGAAAAAACTTTTGGATGTGACAAAACACGGTTTGCATGTTACCTCCTCAGTTATGTTAGCGTTCTTTCCTTTCAACACTAAATCTTAGGTTAGATCATCTTTGAAGTAAACCTAACTTCAATCTCACTTTACTTTGTATGGTAAGACCCTCATGTTGCATAAAAAAAAACTCTCTTATGTCTCCCATTGTTAATTTAAAAAGCTTATTAATTATAGAATTTTTGGGTTATTTTCGTTATTTTGTGTCTTACGGTTAATTATGTTTCTCAAAACATTGGTTAAATTAAACCATAAGTTGGAAAAACATCAAAAATTTAAAATTTAAAACTGTCATCGTCCCAGCCACATCGATGCCGTCAAAACAGATGTTTCTCAGCGACTTATAATGCATATTTTAATTATTACATTCCATAAATAAACTTGACAGATGCTTATACAGAATTATAACATAGCTATCTAGATTTCTTAAAAATATTTACACTTCTTCATTCCAAAACAACACATCATTAACTATTTTAAACGTAAATAAATTAAAAATTATTACAGAAATATTTTAAGAATTATTATGATGCGTTAAAATATCTTTAAATTATACACCAAAATTATCTACATAACTAATAATTTCTTTTAATTATGTAGGTGTATAAGTCCAAACGAGTGTATGAAATACACTTTCCAACGAGTTATGTACACTATTTTTCCTACGATCCCGAAAAAATATGAAGTTTCTTATTTTAAAATTTTCTAATATTTATTAATTTTTAAAAATAGCAAAGCACAAAATAAGTATAAATAGCATACAAATTTATATATGGGTGGGTATGTCAAACAGGAAATATGATATTCATTTAGCTCTTTAGTTTTCTTGGTTTCATATTTAATACAACACATAGCTGTTTAATGGATTGCCTATTCCTAAATAAATGCAAACTTGAGTTTGCTTATTAAATTAGATTTCTGTGGTTATGCTGTCATATAGACAGTAAAATTGTACTGTTTTACATTTCATAAGAAAAATACTGTGTATTTTGATGTTTTTTATGTAATGTAAGGTAACTAAATAAAATATTAAGTAATTTTTATAAGATCTAGACTGTCTAGACTAAAAAGTAATGGTCAAAATAGTAACGTTATAACTGTAATTTCAGTTTTTGACATGATAAACAGAAATATAAATACTTAAAAGATGTAAAAGGATGTGGTGAAAGGTGGAAAATGGTTTATAAAACAAGGGAATAAAATTCGAATAGAATCTACGAGGTAAATATGTAAATAAAATTAGGCAAACCTCTATGCATAAATATCACACGAGTGTGATATAAAAATATCAAACTAAACCAAACTAAAGAACAAAAGAGTATGCTTAATGTCATTTTCATAGAGGATCGTAGGAAACTAAATAAAATATTAAGTAATTTTTATAAGATATAGACTGCCTAGACTAGAAAGTAATGGTCAAAATAGTAACGTTATAACTATAGTTTCAGTTTTTGACATGAAAAACAGAAATATAAACACTTAAAAGATGTAAAAGGATGTGGTGAAAGGTGGAAAATGGTTTATAAAACAAGGTGAATAAAATTCGAATAGAATCTACGAGGTAAATATGTAAATAAAATTAGGCAAACCTCTATGCATAAATATCACACGAGTGTGATATAAAAATATCAAACTAAACCAAACTAAAGAACAAAAGAGTGTGCTTAATGTATTTTCATAGAGAATCGTAGGAAAACATTATTTTACCGTAGTAGAAATGTTCTTTTTCTTTCTAGTGTTGGTCATTAATCAAAGGTTCTTTTGACCCATAATACACCGTTATTCTTGAGTTATTTATTGGCACTATATGTATTGGTTTTCAATAAAAATATTTTAAATTTTAATTGTGCATCGTAAAACACTATGGTGTTGTTTTAATTTACAGGCTTTATAAAACACAGCTCTACAGAAAAAATAAATTTTTACTTGTATCCTAGGTGGTTTTGGCTAAGAATGTCTTATTTTTTTGATTTTTTATGAATTCTAAGCTAAAAATACGAAAAATTTGACAAAGTAGTTCTGTAATAGTGCACGGTAAACCTTTTAGGGATAGGTACTACGTAGTTCTATTAAGCACGGATCAGGAAATATAATTTTATAATTAAATCATGAAAAACATATAAAAAGCACAGATTTAAATCAACTTTTAACAAGGTCTGATATGCGTGTCTGTCGGTGTATATGCGTATCATAATTAGTGTTTGATTTACTATTGAAAATAAGTTATAAACAATTTAACAGCGAAAATATCACGCAAGGGTTTTATTATTGCTTCGCTCGCAGCGTGTTACTATGAAATATTAAACAATCAATGTCAAATAAGGAGAAAAGCATGATAAATCAATAAATAATTAGTCCAGCCAATAAAAACTTAAGTATATTTTATGTCAAAAACTAATTAAACGAAGTTTTTCAATTACAATTTTTCTCAGAACTATTTTTATTTTGTTTTATCTTTTTATGTATGTAACAGTGTTTAAGGGTTATTTTTCATCATAGTTCAAAAAAATTAACTTTTAGTATAATCAGCGTGTATTTTTGTTGTTGTAAATGTGACTATGTAATACTTTTTTGCCTGTCCTAAAGTGATTTTTGTGAAATAGAAAAAAGACTAATTATGCCGTTAAAAAAAATAAGTGATTTTAGATTTTTAAGCAAAAATAAAAATACCTGGTAAAAAACAATTTTTTTAACTAGAATGCCATGTTGACTGGACTAAATAAGGAAAAAACACGATATATCAATAATACGATACTATAAATCAAATAATTAATTATAACCATAAATCCGAGCTTCGAGATCAAAACATCCCATATTGACCGGCGCCGTGGGTCGTCTTTAGAGTATGTCCCACAGTTTCTTTCGCAATTTTTAATACTTATCGTTTTTCTTTTTTTTATCGACTTCAAATTTAAAATTTAAATAAGACAACTTAAACTATCTTTTAGCATATATTTGATATTTTCAGCTCTTAAAATGTGGGCAGGGGGCAAGGGGGACATTTTTTTAAATGGAAAGGGGGGTCGTGTGATACATCATTTTAAAGCTTATAAAATTCCCTATTTAAACTAAAATTTTTAAATTTTTAAAAAATGTTTATTAAGGTTTTGATTTTTCAAATTTTTGTGCTAAAACATTCGATTTTTTTAGTTTTTTTTTATAAATTTTTATTTATGTCAACTGAAATTAGTTTAAAAGTATAATTAACATTTTTTTATGATGAAATTAGGCATTTTTAAAAAATTATTTCTTTTTTTTTTAGAATTTTGACGTTAATACCCATTTTCAACCCCATTTTAAAACCAATTTTTTTTTTAATTTAAAAATATGGAGTTAAATGGAGAATTTTATAAACTTTAAAATAATGTACTACACGACCCCCCTTTCCATTTAAAAAAAATGTGCCCCCATGCCCCCCTGCCCACATTTTAAGAGCTGAAAGTATTAAATATATGCTAAAAGATAGTTTAAGTTGTCTTATTTAAAAGTTCCAAATTTGAAGTCGATATCTCAACTGGTTCAAAAGTTAAGAGGGGTGTGGTGGCTTTTGGACCGCTCTGTAATATATAATTATCACAGAATTGAGATTGAAAAGATATTGGGACAACCTGTTTTGCACAGATGCTGTTTTTTTCACTAATAACTACGAAACTGACACTGTGAAGTATTATATTTCAGAATTACTTTTCTATATTATCGTAGCTAAGGAAAAATAAAGTATATGCACATTTCCCAGGTTATTTAGATTAAATTATGGCCATGATTAAAAGGCCTATAAACCACTTTGAAACGACCGGGATAATGTATAGTATTCTACTCGTATATAATAGCTATTAATCATTCGGGGGATTACACCACTCGCCTGTCGGCTTATGTCGAAAAATTCACCCTCATTGATTAATAGTAATTATTATACGCTTGTTGAGTAATATACTGTTATCCACCTTAAAGAGCAAATTAGAAAAAATAG
Source organism: Brachypterus glaber (assembly GCA_958510825.1). Lineage (NCBI taxonomy): Eukaryota > Metazoa > Arthropoda > Insecta > Coleoptera > Kateretidae > Brachypterus > Brachypterus glaber. Next base: position 26,015,811 of record OY294052.1, on the reverse strand, counting down.
TATAAAGCACTCGTTTTATAACACGTTTTTAGTGCACTAAAGTCCAAACTTCTACTCATGCACTAAAAACGGGTGTTATGAAACTAGTACTTTAATATACTATTAAAGGCCAAAATGTATGTTAGTCCTATGGTACAGCATAAATATTGCCTTTTTCCCATACCCAGCCATCTTACACCCTGAAGTAACTTTTAGATAGAAATACATTTTATTTTGAAAGAGCCATGTCTAGACGTTAGGACTCATAGGCGTAACTAGGGAAGAGGTTGGCGCCCCTATAAAATTCTACACCCAATTTTTATGTCCTGCTGTTTTAAAATATATTCTATTGTTTCTATTTTTGTCGGTTTTAAATGACATTTTTTTTTAACAAACACAGAGAAGATGAAAGAGTACCAATGTACCCCTAAAAAGTTTAACATCGTTTTATTTTTATAGCAATATTATTTTAGAATCTTTGTTTATATTGTAATTTAGGTTTTTAGTATTTTGCCTTATGACCAATCAAGGACTACCGTCTAAATATTCATACAGGTTTTTGTAAGGAGTGTTTAAAAATGCACGTAGTTTCCAATTATTATCAGATATGCAAAAATTATGGTTTTTATTTTCTAGCGAGTGAATTGTTTATATTTTATTACTTTTCTCATCTAACAAGCGAAAACGTGTTACTACTTTTACAAATTTGTTTTTAGTAAAACCAACTGAATTGTACTAATAATGGTAATATCTCATAAATGTTTCATATACCGTGCGATTATAAAGTCCAAACACTTTTTCATGCAAAACTGGCATTAGCAATGAGTAAAATGCAAGAAAGCTGAGTGCGTTTTACTGGCCACCGAGCTGTTGTAGGTAGCAATCAAATGGGCTTGTCGCGCACAACTAACAGAGGCGTGGCTTCAAACGAAGAGTATTTTCTTTTCAAGCTGTTCGGCACTTTATAATCGCACTGTATTATACAATAATTTTGTGAGCCATTCTCTGATGTGTTACGTTATTTTTAGTTTTTCGGTTTTTAAACTTATTTATAAACAAAAAAAAACTTTACATAATGCTTTCTATAAAGATATAGCAGCATTGTTTTTATCGGGTTTGAATGACTCTGCTTTTCACCAATTTAAAAATAAACCGGAATTGTGGCTCGTAAAATAATGCCATTGTGTAAAACACTTGACTGGGCATATCTAATTCATATTTCTCATCGTGATAGGCTTTAAAAGTGTTTTTATAAAGCTTGAAGTCTTTTCGGATTGCTTACCAAAGTTGCGGTTATGTTTATGGTTAAAATTATTTACCAATACTTACTTCCGAATGTGTTGGTTGCACTGACAGTTACTGTAGTAAACATAACCTTTAAGTAGTGTCTTTTGTTTGTTCTGTCAAGATAGATAGTGGATAGACTTTTGTCAAAATACAAGAATTTCATTTTAGTTCGTAAATAGAAATGGTAAGATGTAAAAAACATATAAGAAATAAAGAAAATATTAGAAAAAGATGTAATAATAACCGAAAGCTATAACCGCTCTAAAAGCACGGTTACAGATTTTAATAGTTGGTTTAACCACACGTAACCAAAGCATTCCGAAATCAAACGGTAAATACAAAACGTATGACCAAAACTTTAGCAACCAAAACGAAAAGGGGTTTGTTATTATTCTGTGGTAGGTAGGCATTATTTTATCAAATAAAACCATACTACCACCTACTACTTAAAAATTTATTATTAGTGAGACAAAAAAATGCTATTTTAAGGAGTGTTGAGGATGAAATTTGTTTGTTTATTTGTTTATTTATTTGAAGTTATTAAAGATTTATAAAAATAGTCAGAAAGAGTTACAAACGTGGGATAGAGGTAAATGGAGAGCCGCCTCAAACTAGTCTTAGGACTGCCAACTTGAAAATCATGAAAAAATAGTGTATAAATAATAATGAATCCTTAAATTGAATGATTTATTTTATTATTACAAAAAGATTTATTGTTTTAAGGTCTATATTTATTTATGATTAATCGTAGAAAAAAAAACATATTTTCTACAGAAAATGTCAGCAATAATTTTAAAAAAGAAGAAGAGTAAAAGAGAAAGGTAGCAATTTTGGTAAATAGGAATTCATTCTCAATAACCTACCTGGGTTTAGTCCGGGAATTGTATACGAAAAATTTAATTTAAAAGCTGAACAAACTAAAACGGTTACATTTTCTAGACGGGTGGCAATATATTTAAATCGATACATTTCTAAAACTAATAGACACAATATAAAAATGATTTAACATGTTTTTGTAGGAAATTTAAATCGCCTTTTAACCATGAAAGTATGCTGCGATTAACACAGGTCAACAGCTGGAAAGGTGGATTCTGACTCTGTCTAATGCCTAGTTACTACCCTGGTAATTACACCGTTTTTGAGATAATTGATCACAAACTTGTTAAAAGTGACCAATTAATTAATATTTTGACATTAAACAATTTTTAAAATGGGTATCCTGTGGTTTTTAAGGTTGCTGAAACCGAATATAATTATTAAAATTCAAAATGGCGGATCCAATATGGATCTTTTTTGTGAAAGAATTGTTTCGATCGAATATTTCATTTAAATGTGATTACAAATAAACAAACAGACGGACAGAGAGGCCCCAAAAAAAATTAGCTTTTTAAAATAATAGTTATTTATGGTACTAGTGGGTAAAGTAAGATATTGCCCATGACAAAATTAACCTGCGAGGCGTCAGCCAAGCAGGTTAATTTTCGAGAGGTCAATATCGGTTTACCCATGAGTGCCATACAAGGTTTTATCCAATAAATAGCTTAGGAATTTATATTTTTATTAAAAATTGTAATGACATTTATAAGAAAATAATTTGACAAGTGACAGTTGAGTGGGTAAAATAAATAATTATCCAATCAATAAAGTAAAAGCCACGCGGGGGTTATTATTGAGTTTATATATTTAAAATAAAGCTGGTAATTGTCTCATTATCTGTATGTATTGGATAAAAACATTTTTCAAATTAAAACTTGTATTTTCCAGACTAAAGAGTGAAAGAGCAAGGTAGCAATTTTAGAAAGAAATTAATTCTTAATACCTGACTCAAGTACAGGCGTGGGTAGCATAAAAGTTTAAAGAGCTTTCAAGAAATGAATTCTTTTTCACTTTTATTTATTCAAGCATTATTATTATTCCACTTAAAATTAATTATGAATAAAAGGGAGTTTTTTTTTCTTTTGTGTTTAGTGTTTGAATTAAATTATTTATTTCAATAGTACTTTGCAAGTCAAATTAAAAGTTTGTTAACTTATTTCAACTGTGATTTTTTTCTGTTATTAACTGACGATGTCTACAAACAATGATAAATAGTAAAAAATTAATATGATTTACTTTAAAATGAAGAATATTAATAATAATAAAGAGCTTACATTACATTAATTTTTTTTACAATAAAAAATTAGCGTGAAGTTGATACCTATATATTATAAGTTTTTTAAATTTTATTTAATAATAAATTACTGATAACTAAAAAGTACAGACGTTAGAACTAATTTATGTATTTTAAAATTAAATAGTACCGACTCCAATCAGTTGACTACATAGCATGGAATATAAAAATAATTATAGAAGTATGAAGCATAATTAAAACTTGATTATAATGTATAATTAATTCTTTTGATGTAAAATTTATTAAAAAAAACGTCATTTATATAATTATTTGAAATTTATTTTATTTACTTTTAGAAGTGTATGTATATTTATACTTCCATGACTTATTTTACTAATAAATAATATTTTAACTGACTGAAGATCTTTCCACATATATGTGGAAATATATTGTAATAAATTCTTTTTTTGATATTCAAATTATTTAAAGATAATTTTAACAGTTATTTTTAACTTATGTAACAGTTATTATATGATAACTCATATATTAATTAAAGTAATAAAAGATGAAAGAAATTTATTTTAAAAATGTTGACTATTTCTGTGGGCACTAGAAAATTTATGTCGGCCATCAAAATAAGATAAAATACACATAATTCGTAGCTATACTCCATGCTGTTAATAAAGTTGGCGCCCTTGTTTTACCTGCTTCTATATCACATGAAAAGATAAATATCATGTGAAAAGATAAATTAAAATTTAAACTCAATTAATATTAAAAAAAGCTGTATAAATGTTGACATAAAGATGGGAAAATTGAAAAGGTGGCGCCTTGACAACACAAACACAGAACGGTAATGATTGTTTTTAAAGAGAAGGGACACTCCATGGAAAATTGACAGTTCTTTAAAACCTAAATACCTAAGTTAACATTGATATTAAATAAAGCTAATTCAATTAGCAAGGTATGGAAATTATCCATTGAATAAGACAGGTTATTAATAAAGATAAACAAAAGGGCATTTTGCGCGTTTAGCCCAAAATCCTTTTTCTTGAAACTGTAAGGTGTCTAAAAATACGTCGTAAGGGAAATACGCCCCTTTGAAAGTGGAAATTTCAATTTTTTATTTTATTAACTCAGGAACCCTTTGAGATACAGCAAAAGGAGGTTTTGCATGTGAACTAATCTTAATAAGACCCATCTTTGTATGTTATTTTTATGTACTTATTTTAACCAAGGGCATGCGAAACGGGATGGCCTTATCAGTTTTTTGCCCCAAAATTTTTTATGTTATCTTTTTTGTAAAAAATATAGATTCCTTGAGTAAAAATGCATAAAAAAATGTCATAGAGTGTAATACTGTAGGAGCAACCGTTTTCAAAAAAAAAATGCAATTAAGAGGAAGTTACATTCTGTGTCACCAAAAATGTTACTTTTTAAAAGGCTATTACTCCTTTATATATAAATATTAAATTTACTTGTTTCGGTAAAGAATAATTTTTTGCTTGATTTTTATTGTAGAATCGCCCTGCAGAATTAAAATTTTATTGGTGCTTTTTTTGTATACTTTAAAATATAAAAAAACTTTAAACGCGTTTTTCTCAAAATGCAATTTTTCAAAACGATTCCAGCGATTAAAAAAAAAACTATTTAACATATTGACTTAAATCTTTCGGCATTTTGTCGAAAATCATGTTGGCGAGTTCGCTAGTGTAAATTTTTTTTCCAAGGCTTGTAATTTACTTACTTACTTCCCCTCTTTTACCCGTTTTTGGTTGGAAAAATGGTATTTTTTTGTTATTTTCACTATAATACGCGTAGAATTTTTGTTTTTTGGATTTTGACTTATATCGACACTAGAGAACTAAAGGACCTATTTTTAACAAGACTGTTTTTAATTTTTGTGTTTCGGATCATTGGGGGCGGAGCTATCGCTGGAACCGTTTGCCTTGTTATTTTTTAGTTGTCTAACTTCAACGCGTGCTGCACATTTATTTACGTCGGCAAAAAAAAACAAACAATTTTTTTTTGTGAACTTTAAGAGTAGCCTAATACTTTGTAAAAAGTTTGGTACATAAAAATAATACAGGTCGTCTGATTTTTTTTTCCAAAAATCGTCAATTTTTTGCCTCAAAAATCAGGACAACCCCTAAAAAAGTGTCGTAGAATATAAACATTTTTGCGATTTACTAGTTTACAATGCCTTGTAGACTAGTATTCTTCTGTTTTACATCGGCACTTAGTGCTACTAAGAGTGCCGATGTATTCAAATCTTCGCCGAAAAGTCAAAATCTTTGACCACGTTTTTTTCACATTTCTCGACGTTTTAGACCATTCTGAGTCGAAATCGGTAAAAAAAAATTTGCGTCCGCCTTACTGTCTGTCTGTCTGTCTGTCTGTCTGACTGTCTGTCTGGGTGTAAACTCTAACTCCATTTCTACATGAGATATCGACTTGCGGTTTTTTTCATATTGTTTCTTATCGTATTCCGAAGAGCTGATTAGATTTTGAGGGTAAACGATTGGGGGTAAGGGGGTAAAAATAGGGTAAAACTCCTAATTTTAGCGTTTTTTGTTTATAATTAAGGCAATTATTATTGTGTTTGGTTAATTTAGCACTTATATAAAAGATAATTTAAAATTGGTCAAAAAATGTTATAAACAACGTTTTCCTAAAACGCATTGTTTTCGAGATATTGGCGTTTAAAGCAGTAAAAGGTTTTTTTAGCATATCTCACATATTTATAACCCGATTTCAAAAAATTATATTTTAAATAAAAGCTCTTTTTAAGCCCTATAAAAAATGTTATATACAGTTTTTTGCTAGAATATAATGTTTTAAAGATACAGAATTTAAAATAAAACAAAACACCTAGTTTGAAATTTGCAAACTAGATGGCTCTAGTGATCTTTGCATTCTTAACTCAGTACTGTCTGGAAAACTAGAATGTCCCACTATTTTGGCTAAAATCAATTTTAACACAAATTACAGGACGCGAAGAAATTTTTTATTTTATATAGGTTTTCATAACTCCAATTATACATACCATAGCCCATTGAACAGAATGATGCGACTATCAAATTTAAATCCGATGGTTAATATAACTGGAATATCATTGGGTCAGTTGAAATATAGGTTAAAACGTACTGAGCTAGTCATTCAATAGTTTCAGTCACTCCCCGTTAGAAGATATGTATTTTATTTTATTTTCCTACATTCTATTATGTAATCTGATTTTTATGTATTTAATAATTATTTCATATATTTCTAACTTAATTATTATTAATTATTAATTTATTTTAACATATTTAATGTGATTAAATTTTTGTAATATTTAAAAAAAGGGGGTATCCCGTAAATAAATAAAATAAAAAAATAAAATAGTGTACAATAGTGCCGATGTTTTGACAGGAAGCTTGCAACGTTTCATCTAGTTTTTTAAACTCCATAATTGTCTCAATTTAAAAAATTCTGCGGATTTCTATGCGGTCAATAATTTCCCGTAGGTATAATGATAGATGCATTATTCACATCAAAACACAATATGGTTGCATGTACCGAACTATAATCGACCGACGCAATATTAATATCGAATTTGCATATAAAAATAACGAATAGAATTGTAAATTACATATTGTTTTCCAATATAAAAACGTCGTATAAAACGAACAACGTACTGATTAGCTATTGTGTGAGTAGAACAAGTTTTCCTTTGGTTTTATTCATTATTTTGCCTTTCCAGTGCAGAAAGTCTTACCTACAAATGGAGCTGATTTTAAAAACCTATAAAAGAGGCGTTTGGGTTAAACGATCTTTTTATTCCATTGCTAACTTTATGTCAATGGCGATTTCTCCCGTTAGATTAGACAGGGACAAAAGTTCTACCCAAAAAGGATAGAAGACATACATACACTCCCACTTCCACCCAACCAAACAAATTCTGTATTTGTTCTTTGTTGAACAAATGCAATATTTACTTGGCCGGGCGAAAAGTGTAACTATAGTATTTTTATTAAAGAAATTACTGGCGCCATCTAAATTTTAGTAGAATTATCTTATTCTACAGATTCACATTAGCTATGTTCGTTCGTGCCGCTCAGTGCTACACTCTCCGGCCAACCAAATAAATACTGTATTTGTTGTATGAAAAACAAATACAGTATTTATTTGGTTGGCTGGAAAGTGTAGCACAAATAAGATAGAGATAGGGTAGACGTCTTTTGTTTCATAATTCTAGTTGTAGAGAGCTCCATTGTAAACAAAATATTGTTTAAAGACAGTTAACTGTCAACTAGTTGCTATGAAGTTAGCAATGAAGTAAAATAAGTAAAAAATTTGTCCGGCCCGAATGCTCTTCAAGACTATTATCTTTATAATAGAATTAAGAGGTTATTATATCCTTTCTGTTTGCACATACGATTTTTTCTCTAAGATGGCAGTATTATTCTGCCCTTCTAAGACAAGTTGTCCTATCTGCAAAAATTCAATTTTTGAGATAAGCACACCATTGTATTGCTTTACACAAGCTCCATGTGTCTACTAAAAAGGAATGTTTAATCTAAAACCCAAATCCTAAAAACTAGCCTAAAAGTCCTATGTGGAAAATTTTCAATGTTTTCTAAATAAAATTGTCCTAAATAGTCTTTACTAGACGAATAAGTCAAGACTTGGACTAACTTTACAGATCTTAGAGATTTGATTGGACTTTTTAGATCATTTTCTCAGATAGAACAAATGCATTTAGTATGACAATTTATTTTTCTGACAAAAAATATATTTTTTTCAAAGGATATCACGTATTTTTTAGTTAAAATCAAGCAGAACCCAACACCATATTTATTTAAACATGTTTTGCAAAAAGTTCAAACAAAAACAATAAAACTGGCTATATCTCGAAACATCTAATTTGCAGATATGACAACTTGTCATAGCAGGGCAGTATTATCGAATAGGATTGTAGGTTTTATTGAAATTTTATGGAAATTTCTTGTCTGATACATCTTATTGTTTTTATGTGATCAATCACGCATCATCTTATTGTTTTAAATCCGTATTTTAGTCTCACATACTTCACTGTATTACATTACTAAGTAAAGGCGTTTTTTTTTTGGGTGTAGCTAAAAATACTGCTGTGAACAAGACAATATTTATCCCTAGTTTTATTTAAAATATATATAGAGAAAATAATCCAAAAAATTCAAAAAATAATATTAAAAAACAAATAAAAAAAAAGAATATGAACCATAATCAGCGAGCGAAAAAAAAAACAGTTTTACTAAGTTGTTAGACATAGAGATCCTAGAATTCGTCAATTATACTAAACTGACAGAAACCGTTCAGGATCTATAGTAAGACCTACACTGTAAAAAGTGATAGTAAATTTAAAGCAGTTATCCTCGTAAGGAAATACTGAATTATACCATCTCATATAAGCAGCAAATTAACAAAAAACTGTAATAATGCTTAATTTTTCATGTTATTGTAAATTTTAAGTTAAACCACAGGTAAGGTTGTAATATCCCTTAAAAAAATACAAAAAGTGCTTATAACAATAGGTCGAATTCACAGTGCATTAAAAAACACAGAACAACTGTAAAAAAAAAGCTGTAAAAACACAACAGTAATACAGTCAAACGCTTTATATTTACTTTAAAAAATAAGGTATTTAAAAATAGAGTTAGGCTTTAAATTTACTACAACTGGCAATAAATCGCCTACAATAATTGCTGGACATGTTTTTAGAGTGTACACTCTTATAACCATGGCCCGGAATTGATGGGAGCGATGACGTCACGTTTTAAAAATTTTAGGGTTCCGGCCGACGGACACAGGTGAAAAGTTGCGGATTAAAAAAAAAACCTAATTTTATTTTTTTTGGATTGTTTATAATTATCTAACTAGCGGTTATACAGGCTTAATGGAAAACAATTACCTGCTTTTGTCGGTTTTTTACCTAAAAGGGTTTTAAATTGACACAATTTCAAAATTTGCTCGTTTATAAAGTGATTTTTAAAGAAGAAAGTTCTAGTAAATATGGACCTCTTAATTGGAAAAGATGTAGATCTATCTACCCCAAAAACAAACAAAGCTATTTGGCGTGACTACAGGTATTTTGAATACGCTCCATTAACGTCCGTAGATGTCGAACGATCGTTTTCAAACTATAAATGGATTTATAGTTAAAATCGACGATCTTTAACTCCGGAACCTATGGAACAAATTTTCATAATTTACTTTTTTATGAGAAATATTGAATAAAAAATCGTTTTATATTTTTTCGTTTCTTTTATATTTGCTTAAATAAATGTATATTTTAAACAATAGCAAACCTGAAAAATTATGAGATTTTTGACGGAACCCTAAAATGTGATGTCATAGCTCCCGGCGTTTCCGGGTCTTTTTTGTATTTTTGCATGAATATTATTTTTGCAAAAAAACAAAAAAAAAACAAAATACCTGTGTCCGTCGGCCGGAACCCTAAAATTTCTAAAACGTGACGTCATCGCTCCCATCAATTCCGGGCCATGCTTATAACTAATCCGCAGTACCAAATGATTGACTGATGAAATAGGCTTTCGTTGAAAATACAGATTTGTTTATTTCATCGAAAACATTTTAACAGTTTACAAATAATAAATTTCAAATTCTTCATGACAAACAACTCATAAACGGGCAAATAAAATCAGTAAAAAGTTATGAATGAACAGCATTATAGTAAATGAATAACAACGAATCGTTTGTTTATGTTAGACAGGGTTAAGGTTTGGAATATTGTGTGAGGACAGGCAATATAATTTGAATGAAAAAAATAGTGTGATGTCAACACTTATGACACTCTCCGCAACTCTAAAGTTCAAATTTACAAAATAAGGCAGAAAAGTAAATAATCCTTCAAGGATGCGCATATTTAAATCTTTATCCAATACATACAGATAATAAGACAATTAACAGCTTTATTTTAAATAGATAAACTCAATAATAACCCCCGCGTGACTTTTACTTTATTGAGTGGATAATTATTTATTTTACCCACTCAACTGTCACTTGTCAAATTATTTTCTTGTAAATGTCATTAAAATTTTTAATAAAAATATGAATTCCTAAGCTAATTATTGGATAAAACCTTGTATGGTACTCATGGGTAAACCGATATTGCCCTCTCGAAAATTAACCTGCTTGGCTGACGCTTCGCAGGTTAATTTTCTCATGGGCAATATCTACTTTACCCACTAGTACCATAAATAACTATTATCATCGACCCGAGTAAGTAATCAGTACAAGTATTGACAAGCCAGCATGCATATCGACACTCCCATGCAACAAGGATGTAACTCAAGTTAGACCTATTTTGAGTTATTCTCATAAGTAAATCCCTTGAAAAAAGACACACATGGTGGTACTACTCAGATTTCTCTACAGGCCATTTTAACCAAAATTTACCTAAAAACAGTAAAGTAAGAAATTCTAAACTTGAATATTATCAGAAACAAACAATAAATAAACAATAAATACTTATACAGTTTAATAGAGAATTTTATAAGCTTTCAAATGATGTATAACATGGCTTCCTTTTCCACTTCAATCATTTCCCACCCTTAAATAACAAAAAATATATATTTTAGAAATTTAGCTGTCATTAAAAATGACAATATATGAGTTACGGCTTTGTTGCTTGGGGGTATCGATATGTGCTTCAAAAACTTACTAGTAACGGACAAAAACAGGTTGTTAAATATTTCCGATATAACAGATAACTGCCAAATTTTTCATACCTAACCTTGCTTTTCGTGTTTTCGATTGACGGTATAACAAATCGCTGCCAAATTGTAACTGGGATAAAAACCTAAATTTTATAATTGATTTAAACTTCTCTAGTTAGATGAGTAAGTACACTCAGAAAAATCCCATCTTGTAAAATCAATAATAAATTATTTTAATTTAAAAAAATTGCCTTTTAATATTTTAAAAGTAAAAACTTTACGTTTAAGTTATGAACAATATTAATTTAAAAAAATTATTTTTACACCAAACCGTTTTTCACTTTAAAGTAAAAGTATTTTCCCTTACTTTCTTATTTTAATGTTTTCTTAATAAAATTATAATATTTCCCTTTATACTGTTGGTAAATATCAATATATTAAAAGAATTGTTTTTAAAATAACCATTTTTTGTATTCAAATCATTTACAAGTTTAAATTATTTAAGAGGAAACATTTTTCAAATTACAATGAATATTTTTATTTTTACAATGGCTTATAAAATTAAAAAATATCTTTTTGAATTAATAAAAAACACTGTCGGAGCAAAAACATATTGATTTTGTTTTAAATCATATGACTTTTGTTTGATTTTACAACGATTTTTCTCTGAGTGTATTCAACATAACTAGTAGTATTATTACTTAATTCCTACCTTAAAGTTGAGAGTCAACTTAGCAGTTTTGTAAATCTACTTGGCTTTTGATTTCATGCAACTCTCCCAGGCTAAAGCATGGCGCAGTCGGTAGGATCCACTTAAAACAAGTATACTACATAACTTTTAGTATACTTTTCAATGTGAAGCATTATATTGTATCTTCACAGCTTGCTGTATCTTTTTCTTCGAACCATTATCATCTTTGTCCATTAGTTGAAACCATTTTTGGACAATTATCACATGTTTAAAGGCAAATATAAAAGCATTAGGTAATAAGAGCAACGGTCTAAATGGGGACAGAATCTCCCAAATGCGACATATGTTTCTAACGAACCTATCATATATTTATGTCCATAGAGTACAGAAAACCTTTTAGAAATAGTGTGGAGTTAAGTGGTTTTTAATGTACCTAGACATCTTCCTTCCTAAACGCACTTTTAAAACTAGTCATTTAGATAAACACTTCTGTTTGTATGCATATTTGGGACATTCCACAGGAAACCAAACACTTTTTGTAAGTTTATAAATACATTTATTTAAAAAGTCTTGTTAGAAGTGCCAACAGCACGTTTTTGGCCTCTACATTTTTAAACCTAGGTCAAAATTTATTCATTTATATATTTTTATATATTTTTTTACCCTGTAAAAAATAATCTATAGAGACCTACTAGAAAATTACCTATCAATCCATATAGAAACCTATCAAATTGTTTCCTAGGTTTCAGTAGGGAAACGTGTAGGTATCTATAGGTTTTAATATGTTTTCTATAAAGACCCACTGAGACCTACTGGAAATGTCCTATGGGTCCCTATGACTTAATAGGAAAATCCCTATTAAAACCTATAAATACCTACACGTTTCATATGGAGTTTCCTATTTATCCCTATGGAAACCTATAAAATTGTTTCATAGGTTTTCATAGGTATTTCTTATAAAAGATATTCATAGGTTTTAATATGAATTTTCATAGAAAGCCATAGGGATTCATAGGAAATTTCCAGTAGGTCTCAGTAGGTCTTTATAGGGATATTTGCCCTGCTAACACCTTTAAAGACCTATATATATATATATATATATATATATATATATATATTATAGGGATATTCCTATAAATCCCTGTCAATTTACAGGTAGTTGCTATGAAATCCTATAGAAACCTGTCGTTTCATGGGTGCCGGCTCTTATAGAAACCTGTGGTACATATGAAACCCTATAGAAAACTAGACAGGTCTTTTTAGGTCTATATAGGACCTTTTTTACAGGGTAAATAAACACAAGAAAAAATTTAGGCATCGATAAAGTTTTATCATCAACTATTATATTTACATATACTCAAATAACAAAAGATATAATAAAATTTTGATAGTGTAAAACTATACCAGTAATTAATACATTTACGATATATAAACAAATCAATTTCTAAACATAAAATATTTGTCTTATCAGCAAATTACTAATAGTTTGTAATAGAAAAATTTATTAACATAATATTCCAATTAAAAAATATATTTACATGCATAACTGTGTTAAAGTAATTGTCGACTTTGACGATAAATAATATAATGTTCCCTTTTGTAGTAGAATTATAGGTTATCGTGTTTTAAACTATATTTAACCTCGAATTATTATCTACGAAGGACAATACAAAAATAATTATATTTTTAAATAATGACAAAATAATAACTATACTATAATGAGCTGTCAATTTAAATTAATCACTAAAATTGATTAAAGGTAAACGGTAAAAAAACTGTGAACTTGATAATTTGGTAACGAAAAGGTCGGTAACTAAGGGCATATCCACAGCCTCGCATTAGAACGTAATACATAAGAATGCGATGCCGTGATTGGCTTGATGTGCCGCCATGTATCTTGTAAGCCAATCAAGGAATCGCATTCTTATGTTTTATGTTCTTATGCAAGCTTCTGGATAGGCCCAAGGTAAAAATTCAGAATGTCTGGGCCAAAGCTCTTGTCATTCACAGATTCTGTTCGCGTCACTATTTTTGTTTCATTTTTTGGTCATTGTCCACCAGCGGATCGACCAGGTGACTATTAAAGAAGGATAACTATACAGCGCCCCTAAAGATAAAGATAGCTATATTCAGACTGAATCAAGAACGCGCATTTTTGTTATAATTTATATCTTTACTTTTTAGTGGTTCCTCGTACAGCGACCGACATAAATTTATTTTAATTAATATTAAATACAAATGTTAATCGTTATATTTTGATTATTCTTTTTATTTATATTTTCCACAATGCAATAAATATTAATTGCTTCATTAATAATGTTAACATTTATTGTTATTTATTTCGATATTTAATGATAGTCTATTTTAATCAAGTGATAAATTAAAAAATATTAATTTAAATCAAAGAATATATCTATATCTTTAAAATAAATAATATTTTTTAGAATAGGGCATTTAAACTGACACATTTAATTATTGTTTATCAGCAACAATAAGAAAATGTAGATTTAATTAAAATTAATTAATTAATAATTGATTGGCTTGATTGACGTGGCCCCATATTATCAGTTAGACATAGGGCACTAAGATGATAATCTTCTTGAAATGAAATAGAAATAGTGACGTGTAGAAAACCTGTAAGGGACAGATAATTTGAATCATGGGCTTCTTAATTTTTTGCATATTTAAATTTCAAGAAAATTCTCTCGATTTGGCGTTGTTACCTAATTTTGTAGAGTAGCTTCCAGAAGTTTGGTTTTTATTAACCGACTTCCAAAAAGGAGGAGGTTATCAATTCGACGTGTGATTTTGTTTTTTTTTATGTTTATTCCCGCATAACTTTGGAACGAAGGAACGGAATTTGATGAAATTTTTTCCAACTTAAAGAGGGCATTCATGAGGTGGTCCAGTTTAAATTTGACGCTCGGATAATGCCGAGTAAGCCGGATAATTAAGATAAATCTAATCATTTTAACGCAATTTCACTTAAAAACGGCTTCATTTGGTTCTACTACCAGCCAAATTTTTAGAAAAATATCGGATAACTCGGATAAGCCGGATAACTTAATTAAGGGGTCACTTAAATATTACGGCACACTGAAAATCTTTTAAACGCCGCCAAACTTGATTCTCTGGGCCTGTAATATTAAAATACCAAGGGAAAATGATAAATGTTGTGATTTTACCAAAAGGCGTTGTTTGATTATTACTTAACACTTAAAGTTTAACAAGATTTTCCTTAGTATTTCTTTTAAAATAAGGTTTGTTGGACTTTTGGGCGCTGAAATAAATTTATTACTTTTATTTTTTAGAAATTTATCTTTAAGATAATAACGTCACACTAACAGTGCGTTGTGACGTCAGCAGATTGCCGAAATAGAATAGTTCTGTGTCTCTAAAAAGTAAAAAATAAAAACTTTTCGCAAAAAAAAAAAATTAACCGACTTCTATGTCTCTAAAAAGTAAAAAATAAAAAATACCTAAGTCGGTGCCAATTTCACAGCAAACAATAATAAAATAATAAAAAAATAATTGTTAGTAATTAATTTAGGAAATGGTGAGATTGGCACCGACTTAAGTATTTTTTATTTTTTACTTTTTAGAGACATAGAAGTCGTTTTTTTTTGAGAAAAGTTTTTATTATGTATTTTAAATTAATTGTGGAGTAAGACTTAAAAATAGTCATACAAGTTTATAATAACCTAATTTAAAATAATAGGTTAATTAACTCCGCATCAAAGAAACTAAGAAAGATGTCACAAAAACTGACATAATTGAAAAACAAGCAAACAAAAACAAAAAAAGTGGAACTAGTTTAAATTTGGTTAATTATAAAACTGTAACATGTGTAAACAATTTCGGTTTACAGTAGTGGCTTTATGCGGAGCCGCAATTAAACTGGTTAATGAGCGTAAAATTTCAATTTGGGTTTATTACGCTTATTTTAAATGAACTGAAAATAACTCCAGGTTAGGAATTTTCAGCACTGTAGTCTGAAATTCAGGATAAAAGATAGCCCCTTGACTAACTACGTACGTTGTTTTTAAGGCTTTTTTGTCAAATAACTGATAAAAGCTCTAAATTTCTGTGTCGCAATCATGATTAACCCTCAAGCGCGGTAGTGCGGTCATAGTGACAGCTAAAAATCTTGAATTCTGACCACTCTCTTCCACTTTGACTATTAAGCGTTGCAGTACCTTCAAACGACATCAAGTTTAGTCTATCTTGTATTGTTTCCGCTTTTGCCTATTTGGAACCACAGGCAACATTTGTTACTAATTACAAGTTGTTACAGTGAAACATAACAGAACAACGTTACTTTTTACTGTAACAACTTGTAATTAATAACAAATGTTGCCTGGGGTTTCAAATAGGCAAAAACGTTTAGTATTTACTACGGTAACGAAATCTCAGTTTATTTGTTTTCGATCCAATTATTCCCTAAAGTTTCGTAGCAGTTGGTTTTTTGGAATCAATAATATTTTCCTACGATCCTCTATGAAAATGACATTTAGCACACTGTTTTGCTCTTTAGAAAACGCCTTATATCACACTAGTGTGATATTTATGTATGTAGGTTTGCCTAATTTTATTTAGATATGTACCTCGTAGACAGGTGTCACTGTCAGTCTTAACGGCCGCTGAATACGCGGCACATTTAAACCAAAAAGTTTGATTTTAGCGTGCGAAACGCGACAAAGGCCATAAGAGAGTGTAGCGTGTTAATTAAAAATTATATTCAAAACAAAATAGTTACCTACCCCTAACTTCTAAAACTTATTGTCCTACCATATTTCGTAATGTAACCCCTTTTAGGCTAGTTGTAACTTGAACCTAGTTTTTCAAAAACAAATATTGATAGAGATAAACGAGAATATAAATATATTTAGCATCATAGCAAAATAAATGTTTATTCCACCTTTTAAAATCATAAAAAGTTGTTAAAAGCATAACAAATAAATAATAAATAGCAACCCTCATGATTCCTAAAGTGATTTAATCTTAAAACCTCTATTATACATTCGACATGGCAATTAGATACTTCAATCTAAAAAAAACTGAAGTAGAAGAAGAAGAAATAAAGACGCTTTCTCGTTAATTGACAGGTTTATAAACATTGAATTAAAACCGTTTTTTATTTTTTCAATTTCAATTTATATTTTACGTTTTTTTATTTCTTTCTACCTGTTTCGATTTCGGTGATTTTTATTTTATTCTTTTGTCGAGTTTCTTTGTTCGATTCGGGCCCCCGACTAGGTAACATTTAAGGGGTATCGAAACCTAAGAATATATTTTAAAATGATCAATACAATTTTAATCGTTATCTAAAATTAAAGAGTATTCTTTTTTTTTGAAAGATTAATGGCAAAATATATTGATTTGACTCAGTTTTTGTCTCTATTCGTGTTATAGATAAGAAGGCCGCCCAGGTTACCTGACTTTATACCATTAGACTAAGTATATTAAAGTTCGTTTCTAGAGCAAAAATTTGGTACCTTGTTATATAAGCTTATTGTTCGCGAAAGCAAACTTTTTTATGTAAAATAATTTACAAGTAATGTAGTTTTTGATACTCTTTTTGGCATTTCCTTAAATAACGCCCTGTTATAGATAACTTATTAAAGGGTTAATGAAAGTATAGTTTATAGAAAATAAGTTAGGCTTAAATGTTAGATTCTCCGTAGTACCTATTTCCCTTAAAACACTGTCCATTTTTGGTGGCCCCCAACTAAGAGCCGGCTTATTCGCCAGCAAGGGGGGCTAGTCGGTCAACATGGCCCATGAAAATTCCCAACGCAGACAATGACATGTCCACGCGGTTGACAAACGTACCTACAGGTCGAAAAAAAAAAGAAATATGGGTGCAGATACGTGATAAGGTCCCATTTTCTTAGTAAAATTTAAAAAGTCCAAACGAATTAATATTTAAGTGAAAACAAGAAATAGAAGAAGAATAAGAAAAAGAATAAGAATAAAAAGGAGAAGAAACAGAAGAAGAAAAACTGTAAAAAGGAAAAGGTAAAAAAGTAAAAATTATCAAAAAAAATATATATGAGAATATGATTAGTTATGCATTCGTAGTTTTAAGAGGTGCTTAGAAGCTATAGATATTTATATGTCGAAAATTTTACATTTTAAACTTGATGTTACTTCTTGAAAATCTTAAAATTTTGACTGCCTTGTGCGCAAAAGTTTCCCAAAATTGCTTGATGTTTTGACTAGACGAGAATATTTTCTCACCCCTACAGTAACTGTCCCTTGTCAGTTGTAAAAATTCAAGTAACCAAGCCTTTTATAGAACATAGATGATATCTCCCACGTAACGATTGTATTATCTAGGTTATCTAATTGTTCCTTACCCTTTATGGGGCTACTCACAAGGGACTTTTTTATGCGAAAAGTCTAGCCAAAACGAGATTAATGGTGGAGTTATTCCATTTTGATTTAAGTAGCAATTAAACGGAGTATGAGGAAATCTTAAATTGACATGTTTTGTCCATATGTAAATCAAATACCGTAATTTATTACGTTTATTTTCATATTTTACGTTCAACAGACGAAGTTTCTATGCAAATTCTAGAAAGTACAATAACTTAAAATGCATTTAAGCAACAGTTGGAAATGATATATAAATATTGTAATCCATAGAATATTATACTAGGTTTTCTGTTTGACAACATATTAGTTTTATGCAATTTTTATGTTTCTAGACATCAGCAATACGTAACAGATTTATTCAACTAACAATACTGAAAATGTTAAATTATAATACTGTCAGTTTAAAGTTAGTCTTCACAAAACTATTATAATTTTTATAATTTGGCTAAAAAATATTTAAAAAAAGTTTCGCCCGAGCAGGGACTTGAACCCTGGACCCTTGGATTAAAAGTCCAATGCTCTACCGACTGAGCTACCCGGGCTCGATGTTAGAACAAATTTTTCTAAACACGGCACGCTTGATAACTGATTCACTGTATAAACCAGCTATACTTAACTTCCGAAGGTCAAACACATACTTGACTGAATTTATTTGTTTGTTGACAATAAATTATGTCTAGCGCAATTAATTAAATTAAGATATTACCGACATTCTAATTAATTAACGGTATCTTGAAATGCACTCGATTTATTGTTATCGTTTTCGAGATAAAGGAAAGAATAATTTACACTGAATAAAATGTTACTGATAAGAACTTGTAGCGGTCCACTATGTGAACCCTGCGGTGCAACGCAAAGGACACTAAACTTTATAAAGGTAAGTTGTTTTAAGTTGTTTTTATAATTGAATCCGTTATGAGTAATAACTTATTACTAAAACACCCCAAAGTAACGTTAAAGCGGCGTTTACAGTTCGGCGTTTGCCGCCGTAGCGTAAGTGAGTGTGTGTTGCGACTACATTGCTATCACAGTTTTTTTTATCACAGAATATTGCGTCATATTAGTACATAATGCTAATAAAATTTAATTTAAAGAAATGAACATAGTATAATATGCACAGAGTAAAAAAAAACTTAAATTGGTAACATAAACACTGAATAATATCGCAAAAAATGTTGATGAATTTAATTTGAAACGTACAACGTGGAAGATAAGTTTTTGTGTAAGTTTAAAGATAACAAGTTAGCGTTTGCGCAAAGATCATTTGGTTTGGTTTGAGAAGAGACAGTGAGAATTTTTTTGCGAGTCAAGATAGAAAAACAATATAACCCAGAAATTTGGACTTCGGGGATGGGAATTCCCAGACCACTTCCCTGTAACCCAAATTCCTAGATTGCAGGAAGAATAAATAGGGTACAAATACATATTTGTACCGAGCTGGCCAAATTCCAAAAAGGAAAAGGACACGATTCTTTGAAGAAGAAGAAGAACTTCAGTGGCAAGTGTTGTTGGCAGAAAAGTGGGGTTGAAAAGACAGAGGAATACAAACAATCAGATGGCTAAACGCGCTCACGCAGGCTACAAACGCCGAACTGTAAACGCTACTTTTTAAAGTTCGGCGTTTGTAGCCGGCGTGAGCGCGTTTAACCATCTGATTGGTTGTATTCCACTGTCTTTTCAACTCCACTTTTCTGCCAACAACACTGGCCGCTGAAGTTAAGATATTTGAACTACACTGCTAGAGAATAGTGGGAATGCGCTGCCCACGGCAAACGCCGAACTGTAAATGCCGCTTAAGTCATAGGACATGGGTCAAATGACTTAGGGTGTTTTAGTAATAACCAACGAACTAATAACTCTTCTCTCTAGAATAGGCATTTGTAAAAACTGAAAAAAAACGTAGCCAACATATACATTTGTCTGTAATACTCGCACAGCTTTGTTCTAACAGAGACAACAATAACAGTTACTGGTAATTGTTATTGTTTAGGCCTGAATATACCTATTATTTGTTAATAAACAAACCGAGATGTTGGCGATTCTTTATATTAACGGTATGCGTATTCTAAAGAGAAGAGTTGTTAGTTCGTTGGTAATAACCGATTCAAATATGGAAACATATTGGCTTTAGTTTACCTATGATCTGTTCGTGCGCCTGTCTGTCTGAGTATGATATTAAATCAAACCTCAAAAAATAAAGCATTAAAACAAAAAAGCCCACCTAAGTAGGTAACAGCAAAAAATATATTACTATGGTATTTTTGAGTCCCAAAAGGACAATTATATAAGAATGTTAAGATGATATTACATTAAAAATAATTACGGGACTGTAGAAATATTTAAAATGCAACTACAAAAATGTCCGAAGGGAAAAATGAATGACTAAACCTGTTCCCAACAAGCGTAGGCTTATAATTAAAATAATAACATAGATTCCGCACGGTCGACTTTTACTTTGTGCATCGTCATATTAATGAAAAAAAAAATCGAATGGTCCTTTTAAAAAAGAATCTACATTAAAGTTAATAGCTTCTAATTTGCAAAATGGTATGTTATTACTCCAATTGAAGGTAAACAAATTGAGTGTTTCCATTAAATATATAAAGGTTGAGTATAAAGGTTGGGTATGTTGAGGTTTTATACATAAAAACCTTAACATACTTATATCTTAGTGGGAGAGTATTTTGTTATTTTATCCGGCTGTATTTTATATATATTTTCATTTAATTGAAGATATATGCAGAGTGTACTAGAGTAACATGTAGATACTTTAAGGGAATATTCTACATTAAAAAATAAGAAAAAAGTTCCTATAAAGGTTGGTCCGGAAATGAACCCTAAGGGAGCTACGACCTTTGTAAGGGTACATCTAAAAAGTAGTTTTTATTTAATATCTCTAGAACCCTATGAACCACAGTTACGTTTTTTTGCACATGCCTTAACATTGATAAAGGATATCATTTTATGTAATTTTAAGTCGGTATTTTTATCCAGGGACGTGCAAAATGGGGCGCATTTTTTAGATACGATATTTCAGAATTTAGAAGGCGATATATTTTAAGAATCAAATAGGATTATATTTAGGCTAAATAATTTAGCTTTAGCTAATCAAAACAAAAATAAAAAAAATCAGTGCGCATGCGCTGGATTCTTCTCATTACTGCGGTGAGTGAATCGTCGCGATTATACTTTCTGGCCCCAAACTTTTTTATCAGTAGGTTTTTTGATATTTTGTTAATAAAATATTTATTATTCTTTAAAAATACAAGAATCTCAAATAGTGTGTCTAAAAACAAGTCCAGATTTCTTTAATAAACTATAGTGAATTTTTGATTGATTATGTTGAAATCGTCATGTATTTAAAGTAGCTACACGTTTTAATCGAGATAATATAATTTATTAGTTTTTTTTAATTCAGAGGGTCTATTAGATTTTATCATTGCCGGTAGCAAAATCACGTCGTCAAATAATTTACTTTACTGCACAGAAGAGGGGCGATTAAAAAGTGAAAATTTCTATTTATTAAATTACCAAACCTGATAAGAGTAACAAACGCACAAAAAGCACTTATCTCCTTCTGGGAGAACGAATTCAAAACTCGTTATATGGGTCTAATTGTAACTTTTTTCTTGCTGCGCCCATCCATCTTTACACATTTAACAGTAACCGGGGTGAAATGTATTTAAAAACTACCTGCTTTTGTACTAGGCTGGAGCAAAAAAAAAATTTTATAGTATTATTTCTATGATAGGAAAAAGTTGTGTGGTGAGCACTGCTCACTGAAAAGAAAGGCTTTCTCTAGTATTCGAATTTCAAATTTTTCATACTATAAATGCTTAAATTTTTAACATGTTTTATTTTAGGCATCTATTTTTAGTTTAAATTATTTCCACAAAATTTATTTCTACAAAATATAGGTTTTTTTCACAAAATTTATGTATTTAGTGCAATATTTTCTATTACTATATCCAAATAAATCCTTTTTATCAGTGTACCCCACTATACCTTTAAATTGTTAAAACTGCAATTTGAATTCTGAGTAAAATTTTTACTCAAAATTAGTACAAACTAGATGAAACGTTGCAAGCACCCTGTCAAAACATCGGCAAAACTAGAGCCATCTAGTTTGCAAATTTCAAACTAGGTGCTTTGTTTCATTTTAAATTCTGTATCTTTAAAACATTATATTCTAGCAAAAAACTATATAACATTTTTTATAGGGCTTAAAAAGAGCTTTTATTTAAAATATAATTTTTTGAAATATGTGAGATATGCTAAAAAAACCTTTTACTGCTTTAAACGCCAATATCTCGAAAACAATGCGTTTTAGGAAAACGTTGTTTATAACATTTTTTAACCAATTTAAAATTATCTTTTATATAAGTGCTAAATTAACCAAATACAATAATAATTGCCTTAATTATAAAAAAAAACGCTAAAAATAGGAGTTTTACCCTATTTTTAACCCCTTACCCCAATCGCTTACCCCCAAAATCTAATCAGCTCTTTGGAATACGATAAGAAACAATATGAAAAAAACCGCAAGTCGATATCTCATGTAGAAATGGAGAGTTTACATCCAGACAGACAGACAGACAGACAGACGCAAATTTTTTTTTACTGATTTCGACTCAAAATGGTCTAAAACGTCGAGAAATGTGAAAAAACGTGGTCAAAGATTTTGACTTTTCGGCGAAGATTTTAATACATCGGCACTCTTAGTAGCACTAAGTGCCGATGTAATTGTACTCATTATATTTTAGTGTACAATATATTGAGACTCTTGAAGTTTTTAAGAATAGAGCACTCAAAAATGTATTCTCATCCCAAAATAAACTATTAAAATGATTCCAAAAGGCCACTATTTGTTATTATTAGACAATATCTTATAATAGTATATTAAAGTACTAGTTTCATAACATACGTTTTGTACCGTAATTAATACGTTCACTGCCAACGGCTAGTTTTGACAGCGGAGCAATGGGTATGGGCAAGGGAAAAATAGAAAGAATTGATTAATGTTGTTAGGGGCGCCAGTTACTTTAGCTTTTACTCCTTTAGGTAAGTAACAACCTAGTGTAAATACTTAAGCTTTTCAGTTTGAGAAAATAGTATGCGTATGAGTACAAGTTTAGAAAACGAGCCGCTTGCGGCGAGTTTTCTAAAGTACTAGTGCGGTAAAAACGTGTTATGAAACGAGTGGTTTATACAATTTTTTCTATTTTGCTCTAAAATTTTAATAAACTTACATTTAAATTGATGACTGAGTTGGGAATTTTTGTTTTGGATTGGCATTACAGTTTACACCATGTTTAAAATTCTAAGAACAAATAATATTTTGATATATTTTATAGTCATCTCTTCTTTTTTTATTGCAATTAACCAAGCCAAAATTTTAACATGGTAAAAATAACCTAAACACAAAATTTTGTAGAAAAATCAACTTTAAAGCGACATTGACATTTGCACGGAAAACGTCAAGAGATAGGCCAGGTCTGTTGCCAACCCAAAAGAACAAAAAGTACAGACCTCTTATGGGCCTATAAGAACACGCAAAATGCGTGTGATTATGAGCTTATAAGAGTCGCAAAATAGAAAAAAAAAAAACATTTCCACCCTATTTTGCACCCTCCTTATCATATTATCTTCTATTTGGAAACCCCCATAAACAACTTTTAGCCTTTGTGTAAAATTTTACATTTAAGAGGCTGACAGAATACAGTTTACGTATGAGAACGTCACGTAAAAAAGATAGAAAAAAAGAGGAGAAAAATACACACAAATCGTGAAAGTTGGTTTGTCTGTTTATGACAAGATGTCTAGATTGTGATCGAAATAAAATAAGAAATTCCAGACGCTATACCGTTACCTATAATAGATATTTCAGTACCACACAAGTAAAGTATCAATAGAACGCTGTTTTTATATCCTGTTAGGTGTACTTGGGAAGCTTTAAAATATTTGATGCGGAAGCTTTTATAATTAAATTTATTATAAATGATAACTTATAATTATAAATTAATATAAGTAATTTGTAGCAATGGACTGCCGTCTATTTAGATTAGATAAAGAGAGAAGTTCTACAGAAAGAGATAAAAGTATAATTATTATTGTTTTAAAATAAAATTATGCATATTTTAGGTAAAAATAACATTTTAGATTATATTTTAAATTACATCAAAGTAAGATATTTGTTTTTTTTTAAGTTAGCTATGTGTACAGTAGGTCTAAAGTTTCTTAGGGAACTTACAACCTACTCCTTAATTTGACAGTCATTGATAATAAATACCCTGTTGTGTGTAAAGATTTTGTACTTGTTTTTGTGTTTAATAAGCTGTTTTATGTATTCTTTAATAATTTTGCATATAATGCACATTTTTTGTTGCACTGTGATAAAATCCAAATATATTATTAGGGAATTTTCTTTTTGGGTTGGTATTGAAGACCTAAATTTATGTTGCCTAATATATTGTCCATTATAAGCAAATAAATTACTAAATTAAATTGTTTTTATTAGACTTACACCTGGAAGTTGAGCAGTTTGATTGTATACCTGAAACAAGAAAGATAAATTAATTTCTGGATATAAAATTAAATAATTTTATTAATAATAATTTAGCATAGGTCTATTATGATCTATTTTTGTATGTTGTTAAATTTTAATTTGATAGCCATCAAACAATTCGATTTAAAGTAAAACGAATTTGTATTTCAGCATATATATGTATTTAAAATAGGCCTAGCGCTTTCGATCAAAAGATCATCTTCCTCTCATCTACCTCTCATTCTGTTGTAATCAGCTCTGACGAAGCTAAGCCCTGAAGATGATCTTTTGATCGAAAGCGCTAGGCCTATTTTAAATACATATATATGCTGAAATACAAATTCGTTTTACTTTATTCTACACAGCATACAAGTCAAAAATTAAATATATTTAAATATTTTTTAATTCGATTTAAATTGCCACTAGTTTTTGACGAAAATTTATGATTATGAATAAATTAGTATACATTTCGAAAATACATACATACATACATACATACATACATTTGAAAATCTTCATTACAAACGAGTAATAGAAGATTTTACAACTACCACATTTTGTTGGATGGTACCATCTTGGTACAACCAGGCCTTGTAAGGCGTCCTGCACTTTATTTCATAGAAAATGCGTCCGGACGCCTTGATGATACACAATTACATATTTTTTATACTAAGTCTTAGTCCTTGGACATATTAGAAATGTTGCTATTGGATTATACCTAGTTAGTAGTAATTTAATACTAATACTAGCAAATCAATTTTAATGGTCCACAGGGAATTTTCTAAGCAGTTTTTCTAATAGATATAATGTTTAAAAGGCAATAAAACGCACATTTTTTCATTTTATTACATTAGGAAAAGTAAAAGTAACTTAATTGTACATTATGCAACGAATTTAACCACTTAGTGGTCTCAGCAGTATAATTTTTAATTAATATGGTAAAATAACGTTATAGCTGCAAGAAAATTGCTATTGGTGGTACT
This sequence comes from Brachypterus glaber, assembly GCA_958510825.1. Lineage (NCBI taxonomy): Eukaryota > Metazoa > Arthropoda > Insecta > Coleoptera > Kateretidae > Brachypterus > Brachypterus glaber. Next base: position 25,990,139 of record OY294052.1, on the reverse strand, counting down.
AAATAAAGAATAATAAAGAGTTAATTACTATTCTAATAAGCGGAGCTACATAAAAACGATAAATTAAGGATCCAACTTTCATAGGGGCTTAAACAACATTAAGGCAGTAGGTATTGCGTCGGATGAGCCAACCCCCTCCACTTTTCATTAAGGCCACGCCCCCTACTTTAATAGCCCCCACAACAGAGCTGTTTTAACAGGGCTGTTAATGTAATTAACAGAGCTTTTTTAACAGGGCTGTTTCTAATTTAGTTTATATCAGATCTGATCCAATCTAAACTGATCTAATATAAACTTTAACAGAGCTGTTTTAACAGGGCTGTTAATGTAATTAACAGAGCTGTTTTAACAGGGCTGTTTCTAATTTAGTTTATATCAGATCTGATCCAATCTAAACTGATCTAATATAAACTTTAACAGAGCTGTTTTAACAGGGCTGTTAATGTAATTAACAGAGCTGTTTTAACAGGGCTGTTTCTAATTTAGTTTATATCAGATCTGATCCAATCTAAACTGATCTGATATAAACTTTAACAGAGCTGTTTTAACAGGGCTGTTAATGTAATTAACAGAGCTGTTTTAACAGGGCTGTTTCTAATTTAGTTTATATCAGATCTGATCCAATCTAAACTGATCTAATATAAACTTTAACAGAGCTGTTTTAACAGAGCTGTTAATGTAATTAACAGAGCTGTTTTAACAGGGCTGTTTCTAATTTAGTTTATATCAGATCTGATCCAATCTAAACTGATCTAATATAAACTTTAACAGAGCTGTTTTAACAGGGCTGTTAATGTAATTAACAGAGCTGTTTTAACAGGGCTGTTTCTAATTTAGTTTATATCAGATCTGATTTAATCTAAACTGATCTAATATAAACTTTAACAGAGCTGTTTTAACAGGGCTGTTAATGTAATTAACAGAGCTGTTTTAACAGGGCTGTTTCTAATTTAGTTTATATCAGATCTGATCCAATCTAAACTGATCTGATATAAACTTTAACAGAGCTGTTTTAACAGGGCTGTTAATGTAATTAACAGAGCTGTTTTAACAGGGCTGTTTCTAATTTAGTTTATATCAGATCTGATCCAATCTAAACTGATCTAATATAAACTTTAACAGAGCTGTTAATGTAATTAACAGAGCTGTTTTAACAGGGCTGTTTCTAATTTAGTTTATATCAGATCTGATCCAATCTAAACTGATCTAATATAAACTTTAACAGAGCTGTTTTAACAGGGCTGTTAATGTAATTAACAGAGCTGTTTTAACAGGGCTGTTTCTAATTTAGTTTATATCAGATCTGATCCAATCTAAACTGATCTAATATAAACTTTAACAGAGCTGTTTTAACAGGGCTGTTAATGTAATTAACAGAGCTGTTTTAACAGGGCTGTTTCTAATTTAGTTTATATCAGATCTGATCCAATCTAAACTGATCTGATATAAACTTTAACAGAGCTGTTTTAACAGGGCTGTTAATGTAATTAACAGAGCTGTTTTAACAGGGCTGTTTCTAATTTAGTTTATATCAGATCTGATCCAATCTAAACTGATCTAATATAAACTTTAACAGAGCTGTTTTAACAGGGCTGTTAATGTAATTAACAGAGCTGTTTTAACAGGGCTGTTTCTAATTTAGTTTATATCAGATCTGATCCAATTTAAACTGATCTAATATAAACTTTAACAGAGCTGTTTTAACAGGGTTGTTTCTAATTCAGTTTATATCAGATCAGTTTAGATTGGATCAGATCTGATATAAACTGAATTAGAAACAGCCCTGTTAAAACAGCTCTGTTAATTACATTAACAGCCCTGTTAAAACAGCTCTGTTATGGGTGCTATTAAAGTAAGGGGCGTGGCTTTAATGAAAAGTGGAGGGGGTTGGCTTATCCGACGCAATACCTACTTAAGGCGATTTTTCAGAAGGAAGAAAAAATGATTTATTTTTTGCAGAACCGAAGTCAGAACAAACAATATTTAAAATTTAATAGTAGTTTGGTATTGTCAAAATTATGTAGGGGGAAATACCAATGAATGGGACATATTATTGAATGAGACATGGCCCTAGATGTGCAGTTAAAAAATCATCCAAAATTGCAAAGTTTAGGCAGCTGGGTTTTTGACAAATTTAATAATAAATTTATTTAAAATTTAGTCAGTTTTACCAAGTCAAAAGTAACTTTTTTTAATAATTTTAAATGATGTTTTATTGACGAAAGGCATAAGGAAACTGTTTGAATTTGGTGTATGTAATAATCTGGAACAACAAAAAACATATACTAAATAATCGAATATTATAGATAAAGGTAAATATTTTTAGCCTATTTTTTTGATAATATTGTTAGTATTATTAAATGGGACAATTTGCATATTTCATTCCTATCCCTCTCTTTTGTATAAGAAATGACTCTAAAAGGGCAGAAAGTGTCTAGTCCAAACCCATACAACAATTTGAAACAGTTAGTACTCAAAACAAACTAATATTTGATATTGATTTGAAAAAACATGGTAAAACTATTTAAAGTAAATTCTATTCTATAAAAAAAATAATTTAACATCTGTGTGTTCATGAATGGGACAAGTTACGTTTTTTTTAAATGGTTGTATTTTTAGTAAAAATAAATATTATTTAATTTAAGAAAACAGTAATGATAAAGGTGCAAATTAGGCACTTGATTATTAAAAGAGGATAGACTTCATAAAAAAAGTTAATTTCTTTAATTTTCAATAAAACATTACATTATCGGATTTTGGGGTGGTTGAATACAAATCCGGATAAAAAAATTTAAATTTAAAATGGATCCAATTTAGCGGACATAATTTCATAAAGAACCCAGCACCCCCTTTATATGGTTTTAGCTTTCGGTGGATTTGGTCACAGTTTTGATATATTTTTAAATGTTTAGTTTTTGAGTAATGAGAAACGAACTTTATTTAAAATAAATCAGAGACCCTTCATATTCTGGAGCTACTGGCGACAGTAATTATTGTTTTTAACTTTTTGACCTACAATTCAAAAGCTATCCGTCAGACCAAGGCTCAAGGGAGACTTTTGATCAGATAGATGAAATCTAAATCATCCTAAAATTCAGATTTTCAGACCGAAAGCCAACGTGCTGTCTGAAAATTTTATATAACCTAACTTTATAGCAGAATGACATTTATGAACGGCATTGCCTATTGTCTTGCGTCAGCTGTTCTATTATAAAACGTTTTTACAAACATTGGTACTAGGGGGTTGCTTAGGGTCGCTGAAACTAAAATATGAATCATACTATCAATTTCATGCAAAAAATGCATCCCAAAAAATATGGTGTTTGACCCCTTTTAAACGTTCTACTCCTTAATTGCGATGGAGGAATTAAAAACCGCTATAGACAGTGGATATTGGACGTTCAAATAAAAATGCATGTGCTCACATAATCCCGAATTAAGTTTGCACGATTTGCATGTGTTTCTTGATTAAATTTAATGGTTTTTGCATAGTGTAAATTCCGATTTTATCAGCCCTCTCGTACATGTATACAAAAAGGGATTTAGGTTTTAATGACTGCAAATTGGAATTTAAATTTTATACAAGAAATAAGAACTGTATGCAATTTGTCTTTCAACTCATTAACCACTTATTGATTGGATTTATTTGTGTTTTTATCTGAACCTTGTAACATTAAAAATTGTATATTATAAGGCTAAATAATGCTATACAACAACCTAATTAACCATTTCTAATCAAATGTAACTTAATTAATGTTATAAATACTTTGTTTTAATTATTTCCTAATTTGACACTGTAACAAAATGGGATGGATAATTTGGTTTGGACTTTTTTATTCAAAACTGTATCTGTAATACATACCGTCTTGTAAATTTCAGGACGCCTTATCTCAATTTTTTTCGATTTTTAGATTTTGGACTTAAACGCTTTATATTATCAATTTACATCTAAAAAATAAGTTTCACCCGCTATTTTTTTTTAAATAACAAAAATATAAGCAAAATAGTAACGTCGTATCTTAGATGATTATAAATTAATAAATTTTTAAACCTCGTATCTCTTAATTCTAGTTAACTGACTATTTTGGAACGCACTTTTTGCATTTGGCGACGCTTTTTTGACATCTTATGCGCATGTTATAAAACTTTTTGAAGTTTAAATGTTTCAATAATTAATAATATTATTATAATAGTTAATTATATTTTGTTAAAATATTAATATAATAAAGTTTCAAAGCTCGTATCTTAAAAAAAATTATTAATTTTGAGGATCAAAATGTCGTATCTATAAACATTAGGTTTTTATTTGTATTTATTTATTTTATACACAATAAAATGATTTAAGGTAAGTCAATCATTAAAAATGTATTGAGTTTATATTAAAAAAGTACATTTTCAACCTATGAATAATGCGAGAAAGAATTATTTCTCATTCCTGTAAAGTTGTCTTTTTTGAGATACGACGTTCTGAAATTTACAAGACGATACATTACATGTATTAATAAAGTTTAGGAAGTACGTGATTTGTCCCACAGTTTTCCACGCCTTGACCTGACCTGTAATGAAAAATAGAGACCAGTAAACTATTATTACTGGTCTGCAATTTTAATCATTAATTTCCGCTAGATGGCGCCGTCGATTAAAATATCAATATTAATTCTCAAAGCAAGATGGCCGAACTGCTGTTGTCATGATAAACACGAATATAATCTAATACATTTCGTTTAAAAAACTTAAATTTACAGTTTTAGTCAATGTTTTTTACTTTTGAGACTGAGAAGGATAATAAATGTTATAAACGGTGCCTTGTGAGCTATCAACAAATGTTTTTTGTGGTTGTTTATTTGGGTTACGCGTGTGTGGAACTTTAGTTTTATATCATTGTGCTTTTCTTCTGAAATGCAGGAAAAAATAATTGTGGTAAATATGAAAAGAACTAAAAAACTAAGTATTATAGTATTATTTTCTTCATTTGAATTCAAACATCTAGGTTTCAAAAAAAATAGTACTTTATTTTTAAATAAAAACAGTTGCGAATAAAACAGTATACAGGTTTCCCTGAAAATGGTTATTTTCCTCGACCTATAAATGGTCTCGGAAAAGTACTATTTTCCAAGTCGACCTGTAATCTACTATCACTGCAATTAATTGATTTAGCTCCACAAGGTCAAAAGCGGTAAGAGAATCCGAATAGATGCTTTTAGGCAAGCATTAAGTACTTTACATGATAATAATAATAAATTTAGGCACTATGTTACATTTATGTTTATGGTTATTAGTAATGATGATTCTACTTTGATCACTTCACACAATAGATTAAATGATGCTTAATTAATATGGGGTGCCACAAGTATATATTTTGGGACCTATTTTTTATAATATTTCTGTAAGTGATTCTGTTTTCATTTAAATTTTAAACTTGTATAACTATAACGCATTATATAAAAATAAAAAACTTTGTTACAGTGTGGTTACTAAGTATACATCAGGAACTACTTTAAGTGTATTTGTACACGGTTTTTAAATGAGGCTTTCAAAGCAAGCAATAGACATATCTCTAGGCTATTTCCAATAAAACTATTTGGATTATACGCACAAATGTATACTTAAGCTAGAAACGTCTTGTTCGTGAGTTACACTGAAGAAAATATAAACAATTTCTTGAGAGAGAAAATTTTCGTAGCGATATTTTTGTATACCAAGTAAAAATCCATAAATTGATTGCTTGGAAAAAAATCTTTTTTAAATGTTGTGGGTTCTATGTATAAAACTATATAATATATAGTATATATAAACACATAAGGCCTTTTTGGACAGAGTTACATAAATAGATTGTAAATATTACAAATCGTTTTAAAACCTGTTTAAGCCAAGAGAATATTCTCTTATTATTATTATTATTATTATTATAGACAATGATCAAATTCAAATTATGGTTGCTTTAATCAGGTGATTTTAGATAATAACATGTTTTGTAACCACCATATTATTTTTTATTTTATATAAATTAACAAGGTAACTTAAAAACATGTAAGTGATTATACGAGTTATAAATTAGATTCTCTTGCAAATGAGTTTATGTAGGAAAAACTGAACAGCACTTAAAGCTTGATTTTTTTAATTTGCTTTAATTATTTTTTAATTTAGCAGACAAATCTAAAGGGTCATATTTTCTACAGGTTCATTTGAGATAACTTATTTATTTTATATGTATTTTTGGTCCCCTTCAGTAATTTGTCTTCGGTCCGTCTCTGACTTTGGCACTGAGATATGAAAAGTTACATGACAATAAAAGACCAGTAAATAAACCCAAAAATAAAACCTGTTAAAATTCTGCTTGCATTTATGTGTGAAATACTTAATAAAATGTATTGAAGGTTTGTTTTAAACTTAGACATTTCTTTGTCGGACTTGATAATATTATTATTAAACAAATATTTATAATTTCCTGTTTAGATACAATGCATTAAACAGTTAAAATCATTTCATTACAATGTAATTTTATTACAATAAGTGTTTTGTGTTTGTATGTATATATTTAAACAACATTGTAGTACGTGCCATGGCTTGGTGCTGAAGAGTCTTCATTGGAATAGATAATAAGTTTATTTAATTTTTTATTTAACATTTAAAGTCGTGACATTTTCAAACACGTAGCTACAGACGATGAAACTCGACTTTCGTTAACTGTCTAACGTCTTATATTTATAGGAAACATTTTAATCTTAGAAGATTTTACATCTAGAATAAATAGGCTATGCTTGAAATAAGAGCTAAAAAAATATACCAGAGCTTCTAAAGCATTTTTTTCCTTTTTGTAAAAATCTGAGAAAGACCTGCAAAATATCATTGGAGTCTCTTATTATTTCAGTTTTTCTTTTAATAAGATCAATTAAAAACAATTACTGACCCACTCGCTTAGTCACTTAGTCATATCAATCTTTCTTCTTTGGATCATTAAAAAAATTGTCATCAAAATGTTTCAACTTGAAATTTGGTGAAATGAGATACATCGATGTGATTTAAGTCAAAATTTCTTCTTGGTCTTGGCGAATTAACCTTTGTAAGTGATCAGTTATTATTAGAATTTATTATTAAGTCAGTTCTGACATTGGTTGTATACAAGTAACCGCGTCGATTTTTGGCAAACTTCACCAAAAAACGCTTTTGCCCAGTTATCCTCAAATAAATATACAACTAAAATGAGTAGACATCACATTATTTAGACTTACACAGAGACATCATCCTTAATAGGAGAATATCCCATAGTAAACATTTTAATGCAAGAAAGATTTTAAAACTAAGATAAATATATTGCAGATTTATGCAAGAGTCATTTGCATGTACAATCTGAGCTATAAGAGATGCTATTTTAATTCGGTATTCTTTAAAAATGTTTAATTGCCATATAAATTCAATCTTACATATAATAATTGTAATTATATTCTCATTTTTCTGAAAGCCTTTACATATTAACTTTGTCAATATATCAAGTAAGTTAAGTATTTTCTCTACCTATTCTATTAATAACAACTGTGAATGCTTAGTATTCTGTAGTAAGCTCATGGAATAGTATTTTAAATAAAATGGAACCTAAAATTAATCCAGAATTAAAAAAAAGGACCAAGGAAACAATGGACATAACAGGTCCTTTGAATATATTATCCTCAAACCTTAGACAAAAGAAGGCTAGATAAACTAGTATGCAGAGTTTGTTTACGTTTAGAATAGCTAATAAAAAAATCCATGACCGAAAGTGATGTAAAACATAAATATTATTGTTTGGAGTGGGAAGAGAATATATTGGAGGCCTTGGAGTGGTTTGCTTCGAACAAACTTAGTCTTAATGCTTCAAAGACAGAAACTATGGTTTTTACCCTAAGAAACTTATGTAATCATGTTAATCCAGACTCGGTGCGCTTTCTTGGTGTGTATCTGGACAGTGGATTAGTTTGGAATAAACACATAGAATATATGGCCTCATCTTTATCCAAATATATATTTGCTCTACGTAACCTTGTTGGTGTAGTTTCGATGTCTGTTCTCAAAACGGTTTATTACGCATCAATACATAGTAGACTAAAATATGTAATATTTGTTTGGGGTCATTCTTCTTCTACAGAAAGGCTGTTTCGTTTACAACGAAGAGCTCTCCGTACCATGTTTGGTGCAAAATACAGGGATGATTGTAGTCCTCTTTTTATACAGGCACAGATTCTAACTTTACCATGTTTATATGTATTGGAATGTCTGATTCATGTGAAGGTAAACATTGGTAGTTACAATAAAAATAATATAGTTTCTACAAGAAATAGTAATAATATAAAAATTGAGTATCTTAGATTAGAAAGGACAAGAAATGGGAAAAATTACTATGGCCCTACTGCTTTTAATGCACTCCCCACCAGTGTAAGATCTCTACCCCTTGGCAGATTTAAGGCTGAAATTAAATCGTTTTTTATAAAAAATCCATTTTATACTATAAATGATGTTTTAGTAAATTTAAAAAATATTTTATTGTAATTTTATGTAAATTTGTATTTTTGTACTTATTTATTGCATTTTGTATTTTATTGACGTGTGTAAGTTTTTTTGTAGCACAATAAATTATTCTTATTCTTATTCTTATTCTTATTCTTATTCTTATTATATTTGTAAGTGGAATAGAGTCAAGTCATTGTTTATGGTGAACCGATGTTTCTCTTTTTCAATGCTAGTCTAGTCTAGAATAGGCATTTCATTTGTAAAAACTGACAAAAACGTAGCCAACATATATATTTGTCTGTCTTACTCGCACAGAGACAACAATAACAGTTACTGGTTATTGTTATTGTTCAGGCCTGAATATACTTACTAGTAGTATACTATTTGTTTACAAACAAACTGAGATGTTGGCGATACTTTATATTAACGGTATTCGTATTCTAGAGAGAAGAGTTATTAGTTCGTTAGTCTGCTTCTTATTTCTCAGACTCAAATCCCCTGGTTTTCTCCATAACCTAGCTTTTAAACTTTTAAGCCGATACATTCCTTGATAGAGGGGATAAACAAAAATCTACTTCGAAAGGATCTTCACAGAATTAGAAGACGGGATACTAATAATTATAATTAAATCTTTATGTTTAGGTTGCCCAAAATTTAACCAAAAGGTAATTTTTGTTATCATATGAAAATGTCGTATAAATTACTCTTCTAGTAAACCTGAGAAGAGATAAATAATAATAGCTTTGGATAATTGGCGGCTTGCGAAGAAAATGTGAAAGAAGTAATTTATAATTAATTATATTTCTTACAATTTACGTACATATCTTAAATCAAATTGGATGTGTAATGAATTAAAGTAAAGGAGTAGCCTAAGAGCTTGACAATATATTGATACAAATCTAGTTGCTTGGCTTTGGAAAACAAAATGTTTAAATTGGAGTATCAACTTTAAATAAATTGGATTTCCCTTAGTATGATATGTCAATTTTTCAGTAAACAACATTCCACTTTTTTAAAGGTTGGCAATACACAGAAGACAGGTAGGAAACAAACTATTTCTCAACTATTTAAATAAATGATTTCGAATTGTAAAAAAATGCTAGTATGTCAACTGTCAGCTTATAGGTTAGGTCATAGAGCTCTGTGGGTTAGGTATCTCTGATTGCTCACTGTCAGGAACTCAGTCATGCACAAAATTGGATTTCTTTAGTTCGTTTCCAAATACTTGACTTCTTTCTTGATTCGTTGCCCGTAGAGGTATCATAATTTAATTCTCTTGACACCACAACTAGAAATATAAAATACCTACTTAATTTAATCAGGAAAATGACATTCCATATAAAAAGGGACCTTAATGTAATAAAAGTAAGTTTGAGCAGGGAAATAAAAAGAAACAAATGCAAACTGATGGTATTCTATTTTTTATTTCTAAAATTAAACAAAATTACTTGCATCTACAATTGCAAAATTCTTTTTGACTTGTAATCACCTATAATCTATGAGGAGTAAAAAAAAACATATCTAAAATCTATCATCTAGAATAAGCATAAGAATATCCTTTTGGAAAACACAACCATTTTGTCAGGTGCTGAATCTTGCAAGGTCTGCATACCACTATGTAATTTTACTTGCGAAGTTATTATACCAATAATGCATACCTTATAGTATATGAGTGATGTTTTACCATAATTGGAGTGTACAAATATTATCTGCTCTCAACATGCATCTCATGATATACAAGGGCTTAAAATCAAAATACCTATACTATATTAGTGTAATAAGGATTTATGAATACCTGACATAAATCGTTTTGTCGGAAATCATGTTGTTCCTTAGAAATTATAATTTTAAGAACGAATTCTATTTTATTTACATAATGTTCTTGATTTTCACTATGAAAGAACAGTTCAGAATCAGTAGTAAGCAATTTTACCTTGTTTTCACTTTCAGCTCAGTAAAAAAAATTGTAAAATCCTTTACTGCTGATCCTAAATACTGAAAACATAGGTTTGTTAAACCTGTGATTTTAAATCTAGCGTTCTAATGAAACTAAAACCATCGCATGACCTAAACGGGTTCAAAACTAATACACCTAGAACATAAAAGAATAATGTTAACCTGACATAAATCTTTTTGTCAGAAATCATGTTATTCCTTGTGAATTAATGATTTGGAACTAATTCTCTTTTATTCTTACTGTTTATTGGGGCTGTTTTTTAATGAGTTAAGCCCTTCCCTGTAGTCCGGAATTGCGTGCATCAATAGAAAGGTGTTGGGCGATCCAAATGATAGGAATTAATCATCGACGTGACTTAAAACATAATTTTACTGCTAATTTCTTTCGCGTGTAACTACAGAGTGGTATTTTTTATTATTTTCACTTATTTCTTTTATTGCTTTTAGTATTTTTCTTTTAATTATTTCTATTTATCCCATTTAATGATATTTTTACTTTTAAGGATCCTTATTAATCATTATATACCTACCTAAAATTGGCAGACATCCCTGAAAAGAGGGAGGTGCTTAAAAAGCCAATTCAATTTTTGGAGAGATACTTTAAAAAGTTGACCCTGGCGGATATGGTTTAAACCAAAGCCAAAAAAGAAGAAGAAGAAGACTGAAAAGTTGAAAGTTCTTAAAGTAGCTACTAGTCTGGTTCTAGAACCTTCAAAACCGAAAGTAAGGTAGTTCCACGATGAAAGTTTGATGTAACTTTTGCTAAACTTCCAGATATATCTATGCCACACGCTAATTTTGAATACAAATTAAGTTTTAGTGACTTGTCAATGCAAACCAACAGTCCAAATCGTGTTACTAGGAATTTTATACATTATAAAATCATTGACAGTTAAATCTGAGGTGGTCGGTTTCAGAAGATAATGGACTTTTTTCATCAGAAATGACTTAATAGTTCTTCATTTGGACTTTTTATACTGTTTTAGCTTATTCTATATACATTTTGATCAAATCCATTCACAGAAACGGTCTATTGATTTCCCTTTCAGAAAAAAGTGTCACTGAGGTTTTTTGCATCTTATTTTCTCAAAAAATATGCGGATTTAAAATCTCTGACCAAAATTTATATAGAATACTCTAAAACAATATAAAATAAAGTTTCAAGTCCGCTATGGTCATTTCTAAGGAAAAAAGTCCATTATCTTCCGAAATCGAGCACCTCAGATTCTACTGTTAATGGTTTTATAATGTATAGACCTTCTACTAGCAGGATTAACTCTTGGTTTGCGTTGGCAAGTAACTAAAACTTAATTTGTATTCAAGATTACCGTGGGCAGTTTTTAAATCTTATTATTTATTAATAAGTTTTGAAAGGGACAAGGACCACTCTAGCGTTAAACACTATTTTTACCGCTAATTTCGCGTGTGACTCGATTCTCAACACTCCCTGAGAAAGTGTTTCACCAATCTGATAAACTTAAATTGTTTTTCACGTGTTTTGTGGTTTAATTTTCGACCAAATCGACTTGACTTCATTCGCTTGATTTATGTTTAGGATATAATTAATTGGATTCCTTCTTTTTCGCTATAAAATTGTGCTATTTATTTTATTTGACAAGTTTATCGTTGAATGAATAATATAGCGAAAACAAGCGACTAAGAAATATTGTTGCTTGGCAATTTTAAAGTATACCCGTCAGTATATTACGGTTTATTTTCCGTTAAAATATGAAACGATAAAAGGAAAATATGTTAGTTAGATGTTAGATATTGGAAAAATTACAACGGCCCACAAAAATATTAAGTTTAGTTACTATATTTTTGGGCGCTGAAAACAAATATGACTATGTAAAGTGGTTTCATTCAGATTTGGATGCATTTTGTATATACACTGTAAAAAATAAATATGTAATTACACAAGATTCTGCACGTTAATGTGATTCAATGCAAAAACATGTAAAATTTACTAGATTTTACATGTAATTTTATAATTTTACATGTAATTTTACAATTTTATATGCAAATTACAAGTAAAGTTACATGTAAAATCTAGTACATTTTACAAAGTTCACTGTAAAATATAAATATGTGAATTTACATGCAGAATCATAGGTAATGTGTTTGGACTTTGGACTTTTTGGATTAAGATATTATTTTTAACCGACTTCCAAAAAGGAGGAGGTTATCAATTCGACGTGTGACTATGTTTTTTTTTCTTTGTTCCCGCATAACTTTGGAACGAATGAACGGAATTTGATGAAACTTTTTTCAACTTAAAGAGGGCATTCATGAGGTGGTCCCGTTTTAATTTTGTGATTTTACCATAAGGCGTTATTTGATTATTACTGAACGCCCAAAGTTTAAGATTTCTTTAGTATTTTGTTTAAAATAAGGTTGGTTGGACTCTTGGGCGCTGAAATAAAAATATTACTTTTATTTTTTAGAAATTTATCTTTAAGATAATGACGTCACAACGCACTTTTTTTTTAGCTTAGATGACGTTACAAATTTACAAGTTCTGTGTCTCTAAAAAGTAAAAAATAAAAAGTTTTCGCAAAAAAGAAATTAACCGACTTCTATGTCTCTAACAATGAAAAAATAAAAAAAAATCACCAATTTCACAGCAAACAATTCTAAAATAATAAAAATTACTTTTTGAGACATAGAAGTCGGTTCATTTTTTTTGCGAAAAGTTTTTATTTTTATCCATGATTGATGCTTTTTCCATGAAACTATGAATAGTTTAATGCTTTGCACTCGGGTTTTATCTGGGGTTTTATTTTTTTAGTTTAAATTTGTGAATATTTAAACGAACGGTAATGTGCGTATTTTAATAATTTGCTGGCTGAAAAGTTTTTGTTAATTAAAATCTGCATGGTTGGTTACCCCCTTACAGCAAGTCATGCGATTTCGCCCATAATTGTTTAGTTATCATTAAAAATTCAATTTACCGTTAAATATTAACTTCATATACACAAAAATGCTGAGTAAGGCAGAAAACCTGTGGAACGAGGAACATTGACCAATTTTGGGCAAAAAAATTATTAAATAAAATACTGGGTAGACTTTCACGATTCTAAAAAATACTTTTTCTACGGCTGCTTTAGAATGTAAGCAAATACACACACTTTTCAAACACAGAATGAATCCATTCTAGCTCTAGATACGGTATGAATATTCCGTATCAAGTGTTAGAATGAGCACATGTAGTGCCATCTCTTGTTTATAAAAGTAAAGAAAACTGTAGCAAAATTAGCAAAAATATATATATATATATATATTTTACCATGAAATATTGAATAATTTAAAGTTTTGCGTTAAAATTACATAAAGTTTAATAGTTTTTCTTAATATTTGACCAGTTTTTTATCAATTAAGTTCAAAAAACTAAAACTGCTCCATCTATTGTTAAATATTTAAACCTGATATCTGTCACAACAATCTGACATAACCTTCAATTTTTGCATTATAATTTGTAAATATGTGCTAAAATTTAAAAAAAATCTTTTTTAAGTACTGATTTGATAAAATTATTAAATAACATTTTACATTTCATAAGAAAAATACTGTGTATTTTAATGTTTTTTATGTAATGTAAGGTAACTAAATAAAAAATTAAGTAATTTTTATAAGATCTAGACTGTCTAGACTAGACAGTAATGGTCAAAATAGTAACGTTATAACTATAGTTTCTATTTTTGACATGAAAAACAGAAATATTAGGATTAAAACATTTAAAAGATAAAACAAGGTGAATAAAATTCGTAGAATCTACGAGGTAAATATCAAAATAAAATTAGGCAAACCTTCATACATAAATATCACACGAGTGTGATATAAAAATATCAAACTAGTGCGATATGAGGCGTTTTCTAAAGAACAAAAGAGTGCGCTAAATGTCATTTTCATAGAGGATCGTAGGAAAAAAAACTATAGTCTCTATAGACTGAACTAACAGTATTTTAAAGAAAAATGAAATAAGAATATACTCTTTTATCTAAAAATTTACATACAAATATATAAATAATATTTCGAGATTGAATCTGCTAATAAATATATCTTTAAAGATTTATCTCTCACTTAAGAAACTTAACAACTTCCTAGAAAATGTTACTTTAGAGGATTCGTAGTAAAATGTGAATTTAAGGCGAAAAGTTTTCTCGGTAATTTCTCGGTATAAGGCCGTAGCCAATTAGGTTGCATTACCCGAAATGAAAATTAATGGAAATTGGAAAGTACCATAATTAGATGATAATAAAAGCTGATGCCCAGATAGCACAAAGTATTTGCACAATAAAGATAAGAGGACGTTCAACTATTATTTAAGCAAATTGTGACAAAATTAACATATGTATTTTGTAAAATCTAATCCATAGGCTTTAATATCTGACCATGTATAAATACAGACTAGTATTATACATGTATAAATACACACATGTACATGTATAAATACAGACAGGTACATACAGACATGTACATACATATATAAATAGAGTGTAAAAGTTCACCAAACGACTGTGTTGATTGAAGTTATATCCATAACGTCAAGTTTACACCACTATTTTTTGACTGTGGATCAAAATGCAAATCTAATTATTTACTTGTTATTTTTTCGATGGAAAAAGATCATTAGTATTAATTAATAACACTTCGAAAACGGTTGAAAACAGATTTTTGTAGGACGTTACATCGTTTTAATTCCAACAGAATAAAAGGAACAAATGATAAAGGACAGGAAGAGAGATCCTGTAAAGGAAGACTTAATATTAGTGCAATAATTAATCATCAATGTTTACATTGTTGGCTGGAGAACTTTGAAATATTAACAATAGGTTTTTCGGTGGCGCGCAAAGAGAGGAGCAAAACTCTCGTTAATTACGAAAAAAACCTCTATTGTCAGACGATTTCAATTGATAGCGCCGCGTTTCCTATAAGAATCCTTTTCAAGGAAGGGGCTAATAGTGGGGAAGATCGCGTATATCCTTGTCAGGCCTCCCTGGATGCGAAACAATGCCCCAACTCTTAATTTATCACCCAGTGGGACAATTTCCTGCCTCACAATCGAAGTCGTCTAGATTGAATTCTTAGATAGGTGTCATCGGTCTTCTTCTGCTCCTCAGCCATCTTTCAGGCGCCTCACAGTGGAGCTGATGATTGGAAAATACGAGAAAAAATATATTTTTCAAAAAATCATTAAATAAAATGTATTTGTAATAAAGCACCTAAATGATTACAACATATAATTTTTTTAAAATAAATAAGACTCATCTATTATATATTAAAAAATCTTATATAAAACCTGCAAAATTACAACTTTTTCCTATCAGAAAAGAGTTATTTGCATAGCCTCTTATTAAAAAGTTAAATGTCTTGCCTCTGCCATGTTTATACATACACTTGCTATACAATGTATAGTATACACCTTGCTCCCATTTTCATGAGCACAAAACTAAAAATGCGGATAAATTGAGGCCTACCAAATTCAGATTAACCAAATCTGTAAAAAAATACTATAAATTTTTAATTGTATAATATAAGTTTGATATTTCATTGGCCAAATATTTGAATTTGTTCTTCTTCTTCTTCCTTTATTTTGGCCTTTTCTCAGTGAGATAATTAGCCAGATCCCTCTTAGTTACTCAATTCACCAAGAGTGGTTCTTGTCTGGCTTTTTACCATGCCCACTCCTGTTTTAATTATATAAAATTTCCAGTCTTCTGTAAGACCTTTTCTTTTTCTTTTCCTTCTTTCCTTTTCGTGTTTACTGTTGGTTGTGTTAGCTGTTGCCAAGACAGTTTTTTCTAATTTGTAATTATATTTGCGCATGCGCTTGTATATAAAAAATTTTGTACGTATAAAAACTTCTTCACGTGTTAGTTGCTTCCAAATCAAAATTTATCAGAATTATAAATGATTAAAAAACATAAAATTCCATTCTTACTCCAATATAATCACATGTTCGTCATTTTACTGTACATCTTCCATATAATCACTATAAAATATATAAAATCGATTCTGGGGCATATCTAAGATAGCAAATAAATAAATAAATAACTAATACTAAAAGACTTGATGCTAGAAAATTAAACGCGATTAACGTATTACTAATTCCTGCCGAAAGTACATATTACTCGTTTCACGGATGAAAAGCAACTGATTTGAATTTGTTCGTAGTTTTGTTCTTCTCTGACCCATTGTGTGTCACCTTCTTATTTCACACGTTAGACAGAGCTTTGTGTCGCGAAAGCTCACCCGATGAAGTAAAGCTTTTGCGGTGGCGGTGTATTCAGGTACTTAACTGTTGAATCTTTCATGAAACCATCGAAAGCTTTTATATGTTTCTATAATAACCACTATAAAAGAATGCAGGGATTACATTACCGCGGAATATATAATAGAATACAATAGTAGGTAGGTATTAATATTTTCTTCTTCTTAAAAAAAATATATGTAATGGGAAATAAATTGTTGAAAAAATAATAAGAAATATAAATACTGTAACTACTTGTAGTTTAAGCTTAAATTGTATTTAAATATTACTTTAAACTACTGCAGTATACTGTAATCAAAGGTTTTCGTGCAGAGCTCTGCAGGAAATTAAATTTCACTTAAGTAACTTTTGAACGAGTTTAGAAATCGACTTTAAATTTAAAACTCTTAAATAAGACAACTGAAACCATCTTTTGATATTTTCAGCTCTTAAAATAAGGACAAATAGGAAAGGGAGGGACTTTTTGTATCACTAAACGTCACCAAATAAAACTGTTTTATAATTTGATCTCATGTCTTAAAAAAATATGATTCTATCTGCATAATAAATGTCTCTTTTTAGCTAATAAACACCCTTTTTATTTAAAAATCAAACATAATCAGAATCAATCTTCCTTTTTTTGGTTGTTCTTATGTTATTGTTCGTAAAAAAAAGAAAAAGTTTATTATTTAAAGTTATTTATTCAGAAAGAAAAAACTCGTCGTGGGAAATATTGCCCTCGGTGTATATATTTTCTTTTAAGCTTAACTTAAATTTGAAAAAGTTCATGTCATGTTCAATGAAATATAAACTTCATGACCCACTTCCTTTCAACAAAAATAAAAGTGTTTCCCCCTTTTTCTTTGCTTTTTATTTAACAGATATAAATGGGTAAGTAAAGTAAAAAAAACACGTCTGTCTATCTGTTTGTGATTACCTAAATAGAGATTAAGCTAAGGACTTGAAAGTGACTATGCACTGTAACAAGGATTATGCTTATGTAACATTTGCATATAGTTTAAAGTTATATTAGATACGAAAAAACTACTTAATAATATGGTAAAATTACTCCAAAAAAATAATATTATTTAAAAAATGTGTAAATACTATGTTTTTTATAAAATTAAAAATTACCTTCCAATATACTGTAATATTGCATTATAACTAACGTAAATCAATATAGTCTTGTTACCATAGACAAAGAACATAGATGAGCTGTCATCTCAAGGTTATATACAAATTTACGAGTCGTCTATTTTGATCGGAAGTTACGTCAGAAATCAGCCGGGAAATTTAAATTAGTGGGTAAAATGTAAATAAATAAACGACATAACCTTACTTTTTAATGTTTTCTTATGTTATATTAAAAAAAATCAAACTTACCTAAAAAATATGATACTGCTGTCTGCAGGTAGCAGTCGTTTTATGTTTCTACAACTTTTTATAAAACACGTCATTGCAAAGACTTTACTAGTTCTTTGAAAAAGCACTATAAAATATACAAAAAACACAGAAAGACTTTAAAAGTTCAAAAACGCTATTATATAGTCTATAATAAAATAAAATGTCCACCCTTCTAGCACAAAACACCAAACGCGTAGAAAAAATAACAGAAAAACCTCCAAAACAAACTCAAAACATACATAAATTAGGTTATGTTAACCTGTTGCACGAATATGTTAGAGGTGTGTGCGAAGAATTATATTTTTATATTTAAATTACTGGTAAAAATAAATAAATATCTGTGTAGTATAACATATTGATTTAGTTTTTACATATATAACAAACTGTTGCAACAAAAAAACGAGAAAAAGAAACTTTTACTGACTACTGAAGTGAAATGAAAAGACACATCTCTAACAAAGAAAATATTCATATCTAACGCAACACAGTGTTACCAACATAAAATATATATTTTTTTACTTTATGTTGGACAATTGGAATCAAAATGGAGGACGCATTTAGTCGGGACGCAGAAGTATGCGCAGACGGTCAAAAATTAATCTATTTGTTTATTTTGTCTATGCTTGTTACAGTGTAGGTAGATTTGTCACACTGCGTGAGTCACACAAACTTAATACTTTTCAGCAGTTTTGTTATGATTCCATACTTGATGTGTATGTAATTGGTAAGTAGCATTTCTTATATTACCTAGAATATAAACATTAATTTAAAAAACATAAATTCAGCCACACACACACGCATATTTTTATTTTCAGTATGCAGTAAATCAAAAACTTACACGGCAATTACAACTATATAGTTGGCAATTATGTCGCAGCTGTTGTGGCAAGCCTGATTGTTAATTGGTCACACTTTAATCATAATTTTCGAGTTTGAGCACGTGGTTTTTATTAATAAAGTCTTTTGTTTCTATTGAAAGAACGAAGCGAGACATAAATATAAAAAAAAATATTATTGAGTCTTCTGGTGAATAAAGTCATTATTCTCAAAAAGGCTCAAACGACTATTTAATTATGACGAAGAAAACAGAACTTCAATCTTACCTTAGTTAATATAGTAAGACCCACAAATAAGCTTATAAGAAAGTTCAATTTTAATTATACTATTGGTCCGTTCCGTATACAACACAAATACTTGTAGTCGTATCTTAAACTCGTAACTTATAGTCGCAACTTTTAGCCAAAAATTGTAGTAAAAAGTCACAATCTAAGACTTATAGTTATTTTTTAATAGATCTAAAAGCTATGTGATTCAACTGTACAAGTCTATATATTTAGAAATTGTTGGCAACAATTTCTTAGACATCCCCTCGACTTTGTCTTTCAAACGCAATAAAATATAAGGCAATTAAAAGTGGACGTTCTGTTTAACGTAATGCCTCTACATCCGCCTTACAAGAGTTCCCGTGTTCAAATAATCGATGTAGGCCTGGTGATTGCGATCTCCTCGGGGTAGCGTGCGACGGGGCAATTCGTATTGCCTTCTTCAACGGCCCTCTAGACGTCTGCATTAGACGGGAACGAGCACTTGGTGCTCATCTGGTCATTTCGATAAGTTGCAGCTGCATTTGAGGAGCAGACATTCAAATGAAGCATTAAGAAGTTAGAAAATCAGTGAATAATCCTCAAGTATGTGGGGTTCTACGAGAAAACGTATCTTAAAAGGTTAATTTTTCAAAAATAAAAACAAAAATTATTGTATTTTTTCGTATTGCCTTCTTCGGCGGCCCTCTAGGCGTATACATTAGGCGGGAACGAGCACTTGGTGCTCATCTAGTCATTTCGATAAGTTGCAGCTGCATTTGAGGAACATAAATTCAAATGAAGCGTTAAGAAGTTAGAGAATCAGAGAACATTTAACTTAAAATATGTGGAGTTCTACGAGAAAACGGACCTTAAAAGATAATAAATGTAATTTTTTAAAACATATATGCTTGAGACATACAAGTCTTCAACTTCCTACCATTTAAAGTCTCCAGATAAGTATTAGTAGTTGTCTGCATATAGCAATACATGGCGCACAAGTATACATCAATCTAATGACTGTACTTCTTTTGTAAATGAAGTCTAAACGTTTTTTGAATCAGCGTACAGTTTTTACTCTTGGTACTGAAGATGACCAGCAACCCGAAACTGCAATATAAAAATATTACCCTGTACGATGATTATAAAACGTAGAACTCTAGTTCTAGTAATAGCAAAATATTTAAAATTTTCTTTTGTGAAAAATACTTTACCTTTATTTGAAATTGAGTGTCCTAGGTAATGTTTTTCTGATCATGCTACTCAGTTAATAGTGTTCATATATAAATGCAAAGTGGATGAACACAGCAGTGGCTTTTTATACCGTGTCTCGGATTATCGCTAGTTTATACCGAGCAAAATTATACGCCAATCAAGAAAATTATCCATGCCAATAATAAATACTTTGTATAGCACTTAATTATGAGATGGTAAGCTGTATTTATCGCTGGCTTATGCTAATAACACATCATAATAAATCGGCAGCGCTAGGAGAAAAGACAGTTAGAGCTTTTATTCGCAACTGTATATGTAACACATACATTACATGTATTAATAAAGTTTGAAAAGTACGTGATTTCTTGTCCCACTGTTTCCACGCCTGGACCTGACCTGTAACGAAAAATAGAGACCTTATTATGAATGCTTAAAACAAGATGGCTGAACTGCTGTTGTCACGTTAAACACGAATATAATCTAATACATTTCGTTTAATAAACTTAAATGTGCAGTTTTAGTCAATGTTTTTTACTTTTGAGACTGAGAAGGATAATAAATGTTATAAACGGTGCCTTGTGAGCTATCAACAAATGTTTTTTGTGGTTGTTTATTTAGGTTACGCATGGAACTTCAGTTTTATATGATTGTGCTTTTCTTGTGAAATGCAGGGAAATATATTTGTTGTAAGTATGAAATGAACTAAAAAACTAAGTATTATAGTATTATTTTCTTTATTTGAATTCAAACATCTAGGTTTCAAAAAAATTAGTACTTTATTTTTAAATAAAAACAGTTGCGAATAAAATAGTATATAGGTCTCCCGGAAAATGGTTTGGACTTTTCCTCGACCTATAAAATGGTCTCGGAAAAGTACTATTTTCCGAGTCGACATGTAATCTACTATATTTATCGGTTGAATGATTTAACGTGATATTTATTTTTAGAATCATAATTTTTAGACTTCTTTGCAAGAAAATCATTTAAGAAAAAGACAAAATATGAAGGAGGAAGAAAGAAATAAAATAAATGAGTGAGAAAGTGGCGCATGATTCTTTGTCTTTTTTGGTGCTCTGACTTTTTACTGCAATTAGATATATTTAAGAGAAATAGAAGAGAAGGGGAAACTGCTCTGGAAAATGCATTTAAGTCTTATTCTAGAAAACTTTTGATCAATATTTTTTTTTATATTAAATATATATTTAACAGCTATAAATACATTAATATTATATTAAATTTATAATATCAATATTATTTATCCAATACATACAGATAATAAGACAATTACCAGCCTTATTTTAAATAGATAAACTCAATAATAACCGCCGCGTGGCTTATACTTTATTGAGTGGATAATTATTTATTTTACCCACTCAACTGTCACTTGTCAAATTATTTTCTTGTAAATGTCATTAAAATTTTTAATAAAAATATGAATTCCTAAGCTATTTATTAGATAAAACCTTGTATGGCACTCATGGGTAAACCGATATTGCCCTCTCGAAAATTAACCTGCTTGGCTGACGCCTCGCAGGTTAATTTTTTCATGGGCAATATCTTACTTTACCCACTAGTACCATAAATAACTATTTTTTATAAATAACAACCCAGTTAAATGCATCTTTCATTTTATCAAACTTCATATAAATAAATAAATGGTCGTAATTTGGTTTCAATTAAACACTTAGATTTTCAATTAGTCCGGTGTCGATTAACAAATTGACGTATTTAACCATTTTAGAGGCATAATTTCAGAGACATCTCCATTTTAATGTCATTATTTATTCTGTAAATGCACTTAAACAAATCAGTTTTAATAATGCATTATTATGGAGGATTTTAATCGTTTAGTTACAAAAGCCAAGACATACTTTGTTCCATTTTCGGCTAAAGAATCAAAAAAAAAATAAAGTTAATAACACTGGAAAAAAATGAAAAGATAATAATATCTTTATTTACGGATGTACCAATTTAACAAAAAAATTACAATATATACCAAGTATACAAAAAATACCTAATATCTAAAAAAATAAAAAATATATATATTTATACATATAATTTAAAATATTAACGTTAAATAAAT
The DNA here is from genome assembly GCA_958510825.1 of Brachypterus glaber. Lineage (NCBI taxonomy): Eukaryota > Metazoa > Arthropoda > Insecta > Coleoptera > Kateretidae > Brachypterus > Brachypterus glaber. The sequence continues at coordinate 25,967,665 of OY294052.1, read as the reverse complement.
AAAATAAATAAATAAATAAAAAAGTCACAGTCTTTGCAGGCCAAGTTTAACCTGAGTTTTATACATTTGTAGAGATAATGAAAAATCTAAATTAAGTTTGTTTGCTAAAGAGCATAATCTATTGATAGGTGCATTTGAAACATAGTTAGTTCTGCACAGGTTTGTATAAAAAATATTATTAGTGTGTGAAGTTCTAGTAACTTGATTTGGTATTAAAAAATTAAGTAGTGAAAGTGCTTCAGGACAATCAACCAGGCCATTTACTAATTTATATAAAAACATCAAGTCAAGGTAAACTCTCCTTTTCTCAAGAGAACTTATATCAAAAAAAATATGAACAGCTTCCAAATTGGGAAGTTGAAGACCTGATTTAAAATTCAAGAATCTTAAAAATCTGTTTTGAACATTTTCAATTTTTTGTTTTTGCTCATTATAAAAAGGAGACCAAACTACAGAAGAATACTCTAGTTGAGATCTTATAATAGAGAAATATAGCTGTTTTATGCAGTTAAGATCACCTTATAAGGAAGTTTAAATAATCAACTAAAAGATTCAAAAAGCCAATATGGAGCCACCATTTTAAGTAAAACCATTGATTCGAAAGAATTGGATGGATTTTTTTTTTATAGATTTATTTATTCATTTTTATGTGATAAGAATCATTTTTCATGTTTTGGAACTGGAAGATAAAGAAATAAATTGCAAATTTGCATTTTGGTCTAAAATTACAACCTGTCAAACTAGGGTCTATATATCCTGCGATTAACAATACCTTATTGTTTCGAAAATCAAATCGATATCAATAAATCCAATTAAATACAAATAAACCTGTGATGTTGTGAATTGGGTTTTCGATAGATCCCATTTAGAGATACATGGGTGATTATGAAAAGAGACCAAATAAAATATAGACGAAAATAATCTAGATAAAATACAGCATAAAAGTACTTACATTTAAAATACGAAATCTTGGCAAACCTTTAATGGATGGTTTAGTTACCAGAACTATAATATTGCAACATTTGGTATTACTGTAACAACCAGTAAATATTTTTTCTACGACTGCTTTAGAATGTAAACAAATACACACACTTTTCAAACACAGAATGAATCCATTCTAACTCTAGATACGGTATGAATATTCCGTAAAAGTAAAGAAAACTGTATCAAAATTAGCAAAAATATATTTATTTTACCATGAAATATTGAATAATTTAATGCAATTTAAAGTTTTGTGTTAAAATTACATAAAGTTTATTATTTCTTAAAATTTGACCAGTTTTTTATCAATTTAGTTCTAAAAATTAAAACTGCTCTATCTATTGTTAAATATTTAAACCTGATATCTGTCACAACAATCTGACATAACCTTCAATTTTTGCATTATAATTTGTAAATATGTGCTAAAATTAAATAAAAATCCTTTTTAAGTACTGATTTGATAAAATTATTAAATAACATTAATTGCTTTATTTAAAAATATTTGTTTTATTGCATTTACAATGTCGAGTCACAAAAAAAATTGTTTTTAACCTTGTCCACAGTTTAAAGTCACACAGTGTTTCAAATTTGCAGTCGAAGAAAAAGTATAGTCTACAACACGTATGGAATAGTCATTCCGCGCTCGCGGGACCGTCATACTCCCCTGCCGGCTCGTATGACAAACTTTCCGCTCGCAAAAGGTTTGACCAAAAGTTAAACTACACTGAGAAATCGCAACCGTAATAAATACTTAACGATTTTGTATATTTGGCATCCCTCTCAGCTTTGGTTATTAAACAAAAGTTCTTACAGCAATAATAAGAGAACAAGATTATGTTTCAAAGTATTTAAAAATACCGTAACAAATTAGGAGTTTATTCCTATGATAAAAATAAATCTATATTCGTTTCCAGGGTACTATAACTATTTCGAAACATAATCGAGAACTATATAAACGGTCTTTCTCGTATGACATTGCAAAGTGTTTAAATGATTTACCTGATGATGCAAAGGAAATAAGAAATATGGGTTCATTTAAAAAATGGCTATTTAAAATAACGTTTGAAAAACAATTAACTTCCTATAATACTTAGTCTATATTATTAATTTCAATTTTTTTTTCTATTTTTATTTTTATTTTTGTGTCACATTCTACGCCCATTAAAATTAAGATTTTAATTGAACTAATTTATTTTATATTTATAATTTATGTTTGTATTATGCAATTAACTAATCTGTGTATTTTTGTGTCATATTTGTATATGTTTTTCTTCTTTGGGTAAGGTGGAAGAATAGTCGATCGGGAGTATGCGATGCTGTCTGCAAAGATACTAACTAAACCTCGCCCAGTATAATTCTATGTATTTCTTTTTTGTTATACTTATATATAGATTTTTAATAAAGACCTTTATTATTATTATTATTATAAGAAACCACAGCTTTTTGAGCAGCTTTTTGATCAGTTTTTTGATATTTACCCAACGCGCTCTTAGATATATAAACTTGTTCCTCGTATTTTTAATCTGATCCACAATGAAAGTTTGACAAACTTTAAAGATCAGTGCTTTACGTTGATAGATTTGTTCGATGAACTCCAGGTAAAGTTGCATTAAGAAAGCCAGAAAGTACTATTGTAGTTTAAGCTGAGTTGGCGAACTAATTTGTCCGATTGCCTTACTGAAAATTGACATTTCAATAGGAAATTACTCATATATAGTTACACAAGAGGCTGAGAATTATGCGGGAAAATTTCGCTGTTTTCATGAAAATTTGCTGTCTGGAAATAATTACGACCGGGTCGTCGCCCCTGGAGTAATTATTTCCTTTGACAGCAATTTTTTTCTGTTACCCTCAAACGATGGGGATTTTTAAATTTACTTAAAAAATTCACGGGTAAGTAGCTTTAAATAATTTATACCTATAAGCGCCATTTTGCAATGGCGTTGCAACAAGTTTTTCTTCAAAAATAAGTGCTTTTTCCTACTACCACCTATGAAACCAAATTTCACACGATTAACAGGGTAAGAAAATATCATATTTCATAGGCGTGCGAAATAATATTATACATGTGTGGGAATTTTTTTCTAAATATTTACCAAACCCTGGAACCTGACTGTGGGGTCTTTATCTTACTCCAAGTCTTGGTTTAAAATAATATGATCTTGAATCAAGAGAATCATAATCTTAAATCCAGATTATATTTCTCGTTTCAAGATTATATTATCTTAAACCAAGACTTGATGTAAGATAATATAATCTTGGATAAAGATAATATGATCTTGAATCAAGATAATTACATACTTGGTTTAAGATAATATGATCTTAAATAAATGGTTTAAGTGGCTTTAATTTAAGGAAAAATGCCAAGATCACGGCGGACTTGATCCAAGACAGTCATGGCGTTGAACATATCGAAAGCCATGACGGCCTTGGTTCAAGATCGTTTTGCTTTGATTCAAGATATCCTATTTTTCTGTGACTGTGTACATTTTATGAACTGGCACATCTGTGGAATGTGAAAAATATACTGCGTGCTCTATTTTACATCTTCTCTTCCCCTTGTCTCAGCTCACAGGTGCCAGTTCGTATTGCGACGGCTATAGTTTTTGTCCAAAAATTCTTAAAGTGGTCCCTATTCTTTCCTTATTCAATAGGGGAATAATACTTGCACTGAAGCCAAATACCCCTTTTGCATACTACGTTTTGTGGACCACCAGCTTATAGTGACTTCCGAGCCACTGTTTTTTAGCCACATATATAGTTTTTGTCCAACAATTCTTTAAGCAGTCCCTATTCTTTCCTCAACTAATAGGTGGTTTTCTCCTTTTATACAAATTAATCAAACTATTATTTCTGCTACCTAGCTCATATTAAGGCAAGTAGAATTAAATTTACAAATCATAATAATACCGCAAAGAGGACAGCCTCACTGTATAGTCTGACACAAGTCTCCAAGTTACAAGAAGAGCATTCATAATGTACAGTCAGCCATATATCATGAATAAAAAATTGTCTAAGACCGCGGGGACTTGAACCCGCGGTTTGACCCAGACGAATTAGGTACTCAACGCCTTAACCGCTGCGGAGACTGCCTGTAGTCAAGAATTTGCATCTTTAGTCTGACTGATACCACTTTTTTCTATGTATTATAAAACAGTATCTCTGACTCAATGAAAGTTTATTTCAACTGATTCAAAATTCCGAACACGTCTGACAACAGTTATAAGATGCAATAAATCTGGGATGGAAGTGATTTCAATCCTAAATCGTGGATATTATCCTCCATTACAAGTTTCAATTCGAGTTCTCCGCCGATACTATCTGCAATTATTTTAACTTAATGTTATTCTCGATGATATATGCATATTATGCATAGGTATTATGCAGGGTTGACCAGCTTTGTTTGGCAAAAAAATATGTTCATAGTATACATGAAAAAAAAATGAAGAAATATCGAAAAAAAAGACTGCCTTGTAAACAAATTAAAGACACTAGTTTTAAATGTTACTCTAGCAATAAACTAGATAATAATGGCAAGTAACTTTTCCTACGATCCTCTATGAAAATGACATTTAGCACACTCTTTTGTTCTTTAGAAAACGCCTCATATCGCACTAGTTTGATATTTTTATATCAAACTCGTGTGATATTTATGTATGGAGATTTGCCCAATTTTATTTAGATATTTAGCTTGTAGATTCTACGAATTTTATTCACCTTGTTTTATAAACCATTTTCCACCTTTCACCACAGCCTTTTATATCTTTTAAGTGTTTTAATCTGGATATTTCTGTTTTTCATGTTAAAAATAGACTTAGTTATAACGTTACTATTTTGACCATTACTGTCTAGTCTAGGTAGTCTAGATCTTATAAAAATTACTTATTTTTTTATTTAGTTACCTCACATTAGGGAACGTTCAAGTATTACGTAACGCAAAATGTACCAATATTCATACACTTCATACCTCGGTACTCGCGGTATTGAAGGCTGTAGAGGTTTCATATTTTGGCTACCCGCCCTAACACACCCCCTATTAGGGGGGTAGCCAAAATATGAAATCTCTATAATCCATAATAACGCGAGAACCGGAGTATGAAGTGTATGAATTTTGGTACAATTTGCGTTACGTAATACTTGAACGTTCCCTTACATAAAAAACATCAAAAATACACAGTATTTTTCTTATGAAATGTAAAACAGTACAATTTTAACGTTTTATATGGCAGCATAACCACAGAAATCTAATTTAATAAGTAAACTTAAGTTTGCATTTATTTATTTATTTTATTTAGGAATAGGCAACCCATTAAACAGCTATGTATTGTATTAAATATAAAACCAAGAAAACCAAAGCTATATGAAAATCATATTTCCTGTTTGACTTACCTACATATATAAATTTGTATGCTCTTTATAATTATTTTGTGCTTTGCTTTTCTTAAAAATTAATAAAAATTAGAAAATTTTAAAATAAGAAACCATATTTTTTCGGGATCGTAGGAAAAATAGTGTACATAACTCGTTGGAAAGTGTATTTCATACACTCGTGGGGTTTCCTCACTCGCCTAGCGGCTCGTTCGTAAACCTTGAAATATTTCAATTTCCACACTAGTTATGTAATATACTATATCAAAACATCGGCACTATTTCGAAACGTTAGAAAATTGAAGTTGTGTGAATAGACAACCATTATTACACCTTCATGTTGTATGATTTGTTAAAGTTTGAAAGTCTGTATCTCCAAAACGTTATGTTCTAGCAAAAAACTGTATATAACATTTTTTATAGAGCTTAAAAAGATCTTTCATTTAAAATATAATTTTTTTAAATTAAATAATAAACAGGTGAGTAATGCTAAAAAAAACATTTTACTGTTTTAAACGCCAATATCTCGGTAACAATGTATTTCATAAAAAAAAGTGTTTATTACATTTATTGAACAGTTTCAAGAAATCTTTCATTTAAGCTCTAAAATAATAAAATCCAATAATAATTAACTTGATTATAGTCCAAAAACGCTAGAAACAGCAGTTTTACCAAATTCTCATCCCTTGAAATCTAATCAGCTCTTCAAAATTTGATAAGAAACAACATGCAATAAACCGCTTGTCCATATCTTTTCTAGAAATGGAGTTATTGAGTTTACAAAACGTCTAAAAATATGAAAAAAATATGGTCAAACATTTTGACTTGTTGGCGATGATTTCAAAATATGGGTACTCTTAGTGTTTCTAATGGCGATTTCTCCCGTTAGATTAGACAAGGACAAAAGTTCTACCCAAAAAGGATAGAAGACATACATACACTCCCACTTCCACTCAACCAAACAAATTCTGTATTTGTTCTTTGTTGAACAAATACAATATTTACTTGGCCAGACGAAAACTGTAACAATATTTTTTTATTAAAGAAATTACTGGCGCCATCTAAATTTCAGTAGAATTATCTTATTCTACAGATTCACATTAGCTATGTTCGTTCGTGTCGCTCAGTGCTACACTTTCCGGCCAACCAAATAAATACTGTATTTGTTGTATGAAAAACAAATACAGTATTTATTTGGTTGGCTTGAAAGTGTAGCACAAATGAGATAGAGATAGGGTATACGTCTTTTGTTTCATAATTCTAGTTGTAGAGAGCTCCATTGCAAATGTAATGAAATGAGGAGGGTTCAAATGGTTACATAATAATAGATAAGAGTTCACCTAAAGATACTTTTATTTGATTGATTCGACACTTTTTGTTTATGTTTTGCGGGCGAAAAGTTGCGGGCCATATAAATAAATATGACATTTTGTTCACTTACACAAGTATTATCATTTTATATATTTATTTATTTATTTATTTATTTAAGATATATAAATTTATAATAAACTACAATGTACAGACCCGCCTAAACAATGTTTGTGTGCGGTGTCATAAATAAGATATAATATTTCTAAAAAAATAAAACTTTAGTTTTAAGTTTAAATAAATATAAAAATTAGTTATATCCGAGGGTTTTGCGAGAACATTTTCTTTCATATGGTTGATTGGATGGTAAGTAAGGTAAGATATAAGATTTATAATCAGAGGTAAGTTTTTTATTTAGAGTAAGTAGTATTTTTTTATTTTATTTTATTTTATTTTATTTGTTAGGTTTAAATATTTTATCTTTTATGTTAGAAAAATTGTTTTTTATGTATAGTTTTAATTCCTTTTTTAAAACAGTTTTTCTTTCAATATTTCTAATATTTGATGGTAAAATATTATAAATTTTAGGTCCAAAATATAACATAGAGTTTTGTGTGTGCATTTTTTTGTACACTGGGATGGACATGAAGGAATTGACTTTTGCTCTTGTTGAGTGAGAATGCGATAGTTTCGGCATTTTGTCCGCGTTGACCAATACCCATAACGCCAGTTGGTAAGTATAAAGTTCCCTAACATTAAAAATTTCCAATTCTTTATATAGTTGACTTGTAGAATATTGAAAATCTTTTTTATATAATATCTTTAATAATGTATTCTGTGTTACATTTAGTCTTGCTAATGCATTTTCAAGAAGCCCTCCCCATATTAAAATTCCATATCTGATAAGTGACTCAGCTAAAGCATTATAAATAATATTAAGGAGTTTTTTATTAAGAATGTCGCGAATTTGATAAAATGTATGTATGAGTCTCCTGAGCCGACCGTTAAGGTATTTTACGTGTTCATTCCATCTCAGATGCTGATCCACCATTAAACCTAAGTATTTAACATGGTTAACTTTTTCTATTATTTCACATTGGCAATTTTGTTGTTTACTGCAATTATGTTTGTGAATTTTTAAATTATTTTAGTTAGGTAGACCAGCAGCTGTTTGACAGAAGGTAAGAAATTTAGTTTTTGAGATGTTTAGGCTCAGGAGACTATAAATAAAACTTTCTTCTATAACATAACCTCAAAACATATGGTTAACCGGATTTATTCACTAAAATAAATCACAAACACAAAATTTCAATTTTAAAATCAATTTCAAAATTTATAATATTTAAATATAATTATGAAACGGTTTCAGAAGTATTATTATTTTCATAATAATTATTTTTTAGCGATTTGATCGCATATCAGTTTGCCATGGAACTATTTAGGTAACAATACAGCAAAAAGAAATATTTTTTACAATTTAAAATTAAATATATTTTTTCTACGACTGCTTTAGAATGTAAGCAAATACACACACTTTTAAAACACAGAATTAATCCATTCTAGCTCTAGATACGGTATGAATATTCCGTATCAAGTGTTAGAATGAGCACATGTAGTGCCATCTCTTGTTTATAAAAGTAAAGAAAACTGTAGCAAAATTAGCAAAAATATATATATTTTACCATATAATATTGAATAATTTAATGCAATTTAAAGTTTTGCGTTAAAATTACATAAAGGTTATTAGTTTTTCTTAATATTTGACCAGTTTTTTATCAATTTAGTTCAAAAAATTAAAACTGCTCCATCTATTGTTAAATATTTAAACCTGATATCTGTCACAACAATCTGACATAACCTTCAATTTTTGCATTAATATTTGTAAATATGTGCTAAAATTAAATAAAAATATTTTTTAAGTACTGATTTGATAAAATAATTAAATAACATTAATTGCTTTATTTAAAAATATGTTTTTTGTTGCATTTACAATATCGAGTCACAAAAAACATTGTTTTTAACCTTGTCCGCAGTTTAGAGCCATACAGTGTTTCATATTTGCAGTCGAAGTAAAAAGTATAGTCTACAACACGTATGAAATAGTCATTCCGCGCTCGCGGGACCGTCATACTCGCCTACTGGCTCGTATGACAAACTTTCCGCTCGCGCGGAATATCGTCTATTCCATACTAGTTATAGAATATACTATTAATATTTTTTTATAAATAGTAAGAATCGAAAAAAAAACATTGTATAATATATGGCCGAAAAGTAAAATTTTGATTTCAGAGGTTTATTACCCTCGGGCCGGCCTACCGGCCGGCCCTGGTCTTCTAAAATCCTAGTTAATTGAAAATTTTAACTTAACCCTTATATTATAAATAACTACTTGAAGAGCGAGCTGGGAATGAGAAAAAGCTGGGCTGGCCTAGAATGTAATACTGCTGACAAATACCAAAGGTTGTAGGGTTTAGAAATATTAGGGGAAATAACTGACTAGGGATATATTAAAAAGCTGCCTTAAATCACACTTGGGCTGGTAACTTAATAAAGATGATGAGGTCTGTAGACCTGGTTAACCCTACCAAAGTTCACACATGTTCAAAAAAATAATCTAGAAGCAATCTAATGATGCTCTGACATTATTGCAGATAAATCTTAAAAGAATTGATAGTTCCTTATATCCCCATAATTATCTGAGTCGACTTCCTTATTACAGTCTCATGGGAAAATTAAATACTACTATAAATAAGTTTTTCTATGATATTAATATATATCTTTGTCCAAAAATGGTGACAAAAATTATTTTGCTAGGGCCTAAATTAATGACTAGTATAAAATTTTTGCCTAAGTTGTAGCAATGAACAAGAAGAACAAAGACAGGTTTTTAGTGCTTGGCAATTAAGATAATAGACTCTTCAAGTTTTTTGACACTGATAACAAACTAATTTGTAATTTTGTTAATTCTAGTTAACATTAAATTATTTTTTTTTTACTTTAGTTCTAGAAATATCCACCTAACTCAGTAATGTGAATCACAAACCATACCATTTTTAATCACTTAAAATAAAAAAGCCCTCTCACAGTAATTATTCAAACTAAAATTAGGACCAAGGTCCTTCCCTCTGAATAAAAGCTTTACTCCTGATTAATAATTTTGATGACTAAAAAAAAAGGGTAAAGTGTTGCTAAAGTAAAACTTTGATTTTTTCATATTTTGGTTCAGAAAAACTATTTATTATTATTTATTTTAGATAAAAAAAAAATTTTTTATCTCCAGAACGGAGAAAATTGAAATCATTTCATGTATTGTAACTTAATGGATTATTTATGATAAAATCGGCTAAAATACTGTGACTTATGTTGTTTAGCAATGTTAACTGGTCAATTTTTTTACAAAAGGTGAAAATATTGCAAAATAATTTCTAATATTGGTAAAATTTAACCTATTTAACTAAAAAATGGGTTTAAAATCATTTTGTACTTCTTTCCCCACAATTTTCCAAATAGAGGGTTAAAATAGTTTACCTACGAACTTTATTTTTTTTTAAAGAAGTGAAGATTCTTTTAACATTTCAAAAAAGAACCATTCTTACAAGATAGAAACTTATAAAATTAGATTTTTCATAGTTTTTTTAGTAAACTAGTAATGAGGGAAATTTTCTGTTCTTTAAAGCTTGTAAAAGCTTAATCAATGACCAGTGACCAGAACTATAAAGATCACGCATTTTATAAAAGGCAAATTATGGCCTGACACAATTGCCAATAAATCTAAGAATTGATAGCTCCTTGCATCCAGTTCATTATCTCATAATTTCACTAGACTTCCTTATTACAGATAAGAAAATTAAAAATGATGATTATGTCATTTAATAAGATCTTCAGAGCGTATCTATGAGTATAACTTATAATTTATAAGCATTTTATCAACATTTTAGTTTAAAATGCAAATAATAGGTTTGGACTAGAGTATAGTGTTGACAGTCTATTGATCTTTGTTATAGTTACTAATCTCTCCACAAAGAAGGATATCATATTTTGGCCTAAATCGCGTGCATTGCACGCTGTGCAACGATAAGATTTTATATACTTTTAGATACATAACAAATAAATACTTTATCAAGATTTCAGCCCTTTTTATGGTCCGAAACATACTTTAATTAATTATTTTAATTACGAATTTTTTCATATGTTATTACAGGATTTAGCAACATTGCACCTTACAAAAGTTCAAGTGTCAAGTGTAATGTCATGTCAAAATAAAAATAACTTTGCACATTCACTAATACTGTGGGATCAAGGGCAAAGTGTGTTGGTTTGTGTTAACTTATATTAATTTTTACTGTAAAATACACAATCTTTTTTTTTCCTTAATTTTAGTTAAAGCTAAAATTTCCCCGAACTTCACTAAAACCGGAATACCAACAAATTGGGTCATCGTTTGAGAGGAGGGATAAAATATGATAGCAAAGAGGCTCTTGAGAGACTAATTAGGCTTGTGGGTTGTAGTGGGTCAAACGAAAAGACGACTACGTTGCTTATTCAAGAACTGGACTAAGAGGATCGAACTCCTTATGACCGTTTCAATGGCTTTATGCTTTGAAAGGAATGGTTTCTGTCAACCAAGTCACAAAATTTTCACTAATTTACTTAGGTTTTAGATTCTTGAATTTGCGCGAAATTGCATAGCTATCTAGAATTAATTGGGAAGGATGTGACACAGACATTTAATAAAGAAAAGGACAGATAAAATTCTTTTATCCAATACATACAGATAATGAGACAATTACCAGCTTTATTATTAAATAGATAAACTCAATAATAACCCCCGCGTGGCTTTTACTTTATTGAGTGGATAATTACTTATTTTACCCACTCAACTGTCACTTGTCAAATTATTTTCTTGTAAATGTCATTAAAATTTTTAATAAAAATATGAATTTCTAAGCTATTTAATGTATAAAACCTTGTACGGCACTTATGTGTAAACCGATATTGCCCTCTCGAAAATTAACATGCTTGGCTTTTTGCCTCGCAGGTTAATTTTCTCATGGGCAATATCTTACTTTACCCACTAGTACCATAAATAACTATTTTCACTACCTTAGTAAGTACTAGTTTATATAATATAAACAGTTGTCAAAGATTCTTGACATCCAATAAAATAAATTAACTTATTTATTATTGATTGTTGTTAAGTATTGTTTATTGACGAAGGTCAAAAATTAAAAAAATAAGACAACTACTAACTGGCAGCTATGTCATGATAATTTATGAACTATATTTTTAACTGATATTTGAAGTTATTAGCCCTATGTAATAGAAAAATGCAGCACATATGTGAACTCGAATACTAAAGACTTAGTTCGCATACTAGGTTCATAATATACTACTCATTTCTTACTAAACCCAAGGCTTTGCAAAGCCTTATAACTTAGAAATAATTTTGTAATGTCGTCATTAAAAACTGCTAATAAAAGTTTCTTAATTTCAAATTAATTTAAAAAATCTGTGCGGCTTTAATGACTGACATTTAAAGAAGGGGGCTGGTGAAATCCCTTCTTTCCAAACCCTCCAAGGAATCCTCATTTCCACATTATACATTGTATATTGACCTGCACACGCAACATGGTTTATAACCGAAAGCCGGAGCTTGTCTATTCATAAATTATACAATAAGTCAAAACAGAAATTTGAATGCAAAATCATTCTGTGAATGGTACACACAGAGAAATGATTACCGTAAAACCTTGCACCTTTGCCCGGAGGGTGCAACTTTTCTCATCTACACTGTAAAAACTGCATGTAAAATAATGTAAAAATACATGAATTTACATAGTACGGAATAGTAAATTTACTATTCTGGACTATGCATAATTCATGTATTTATGTAAAATAATGTAAAATAATGTAAAAGAATGTAAAAGAATGTAAAAGAATGTAAAAGAATGTAAAAGAATGTAAAAGAATGTAAAATAATGTAAAAGAATGTAAAATAATGTAAAATAATGTAAAATAATGTAAAATAATGTAAAATAATGTAAAATAATGTAAAATAATGTAGAAGAATGTAAAATAATGTAAAAAAATATATTTACATTGATTTACATATTTTTACATGATTTTACAATGCCGGGCTATGTTATTTTAAGACGCGCGTGCGCTTTGGACAATAACCAAGACGGACCGTTTAATATTGTTATTGTTAGAGAGATAGCGACGCATGCTGCTAGGTTAAAGTGTTAAAAGTGTAAAAAAGGTAAATATTATTTATGTACAATATTTAAATGCTTTATTTGTGGCCTAAAATTTACGTTCATTATAAATTACGATCTTTATCAACCAATAGATCTTTAAAGAAAGATACAAGCAGTTTATACTCGTATTAAGGGTGCAAATCGTTTGGTTTATTAAACCAAATGAACTTTACTCTTTACGATATTTCAAAAAAGCTTTGACACAGAGACTTGTAATTTGGAACAAACATCTTCTAAGTAGTAAATATTTTTTTCAAATTTCAAGTCCAAACCATTCTGGACTATGTAATGTTTAGCGTTCCGGTCTATGCAAAATATTACCATTCTGGACTATGTAATTTTTACCGTTCCGGTCTATGCAAAATATTACCATTAGGGACTATGTAATTTTTACTGTTCCGGTCTATGCAAAACATTACCATTACGGACTATGTAATTTTTACCATTCCGGTCTATGGGAACATATTACCATTTACGGACTATGTAATTTAATGTAATTTATTTTTACCGTGTACAAGGTGATATATATATATTTTTCTTTATACGTGGCAATGTAGCAGAAAGGTTTGATGTTAGGTCTTAAACTAAATGTCCGAAAGGTACTGAGACGCGGAAAGACGCCGTTTGTCGGAGTGGGGAGAAATCACAAATTGCATACTTTTCAGGAGTAAAATCTACGCCGTGTCTGTAGCTAAGGGTTAAATCAAGTATTGAAAATACTAAAAATATCAAAAAATTGTACTTACATTAATGTCTTGGAAACAAGTAACAATTGTAATTAGAAAAAAAATATTGATTTTTTTAGATTAGTTAAATATGGTTATATCAAGTATTTTTATAATTTCAACAAGAATCTATACTTCTTCCAATTATGGAGGATAGTAAGGGATGCGGCCCGTTTTACACCACAGAGCGCATAAATAGCATAATTATGAATAAATCGTGGTGTATCAAAAATTTAACAGATGTCAGTACTGTTTTCCTGGAAAGGACCTATCCAAAGACTCGCATAACAAGCACAGTACATAAAAATACGATGCCAGGATTGGCTTGATGTGTCGTCATGTATCTTGTAATGGTTGTTATGCGAGCCCCTGGATAGGCCTTAAGTTGTAATTGTAACCTAAAAATTTGACGTTTTCCTTGTGTTTAATATAATTTACGTTTGTACAATATGTAGAATATGCATATTAGCATCCTAATTTAGTGTGAGTGAAGAATAAACCAAAAAAGTACCTTTTTCAATACCATAAAAAATAACATTAAGTATAACCATTTTTTTATGTAACTTTCTCTTCTTTTATTAGCTTTAACGACCGTCAATTATTGTCATAGACAAAAAATGTCACAATATTTTATACTGAAAGGTACGAGTTTTTAACCAATGATGTAGCTTAAAAATCGCGGGAATTTTAAACTACTATCTTGCATAATTGGACGGATTATATCACAATTACTTATTTGTGTGTATACCTACCAAGGACTATACATTAAGTTTGCACGATAAAATCCATTATCCTTGATTCAAGGATTTTAATTATTTCATAAGACGCAAGATGGATGATGATTTTATTATACCTGGTTATTATACTAAGGATATTGCCAAAATATGAATACCTATACAATACGTTTAAAATTAATGATTTTATGAATTAAACTATAATGTGTTCGACACTTGAAGGTAATAAAAGGCTGCAATGTAAGGCGTTAAAATGTTACCTTTTTACCGACTTAAAAGAATAAAGGCTTTGAAAAAGGAAAATTCCAGAATTTCTTGCCAGTTTGGAGTAAAATGTGCTTTAATCACTTTATATAAAGATCTTGCACAGTGTAATTTAATAAGGGGAATGTGTCTTTTTAGAATTATTTTCTGCCGACTTGACATAAGTGTACCCACTTCACATGAGTCACCAAACTTTGAAACATTATCCTGATAAAATAAGTTTTTGGAAATTAAACTTGAAAGGTGTATAGAATTACGACCTCTGAGTCCTTTAGTTCAAAAGGCCGATAAGTACTTGTTTACATTAGTAAATTCAAAACTCTTTGCGCTATAAATGTGGCGTATAGTGCAAGAGTGGCCCATCTCACTTTATGGAAATATCGACATAATGGCTATTTAAATTTCTCCGATTTTTTAATCTTTGATCTAGGACGCATTATTTTATTTAAAATTTTTCTGTTAGGGTTTTTAGACTCAACCAACATTAAGGTAATGTATGACAAACTAATTTATTTTACTTTCTTTACTTTCTTAAAGAACATGAATTAGATTTGTTTAAACAATTAAGATTACTAGACAATTTTAAGTTATACCGACAAGTATTACCGAGGAGGGGTCCGATCAAATGTAGGACAAACCGAACTTTGCCGAAGCCGAATCTCGTGAAGCCAGATTGTATCATAGCGCAATATTAAAGAAATATTATTTTAAAATTTTAACAATATAAAAAATATTCGGATCATAACACTTGCCTTGTTAGCATTTTTAAGAATAAAATTGACATTTTTAATAATGCAGTTGGCTTTTTCAACATCCTCAATTATATAACCCAGGGAACATTCAAGTATCACGTAACGCTCTATGGAGGGAGGGCGCTGCGTTTTAAGGGGAAGGTGGGGGCAAATGGCACGTAACATTAAAAAATTATATATAGCCTGTACCTGTGTGCCACTAATAAAAGCGATAATTTTAATAATGCAATAGTGCTTTAAATGCTTGTATCGTGCCAAAAAGAAAACCCTCTGTTATAAGGGTGGTAATGAAAGATATAGATGTCCTTATTAAATTTATAAAAAAAATCGCAAATCTCAAAAAAACACATATGGGCCACTCTTGCACGCCTCAAATATCATTCACTTTTTATTTATTTAATGCTGTAGAATTGTTTTGAAAGATTACTTTATCAAAAGCATTTACAAAGTCTGCAAAAAGGCCAGTTACATTTTCAAACTAATTTTTAAATTGTTTGACTTTTAAATTGTTTAAAGGGAGGCGTATTTTTTACGCCTTATCTGTAGTAACGTTGCATAAAGAAGGTGTCTGGGGCAGAGGGTTAAAGAATTTGTTGGATTTTGGCGTTTGACGACTCACTTGAAAACCAAACAAATGAATGGTTTTAAAGAAACACACACTAATGGCTGAATTAAAGCAAAACAAGAAAAAAATCCGAAACGTTGATAAATGTGTACATTATTCTTCCTGTTTTCGTTATAAATTAATAAATGTAACAATAAAGCGTTGTGTACAAATTACGCTCTAATTATAGAAATGAGGAAATTTATCACGAACTGTGTCTTTAGTGTTTCTAAATTAGTTGAAAGATACGAAGGGCGGCCTCGGAATATTTTACATTCCGTTACAATTTGGTACAGAACAGCATATCCTGGGGTTAATCCAAAACATATGCTGCTTTTTTCAATAAAAGCGTAAAATGCAGCGTAAAAAAAAGTAACGGCAATCTAAAAATAATTTGTAAGGTTATATTAATACTCAATTGGAGGGTTAGAAATGTGGAACTATGGACCAACAAAAAAGATCTCCATTGATTTGGAACGAATTACTGACCCCAAGTAGAAAATATCCAACATGACCTGCGGACACTGACATTTTTATTACTACTTTTCGTCTAAAACTTTAATACTTCAGTTATGTTTTAAACATAATGATTTAAAAATAAAAAATACATATTTTTGTAATAGTATATTATTCAACGAGAGTATAATAATTGATATTAATCAGTGAGGGTGAATTTTGGGACACGAGCCGATAGGCGAGTGGCCTAATCACCCGAATTATTAATATATATTATACGCGAGTAGAATACTATACTTTATCCACGGCCGTTTCGGATTTTAAACGGTTTATTTTTACAGACCCGTGATTAATAGGCCTATTAATCACGGCCGTGGATAAAGTATTTTTCTTACAAGGAAAACTCTACAGGCTGTATACTACAACTGGTTGATGGACCATCAATGATGGTGCAAATTTTTACTTTTATTTGCAATATTAATAAAATAATAATCAAAATTATTACTTTTTACTTAATAGTTATTTATGGTACTAGTGGGTAAAGTAAGATATTGCCCATGAGAAAATTAACCTGCGAGGCGTCAGCCAAGAAAATAATTTGACAAGTGACAGTTGAGTGGGTAAAATAAATAATTATCCACTCAATAAAGTAACAGCCACGCTGGGGTTATTATTGAGTTTATCTATTTAAAATAAAGCTGGTAATTGTCTCATTATCTGTATGTATTGGATAAAATATTATTATTTATAAAATGAAATAATTAAAATATTAATATTCCCATAAAACTAACTTATGCCGATAAAATTACTAGCCTCAACCATGAAAACTTAAGTTGCGTTTCATGTATATAGTTACTTTTATTTATATTTACGAGATTTTCAATTAAGTTTTTACACTTTGTAGAAAGTGCTAAAACTTAAAAATAACTACAAAATTTACGACATCGGCATTAAAATTAAAACATATCTCGAAAAGCGGTTATAAAATTGCCATTAAATTCATTTAAAAAATGTGTTTGAATATGTTTTATATATATTTTATTGCTGATAGGCCTTATCTAGAACATGAAAACTTTTAAATTACAAGAAGTCATAAAGTTAATAGCATGTTTCAAGTTTGGCACAAATTGCAGATCGATAAAATGAGTAAGTGGTTTGATAAGAAAATTACAAGTAATTGATATTGTAAGGTTCCGCATAAACCATAATAAAATGCATAATATTGTACCAATCTAAGTTTAAAAATTACTTTAAATGTGCAGATAAAATCGGATAAAATATAACCCTTTATAACTAATTACTCGAATACATATTAATATCAAAGAACTTTTACGTCAAGAATGAACATGATGAGATCTACCGTATGCTTTGTTTGAAGCGTGAACCAACTACGGTGAGGTGCTGGTGGGGAGTGACTATTTTTTACACTTAGTATGCGTAAAGAGAAAGAAAGAATGTGTAAACTCACAGTCTAATGTCGTAAACTTTGTCAAGCAATACAGTGTTGCCGGTTGCAACACCTGCTTTAGATAGGTCGGAATTTAAAAGTTACATCCCATTTTCAACATAAGCTCAAAAAACATACTTTTCGCAATGATATGATATGTTTTTGAGGTTATATGTAAAACGGGAGATGACTTTCAAATTCCGACCTCAGATTTAGATTCAGGGGCACAAAATACATAGGAATTGATTAGTCAAGTCCGTCGGAGATCCAACTTTTTTTAATTTTGGTGGCTGTGTTATCTCTGCAACTAAAAGTAAAAAAAGTTTTTTACAAAAGATTTTTATTTTTTTGAGAAGAATTAAATAGCAGTAAAAAAAATAATGCTTCTATTTAAAAAAAAAAAAACAAAGTTGACCTTGAAATGACCTTGAAAACGTAAATATCCGTAAAAAATATACACTTTATTTTGTTTCCACCATTAAAATAGACAATTTTTATCTTACATTTTTTTTCTTAAATGCATAGTATTCGAGATATTTGAAAGTTTCAGGTTAAAAGTGGTTGGCGCATATACAACTATTTATTGTTGTATTCTATAACCTAATTACGCTATTGATTACGATATCAGTGTATTACTCTGATAAGAAAAAAAAAAGAAAATTGAAAACCCTGTATAAATAAATGGTTATATTAAATCAAATTCGCCATTCATTTGGCATATATTAAAAGTATCATTCATTTAAGTAAATATTCATTAAGTATGTACTTTCAAAGAATCAGTTTTTCAGTGTGTGCCTTTCTTTGAGAACCATGACACTCTAGATCAGATGTGTAATCCAACCTTTTGGTGTGCAGTGAACTTTACGGACAAGTCCCCTTTGACCAATAAGTCATAAAAACTTGATAAACCAGAATGTATCCGAAGCTATTAATAATGTATGACTTATCTAGATGGCATCGATACCATAGGAATCTAGTTGATGACATACACAGGAGAAATATGATTATTGACATATAAAGAAAAAAAAATGTACACAGAAAAAAGTGTAGAAGGTACAGAATATTATTCGTTTACCAAGATAGAGAAGAAAATTTTTATAGCCGAGCGTAATATACAGGATTATTCACGGAAGGGGCCTAAAAGTTTATGGAGAACCAATAATTTTAAAAATCTGATATTTTGCACTTTGGGGTTTTTGAATAAGAACAATCAATTAAAAATATTTTCACGTTTGTGCCACTACCAGTTGTACTGGAAGTGGCACTCAACTTTGAGTTTTTAAATGGAATATCTCTTATATTTTTACGTAATATACAGGATTATTCACGGAAGGGGCCTAAAAGTTTATGGAGAACCAATAATTTTAAAAATCTGATATTTTGCACTTTGGGGTTTTTGAATAAGAACAATCAATTAAAAATATTTTCACGTTTGTGCCACTACCAGTTGTACTGGAAGTGGCACTCAACTTTGAGTTTTTAAATGGAATATCTCTTATATTTTTACGTAATATACAGGATTATTCACGGAAGGGGCCTAAAAGTTTATGGAGAACCAATAATTTTAAAAATCTGATATGTTGCACTTTGGGGTTTTTGAATAAGAACAATCAATTAAAAATATTTTCACGTTTGTGCCACTACCAGTTGTACTGGAAGTGGCACTCAACTTTGAGTTTTTAAATGGAATATCTCATATATTTTTACGTAATATACAGGATTATTCACGGAAGGGGCCTAAAAGTTTATGGAGAACCAATAATTTTAAAAATCTGATATTTTGCACTTTGGGGTATTTGAATAAGAACAATCAATTAAAAATATTTTCACGTTTGTGCCACTACCAGTTGTACTGGAAGTGGCACTCAACTTTGAGTTTTTAAATGGAATATCTCATATATTTTTACGTAATATACAGGATTATTCACGGAAGGGGCCTAAAAGTTTACGGAGAACCAATAATTTTAAAAATCTGATATTTTGCACTTTGGGGTTTTTGAATAAGAACAATCAATTAAAAATATTTTTACGTTTGTGCCACTACCAGTTGTACTGGAAGTGGCACTCAACTTTGAGTTTTTAAATGGAATATCTCATATATTTTTACGTAATATACAGGATTATTCACGGAAGGGGCCTAAAAGTTTATGGAGAACCAATAATTTTAAAAATCTGATATTTTGCACTTTGGGGTTTTTGAATAAGAACAATCAATTAAAAATATTTTCACGTTTGTGCCACTACCAGTTGTACTGGAAGTGGCACTCAACTTTGAGTTTTTAAATGGAATATCTCATATATTTTTACGTAATATACAGGATTATTCACGGAAGGGGCCTAAAAGTTTATGGAGAACCAATAATTTTAAAAATCTGATATTTTGCACTTTGGGGTTTTTGAATAAGAACAATCAATTAAAAATATTTTCACGTTTGTGCCACTACCAGTTGTACTGGAAGTGGCACTCAACTTTGAGTTTTTAAATGGAATATCTCATATATTTTTACGTAATATACAGGATTATTCACGGAAGGGGCCTAAAAGTTTATGGAGAACCAATAATTTTAAAAATCTGATATTTTGCACTTTGGGGTTTTTGAATAAGAACAATCAATTAAAAATATTTTCACGTTTGTGCCACTACCAGTTGTACTGGAAGTGGCACTCAACTTTGAGTTTTTAAATGGAATATCTCATATATTTTTACGTAATATACAGGATTATTCACGGAAGGGGCCTAAAAGTTTATGGAGAACCAATAATTTTAAAAATCTGATATTTTGCACTTTGGGGTTTTTGAATAAGAACAATCAATTAAAAATATTTTCACGTTTGTGCCACTACCAGTTGTACTGGAAGTGGCACTCAACTTTGAGTTTTTAAATGGAATATCTCATATATTTTTACGTAATATACAGGATTATTCACGGAAGGGGCCTAAAAGTTTATGGAGAACCAATAATTTTAAAAATCTGATATGTTGCACTTTGGGGTTTTTGAATATGGTCAATCAATTAAAAATATTTTCATGCTTGTGCCACTTCCGGTTGTACCGGAAGTGGTACTCAACTTTGAGTTTTTAAATGGAATATCTCATATATTTTTAATTTTTGGAATCTGCATAAAATTTTCTTTAATTTGATGTGTAACACTTTATGTCTATCACCGGTAGTTCTTGAGTTATTCAAGTTTTTAGCGAAAAATAAGCAAATTCAAGCACCCATAAAAAAATTAATTTCTCCTTGATTTTTTAAATTGGAGAAATGTAATAATAGTTATTTTCTTAACTAGTGTATTAAGTGGATAAAATCACACGAGTTGAGAATTTAATTTTATCCAACACCTTTTATTTTTAAATAAATATCTATAATTTTGCGAAAAATTATGTCAAACATATTAAGATTAAGTTTTCTTAATACTAAAATAATAGGTAGCCATGGCCTAAGTATGCCAATTAAAAATAAACAATTGCTAGTTTTACATTTCTTACAAACGTCAAAATGAACTTTTTGGAATTTTTAATAAAATCAGTGTTTTATTCAAAAACTAAAGAATAATTTGGAGTTTTCTTTAATTTTTTTTATGGTTTAGTTAACGTGTTCTATTTATAGAATAGTTATAATACTTAATTAATAGGGTATGTAACTAATTTTGGGTGAGATCAAAAGCTGTACGTAAAAGACTGGGTAAAAAATTTTTTAGTCACTAGTGGAAAAAACTCACTATTGACATTTAAAATAGTGCTCAAGTGTTTCTGTGAAGGTATTGGTTAAAAGTTTTTTTTTTAATAAAATTTGTAATACACACTCAACTGAATATCTTTTATATAGCTAATTTCAAAATGAAAAGGCAAAATATGTTTGATGTGACTAATCCGACTGGATCCGGTCGGATCGACAGAAATTCGGCCGGATCCGACCGGATTGAAATTGGTGCCGGATTGAAATCCCTATCTGGGACAGAAGATTTTGTTTTTTTTTTTTAGTGTGCCTGTGGAATCAGTAGTTAAAGGCATCTATTTCCTTACATGTAGATTTAGGTATCCAGATGTGTATAATATTAGTAATTTTTGTCAATTAGAAGTGCATTTTTAAAAGACAGCTGCAGCTGAAGGAAGTAGAACAGTTTAAGCTAAAAATGTATCGTAAATCCAACATTATTTAAAAATTTCTCGTGCATAGTTAAAGTTAATTAGTAAAATTCACTAAATTGTTCCGAATTCCACTGTAAAAAAAACTACCAAAAAGAACTATTACAGCAAGAGGGCAGTATAGCACTTAGCACCATAAAACAGGGAAAGAATCATTGTACAATATGTCAAGTCTAAACAATGGAAGAAAGAAATGGTCAATTTAAAGGTAATAAAACTAGGGTAAATGAGCCGATTTAAAAGCTTTGGGCAAAAAAGACCGATGCAAAAGTAAAACAGTACTTTCCTTTTAAGGTTTTTTGAGGATATTGATGTTGTATTGCAGAATGAAACTGATAATATTTTTAACAAAACGTTCATACGTATGTTTAATACCAAAACCATTAAAGCTTAAATGTGTTTATCCAATACATACAGATAATAAGACAATTACCAGCTTTATTTTAAATAGATAAACTCAATAATAACCCCCGCGTGGCTTTTACTTTATTGAGTGGATAATTATTTATTTTACCCACTTGTCAAATTATTTTCTTGTAAATGTCATTAAAATTTTTAATAAAAATAAATATAATAAATTCCTAAGCTATTTATTGGATAAAACCTTGTATAGCACTCATGGGTAAACTAATATTGCCCTCTCGAAAATTAACCTGCTTGGCTGACGCCTCGCAGGTTAATTTTCTCAATATCTTACTTTACCCACTAGTACCATAAATAACTATTGTCTTATTTTTAAATTTTTACTTGTCAAAAATTACTGCCCGGATAGTATTTTTACATCACAGACAAACTTCTGGACCAAGGTTTTTCTGGCTTTATACACGGTGTTTGCAGTCTTTAGGCAGAAAATAAAGGGGATGATTCTAAATCAAAAAACTTGAAAACCAACACAGGAACATATGTCCGGAAATAAGATCTAAGGGAACATATCGAAGATGGACATATTGAATGGGGAACAAAAAAAAAGCACCAATAAACTTTTTAACCCCTTAACGCACTCACCCGAGAACTCGTTCACAGTAGGTTGGCTCTTTTCGCTCACCCGAGTTAACTCGGTCGGACTTATAATGTGTAAAATAAAGTTTTTTTTAATTTTCTCAACATTATTTGTTATTAACCTTCAGTGAAGACTAAAAATTAAGAGCAAAATTGGTGAAAGATGAACCACTTTTCCGAAAAAAAAGTGGTGCGACAAGGGGTTAATGATGCAGGGCAAAGCAAAAAAAGTATTCTTGACGGAAACAACTACATAATTTAATATTAAAAGTCTTTAAAAAGTAACTTTTTGATGACACAAAATACATCTTCCACTAAACTGCATTTTTTTAACGGTTGCTCCTACAGTGTTATACTATATGACATTTTTTATGTATTTTTGCTCAAGGAATCTATATTTTTTACAAACATCCACAAAAAATACACAAAAAAGTTTTGGGGCAAAAATGTTTTAAGCCTTGCACATTTTGTCCGTCTAGGCACGCCTCTCAATAGATAAAAAAAATTAACATAAACTAATTGCCCTTAATAATGCTATTATACAATCAAAACCTTGTCACTTTAGCTCAAGTGGTTCCAGAGTTATTAATTAAAAACCCTCTTAAGGTTCGTTTCCGGACCTATTTTCTCGCTGGTTTTTCATGTTTTGTGATGTAGAACCATCTCCTTTATTTAATGCCAAAAGACTACAAACACTGTGTATAGATAGAAAAAGCAATAAGTAGTAAAAGCAAAATAAGCAAGTAGACTAGAGATAAAACCCCAACACGCCAAGTGTATTTATCTACCACAATTAGGTAAAATCGCTGTTGTAACATGAAAATCGTTTTACATGCAAGTGAAGTGAAACTGTGAAATTACGCCAGAGCATGCCTTGGTTGTTAAATGCACTTGATGCAATTCAATACAGAAAATATTAGGATCCTAACTCCTAGGAGTTTTGTATGTGAACATAAGCTGTAAAAACTGCATGTAAAATAATGTAAAAATAAATTAATTTACATAGTACGGAATAGTAAATTTACTATTCTGGACTATGCATAATTCATGAATTTATGTAAAATAATGTGAATTTATGTAAAATAATGTAAATTAATGTAAAAAAATGTAAAAGAATGTAAAAGAATGTAAAAGAATGTGAAAGAATGTAAAAGAATGTAAAATAATGTAAAAGAATGTAAAATAATGTAAAAAAATATATTTACATTGATTTACATATTTTTACATGATTTTACAATGTCGGGCTATGTTATTTTAAGAGGCGCGTGCGCTTTGGACAATAACCAAGAAGGCGTCGCATCATGAGACGGACCGTTTAATATTGTTATTGTTAAAGAGATAGCCACGCATGCTGTTAAAGTGTTAAAAGTATAAAAAAAGGTAAATATTATTTATGTACGATATTTAAATGCTTTATTTGTGGCCTAAAATTTACGTTCATTATAAATTACGATCTTTATCAACCAATAGATCTTTAAAGAAAGATGTAAACAGTTTATACTCGTATTAAGGGTGCAAATCGTTTGGTTTATTAAACCAAATGAACTTTACGCTACAATATTTCAAAAAAGCTTTGACACAGAGACTTTTAATTTGGAACAAACATTTTCTAAGTAGTAAATATTTTTTTTTTCAAATCTATGAAAAATATTACCATTCTGGACTATGTTATTTTTACCGTTCCGGTCTATGCAAAATATTACCATTCTGGACTATGTAATTTTTACCGTTCTGGTCTATGCAAAATATTACCATTATGGACTATGTAATTTTTACCATTCCGGTCTATGGCAACATATTACCATTTACGGACTATGTAATTTAATGTAATTTATTTTTACCGTGTATTTAAAAATCCTAGCATAGTTATATGTAATATACCAGTTATACAGATCGGTGGATCTCGATAAGCAGCAATAATACACTAAACACCTTTTTCAAAATTTTGTGTTCTGACACTCTTTCATAACGGGTGCGATATATCAGAGTAATTACCAGTACCTTAATGTTATCTAGAAATAAAAAAATTGACAAAATTTACAAAAAATTAAAATTAACAATTTTTTTTTCAAAAAAATATTTTTCTGATTTTTTTTAAGTTCTTTTTTCGAAAAACGTAAAAATTAAAAAAATACATTTTTTTATGTTTAACCTTCAATAACTTTTATTTTTGAGTGGAGTATTTTTAAAAACAATAGAAATCTTCGCCTCATCGAACTTAATCAATGAAAATTTCGAGTCGATCAGATAATTCGTTGTAGAGTTATCGTGTTAACAAAAAACGTGACATCAGATGGACAGATGGACAGACGGACATTGTCAACGTTTCTTATTTTTTCATAACAAATTTATATGCAAGAATTTTTTGTCTATGTCGTTTTTTGGCGATTTTGGGAAGTTCGAAATTACGCGCTATGAATAAGGAACATATCCTTACCGATATTGAAAAAAACAGGCCCTCTTGGACCGTGAGTACTCAACTGTTTTTTAAACAATCACCGATTGTTTTCGCTGTAAAAATTTTCCCATTTGCACCAAAATCCACATTCGCTCTATTGCCACTTCTAACCTTTAAATGTCACTAGGTTCTGCGAAACTATGTCGCGCAAAAATGGTTTTTAAAGTTGAAGCGACTTTAGGGTGGAACCCTACAAACTGAAAATGTGTTTCCTAATAAATACTGAAAGATTTTGCATATATGAAATCTCAACTAGTTATTCAATACAAGTTGTCATAGTAAAAAATATCGTTTTTCTGGTATCGTCACTTTAATAACCTGTATTCAATAATTAAAGTTGCTTGGGGTTTCATACCGGGTGAGTTTTATTTATATCCACCCCTAAAATTAAGATTCATTTTCATTTGATAACAACGAAACTTAGGTCATTTATATAATTTTACATTGGCTATAAAATGGCGTATTTATTTTTGTTTTTTTTTTGTTTCACTTTCGGTTTCTTCGGAACTTGTGATTTTTAAATAGAACACCCTGTATATTTTTACACATTTTGATTCTGAATCAAATTTTAAGTACAACCATGTATCATTTGTCAATTTTCGACAGAACATGTCATTTTTATTTTTATTTTAATTTTAAATCTAGTTAGCTTTAAAATAAAGAAAATTATTCTTGGCTTAGTAATTTTCTTAGGAAAAATATAAAACAGTTTATTAATTAATTATATTTAATAATAATAATTGGTTAATTAACCAATTTGGAGCTCTTCAAAACTAGGCAAAACATTTTTTTCAATAAAAATCTTTTTTTATCGCCCCGTAGCTACCATTAAATTACATTTTTTTTTTGTTAAAAGACATACCATGTATTTCATGTATTTTAATTAAAATTTTTGGTCAAAAATTACTCAAAATTTAATTCTGAATCAAAATGTGTAAAAATATAGAGGGTGTTCGATTTAAAAGTCAAAAGTTGAGGTAATTTCCGGCGAAACCGGAAGAGAAATAAAAAAAAATAAATCCACCATTTTATAACTAATGTCAAATTATATAAATCAACAAAATTTCATTTTTTTCAAATTAATCTTATTTTTAGGGGTGTACATAAATAAAATTCACCCGGTATACCTATACAAGATTGTTCAGTATTTAATACAGCAACACATTCTCAGTGAATTAATGACTGATGATTCTTAGGTTAAACAATTGATACCTTATAAAGTATAATGCCAAGGTTTTAAACTAAAATCTCACGATATTTTTTTAATAACTAATAAATTAATAATTTGTAGTTATTACCTTGTTATTTTATCAAGGTCTAACACACTCGAAGCGCAATCAATGAATAAAAAATGTATAAATCAATACAAATCAATACAAACTAACTAGAATCTATTTCAATCGCTATAACTTTAAAACTAATAGTCCTACGACAAAAATGATTATAAATGATTTTCTAGAAAATTTAAAAAGCATTTAAAATGTGAAACATTTTTTGTCCTACGATCAATAATAAGCGAGTTATCGCCGAAAATATTAGTTTTTCCCTCCAGGCTAATCCAATATAAACCATATTTACACGAAGCAAAATACAAAAGTCGTGAATCGTTTGGACTTTTTTTAAATCAGATATTTTCAAAAGGTTAAAAATCATTATTTTTATCCCAATCTAACTTTCTCTATTAAAAGTGTCATTTCAAACGGATTGCTCGCGTACAATCATTCTTCCACTAATGATGGCAATCCCACTTTTTTTTATAGTTCGTTTAAACTTTTTACTTATTTTTCTTCCACTTCTTGTACTTTAGAAATAATACTAAGAATAAAATGTGATTCGTTATCCCTCCGTACGAACACTTTGTATATTTTTGTCGTAAGTTACAAAAAAAAGTAGCAGAAACCAATTTCGTTCCAAAAGAGTCGATGCTTGAGGCTCGTGAATAGAGTTTTTGCAATAGGCAACGTCAAATGTCAATAAATAACGGTTCTTATACATAATCTTAATAGTATATTATAGTACTAGTTTCATAACATACGTTTTCAGCGCCAAAAACGTGTTATGAAACGAGTGCTTTATACAATTTTTTTCTATTTTGCTCTAAAATTTAAAAAACTTACGTTTAAATTGATGACTGATTTAGGGATTTTTGTTTTGGGTTGGCATTACAATTTACACAATGTTTAAAATTTTAAGAACAAATTATATTTTATAAAGAAGGAAGAAGAAATGATATTTTGATATAATTTATAGTCATCTCTTCTCTTTTTCACTGCAATTAACCAGTCCACAATGTTAACACGGTAAAAAATAACCTAAACATAAAATTCTGTAGAAAATTAAACTTTAAAGCGACATTGACATTTTCACGCAAAACATCAAGAGATAGGTTTTTGTCTGTTGCCAACCCAAA
This sequence comes from Brachypterus glaber, assembly GCA_958510825.1. Classification (NCBI taxonomy): domain Eukaryota; kingdom Metazoa; phylum Arthropoda; class Insecta; order Coleoptera; family Kateretidae; genus Brachypterus; species Brachypterus glaber. Next base: position 25,939,752 of record OY294052.1, on the reverse strand, counting down.
AGAAAAATGGCCAAATTTTGCGTTACGTAATACTTGAACGTTCCCATGCCGTGACATAACCGAGTCCGATTTAAATTGTTAAATTATCGAAAATATGTAGGGTTCGTTGCTAACTTCTTCTCTCACTTCTTTGTGACGATCGTATTTTGTTTCGTTCTTAGTCTTTTTAGTTTTTATCCACTTATCCTTTATGGACTGCACAGTGTAAATTTGCACAAGTGCAACTTAATACCATAGCATAATAAAAATTACTGCTATTACTTGCCAGACGGATAATAGGATGAAATTAATTATACAGTTTTATTTTTTTCTCACAGGAGATAAAGCAAAATTATCAAACCGAAACGGACACTCATAAAAATATTATAGGTATAAATTATAACATAATTATATTCAATGTTGCTATTTGAGTTGTTATTTATGGTATACATATTTTTTATTTATATCGCCACCATTGATATTTAATACTTTACTTGTAATTTGTATTTAATACTGCAATGTGTGTATTGTATACAAAATGTTGTCATACTAACATAGAGACCGTGCTGGTACATTTGGATCCCCACGCAACATGTGTTTATTAATACTGTAACATTTGGTAAAATATATCACAGTTATAGTTTGGTATACTTTAAGTTGTAGTTGTTGTGTTATTGATCTAGTTTAAAGTGTGTTACAGTATTTAGTAAAATAACAATCGGTAAATAATACCAAAATTTTGATTAGTAATAATACAGAGAAAAGTAAAAAATAGATTATTTTATCAGTGTGTAATGGAGCTCTCTACAACTAGAATTATGAAACAAAAGACGTCTACCCTATCTCTATCTCATTTATGCTACACTTTCCAGCCAACCAAATAAATACTGTATTTGTTTTTCACACAACAAATACAGTATTTATTTGGCTGGCCGGAAGGTGTAGCAGTGAACGGCACGAACGAACATAGCTAATGTGAATCTGTAGAATAATATAATTCTACTAAAATTTAGATGGCGCCAGTAATTTCTTTACACTTTTCGCCCGGCCAAGTAAATATTGTATTTCTTCAACAAAGAACAAATACAGAATTTGTTTGGTGTGGTGGAAGTGGGAGTGTATGCATGTCTTCTATCATTTTTGGGTAGAACTTTTGTCCCTGTCTAATCTAACGGGAGAAATCTCCATTGTGTGTGGTTGCAATCTTTATATTATTACTAATCAAAATTTTGGTATTATTTACCGATTGTTAATTTTTCTGAATACTGTAACATACTTTAAACTAGATCAGTAATACAACTTAACAAAAACTCAAAATATACCATACTATAAGTGTATAAGTTTACCAAATGTTAAGGCTACTTAATTTTTATGAAAATTTCAAGAAATATTATTTCTGTTAATAATTTATTTTATTATTTGAATAAAAATAGTTAAATAGTACTAGTAGTGAAAAAACGAATATATAAACTACGTTAGAGAAGACTCGCACTCTTAAATCCCTCTCTGCTACGCAGCTTGGGATTTAATATGCTCGGCTATAAAAAATGTCTTCTCTACCTTGGTATATAATTACTATTACGTCCTTGTATCATTAACTGCTATTTTAGACTACCATACTTAAAGCACATTTATTTAGCTTTAAGAAATGAGTTTATTTCATACTTATAGTACACCAAAAATAAAACAAAATTCGTATTTGCCCAAAAAAAAAAGCATTTGGTTTAAATGTTTCTAATGGTTCTACTTCAGGTATATACATTTTTATCAACTCCAATAACCTCAAAATCAATTAGAAATTATTTTTTCTTAACCTTAGCGAATCTTAGCGAAAGCAGTTTTGTAATATAAGTATTATAACATGGTCAAAGCTTTTAAAGCAATTAATTTTGTTCGCGAGCGCTTTAGAATTAAGATACTTTATGTTTTTGTTGAAACTTTGTATTAAATGTTTATGTTTTAACAGACGAGTTGTAAGTTTAGTATAAAATGATTAGGTGTTATAATAATAAACAAGTCTTGTATGTTTTCACATTCCATAGAATGTATACTTTTCTTAGTATTTAATGATAGTTTTACAGAGAACATTTCAATAAAAAAAAACAGAAAATTATTATTACTTTTTAACCAACTTCCAAAAAAGGAGGAGGTTATTAACCGACTTTCAAAAAAGGAGGAGGTTATTAACCGACTTTCAAAAAAGGAGGAGGTTATTAACCGACTTCCAAAAAAAGGAGGAGGTTTGGACTTTGGTTTTCAATTCGGTGTGTGACTTTGTTTTTTTTTATGTTTGTTCCCGCATAACTTTGGAACGGATGAACGGAATTTGATGAAACCTTTTGCAACTTAGATGACATTCATGAGGTGGTCCCGTTTTAATTTGACGCTTGGATAATGCCGGATAATTAAGATAAATCTAATCGTTTTAACGCAATTTCACTTAAAATGGGCTTAATTTTGTTCTAATACCAACCAAATTTTTAGAAAATGATCGGATGACTAGGATTAGCCGGATAACTTGATAAATATTAAAATACCAAGAGAAAATTATAAAATTTGTGACTATAAGGCGTTATTTGATTATTACTAAACGCTTAAAGTTTAACAAACATTTTCTTTAGTATTTCGTTTAAAATAAGGTTGGTTGGACTCTTGGCGCTGAAATAAAAATACTACTGAATTTATTTTTTAGAAATTTATCTTTAAGATGATAACGTCACAATGCACTAATAGTGCGTTGTGACGTCAGCAGCTTGCCGAGATAGAAGGACAACTATAATTTAGCTTAGATGACGTTATAAATCTACAAGTTCTGTGTCTCTAAAAAGTAAAAAATAAAAACTTTTCGCAAAAAAATGAACCGGCTTCTGTCTCTAAAAAGTAAAAAATAAAAAATAAGTCGGTGACAATTTCACAGCAAAGAATTTAAAAACAAGAATAATTGTTAGTATTTAATTTAGGGAGTGGTGAAATTGGCACCGGCTTATTTTTTATTTTTTACTTTTTAGAAACAGAAGTCGGTGCATTATTTTTGAGGTTTTTGATTTATTATGATTTTAAATTAAATAAGATAAATACCAAAGAAAATTAATTTTCTAAAATAAAGATTTGACTAAAAATACTTCCTCTCTGTAAATATGAGAAAGATATAAAGTGCGGTCCAAAAGTCACCCCCCTCCCCTTTTAACTTTTGAACGAGTTGAGATATCGACTTCAAATATAGAACTCTTAAATAAGACAACTTAAACTATCTTTTAGCATATATTTGATATTTTCAGCTCTTAAAATTTGGGCAGGTGGACATGGGGGGACATTTTTTTAAATAGAAAGGGGGGTCGTGTGATACATCATCTTAAAGCTTACAAAATTCTCTATTTAAACTAGCATTTTTATTTTTTTTTAAAATGTTTTTTAAGGTTTTGATTTTTCAATTTTTTGTGCCAAAACATTTGATTTTTTAAGTTTTTTTTTATAAATTTTTATTTATGTCAACTAAAATTAGTTTGAAAGTATAATTAACATTTTTTTATGATGAAATTAGGCATTTTTAAAAAATTATTTGTTTTTAGAGGAATTTTGACATTAATACTCATTTTCAACCCCATTTTAAACCCAAAACTTTGTTTTTTTTTTAATTTAAAAATATGGAATTAAATGGAGAATTGTATAAGCTTTAAAATGATGTATCACACGACCCCCCTTTCCATTTAAAAATATGTGCCCTCATGCCCCCATGCTCACACTTTAAGAGCTGAAAGTATTAAATATATGCTAAAAGATAGTTTAAGTTGTCTTATTTAAAAGTTCCAAATTTGAAGTGGATATCTCAACTGGTTCAAAAGTTAAGAGGGGGGGGTGACTTTTGGACCGCACTGTATAATAATAATAAAGCAAATAATAAGGTAACCCTTTTACTGAAGGGTAGAAATCCACTTTCTCAAATTAAAATTTAATTATACTGTTTCTAAAATGTACTTTTATTAGCAATTACTTAAAACTTTTTTCTCCAAAAATTTGTCATTTCTTCATTTTAACAATTAAAACTATTAAAAATTTCAAGAGTTTTTTCTAATGGAGCTCTCTGCAGCTAGAATTATGAAACAAAAGACGTTTACCCTATCTCTATCTCATTTGTGCTACACTTTCCAGCCAACCAAATAAATACTGTATTTGTTTTTCATACAAAAAATAAAGTATTTATTTGGTTGGCCGGAAAGTGTAGCACTGAGCGGCACAAACGAACATAGCTAATGTGAATCTGTAGAATAAGATAATTCTACTAAAATTTAGATGGCGCCAGTATTTTCTTTAATAAAAATAATATAGTTACACTTTTCGCCCGGCCAAGTAAATATTGTATTTGTTCAACAAAGAACAAATACAGAATTTGTTTGGTTGGGTGGAAGTGGTATCTATGTCTTCTATCCTTTTTGGGTAGAACTTTTGTCCCTGTCTAATCTAACGGGAGAAACCTCCATTGCTTTATCAAACCGTAATTTTATTTAAAAAACAAAAAAAAACTGAAAGTATGCCCTTTATAGACGAATGGCAATAAATTTAATACGCTATATATCGAAAACTAATAGTCCTACGAGAAAAATTAATTAAATTTTTTTTGCAGAAAATTTAAAATAACCTTTATATACAGAGTGATTAGTAACTGCCATGCCAAAAATATGAAAAAAGTTTCTATAAAGGTTGGTCCGGAAATGGGCCCTAAGGGGTCAAAGATGACGTATTAAATGGGGAACAAAAAAAAACATCATTAAAATGTTAATGCTACTGGGTGATTCTTCATTTAAAACCGAGAAAAAAAGTATTCTTCACCAAAAAACCTAAATTTTATAAAAGGAGTAATAGCCTTTTAAAAAGTAACGTTTTTGGTGTCACAAAATCTAATTTCCTTTTAATTGCATTTTTTTTAACGGTGGCTCCTACAGTGTTACACTATATGACATTTTTTATGTATTTTTCCTGAAGGAATCTATATCTTTTACAAAGAGTCCAAACCAAAAAAATACACATAAAAAAGTTTGGGGCAAAAATGTGTTAAGCCTCACATTTTTGTCCTTCTAGGCAGGCCTCTGGATAAATTCAAAAAAAATAAATTAACATAAACCTATTGCCCTTATTAATACTAGTATACATGCAAAAGCTTGTCGCTCTAGCTTAAAGGGTACCAGAGTAATTAATTAAAAACCTTATTTTTATTAAAATTTTAAAGGGCCCTAGCTCCCTTAGGGCTCATCTCCGGACCAACCTTTATAGGATTTTTTTTTATATTTTTGGATGTAGAATCACGTCTTAAATTTTGGCATTAATTGGCACTAAAAAATATTAGTTTTTGCCTCTTTTGACCACATTTCTCTATGTCAATTTTAACCATATTTTACGTGAACTACTAAATTCCCAAACTATTTGGTTAAAGGATTTTTTAACTCAGACTTTCTGTACAAAAATCATAAAAACTTTGTTCTCACAAAAAAAACAATTTCTTGCTGTAAGACTGGGATATGTTTATCAATTAAGAATTAATTAATCTTTTGTGCCTCAAATTAAATTAAAAAATTAATTAACCAATAAAACATAATTATTTTATTAAGGAAGCAGTCCCTACTATGGACTTAATAATTGTTTGATTCAATAATAAAGAAATAATCAAGAGCATGTGGAGAGAATTACGAAAAAAAAACGGTTTGCTGTCTGTCATAATAAAAAATAATAATTGATTTTTTTTTCCTATAACAAGAGACTAAAGTAATTGTCCACTTTATTTTAATATAATAGAATAACATGAATTAGATAAAAAAAAAACTAAATATATTTAAGTATATTTTTGTCGAAAATATTGGAGGTAAAAAAGTCCAAATAGTCTTATATGTAATTTAAAAACCATTATCCTTCTTTTTTGTGATAGGTCTTTATCTTAAACTGTTCTACAGTAATCGTACTAACTGCTGAAAAGACGAAATAGTTAAATTAAATTAACTTAATTTGATACCTAAAAGTTTAAAAAACTGAATTGAAAAACTTTGTTAGACTCTACTAATATAAACTTTATGTAAAATTTACATGTAATATACATTTTCCGCTAAGTTTAATTTATTTGCATTGAAATAATATTTTATTAAAAATTTTAATTTAATTCAATTTGTTCAGTAAATATTTGAATGAATTTTTAAAAAAATATGTAAAATAATGTAAAATCTGGAATACCTATAGGTAAATTTGTTTTATTCATAAAATTTATTCAATTTAAATTAGATTGAAAATATATATTTCTATATTTACTTTAATAAATAAATAAATATTTGTTTGTATTTTTGATATCTTTAGATATAAGATTTAAAATTTATATTTATTTTTAAATCATATTTAAATATATAATTCAGAAACTTAAAATATATATTTTGCATATAACGCTCTATATAGATTACTAGAGTTTTTTTTTTTTTTTTTCATTTAAAATTTTTCTTTTCCTGTGGTTCTGTACTATAATTATAAAATATTTTAAATATTTAAAAACTATTTAAAAGATAAGTATTAATGTTTTAAATAAATATGTATTGGATAGCATACTATCAAACTATACGTTCCACAAAACTTGAGTCAGCAAAAATATTTGACTATCTACTATCTTGACCGTGTGGGGTGTCTCGAGTTTTTAGGCACCCCCAGGGTGCAACCATTAACGAATATCATGATTAATTATCGTAAACATATTTTACAGTATATTTTTTTCTTAATTTTTAGACGACCACACAAAAGCAAACATTTAAAAACAATTAATTCTATTATATTAAGTACTAAATAAACATAAAATATATTTCAGAGTTATTAAATTTATTTGATTATATTGACATCATTCCTTTGTATCCCAAAAATAAATAAATTTATTGGCTTTAGAGATTCAGCTTTTCGGGTTTTAAATCTAGACACTTCTTTTAAAATTGTTTAGTTTTTATTTAAAAATAACTCTTAACTATATTAAGTTTATTTCTTCCGGATATACACAATTAGGTAGGTATATTTATAATTTTATAAAAAAATGTAAATTTATTTTGTAATTATTTTTAACAACAATTTATTACCGATCTGTTGTCTCTTTTAATTTAAAACTGATGAACGTTTATTTTAATAAACAATCCGTTTTAATTGTAAGTTAACTGATTTAACGATAACAATTCGTTTAAAGTTTGCAAGTATACACTGCACTGTGGTCTTAATTGCAATATTGGAGAATAAAAACACATTCCACAAATAGATTTAATTACTAACTTTAGTTTATTAACCAAACTTTATTTTATTATGTATTTCTGTGCGCTAAAAACGAATTTGCAAATTTTATATTGAAAAAACTTGGTGACCCTAAAATGACTTCGCTCCCTTCTTATGGAAAAGATCAGATTTGGTTGAATTTTGAATATGTTTTAGTTCTCGATATTCTGATCGAAAATCTACGGGCTCAGTTGAGCCGGTCAACTACCAAAAGTCAATGGTTTAGGTCCTATGGAAAAATTAATTTTGTCAGATCTGGCTGAAATTTGGATAAATTTTAATTCTCGACTTTCTGTACAAAAGTGTCCTCGGGCATAACTACCAAAATTCAATAGTTTAGATGCTAGAGAACTTTATAGATCTGGAGCTAGCTAGTCGAATATTCTTACCTAATTGATTTTTTTTGAAAAAATTATGGGATCAGTAAGCTTTTATACTGTCAAATTTGTTTTTAGCACCCAAAAATAAATCCTTCTTAACAGTAACTGAAACTTTTGTTTGTGGGCATTTTAAACTTATTTTACTTATTTTTAGTTTTTTTAAAGACTGTTTTCTAAATAGTAAATATTTTGAAAATAGATATAAAGTGAATATTTTAAACTTAGAAGTTTTTAAACATTATATCGGGCACTAAATCTAATAGGTACGTGTTTCCTTATAATAAAAATGCTTCTTTAACACAAATAGGCAAAAATTTAGGCAGATATGATCTATAGTTTATTATAAAATACATTGTATTCAGTCTTTTGGAATAAGTATTCAGTCTTTTGGTATAAGTAATTCAAGATTATTTTTAGAGATAGATCATTTTTAGCATATTTATCGCCTAAGAAGTAATTTTTTTATAAAATTTTATAAAGAGAAAATGTTTTAAATAAGTTTTTATGGACAATAAAAAAAAATCGATGAAAAGTATTCCTTTATTTTTTTTTTTTATACTTTTTAATTTTTTTTTTTTCATTTTTATCACCAATGTGCGATGGTTTAAAAAATGTAGTTGCGCTTATTTCAGAAAGGTCTTTCAACGAGAAATCTTATGAAAGATTAAAACTTTTAATTACCAACATAATGAAGATTCTGAACTTAAGAGAATAGCAAAAGTTTTCGTATCAAAAAGTCATATCTAATTTAATTAAAACGTACAGAGCGTTCCATTATTAAGGCACAGAAACTTTCAGTAACAAAGAATTTATCGGAATTATTAATTTATATTTATAAAACTTTAATACATAATAATAATAATATTAATAATAATAATATTAATAATAATAGTGTTTCCGAATTGACATAAATGAGAAAGCAGCCAGATTTGTCAGTGTAATACTGGTTAGTTCTTGCTGGTGGTAATAAAATTATTCATAATTCTTTGCGTATTACTTGAAAGGATTGTCTTCTTAGAAACTTAGCTCTAATGTTATAAACTCCTATGTTTTATATGACTTTTGAATAAAGCCTAATTTGTCGAGAAATTACTTAGATGGTTCAGTTAAATCACAAAATAAATATTAGTCAACGTATCGTAAACTTTTATTTATTTTTTTTGAGAATAAACTGTAACAATAAGAATTATATGGTAATCATTATCCATTTTACAAAAATAAAATTTGGATCCTCAATTATGTTTTTTAAAACCGCTCTTTCTTAGTCTAGACTTGCTACCTCACTTAGGACATGGTTTAATTTTTTTTCTAAATTACAATTCTTGTTAATTACATGGTCAAAAAAAAGATAAAAGACTGCCACTTTTTCCGACCACTGGTCAGACCATGGTCTATGCATAGACCTTAATTCTTTCCAAAAATGTAAAATCTACAGGGGGTCTTTGGAACCAACAATTATTCAAATCGTAAATTACTGAGGAACCCAAAAAACAGGTAAGCAAACATTTATAATTTTTGAAGGACCCCTAACATGAGGGATTAAATTTTAAATTATTATACAATATAGATGCTTCAACATAATTTTTTTCGATACAAATAATATGATATCTTATTCTTTACCACGTGTATTATTTTTTATTCAATTATACCTGTATAGATAGGTACCAACAATTGATACAAGGGTAAAAAATGTAGGTACGTACCTAAGTAATAAATAAATAATTCATGTTGGTAGGCTTTTTCTCATAATATTTTTATTGTGAGGTTTATGACCATGAGAAAATAATAATAATTCTTATTCCATTTGGGAGTTTTTAGTGAGCGCGTTAACTCAAAAAGCTAAGGCTTAAAAGTTGAAAAATATTTTGGGGAATACTTTATAATTTAAAAGAAGTTTATAAATTTACCTAAAGTTAAATTAAAAATGTATGTCCAAAATAATCTAAGCCTTCTGAAATTAAAGCAGATTATGATAAAATATTCATCAGAGGAGCTTTGGTAAGCTATGCTTTACTTTTGCTGTAACTTTTGATTTAATGATTTATAAAAAACATATTGTCAAAATATCAACAAAAAGTTTTCGTATATATTTTTTTATAAACATTGTTCTTTATTCTTAGAAAGTCTAAATTATCAAATATATATATTTGTTTAAAATTATCTTGATATATTTTATTGCCCTTTTCAGAACTGCGAAAAGATCTTTTTATAATATTAAATTTATTTTTTAAAGTATATATTATTATTATTCCCGGTAACTTTTTTTATCACAATTAAAAAAAAAGAAACTTACCTTTTCACAAAGTAGAAAAAGAATAAAATAAATCCCAACGAAACAAAATCACAGAATAAATCCACAAACAAAAAAACAATCGTTTGAGGTTAAACCTCCACTTTAACTGTTGATCTATCACAAATCCAAGAAATCGAAGAAAAATCTAACACAAACAGAAACAAAACACTGTCAACAATTAATCACAGGATCACAAATAAACTTCGAGTTGCGATGTTCGTTTGTTTTGAAAATACGATCGACACACGTTGTCGTTACTTCAGGCACCGACCGAACGCAGCCTGCTTGTCTAAAGGCAAAGTACGAACTGACTTGCCGAGGACTGTGGCAGAAGCACAAAGTTCTTGTGCTGAACGCGCAGAGCCGGTCGGAAAAGCTCGAAGGACCAAAATCGTCCTGGAATATTATAGGTCTTGTTTAGGATTTTTGATTTTTTAATCAAGGGTTTTGCTTTCCAATTTTGAAAATTTTCAAAATTTTGGGAAAGACTTTCGTGCAAAAATTTTCAATATTTTTCTTTGCATTTTATGCCGAAATAAATCAATTTGGAATAAAAAAAAAACTGTCGGTTGGTCGATCGGTCTGTGCGGGAAATCTTGTGGGCATGATAACTTTCAGCTAGAGACTTGAAATTCGCCATAGGGGTATGTTACCAAAAGTTCTTACTAGGGATTGTGTTTGGTAAACATTGAGGTGGGCTAAGAGGGGCAAATGGGAAAAACATATAGAAGTTTTTAAGGTTTGCTGAAACTGAATCTAATAAAAAAAAACTCCACCCGTGGAAGGTCATTATTTTTTTAAATGTATTCGTGAATATATTCGTAAAAACTGGTGTATAAGGTTTTTTGAAATAGCTAAAAATAAATCTGATATTAGAAAAATTCTAACTCCGCCCGGAGGTCGGGGGATGATTAATTTTAAATATTTAAAATATTTTCGTGAAAATTGGTATAGGTATAGGGGTTTTTAAGGTCGCTAAAACTGAATCTTACTATAAAAAAGAATGAGTCCATCCCGTCAGGAGTGGGGATAGTTTTTGTTAAAATTGGTATATTAGGGTTTTTGAGGTTGCTGAAAGTGAATCTGACAATAAAAAAATCCATTTCACGCGCGGAGGTGAAAAATTGAAAAGCTTTTTTACTGGGTAGTATATTTTATAATAAATAATTTTTTAAAACGATGGTTTTCTCTAGAATATCTTTAACATAAACTTTAACTCGTTAACCGTTAACTCGTTAACATACGTTTTGGGAGATTTAGGCTTTATGAAACTAATATGGAATTATTTACGCAAAAAACAATAAAAAGATTTTTTTATTACATGGCAATGTACTAAAAGTTAAAGAATCTTAAAACTGTGATGAAAAAATATTCTTTTTCTACGACTGCTTTAGAATGTAAGCAAATATACACACTTTTCAAACTCAGAATGAATCCATTCTAGATACGATATAAATATTCCGTATCAAGTGTTAGAATGAGCACATGCAGTGCCATCTCTTGTTTATAAAAGTAAAGAAAACTGTAGCAAAATTAGAAAAAATATTTATATTTTACCATGAAATATTGAATAATTTAATGCAATTTAAAGTTTTGAGTTAAAATTACATAAAGTTTATTAGCTTTCCTTAATATCTGACCAGTTTTTTTATCAATTAAGTTAAAAAAATTAAAACTGCTCCATCTATTGCTATATATTTAAACCTGATATATGTCACAACAATCTGACATAACCTTCGATTTTTGCATTATAATTTGTAAATATGTGCTAAAATTAAATAAAAAACTTTTTTAAGTACAGATTTGATAAAATTATTAAATAACATTATTTGCTTTATTTAGAAATATGTGTTTTGTAAAAGAAGTTATTATTAAATCTATTTTCTTAGGTTTAATTAGTGACAATTGGACAAAAAATAGAAACATCTAAAATGATACAAAAATGAGAGATTTCATTATCTGGTAGTAGGAGATTGCTAAGTGAAAAAAAATTAATTTCTTAAATTAAAAACTAGCAACATCCAAATGGTGACTTATAGAGCTAGTAAAATAAATTTACTAATGTTGACCACATACTTAATTTATTTATTAAATACCATATTATACAGTTAGATATAAATAATAATAGTTTTTGCAACTCATGATTTTAATTTTATAAACAAGTTTTTACTCACAATCATTAAGTAATCAGTTTAGTTACAATAACTACCTTTCAAAATTTAATTTCTCACGCTGAAAATTTAATAAATTTTACATTTTTTGTTTATCATCCAAAAAATATGCCAAAATTTTCTATATATATATGCGGCTTTGTCCTGACTGACTGACTGACTGACTCACTTACTGACTGACGGACTGACTGACTGACTGACTGACTGACTGACAGACAGAATGAACGCCCAGCCTAAACCCCTTGACCTAGAAACTTGAAATTTGGAAAGTTTGTTCCTTTTATGATATAAGCACAAACTAAGAAGCGATTTTTCAAAATTTAACCCCTAAGGGGGTGAAATAGTGGTTGAAAGGTTTGTGCGTATCTCAGAGACCTCTTAATCTTCATATTTCTTTAACAAGCTCGAAAAGATACGTATTTCATAATTTTTCGATATTCGATCCCTAACGGGGGTTGAAAGGTTTTTTAAAAAGAGGACTAATTTACGTTTCTAACTAACCCGTTCGAAGAACGGGCTTTACGGCCATCTCTATATACGGAGCGGTCCAAAAGTCACCCCCCCCCCTCTTAACTTTTAAACCAGTTGAGATATCGACTTCAAATTTGGAACTTTTAAATAAGACAACTTAAACTATCTTTTAGTATATATTTAATACTTTCAGCTCTTAAAATGTGGGCAGGGGGGCATGGGGGCACATTTTTTAAATAGAAAGGGGGGTCGTGCAATACATCATTTTAAAGCTTATAAAATTTCCCATTTAACTTCATATTTTTAAATTAAAAAAAAAAAAAAATTGGGTTTAAAATGGGGTTGAAAATGGGTATTAATGTCAAAATTCCTCTAAAAAAAACAAATAATTTTTTAAAAATGCCTAATTTCATCATAAAAAATGTTAATTATACTTGTAAATTAATTTTAGTTGACATAAATAAAAATTTATAAAAAAAATCGAACGTTTTAGCACAAAAAAATTGAAAAATCAAAACCTTAAAAAACATTTTTAAAAAAATTAAAAATGTTAGTTTAAATAGAGAATTTTATAAGCTTTAAAGTGATGTATCACACGACCCCCCTTTCATTTAAAAAAATGTCCCCCCATGCCCCCCTGCCCACATTTTAAGAGCTGAAAATATTAAATATATGCTAAAAGATAGTTTAAGTTGTCTTACTTAAGAGTTCTAAATTTGAAGTCGATATCTCAACTCGTTCAAAAGTTAAAAGGGGGGGGTGACTTCTGGACCGCACTGTATTTATACAAGCGTACATCAAGCCGCGACGGGCGACGGGTGACTGGCGAAGGGCGACGGGCGATGGACGAAGCCGCGACGGGACTTCCTTATTGTTTTGATCAAGCCGAGACGGGCGACGGGTGACGGGCGACGGGATATTCTTAGGGAACGTTCAAGTATTACGTAACGCTCCGAGGGGGGGGGTCATTTTGGAGTGTTTCGCCCATGTTAATGGTATAGGAAAATAGCGTTACAGGGGGGTGGGGGTCCAAAATGACCAAAATTTGTGTTACGTAATACTTAAACGTTCCCTTATTGTTTTGAAGCATACCGCAACAGTGAAATTGATGGCTTTTAGTGCCTCGATTCCTACGCGGACTAAGTAGCGGGTATATGCTAGTTCTAAATATAAGACAAATGATTGGGAATAAAATAGTAAACAAAATCTGTTGGAGAATTTCATTGTAGAATTGTGCTAGAGCTTACCTCGACACTTGGCGCCTTTATTCCTTTCTGAAAATCGATCTTTCGTTTTTTTATTTTTAATTAAAGAAAAATCTCAGCATAGGGAAATATTTGAGTAAATTAAAATAGAAAAAAAGTTGTTCGTTAAATACAATATATGTTTGTTTTACGATATTTTTATTTTCCATAAGATTTACAGACTAATTAAAATTTTACTACAATTAAATAGGATTTTCATTCCAATCAGTGCCGTTAAAAGGTTTATTGCACATTTAGTTTTTCTCTTCTTCTTCTTCGGCAAGAACACTTAAATATAACGGACCTCCATGAGTCAATATAAGGGTATTAATTAAATATATTTTTGTTTTAATTTATCGTTTTCTTCTTCTTCTATTCTCTCTTTTTTTTTTCTTCATTTTTAGATGATCAAATGAAGTTAACTTCATCATATTAGTGTTTGTTTTTTATCTATATTGACAAAAATAAGTCAGTAGATCTAGTAAAGTAAAATTTAAACATTGAAAATCAGATTCACCCCGTATCACGTAAATTAAATATTTTTTGAGATAACTAACGTTTATTTAATAAATACAGGGTGTGTATTTATTTAATTGATTAAATATCATATTTCCAAAAACTTGATATTAAATTTGTTTTATTTTTATTTTATTTTTATTTATTTACTAGGAGATATATTACAAAGTCATGGGGAGTCTCAAATAAGCTTTAGGCTTGTGCTAAGGACTCCCCATTAATTTAAGCATACAATTTATCCAAAATGATCCAAAAAATAATTGTGCATATGACAGTTAATTTAAAATTTTCTTCCTTTTTTCTTTGTTTTTAGTAAACCTTCATTTTCATATTCTTTACATTCTTGGCAGGTACTTGTACCCATTTTCTTTTTTATTAATTTTACAGTTTACAGAAAAATTTCGATAAAAAATATTGACATTGACATTAATTCTGTATGTTTTTTTTTACATATTGGTTGTGGAAAAATATCCACAAGGAAAGATTGACCTATATAGGTCAAGTGGATTAATATTAATAATTTAGAATATTAATTTAATATGCTAAACCCGAGTTGAGTAGAATGTTTCTTTTAAAGTATTAATACAAGTCTCTATGTGAAAGCGATCTTGAAATATCGTAGTGTAAAGTTCTTTTGCAAGCGACCTGCACCTTTAATACGACTTTATACTAAGAAATCAGTATTAAACTGAAAAAAATGTTACTCCCAATAATTACAGTCACACAAAAAGGGAAAAGGTCCGGTTTTTTTTAGGAGACCATTGTATTCCTATGTATTTTGAGGCGCTGAATCCGAATTTGAGGTCAAAATAGCACTTCATCTGTCTAGTTTTGGAGATGAAAAAAACCTTATTTTCGAGCATGAAAATAACGTTTTTTGAGGTTATCTCCAAAACTATTCGATGAGGTGCTATGTTGACCACAAATTCGGATTTACCGTCTCAAAATACATAGGAATACAATGGTTTCCAAAAAAATTCTTGACTTTTTTTTTCTTTTTGTGGCCACACACGTAGTCACACAAAAAAAAGGTCAATATTTTTTTCGGAGACCATTGTATTTATATGTATTTTGAGGCGCTGAATCCAAATAACGTTTTTTGAAGTTATCTTCAAAACTAATCAGATGAGGTGCTATTTTGACCACAAATTCGGATTCAGCGCCTCAAAATACATAGGAATGCAATAGTTTCCAAAAAATTCTTGACTTTTTTCTTTTTGTGGCCACACACGTAGTCACACAAAAAAAAGGTCAAGATTTTTTTCGGAGACTACTGTATTTATATGTATTTTGAAGTGCTGAATTCAAATTTGAGGTCAAAATAGCACCTCATCCGATTAGTTTTGGAAATAACCTCAAAAAACGTTATTTTCTTTTTTTTTTCTTTTTGTGTGGCTGTGTAATTATTGGGAATAAAATTTTTGCAGTTTAATACTGATTTCTTAGTATAAAGTAGTATTAAAGGTGCAGGTCGCTTGCAGAAGAACTTTACACTACGATATTTCAAGAACGCTTTCACATATAGAGTTGAAATTTTGACCAAAAGTTTTTTGCAACGTTGAAAAATGTTTTGCAAGTAACATCCACCATTAATACGACTATATACATATTGGCAGGGCCGGACAGAGCCAGCCCGGACCCCGAGGAACCTTTTTCCCGGGCACCTCATTTTTGCAAAAATAAAAGTTTTCGTTTCGCCACTGACTGAAAAAAAGCTTTACCCCTGGCAATTTTTTTTCCGGGCCCCTACTAGCGACGCCGGGATCCCCCCCGAAAAAGCCCGGGCTCCGGGATATCTTCCCCCTCCCCCCTCCCTGATCCGGGTCTGCATATTGGTAGCATATGTGGAATCTACTATAGGATAATATTCCTAAAAAAAATAAAATAAGATATAATAGCTAAATAATTTATAAATATACTAAATAAATCTTATTATATTTTAGACTATTCAAAAAATCGTTAAAACCAGACTTTCGGAGCCTTTGTACACCATACAGTTTATTTTCATCCATAAATCTCCGGAAAATAATAAAGAAATCGTTAAAGCAATAGTATATTTAGATTTTATTTCTTTTTGAGGATTAGGGATTTATTTTACTACAATTTTACAAATACCAGTTTTGATAATCTTATCTGAATATTATTTTTTATAGTCCCACGTAAATGTTTTTATTTTACAGAAATTTTATTATAGCAACTTAAATCGATATCTCAGTTTCAAACTATTGTATCTTTAAAATAATAACAAAAGATGAACATTTGTGTATTATGTACACACGGTAAGAAAGCTCCGACGAAAGGGGGAGGTATCACGGAACGGCCAGCGCGCTCTCTTCTTTACGTCATAAGCGTCATAAGACGTGCCTGCATGCAAGTGAGAAGTACACACATTCTTTACATTCTTTCGATAGCCACACATCCGTGTGTCAAACAAACCTTTAGATAAAAGGTTATCACTGGAAACAAAACTTTTTTTATTGGTTCTTACTTAGATTTACTAGTAAATCTTATTTAATTAATATTGTAGTGTTTTTATTATACATTCTACCTAAATGTAGGTATTTATGTTGGTTTTTAGATTAACAAAAAATATTGCTTTTTTTAATATCATATCACATTTAGCGCAAGACTAATGCGATGTTGTCGGGTTTACGATAACAAATAATTCCTGAGTTTTTTCATTTTGTTCTTTATTAACAAACAACACAGTTTTTTATTATTTCTTTTCATCATTTTGCAATTTTTTGAACAAAAGCATATTTTTCTTATTTAGCTCAAAACTCCTATTTAAAACGATACCCTTCTTTGACAATTTATGTAACATTTACCCAGACATTTTTAATTTTGATATTCAATTCGCAATACCCTTAACTGCATTCATAACAAGTGACATTTATGGAGGTCTTGATAAAAATTAATTAAAAAATAATAACATATGATTTGTTTAAAAAATGTAAATAAATTAAAGATTAATATTAAAATCTTTTTTAAAAAATATTATTTAAAGCGACAGTAAAAACAAATTAAAAAAACTTTTGGTCAGGCGCACATATCCCTTTTTGGGTCTATATTGACTAACAACAATTTTATTTCGATAGATTTAATAAAAAGCCAAAAAACGATTGATCTGTCTTAGCTGGAACACCCTGTTTAAACTCATATTATTTTGACCCAAAGAAAATGGAAACCCTTAAGAAATGTTATATTAAATAAAATTCGCCATTTAATTGGCATACCAATTGTTATACCAAAAACATAATTCGTTTAAATTGAAAGTTTTTGCCCGATTTGTATAATTTAACTTTTTAGTTTTTGGGGAATAGTGCTTTGGATCTGACTAAAATTGTTATCTAATTTTGCTGTGACGTTTCGACGATAGATTTACGCTGTTTTCGAACCTTTATTAGAAATAAAAAAATATATAATATATAAATAAAATACAATTGTTTAAACATTTAACCTAACCTTAAAATAAATAATAATACAATACAGAGTAGAACTTACAGAAAATTAAAGCTAAAGATTAGTCATTGTCACTAATAGTAAATACTCACATAAGTAAATGTCATATTTATTTTGTTCAAATAATATGTTTTTCAGTATATGCACTCATAAAATTGTCAGTACATTTTGAATTCATTTGTTTAATTTTTATTTTGGCTCGGAGATATAGAAAGGGGTACCACAAATTGCTTTATTTTGTGCAAATATAATAACATTTCAATATTTATCGAGCTGTTTGCTGCACCCTTTTTCCCTAATCTGATTGAGGTCAAATTTTGCCCTGATTATTTTATGTTTATTAAGTTGATTTGATTTGCAGCAAACTACTTTCTAACCGACTTTTAAAAAGGAGGAGGTTGTCAATTCGATGTGTGATTTTGTTTTTTTTTATGTTTGTTCCCGCATAACTTTGGAACGGATTAACGGAATTTGATGAAACTTTTTGCAACTTTATAACGATATATTGTGACGTTCTTTGCTGATATTATATTATGGTCTGTTTCATCAAGCAAAATAGCAAATTAAAAATCGCACAGTAAATACTTTTACAACAGGTTTGAATAGTATATGTTTGTGTATAGAATATAGTTAGGTTTTATAAAATAAACTGCGCAGTTTATTCGCACATCCAATATACGAATCTGTTTTGAAAATATTCACTGTGCGATTTTTAATTTGCTATATTGCTTGATGAAACAGACCATAGAAATAAATTTAAACTTTATTAGATTTTCAATGTCAAAGAAATGAAAATCATTATTATACATTTTTAAACGACCAAAAAAAACTGTGTATATATCTAGTATGATAATAGTTATTTATGGTACTAGTGGGTAAAGTAAGATATTGCCCATGAGAAAATTAACCTGAGAGGCGTCAGCCAAGCAGGTTAATTTTCGAGAGGGCAATATCGGTTTACCCATGAGTGCCATACAAGGTTTTATCCAATAAATAGCTTAGGAATTCATATTTTTATTAAAAATTTTAATGACGTTTACAAGAAAATAAAAAGTGACAGTTGAGTGGGTAAAATAAATAATTATCCACTCAATAAAGTAAAAGCCACGCGGGGGTTATCATTGAGTTTATCTATTTAAAATAAAGCTGGTAATTGTCTTATTATCTCTATGTATTGGATAAATAATACTAAAGTTAGGACCTTTTTATAGGATTTTGAATTAGTAGCAGAATTTTATAAAATATCTTATTACATGTCAGAATTCCTCCAAATTATAACGTCCTTTAACGGAAAAAATCCTAATAATTGTATACAAACATATCATTTGTCAAAAACCATTCTTTGTATAAAAAAGCATATCTTTTGTATAAATTTTCAAGAGAACAAAATGAGTACAAAGATAAGCAGTTTAGTGGATATAGAATTTCAGGTAGTAAAGTGGTTTGGCATAGGCCGCTAAATTTGATACTTGCCAGAAAAAAAAAAAACAAAAAAAACTACCTGTTCGGTATTTTACGCCAGGCAGATTGTCATATATAATTAAGTGTCCAACCATAAAATACAACAAAAAAAACTAATACAAAATATCTAACACTTTTAAAAATAAATTTATTAATATAAAAAAATTAAAAGTCTTGGTTTAAATTTAGTTGTGACAGATCAAATGTGGAGCAAACATGCAAAAACCGATAAATCCATGTTTCCAATTTTGATATTAGCAGAAAACTTGTACAGTGTATACACTGTACAAGTTTCCTAAAACTGTTCATGGGTCATATAATTATCGGCTTATGCTTGTATATGATGCGCTATATCAAGAAAGCGCTACAAAATTGGTAAGAATCGATACAGGTCACAATATCGTCGGCTTAAAGTGTTAACCTGCTAACTCCTCTTTTGGACGAATTATAGTTTTTAATACCATTTAAAAGAGGGCACTTAGTTACACCATCTGCAACTCTAACCTCTTCACAAATATAACTTTTTACATGATGCTATCGAAAAGCTGCTAACTCCGCCACTTCCAGCAATTATTGCAAAGGTCTTTATTTTTAAAATGATTGCTTTTCGATGTTGAAGACAGTGTTTTGTACTTTCATTTTCTAAAATAAAAACCTTTACAATAATTGCTTTATTTGTTGAAAAAACTTTACCGAAAAGCTGCTAACTCCTTGATGGAGATTTGCCTCAAAGGTAGAAAACCTGCCATCTCCTTTTTCATTCAATAAAAATCAAGCCCAAACTATTTTTTTGCAGTTGATATTTGTTGAAACCTCCAAAACACACTAATAAAGAAACGGGACTCTTTATTTTGTTATACAATAATTATAGAAATAATTATAAGGTTTTTTTCGTCTCCTGTAAAGTTTGGTCAAAAGGAGTTAGCGGGTTAACACTTTAAGCCGACGATATGCAAAAAGTGGATTTATCGGTGTTTGCTCCACAAATGTTCTTTTTTTTATGAAAATTATTAAGACTTTGCATGTTAGAGAAAAGATATAACAAAGAACTAAAACGTCAGAACTCAAAAAAATCTATTTTCGGTTACCTCTGTACATGATGAATGATAAGTTATCATTGATAACATATACAAACTTAAATTTATTACTCGAATATTACGTTACTTATAAACTAATTGAAATAGTTCTTATATGTTCTCATTTATCAAGTAAAGGGTAACAGAAAATACTAGTAAAACCTTGTGTGAAATAAAAGAAATATTTTTTCAAAGTATTTATTTGTTATTTTTTTATAAAAGTTTGTTGAATTGTTATAGAGGAAAATTTTCTTTTTGTTTAGCAACATTATTTTAATTGCACTACATAATACGATATTTTTACTTAACCATAAAAAATTACATATTTAAAAACTGTCATAAATTTAAAAAATGTATTAAAGCATAATTTACTTGCATGACTTAGTTTTCTAGGTAAAAAATAAAATTTTATTTAATATAACACTAACAAAAAAATACTGGTGCTAATACTTTCAGCTAGTTATAAAAAAATACGAAAAAAAAAAAATAATTAAAAAAAACTAAAAAAAAAAAATTATAAAAAAAATCATTAAATAATTTTAAAATTTTAAATTTTATTTAGTACAATACTAACAAAAAACATACTGGTGCTAATAAAAAAATACTTTCAGCTATTTATAAAAAATACGATAAAAATAATGCAAAAAAAAAAATTAAAACACATATATAGGGGAAAGTGGGGAATGGTGCGCACCTTATCAAAACTCAGCATGGATGCCAGAGATATCTCAGAATACCTCGTAATATGAATTTTCGACTGTGCGCACCATTACCCCCTGCGCACTGTTAAAATCAAGAAAAAATGTTCATAAAAAAATTGCAAAATAAAAGATTGCGGGGACAATTAAAAAAGTGCCATGACTAACCTTACAATGAGATGGGATTTGAAAAAAGGAATTGCGTTTTTTTATTTAAACATAAAACTTTGTTTCACAGTGTTATAAATTCTGGTGATTTTTTACGCAATGGGTAATCCGTGACCAACTTATCATTACTTTGAAATCCATAAAGATATCTATATATATCATAGGTATTATTACACATTTATGCATAAATATCTATTTCTACGTAGGGGAGACCGGGCACGATGGATGGGAAATATATAATAAATATATTTGTTGAAATTTTCTATCAACCAATATCTAACCATATGATGTTTGGTAACTTTTTGCATAACTACAACCAGTCGATATCTTTTTCTTTGTACTATCCGAGTTCGTGACAAACTTATCATTACTTAAAATATATAAAAAGTATAAATATATAGATATCTTTATGTATTACCTACGCATACATAATTGGGTATACTTAGGAGAGACCAGGACTATTATTAGCCACACAATAAGGTATATTTATTATTCCATCAATCTATTTTCTAATCATCGTACAGAGTGATATTGGTAGACTGACAGTTTCGGGCTGCTGGCCCTCTTCAGTACCAAGAGTCAACTCTGCACGCTGATTAAGAAAACGTTTTTAGACTTTACTCGCAAAAGGAATATAGCCATTAGATTGATGTGCCTGTGCGCCATCTATTTCTAGATGTAGACAACTACTCATACCTCTCCTTATCTGGAGACTTTGAATGGTAGCAAGTTGAAGACTTGTGTGTCTCAAGCACATAGTACCACTAACGGGTGGTTAGACGTAAAATTAGTAAGGACAGAAATTTTTAATTTTAAACAAAATTATAAAAATATTAATTTATTATTCCATCAATCTATTTTCTAATCATCGTACAGAGTGATATAAAGAGGACCAAATCTCCAACATTTTTTGTGTCATTTATTTTTTTGTACGACTTATAGCTAATTTACGGCACCGCCTTAAACGTTACAATGTATGGTTTTAGATTTTTCTTGGTTAGGAAGGTTTTTTTATGCTTAATACAATGGTGATTCAATCGAAAATCGGTTTACCCGAGATAATGGGGCACAAATGTGTGAATTATTTAAAAAAAAAATATTTTACGTAAATTAAAAAGAAAGTGCCAGACAGATTTTTTTTATTTTTCACCCAAAATGTTCTAAGGGGCAGGCCTAACCGACAATAAAGAACAATTTTGGTTTTTCGAAAAAAAAAAAAAATTTCAAATCTAAAAACGTATAGATATATTTTAAAAATCCATTATTTGTGAAAAACACGTTAAAAAAATAACAGTTTCAAATCGAGTTTAACGTCGCAAAATATATTTTTATTTGCGGCCATTAACCCTACCCAATAAACCGAAAATCAAAACTCCCTGAATTATTTCCAGGTAAAGCCTCTTTTATTGACCTGACAACTGGACTACAAGTGGAAATATGCTGGGTACTGGTAATAAGTTAAGTTTTTGTACCTACATTGTATTTTCGTTTTTTAAATCTGGGCAAAAAGTTCTCGGTCGGTAGCCCATTCTAAAATTTCAATTTCAATAATAAAAATAATAATAATAATTATTATTATTATATTCATATAACGTCATAGAGGCTAACTTCAAGATTGTAACTGCTTATACCAAGTGTCCTCTTCAGGTTTCACTTGACAGATACTTTTTAAGTTATATTTATTTTCACATTGTAATAACATTATTTTTGGTTAATTCTAAGCAATCCTCTTCTTCAAAATGCAGTTATTCAATTAACAAAAATTATGCAGATCTCGCGCCGTGATATTGACTGAAACACATAACCTTAACATAGACTTCATTTGAAAATTAGAAATAAAAATCAAGCATCACATGACATCATGACTACTTACAGACGATTCGCTCATTTTGTTTTGACGGATGTCAAAAGTGGCTTCCGTTTAGGCAGTTGTAGTTTTATGAAATAGTTTAATTTGAGTGGGGTTACGGTGCGCATCAGGTCCACAAAAATAAACTATATTTTTGCACTGATTTCTGGTTTTATTACTTAAACTTACTGTCTTGAATATAATTAGGTACGGAAAATCCAGTTTTTTGTTAGAATATATAGCAAAAGATTGTTAAAATAATCGCGAATTTCAAACCTAGCGAGTACTTTTAGCCAATTAAAAAAAAACTGTTAGCTCGCAAAGAAAAAAGTAGATATTTTTGTAAAATTCTGGAAAAGAATGTTACATAACCTTAAAATAATTTTTGGCATACGTCAAAACAAAAATAAGAAAATCAGTGCGCATGCACTGGATTCTTCGTGCGTTTTTGGGTAAAATATTTTTTTTTCAAAAATAAAAATATATCAATGGAATTTCTTTGTTGCTATCTAAAATGGTGTAAGTTTTTAGAAGGACTGGTGTCCCCTAATAAAACATATTATAAAAAAATTTTCAAGAAAATAAAATAGTATAAATAGGTTAAAAAGGATTACACATAACCTATTAGAAAAAAATGGCACTTACAACGATAGCCTTTGCTGTATTAGCAATTGTAGCCAAAGCTAATGCTGCGGAGCAATTTAGCCTTTTTGCTAGATTGAATGTTAGCTTCAATGATATTAGTGAAAAAATTTTAACTGTTGTAAGTATATGACGTTTGTATTTTTGATATTTAATAATATATTTTTTTTTCACCACCAGTCTAAAACCACATCGTTATTACTGTTCTTTTCATTGGTAGAAATATTATTTCTCTACCTATGACTTCAGAGGTTCTAAAAATAATGAAATTGCACCATGGTTTATAATGAATTTTTATTCAGCTGTTTTGGCATCTGACGTTTCACTTAATTATTAAATCACATTGCTATTTACAAGTGTCTTTAGGCACCAAATTTATTTATTGCATGATAAATTAAAAAATATTAACTAAATTAGTACCTATTAAACATGTTTTACAAAAAACACTTCGAAAAGTGAAAATCATTGGTCCATCATATTCAATCATAGATTATACAACCCATATATTACCGTAAGGATCATAGATTACTAGAGATACAACCCCCACAGTTTTTGCCTGTCCCCTTATTTCTGGGGGAGTACCAGAATCATAACTTTGCATTTCACTTTCCATTTATATATATTTTATTACACTTAACACGGAAATACTTTCTAACTTAATAATTTCAGCAGATCACCAGAAAATTTCCTCCAGAAATGTCAAGTTATTCATTTGTTTTTTTTAATGGCCGCGAACGGCCAGCGTGATATTTTAAATTTATAAGCTTTTTCATTAAATTTTAGTAAAATAAATAAATAAATA
Organism: Brachypterus glaber; assembly: GCA_958510825.1. NCBI lineage: Eukaryota > Metazoa > Arthropoda > Insecta > Coleoptera > Kateretidae > Brachypterus > Brachypterus glaber. The sequence continues at coordinate 25,915,262 of OY294052.1, read as the reverse complement.
GCTAATTAATTGTACTGGTAGTGAAAAAAATGTTAAATAATAATAATAATAATAATAATAATAATAATAATGATATAATAATAATAATTTTTATTAATCTTCGGGCCATAATTATGACATGAGATAAGTCAGAATTACCTCAAACCAGCCTAAAAACTGAGAACTTGATGATGATGAAGAGGATTAACAAATATTTTTTTTTACAAAAAAAAGATGACACCCAAGTTTTTTATGTTATTTTTTTTTTGTTAATTTTAAATATGTTGTTAACTAATTATAATTAGTCTAATTATTAGTCTACACGTTTAAAACATTTTTGTTTTAAAACAATATTAACGTTATCTATTAATTAACGTTAATGTTAAAATGTAAAAAAAGTTATCACCATTACAATTATTTTTCGAAACAACTGATATTTCCATTTAAATTAATTACACAAATTAACAAAAAAAATTAAAAGCCACCACGGGTATAACTAAGAAAATTAACTATTTTATACGTTCTAAGTTAAAGTATAGAATAGGTTCCTATAGTTTGTTTGTTTGTTTGTTTGTTTGTTTAACCTCGTACTATTCTACTTAATTAAGCATCCCCTCAGTCCAGGACTTGTGTGGGCTAGTAGTAGAGGGAACCACCGGCTTATACTGACTTTCGAACCAGTTTCTAGGGAGTGTCCGTTTCACTTATCGCCTTCACCAAATTTTAATTATTAATTAACTGAAAAAGGCAAATCGGCGCCAGTGAGAATCGAACTCACGATAGTAGACTTGCTATGCATACGCGCTAGCCACTACGCTATGCCTCCCATAAAGTAAAGAAGTATCGTGTTGTTTGTTAAAAAAAATAGATTAAGTTTAACCCTTTGTTGACGGACGGTACTCTGAAGTACCGGTTTTTTGTTAAATCATATAAATTCCCTATTACCTTGAAAGCTTCTTATAGCCAACCGGTACTCTCAAATCCTCTTTGAATAGTTGATATAACCTATTCACAGCAAGAGGGCAACACTATACAACAAAATATCATGATTTTTATTAAGTCTTGCAGTGACAGTTGGCGTTTTTATAGTGAATTGGTTTGTTTTTTTTTTGTATTTTTTTTTATTTACTTGTGTAAAGTTTTTGGTAAGTAAGGCATTATTATTCACCTGTGGGGACGTTCATAAACCTACAAAATGACTTATTTTTTATAAGGGGATGGACCGACTGCTTTAATTTGCCTACTTTCTTCAAGTACTTACCTCAAAATTTGTTGGAAAGCATTTCCAAAATAATCTCAAAAAATAAATTATGCAAATTTACATACTCTAATCACTTGGAGCAAAAAAAATTGTGAAATAATCGTATTTTTGAATAGTCAGGCAACAAAGGGTTAAGTAAGGTGGGTGGGTGGTTGAGCCAATTATTGCCTTGTTCCTAATATTGCCACCCCCTCTTAAACTAGTTAGTTCGTCCTTTGTGTCATTGATGCCAGTATATCTGTTATATCGAAAAGATGCCTGTAAATATGATGTATCTGTGTCCAGTTGGTAATGGCTTACACAAAAACGCAGTTGGTGTTATGTTCTCTTCCACTATAAAAACTTGTAAAATTGTGCTGACTGTCGCAAGCTGTGTAGCAATGATTATTGCAGGACAAGAACGTAATAAGGTAGGCACAAACACGCACTTTTTTGATCCATATTGTGTTTCACTTATTAAAAAAGAGAAAAGGTATTTTTATTATTGCCATGCGAAGTAGATGACAACAAAAAAATGACAAAAACAAAAATAACAAGAACAGAAAGTAACGACGAAATTAGATCTTGCTTTTCAATCAAAGAGAATCGCCAGGCCGATATGAGATTGTAATCGATACGTATATACATGAAGTGCGTGGAGCTTACTAAAAACGAAAAATTGTTATTTAAGTGCCCAAATTGTACCTAAAAACAGCTGAAATCAGGGACGCCTGCAGGAATTTTCATAGTTCCATATGGGGGGGGGGGCAAGCTTGTTCGGCTTAGCAACATTATCAATAAAACGTTTTTGCTAAATTAATAAAAAGGACCAATCTTTTTTCCCGGGGGAAGATTTAACAGATTCAGTGGTATCATGATTTTTTAAAATTGTCAACACATAATATTTAGCGCGGCGGGCGAAAATTTTTAGAAATCTTAAGGTATCGTATTTTCCAAAATTTCATATGCAATTATTTAATAAAACCTGTTAAGCGCCGCAGGCGATTTTTTTTAAATTTTTGAGTTCACGTATTTTCCTAACAAAAATTTAAAAAGAAAATTATTTAAAAAATTTTTAGGAATACCTATTTAGGTTTCGCATTTTTCAGAGGGAAAGTTCAGGTATTAGGTAACGCAAAATTTGGCCATTTTTGACCGGTTATTGCTTCCGTGGTTTAACCCGCAACCGGTTAACCGAAAACCGGTTATTGGCTATGGTTTTCCATCTCTTATTTGTTTTTGCTTAGAGGATTTAGTGAACCGTTAACCACGTGTGAAATTAAATTTGCAAGGAATCCGTTTCTTTAGGCCTAGATCATTGTTAAAAACGTGATCCAATAATGTTTGGACTTTTACACACACTTAACGTAACATTTTTCTTTACTGACGGCTCCCACCCCCCTGGGGGTGCCCATGGCTGAAATCGTTATTGTGCCACAATATTTTCATATTAGTTTGTTAATTTTTTGTAAGTTTGTTCTTTACTATTATTGCCAGTACTCTAGCAATATTTGGGACATTGGTTCCTAATATTGTCAGTACGAAATCTTTATAAAAAGCAATAATATTTTTGAAGCTCCTGTTTGTTTATTTTTTACCCACTAGAATAAAGATAAGTTTATTATTAATTTAGTAAAATTTCCGGTGATTACAAATAAATTTGAATGCAGTAACAAATAAAATGTCTTAACAAGGCAATAATTAGCTCACCCACCTTATTTTAATTTTTAATATTAGGGGTACACAAATAACATTAGGTATTTTTTAAAGAACTATTGACCCTCTTCTTCCTATATAATATATAGTATATTATTTAGCAAGTGAGAGAAATTTAACATTTTTGACCTGCGTCAAATTGCGGGATGAGCGCGCTAGCGCGAAGCCCGCAAGACGCGGTCTAAAATGTTAAATCTTCAATCACGTGGAAAATATAGTATTTTTTTCACTACCAGTACAATTAATTAGCTATTTATTTATTTATTTTACTAAAATTTAACGAAAAAGCTTATAAATTTAAAATATCACGCCGTTCGCGGCCATTAAAAAAAAAACAAACAACTTGACATTTCTGGCAGAAATTTTCTGGTGGTCCGCTAAAATTATTAAGTTAGAAAGTGTTTCCGTGTTAGGTGTGATAAAATATATAAAAATGGAAAGTGAAATGCAAAGTGATGATTCTGGTACTCCCCCAGAAATAAGGGACAGGCGAAAACTGTGAGGGAGAATCTATTGCCTCAAAAATCAATATATGGGGGTTGTACCTCTAGTAATCTATGATCCTTACGGTAATATATGGGTTGTATAATCTATGGTTGAATATGATGGACCAATGATTTTCACGTTTGGAAGTTTTTTTTGTAAAACATGTTTTATAGGTATTTATTTAGTTAATATTTTTTAATTTATCATGCAATAAATAAATTTGGTGCCTAAAGACACTTGTAAATTTTATTTATTATTATTTATTTAGAATTTTATGGAGAGTCATGGAGAGCCCCAAATAAGCAATGTAATTTACGAGTAATTTAATAATTAAGTGAAACATCAGATGCCAAAACAGCTGAATAAAAATTCATTATTAACCATGGTGCAATTTCATTATTTTTAGAACCTCTGACGTCATAGGTAGAGAACTAATATTTCTACCAATGAAAAGAACAGTAATAAAGATGTGGTTTTAGGCGTGTGGTGAAAAAAAAAATTTTACATACTTCTGACATACATTTTAAAAATTTAACAACCCCTCTCCCTACTAAACTTTACGTGGTTCGTGAGTTACACCTTATAACTTTTTAGCCTGAAATTATTGAAAAATATGGTTATTACCATGAGACCCATAATGTTACTACAGAAGACGGATATATTCTAACTTTATTTAGACTCTGCAAGAAAACTTGTGCAAATAAAAAACCAATATACGTTCAACATGGATTTGCCAATGCAGCAGCTGAATATGTTTTTCTTGGACCCAATCGATCATTTGGTAAGATAAGGGGCTGTCCATATATTACGTAACGCAACAAGTCATGTGTGTTTCCAAGTCTACAAAAGGCATTACAAATCGTTCTGTTTCTTGAGTGTGTTAGACATTGGCTTAGGTACACACATTGGTGTTCTGTGAGTACACATTCCGCGCGAAAATGTATCATCGCCGATGATTCACCGGCAAGATCACGCGAGAACAGGGCCGTAAGATTTTTAATATCAATGTCAACAGTTTTTTTACTGATTACAATATTATTTAAATATGCATAGTTTTGTCAATTTTTGTGTGAAAAAGGGAATTATGGGCCAGAAAATAGTATTTATGTTAAAATAAAAATACATCTGCCAAGCTTAGGAAATAAACATTAAATTTATTAAATTCCGTTACGTAACGTTTACCTACACCCCCCCCCTCTCCCCTGTCACAAACTGTAACAATTTCTCTGACCCCCCTCCTAGGCGCGTTACGTAATATATGGACAGCCCCTAACACAGCCACACAAAAAAAGAAAAGTATCTTGATCTGGGGACGAGACATATATATATATATATATATATATATATATATATATATATATATATATATATTCCTATGTATTTTGACGCGCTGAAACTGAATCCGCCATAAGAATATGCGCAACGGGTCTTGGTTTAACACTTACCTCAAAAAACATAAGCAAAACGGACCATTTTAGCGATTTTAAGGTGTTTTTTGAGGTTAGGGTTAAACCAAGACCCGTTGGACATATTCTGATGGTGGATTCAGATTCAGAACGTTAAAATACATATGAATATATCTTTTTTTTGTGTGGCTGTGTAATTTTTTAATTTTTAAAAGTGATAAAAAAAATAAAATAAAAAATAAACAAAATATACGGATTTTTTATGTTTTTGTTCACCAAAAATAAATATGACCTCAGTGCGCTGGTACGAAAGATATAAAAAATAGTAATAAATAATTTTAGTCTTCCAGTTACTTAAATATAACATGTTTTAAACGGCAGAAGTCTTTAGCCTTTAAGAATGAATTTTAACCACTGTGCGTTAATTTCTGTAATGAATATTGTTAGTATTCAACATAGAGTGCCCTAAAGAATATTTTAATGCTATATATTTCCCGCCATTTTGTGGAAAAATTACTATTTTTTCTGATTTGAGCAGAAGAAAATAACTAGACTAGATTTAGAAGTTACTTTTGTGGGGAAAATTCGGCGTTTTTTAGAGAACCTCGTTTCATTTTCTTTCAGGGTTTATATTGGCGGATCAAGATTTCGATGTTTGGCTTGGAAATGCTAGAGGAACTGAAAACAGCAGAGGTCATACAAAGCTTAACGCTGATTTAGACGCATCATTTTGGAAATTCTCACTTACCGAACTCGGTGTTTATGACATACCAGCCAATATTGACCATATATTAAACCAAACAAATCAAAAACAATTGTACTATATTGGACATTCCCAAGGAACAACGACTCTCTTTTTGGGACTTTCAAAAAGGCCTGAATATAATGCGAAAATCAAAGCTTACTTTGCTTTATCTCCCGTAGCATATATACATTATGTATCCTCGATTGTTTTTCAGACTTTGTCCAAATTTTTATGGCTTTTTTATGTAAGTACTCGAATATTTTTTTTTTGCAATGGATAAAACCTATTGTTTTTATTATTGATTGATGGCATAATAAATTAACTCCATGTTTATTAGGATTAATGAAATGTTTTTTTAATACAATGCCGCACATTAAATTCCAGACACCTAAAAAAATGACATTTTTTAAATTCAAATATTTCGAAAACTAATTAATGGATTTGACTAATTCTTTTTTAGTTTTAAAGCTTAAACATTGTCTACTTTTGTTTGTTTTAAGAATGATTAAAAAAAAATTTTTTTCGTATTAACAGCAACAAATAATTTACAACTATGTTTTTTACCCCATCTTCTAGGACTTGCATGGTACGCCACTGCAACTGTTTATCAAATTATTAAAGTCTTTCTTATTGCCGCAGGTTTAATGAATATTTTCTTATTTATTTTTTTACTTTTTTACTTCTGGTTTAGGAGATATCAGGATTTTCCTGGAAGTTGTCATTTTTTCAGTTAACTTAAAAAGTACTACATGAAATTGATTGATGCTGTGCTTTAAATTTGAAGCTTAACCAAGTAACGTTTTTCTTCTAATGAATTTTATCAAAAACATAAATTGGGTTTGAAAAACTTGAGTAGAAGAAAAAAGAGGGTCATTCCGTCCAGCGACAGTTCTGCGAAATCACCGTTAAGCCTCCGTCAGACGACAATAAAAAGTTGTCCCGGGATGAAGAAACTGTAGAAGAAGTAAAAGACATGAGCTTCAAATAAAAAACTCTGCTGATTTAGTACTTTTTGGTATGGACTGAAAAAATGACAACTTTCAGGAAAATCCTGATATCTCCTAAACCAGAAGGAAAAAAGTAAAAAAATAAAAAAAACAAATATTCATTAAACCTGCGGCAATAAGAAAGACTTTAATAATTTGATAAACTGTTGCAGTGGCGTACCATGCAAGTCCTAGAAGATGGGGTAAAAAACATAGTTGTACATTATTTGTTGCTGTTAAAAAAAAAAATTAATCATTCTTAAAACAAACAAAAGTAGAGAATGTTTAAGCTTTAAAACTAAAAAAGAATTAGTCAAATCCATTAATTAGTTTTCGAAATATTTGAATTTAAAAAATGTCAATTTTTTAAGTGTCCGGAATTTAATGTGCGGCTGTGTATAACACAACAATGTATGTCATCTTATTTAATAAAATATTGTATAAATGTGGTTGTTATGTTTTATGTCTAGTGGGTGCTCATGTTTCCATATTTTTTTAGGCCCTGGAAAACGTTTTAAATGATTTTTCATGGTTTTACGACATAACTTTAAACCACAATTTTCTCTATCAAATCGGAAAAGTCTTGTGCTCGGACGGAAAACCCACTCAGGGATTGTGCAAAACTTTGTTAGTACAGTTTCTTGGATTCAGCAATTTGGAACTAAACGCCACTATGATACCACATATGATGCAATACACTCCGGCAGCGTTTTCGTGTAGGCAACTGGTACACTATCTCCAGTTAATAGATTCTGGTAAGTTAAAAAATTTGAAAATTACAATGTAATAAAAAAAAATTAAAGAACTATCTACACTCAGAAAATTTCGTTGTATTTTTAAATCTGATTGTTACTTGTTAATACATATTTTTTATTTATATCGCCACCATTGTTATTTAATACTTTACTTGTGATATTAGATACTGCATTGTGTGTATTGTATACAAAATGTTGTCATGGTACATTTGGATCCCCACCCAACATGTGTTTATTAATACTGTAACATTTGGTAAATTATATCACAGTTATAGTTTGGTATACTTTAAGTTGTAGTTGTTGTGTTATTGATCTAGTTTAAAGTATGTTACAGTATTTAGTAAAATAACAATTGGTAAATAATACCAAAATTTTGATTAGTAATAATACAGAGAAAAGTAAAAAAGGATCGATTATTTTATCAGTGTGTAATTGTGTGTGGTTGCAATCTTTATATTATTACTATTTTGGTATTATTTACCGATTGTTAATTTTTCTGAATACTGTAACATACTTTAAACTAGATCAGTAATACAACTTAACAAGGCCTTAAAGTATACCATACTATGATATGCTTTACCAAATGTTACAGTAATTTTTACTATAATATGCTAGTATTAATAAACACATGTTGCGTGGGGATCCAAATGTACCAGCACGGTCTCTATGTTAGTATGACAAGATTTTGTATACAATACACACATTGCAGTATTTAATATCACAAGTAAAGTATTAAATACCAATGGTGGCGATATAAATAACAAATATACATTCAGAGAAAATTTAGTATTAAAATTAGAATGAAATTTTCTGAGTGTATATCAATAGATTTTAAGCGTTTTAATTTTTTTTTCGATAAACCAGAAATTTTCTTTATGAATCGATGAGGTATATCCCTAGGAACATTTTTAATTTTATTTTTTTGTACGTTTTTAACATACAGGGTGATCAAAAACTGGCATGCCAAAATTTAAGTGGTGGTTCTACATTCAAAAATATCAAAAAAAGTTCCTATAAAGGTTGGTCCCGAAATGAGCCCTAAGGGGGCTACGGCCCTTTAAAATTGTAATAAAAAAAGGTTTTTAGTTAATAACTCTGGTACCCTTTAAGCTAGAGCGACGAGCTTTTGCACGTATACTAGTATTAATAAGGACAATAAGTTTATGTTAATTTCTTTTTTTGAATTTATCTAGAGGCGTGCATAGACGGACAAAATATATGCTTAACACATTTTTGCTCCAAACTTTTTTATGTGTATTCTTTTGGATTTTTTGTAAAAAATATAGATTCCTTGAGTAAAAATACATAAGAAATTTCATATAGTATAACACTGTAGGAGCAACCATTTTCAAAAAAAATGCAATTAAGTGGAAGTAACATTTAGTGACATTACTTTTTAAAAGACTATTACTCCTTTAATATTAAATTTAGGTGTTTTGGTGAAGAACACATTTTTGCTCAGTTTTAAATGAAGAATCACCCTGCAGCATTAAAATTTTATCCATGCCTTTTTTTGTTCCCCATTCAATATGTCATCTTCGAGGAACGGTAGCTCCCTTAGCGCTCATTTCCGGACCAACCTTTATAGAAACTTTTTTTTCATATTTTTGGATGTAGAATCACCCCTTAAATTTTGGCATGGCAGTTACTGATCACCCTGTATAAATTCGGAATATCTACGCTGGCGTTGTTAAAGATCCAAGAAAATAGGTCATGTTGCATGCCGTTTTAAAGTATTTTTATTGCTTAGTACAACGGCGATTTGCAATAGAATATCGGTTTATTGAGTCTCGAGATATTGGGGCACAAATGGTTATTTTTTTTAAAACTTGTAATTTATTTAATGTAACAAAATATATTCAAATAAATAATTTTTGTTGATTTTTGTCGAAAAATAGTATATTGTTTTACTAAGGGGAAAAGTGAAGCTTTTTTTACTAGTCTGTAGAATTTACGGACGACGCGAAGCGGAGTCCGGAAACTACAGCCGAGTAAAAGAGTGAAAGAGTGAAACATACTATTTTTTCTTCAAGCATCCTATATATATTTTTTAAATATTAATTATTGAATTTAAATTTATTCAGTAATAAAATATGTTTTGTTTATTAAAATAGGCCAATAAAACCCTTTCGAAATAAACTTAAACCTTCATTAGCTCATTTTAAATTTTTTTCGTAGGCTAAATCGTACACTTTTCGCGAGTTTGATGGTAACTTGTCTAATGTAGCATTTGCAATTTCGGAGAGATTTGTAGGTGTATAAAAAATATATTCTTCTTCAATCATTTATAATCAATTTCACACAAGGTTTTTGCACAGAATCTCGAGTCAACCACCTGTTTACATAATAAACAAACAAGTTTGAGGTATGGCTGTCATCAAATTCAAAGAGTGCTGCCGCCAGTGGTGGTTTTGATAACTAACTTTTTTTACGGCGTACAAAAATTAACTCATTTTTTTTAGTAAAAAAATAGATCACTTCTAACTAGTGTGTTCAGTTATAAAATATGAACATTTTAGTACGCTTGAAGAAAAATATTATTTTTTGTGTGTAATATAGTGTAATTTGTATATATTTTCAGGGTATTTTCGAGATTATGATTTTGGCCAACAAGAAAACATAAAACATTACAACGCACAGAACCCGCCAAATTTTTCTTTGGGTAAAGTGGTAGCACCAGGTTATTTATTCTACAGTAGTAGCGATTTTTTGAATGATATTTTGGAGATAGAGACTAAAACTTCGAGAGAATTAGGAAATGTCAAAGAAAAACATTTGATATCTGAATATACTTTTAACCATAATGACCACGTGTATGGGAGCAATGCAAAAAAATTCGTGTATGACCCTGTTATTAACATCATCAAAAGGTTGGAACAAACTAACACAATTACTAACACTTCAACAAGGAAAAATAGTTTTAATCAATCAGTTTATCATTGACTGTTCAATAGTTCAAATTTTTGCTGATACTAAGTTAAGTTTTATGTATTTATTTATTCTTGTGATAGCTCGCTTATGGCAAATTCTTATTTATATATTTTTGTTAAGTAATATTTGATTTTTTTGTTATATCTACTATAAAGCAAACTTTCTCTTCTATTTCTAATAAAAAAAATTAAAAACAGTATCAAAACATAAATATAAGATAAATATCAAAGAATATGTACGTTGCTTATTATAAATGTTTATTTTTAAGAATAATGTGATTATAGTAGACATAAATATATTATTTTTTAGATGAAAATATACGCTTATAAACTTAAAAATTGTAGTTTTATTTCCTTACTAGCCATGAAACCCGTTCTTTGCATGGACATACAAATAATAATACCAGTAAAACATAGATTAAATCAATAATCTAAATATATTTATCGGAAAACTCTAAAATCTTCAAGTAGCTCTTTAGCAACCGTCGCGAAAAAAAAACGTATTTTTTAAAAAACCGTTTCCAGGTGACATACTTTCTTAGCAACCGTTGTTAGGTGGATTGGTTCCATAGCAACCGGTATTAGGAACTTTAATGCACCGTCCTTTTACTCTTGTGCTCAACTTTTTAAGGCATATTAGGATCTTATTTACCCTTTAACACTCCTGAGATTTAAGGGAACATAATAGTGCAGAATTTTCCTAAATTGGTCCAATAGTTTTATACGTATTTTATACGTTTGGTTAGCTCCCATTTTCAAAATAACCTCAAAAACATATCATATTCCGAAAAGTATGTTTTTGAGGTTATCTTGAAAATAGGAGCTAAATTTTAAATTCCGACCTAAGATTCGGATTCAACGGCTCAAAATACATAGGAATGGACTAGTCGAGTCCGACGAAGATCCACTTTTTTAATTTTATGTGGCTGGGTTATCTCTGCAACTAAAAGTCCTATCAAAAAAGTTTTTTACAAAACATTTTATTTTTTTGAGGAGAGTTAAATAGCAGTAAAAAAATATATGTTTCTATTTAAAAAAACCAAGTTGACCTTGAAATGAGCTTGAAAATGTAAAAATCCGTAAAAAATAAATAGGTCATTTTGATTCTCCCATTGAAATAAACAACTTTTGTTCTAGATTTGTTTTTCTAAAATGCATAGTATTCGAGATATTTGAAAGTTTAAAGTTAAAAAAAACACCCGGTATATACAGTGTTGCCGATCAGAATTTATGGAATTGTAGGCAACCCATCAAACAGTTACTTGTATGTGGTATTGCATACTTAGAAGTAACACCTATATACCGTCATAGTTTGCATAATTATGCAATGTCATATGAATATGTAATTTTTATTAATTTTATCATGGTCCATGGTAATTTGGACTATTGCGAATCATCCACAACAGAAAATTACCATGGTAAAATGAATAAAATGCAAAATACGATCATCTATGTGCGTTGTTTTGTGATGACGTCATTTCGAATAGCTGTAAATTTCACTCTAACAAAATATGTCAATATCATGTGCATAATTCGTTAACAAAATTGTATATTGCACATTATACACTTTGAATTTAGTTATAACGAGCTCGAAATTTTCAATAGAAAAATATTTAACAGCATAGTTAACGTTACGTGTGATTGAACTCGATTTTACATAGAAATTACAAAGTTATGAAAGCTATTGAAGCTTTGAATTCAATTATGTTTTTATTGTTTTGCTTTTCCCATGTTAAAGTTTAACTGGAAAAACTTTGGGCTGGAAAAAAATACATATTTATTGCATTTAAAAAATTGTTTTTTTCTATACTATACACGGTACTCTTGAATGATCAATGGGTTGAACTAACGTGGCAAAAATCTGACCATGGAACATGGTAGTAGAAAGTTCACTTGTTATAGAACCATCGACAGCCAAATCCCAAAAACTTGTTTTTGGAAAATAATGTTAAATAACCGTCTGCAGAGTTTATGGTCAATACAAACTTAAAGTGTACATTATGTTGCTTGATTTTGGTAGCATTTCTCGTGCTGATTCCGAATATGTTTTAAGTTACTCTCTATCTTTTTCCATTTTTGAGAAAAAAGCTTATAAAAATCACAAAAAATATTTTTTCGCATGTTTTAATGTAGCCTAGACATTTTGTTATAAGACGATAAAATAACTTTCTTGGCTTAAATTGTAGTCCGATTCTCGTTCTGTATAGTTCCGAAGGATTTTTTTTCTTTTGGTAAATCTAAATACATATTTAAACACCCTTGAAATCGCGTTTTTATTAAAATACTTTTTTTTGTTAATCAGTGTCATTACAGATGTTTCAGATTTGATGGATTTGTCCAACACAGAGGCGCGTTAATAATTTTTACCGAATACTTGAGAATGTTAATAATACTATTAACCTACCTATTACTAGCTTGTTATAAATTGACTTATTTGTCAGAAATAATGTTATAACAATAAATGTTGAATTTTGATGAAGGCTTTTATTTTTTACCTTCAGTATTATTTACATATATGTAAGTATTTTGAACTTAATAATTATATATTTGATTTAAGAGTGATATTTTGCCAAAAAGAATTTATATTACGGTTATATAAAATAAATAATTGCTTCTATACTGATAACTTTTAAATTTATCTTAGATAATGAGCGACCACGAAAATAATAGAAAAAAGTTTGTGCTGCCTGCGGCGTGAAAATTTCATTTAAAAAATGTAAAGATGTCCATTTTAGGATAACTAAAAAATTGGAAGACCTTATGAAAATACATATTAATGAACACTATGATGTTAACAATTGGAGGTTCCCAGTATCAATTTGTGTTTCTTGTCGTCATCTTATTATTTTGTTTTATTTAGATGAATAAACTTATGTTTTACATAAGGGCATTTTTATTTTATTTTGTTTAGACATAAAATGCTATATGCTTAAGCTTTAATTATCATGTATTAGAAAAAAAAAACAAGCAGCCGTTTTTAAATTCATAAGCATATAAATCTAATTCCGTTAATTTTTACTTATTTTTTATACAGAAAATGAAAGAAGGTAGTTCAGAATTTGATAAAAAACGTGTATATTGTAAAAAACTTTTGATCTGAGGTAAATTGTTGATGAGTTTTTAATTTAATTTAAAAACCATCGTTCAATACTTCACACTGTGAAGTCTATAATAATAAATGTTTTTGTCTGGGCAAAATATAGAAAATAACTTTAGGAACGTCTATGTACACATCTGACAATTACTTTTCAAAGTGAAAGATATATTATGAACACTATGTAACAAAATAATTAATTTTTTAATTTAAACACGTTTATAATAAAATTTTAAAAATTTTCACAAAAATGTTAGACGAGATGTTCCTTTATAATAATACAGAACAAGAATCGGACAATAATTTAGGCTAAGAAAGTTATTTTATTGTCTTATAGCAAAATGTCTAGGCTACATTAAAACATGCGAAAAAATAATTTTTGTGATTTTTATACGCTTTTTTCTCGGAATCAGCACGAGAATTACTACCAAAATCATGCAACATAATATACACTTTAAGTTTGTATTGATCATGAACTCTGCAGATGGTTATTTAACATTATTTTCCAAAAACAAGTTTTTGGGATTTGGCTGTCGGTGATTCTATAACAAGTGAACTTTCTACTACCATGTTCCATGGTCAGATTTTTTTGCCACGTTAGTTCAACCTATTGATCATTCAAGAGTACCGTGTATAGGCGCCTTCGCCAAAATTTTAAATAAATAAAAAAAATATTATTACTTTTTTTTTCAATGGACAAATCTTGTAGCCAAATTTTTACCCACTTCCCGTTTACAAAGAATCTTGAAATTTGGTAAAATAATGTATATCCGGTGACAATACAATAACACAGCTATAAGACTAATGACTGATTATTGTATTGTCACCGGATATACATCATTTTAGCAAATTTCAGGGTTCTTTGTAAACGGGATGTGGGTAAAAAGTCGATTACAAGATTTTTTCATTGAAAATGTCTAAAATATTTTAATGAAAAAAAGTTTTAAATAATAATTATAATAATAATATATGTTTATTCCGAACACTAAAGGATCATATACAAAAAAAAAATACAAGTGAAAATAATAATAAGAGCATATACATACATGAAAAATAATTAACATAAAACCTAAGTAAAGCATAAGAGGCGCCAGTTAGCGATTACTGGAAATTGCCAGGCTTTAAGCAGGGTGTTGGTAGACAACTTCCAGCGATGTACGTAGCTAGAGAGTTTTTTACGGCGTAGAGCATCTAAAGTATCTACACGAGCAAGCGCAAACATTTCCGAACCACTATTGTATCTCGGAAGTCGGTGCAGGATGCAAAAGGCGTCATTAAAACATATACGCAGGGTACGCCATGATGCGGCGGTATGGTTACACCAAAGTTCACCCGAATAGAGATTGTAGCAGTATGTTTTAAATAAAATATAGAAAAAAAGTTAACGTACCCTAAATATTGTTTATTAATTAATGGACATAAATATCATGATTCGGGTTTTTTTTTCATTTCATAAAACATTAATAATAACAATTAGTGGAAATGAAGTAAATGTAATAAATCGGACGTATCAATTAAAATTTGAAAAATTAATGAGTCGCGTGGAATAATTAAAATAGAAGTGGGGAAGTTGGCACTTTTAATAATTGCAAACGAAATTAAAAAAAATATATTTGAGCGCTATAGAAGGCAAAAGCTGCATAAAAAAATATTTCAGCCCTATAAAAGGCAAAAAGCTGCAATCTACACTTATTTCTGAACCTTCGAGCCAGATAACTTTATAGTCCCACGAGCCGGATATTACATTATTTTTCGAGACAGACTTTTTTCAAACGACGTGACGTCATTTATAAATGGCGCCAACTACGCTATTTTTGAAAGCGTCTATCGGCGTCAGTTTAAATATGTTGGACATTAATAGGATTTTCGCGTAAAAAGAGAAATTACAAAACACAACAATTGAGTGTTTATAGAAAAGCTTCGAAAATTTATCGGCTCTATATTATTTCCACTTTTCACCAGTTATAAAAGATTCTTTTTCTTCAAGCGTACTAAAATGTTCATATTTTAAAACTGAACACACTAGCGAAAAGTGATCTATTTTTTTTACAGTAAAAAAATTAGTTCATTGTTGTACGCCGTAAAAAAAGTTAGTTAGCAAAACCACCACTGGCGGCAGTACTCTTTGACTTTGATGACAGCCATACTTCAAACTTGTTTGTTTATTATGTAAACAGGTGGTTGACTCGAGATTCTGTGCAAAGACCTTGTGTGAAATTGATTAAAAATTATTGAAGAAGAATATATGGTTTATACACCTACAAATCTCTCCGAAATTGCAAATGCTACATTAGACAAGTTACCATCGAAATGGCGAAAAATGTAAGATTTAGCCTATAAAAAAAATTTTAAATGAGCTAAGGAAGGTTTAAGTTTATTTCGAAAGGGTTTTATTGGCCTATTTTAATAAAAAACATACTTTATTACTGAATAAATTAAATGAAAAAATTAATATTAAAAAAAAATATATATAGGATGCTTGAAGAAGGAGAGGAAAAGAGGAAAAGTGCTTTTTTTTACCCGTCTGTATTTTCCGGACTCCGCTTCGCGTTGTCCGTAACTTCTACAGACTAGTAAAAAAAGCTTCACTTTTCCTCTTAGTAAAACAATATACTATTTCTGTTTTGTTTGAACTGCAACCTTTGGAATAGAACATGGCCCTAAATTGGGTTTATACCGTAAAAGCACTGTTTCAAATTATGAATAAGTAATACAGAAATTGACAGATGTCTAATAGTAATGTTAATCCACGGTTTTAGTTATAACTACTATTTCAATATTGTTTCAGGCAAGCCCACTTCTTTATTCAACATGTAAGTAAAAAACTTTCGTCCTATTATTTTGAAACACAAAGTTTTTAAAAGACATTGTTTTATTTAAATATGAATGATAGTGTGTTTTTTAAGTAGATTTTATATTATAACTTATAATTTATAAGTTTGTATGGTTCTTATTCTTGTATTATTTCCTAAAAAACTTCTGCTATTAGCTTAACACGTTCGCGACGAAGGTGTTTTCGGTAAAACTCAACTATACAATTGTTTGTATTTTATTAACATCGTATATAATCCATACTTTCGGCCGAATGCGAAAACCCTGGTACACCGATTTATATACATAATATGTATAATCTTAAATCCAATATCGTAAGTATAACTGATAAGCAGTGGATTTAAAGGCGTATAGAAACTGAATTAAACCGTGCACCACCGGTGGTACACGTTGTCACGAACGTGTTAAAGATGTTTAGTTTTTCATCCTAAAGATAACAGGAAAAAGGTTTCTTTTAAAAAGACAGAGAACGTTCAAATAAAAAAAGATAAAATAATTTGTTTGATTTGTAGAGCTCTTCTAAGATTTTATGGTGTATTTTTTAATATGATTTAATTTTTATAGCATTTAAAATTAATAAATTAACTACAAAAAATCAAAAAATCAAATATGGTAGCCAATAGAGATAGAGATAATATTCCGCTATACAGGGTGTTTACTAAGTACGGTACGTAACTTCAGGGTGTAATTCCTTAGCCAAAAATAAGAAAAAAAAAGTACTATAAACGCCCCTTCAAATGGGGTTCCAAAAATTCGATTTTAATTTAATAACTCAGGAACTCTTTGTGTTATAGCAACGAGGTATTGCATGTGATCTATCTCTAATAAGGACTATCAGCCAATAGTATTTGCATGTAGGTACTTCATCCAGGGGCGTCCGAAATGGGGGTGGGGCTTATTACTTTTTTGCCCCAAACTTTTTTCTAAGTAACTTTTTTGTGGATTTATTATCAGAATAGTATTCCTAAGGTAAAGATACATAAAAAAGGTACTCTTATTGCAATACCATAGGATTAACCATTTTCGAGTAAAATTCACTTGGTTTGGACGTGAAATTTCACGTATCGAAGACGAAAAATAAAATACTAAAATGTTGAAAATCAAAATTTCAATAACGCAGGGTGAATGTACATCCAAAACTAAGAAAAAACTTCACATACAGGTACCCTATGGGTGTTATGGTCTACTAAAATACTTAATTTTTAAAGGGCCATTGTAGCTTTAAAAACGATTTTTAAACCTACATGTAGAGGAACTTTTTTTTAGGTTTTCAACATTTTAGTATTTAATTTTTCGTCCTCGAAACGTGAAGTTTCACGTTCAAATAATTTTTTCTCGAAAACGGTTTATCCTACGGCAAGAGTACCTTTTTAATGTGTCTTTAATTAAGGAATCCTATTCTGGTAATAAATTCACAAAAAAGTTACACAGAAAAAAGTTAGGGGCAAAAAAGTGATAAAGCCTCCCCAATTCGGATGTCCCTGGTTAAAGTAACTACATACAAATGCCATTGGCTGATAGACCTTATTAGGGATAGATCACATGCAATACCTAGTTGCTATAACACAAAGAGTTCCTGAGTTATTAAATAAAAATCGAATTTTTGGCACCCCATTTAAAGGGACGTAGCTCCCTTACGAGTCGTTTTAGGACATATGTTTATAGGAACTTTTTTTATTATTTTCAGGTAAGTAATTACCAACGATCTAATAACTCTTCTCTCTAGAATAGGCATTTCATTTGTAAAAACTGAAAAAAACGTAGCCAACATATACATTTGTCTGTCTTACTCGCACAGCTTAGTTCTAACAGAGACAACAATAACAGTTACTAGTAATTTTTATTGTTCAAGCCTGAATATACCTACTATTTGTTTACAAACAAACCGATATGTTGGCGATACTTTATATTAACGGTATGCGTATTCTAGAGAGAAGAGTTGTTAGTTCGTTGGTTATTACACCCTGAAGTTACGTACCGTACTTGGTATAGTCTCTCTAAAAAATTATACAATATGGAGCAATGCGCTATTAGTTCTAGGAAATATCTTAATTTTTTTTTTCAAACAAAAAATGGTATATGTTTAGAATAAATAAAATATAGTAACAGTGTCTAAAGAAATTCTATTAGAGATATTTTAATGACATTAAAATATCTAAACTTTTACGACAGTAATTTACAGCTTGAAATTTAATATTACTTGTAAATCAGCCGCAACCTTATACATATATATGTACATGTATATATGTCACATATTTTTTGATACACATAGTTAGAATTATCGCTTGTTAAAAAAAATATGATTGATAGCCTTTTTTTTCAACTCTAACCTATGTTCATCTTGAAATATATCAAATATAATTTTGTTAGGGTGTTTTAAATGATTCAGGTGCTGTACTTGATATACGTTAAGATTGAAGAAAAATTAAAGAAAAGAGAAGAAGAAGAGTTAAACGAAAAAGATGAAGACAGAGAAAAGGAGGATGAAGACAGAGAAAAGGAGGAAGAAGAAGAAGAAGAAAAAAATAGGAAGCAAATTACTGGAAATGGTGCATTTTCTCTTATTGTGCAGTATAGCTACCGGTAAATTACTACAGGGTGGCCCATAAGTCACTTTACCATTTAAAAATTAAATAACTTTTTTGTTTGTCCATTTTTTTTATTTATTTCTTTTACAATATAGAGTACATGAAATGTATTTTTTTTTGAACTATGAAAAATCAGTCTTTTAAATGATATGATATAACATGTATGGCTCCTATTAGGGTCATGTATCAACGTGAATTGCACCCCTTAAAGGTCCCGGTTTGGTGCGGTGTAACATTCCAAATGGTAATCAGGCGTTACTTCTGCTAGGAAAATGGCAATACAGTTACGGTGAACGGCGACCGATATCGCGCATTTCTAGAAAATTTTGTGCACCCTGCAGTGGAGAACATGCCAGAGACATGATGGTAGCAGAATGGGGCAACTGCTCATGCCACCAAAACCACAATGCAGTTTGTAAGGCAGATTTTAGAAGAGCGAATAATTCCGCGAAATTCGGATTTTCATTGTCCTTCACGATCGCCCGATTTGACCACATCGGACTTTTTTCTTTGGGGCTACCTGAAAGATCGGGTGTATGTCAACAAGTCCAGGACTATTCAACAGCTTAAGCCAGACATGTTAGGAGCCGTCATGGAAAATGTCGTGAAAAGAGCCCGTGCTTGCAAAGCGGAAAATGGACATAATTTAAAAGACCTGATTTTTCATACAAAAAAAAATCCATTCGTGTACTCCATATTGTAAAAGAAATAAATAAAAAAAATTTACAAACAAAAAAGTTATTCAACTTTTAAATGGTAAAGTGGGCCTACCTGTATATTATCCGAGACATAGACAAGGAAAGACCTCCAAAGCCATTGCGGAATACAGTGATAAATGTGCCTTGCGCATCTGCGATAAACTTGCACATGCGCACTAATATACTAGTTGTTTTTGACAAGTATTTTTTAACCTTACTTTTATGTGTCAAATAAAAATGGTAAAAATGCAACAACAACAAACAATAAATATCTACGAAGAAAGGTTGAAAAAGTTTATTTTTTTATCATTTTATAAGTATTTTTCAAGGTGTTTGAATTTCGGGATTTTGTACACCTACTTTGAGAACTTACACCAGGAATTGCCCCTTTGCTCTTACATAAAGCAACAATACAGGTCATGTTTAAAATTATAAACA
Organism: Brachypterus glaber; assembly: GCA_958510825.1. NCBI lineage: Eukaryota > Metazoa > Arthropoda > Insecta > Coleoptera > Kateretidae > Brachypterus > Brachypterus glaber. The sequence goes on along the minus strand of OY294052.1, from coordinate 25,895,369 downwards.
AATGCAGCAAAAAAAAACAGTTAAAACACAGTAGAAGTCGAAAAATTAACAGAAACGACGATCCGGCAGTACTGACAGTATAAACGAACTACTAATAATCACCCCAGTATTGGTTTGTCGTATCTCTATTTTCGGACATTTTGAGATATTTACTGGGGGATTTTTGGAGATAGGACAAACCAATACTGGGTTGACGAATTGTTTTAAGACCGACAGTATTTCACAGCTGACAGAGATGCGTACTGCGCAAGGTCAGATAAATCGCGTTACGTCATTTCGCTGCCCCGTTCTGTCACAAAATAATTTTGCGCAGGCTGGACTATTAGTCCCCTTTTCTTCTCTATGGATATTACCAATTTATATTACACGATATCGCTGCTATAACGAAATGAATTAATTTTATGATTTGTATGTGAAAAGTAATTTTCTCATATGAAATTCAATTATAAATCACCGTTTACAAATATTTGTTTAGCCAACATTTATGAGCTAATATAAATTTATTGTACGAGATTTGAATTTAAATTAATATTTCTAGTATTTTCCTATGATAATATTGTGATTTTTTGTTAATTAATAATGAACTATCGTTAATTATTTCCCATAAACCTATTAATTAAAGATCATAACAATAAATTATATAACTGTAATTTTTTACAATACCTTTAGGCTGTAATAGGTATATTGTAATTAATACTATTATAAATATACCTTTATATGATATTAATTACTGTTTTCGTCGAAAACTTTTCGATATGGGTTCTATTAAGTATAATAACGCTCACCTACAAATATTCACTGTAAAAAGTCAACTGAATATTCAGTTACAAATGGATAGGAAATCGGAAGTTATTATCCTATACAAAAGTACTTTTAGTAATGAGAATAAGTTATAAACAGTAGTCGGCGTAAACTCAGTTATGACTCATCAACATTGAAAATAAACACAGAAACACAGGCTTACAGAATAATTATGAGTGAAATATTTATAAAGGTCCCTAAATCGAAACATTTGACGACTAATTTGCAGTAATCGGAGTAAACTCATTTATGACTTATCAACGTTGAAAATAAACACAGAAACATAGGCTTACGGAATAATTTTGCCAAGTTATGAGGGAAATTTGTATAAAGGTCACTAAATCGAAACATTTGGCGACTAATTTGTTACACACAACAACATTGAATATACATATTAACTATACATATGTATATATCGGTGTTTTTCATAGAAAACAGGTTAAACAGGTTAGTATGGGAACACTTGCGACGAAGCGTACCATGCATTGCAATAGAATAGAATGGAATAGAATTTATTTTTATGCTTGATCACAAAATTGCATTATACATACGTCAAATATAAATATGATTTAAAAATAAAAATAGTAATAAATAGTAATTTGAGTAAAAAGTTCAAATATGGATAAGTTTAAAAAAAATAAATAAATAAATAAATTAATTTAAATTACAATACAATTAAAATCACAAAAAATTTAAGATCACATAAAAAATACTATACTGTTTACATCACAGAAAAATACTGTTTACAGATCCCGAAAATCATTCGAAAGATATTCATTGAAATCAAAAAATGCTTTTGAGATAAGATACTTTTTGATAAGATTTTTAAAAGTTATTTGTTTGTAGTTGCGAAAATGAGGTGGCAACACATTGAAGAACTTGGTACAGTATATATTTATTATACATAAATTACATATAACGTCCTACCAAAAAAAAATTGGTCTGTAAAAAACAAGGAATACTTAACATTAAAAAATTAACAACAATAATAAAACAATATGTATAAAAGAATCGAATAATGGATTCGAAAAAAGAACACCTTCAAAGATTAAATTCTTTCAGAGAGAAAAAAAAAAAAAAACAAAGATAATAAATCACCTACATACAGAAACCTCAAGTTCCAGAAGATGCCCGTCTCAGTCTCAGGAAAGGAGGGTTTATGTTAGTTGCTTGTCTTGTGTCATGGCTATGCACAGAGCTATGCTGAGAAAAGTTATTTATATTTTTCTTAATATATAGTAGGCACTCTAGAATGTATAGGCAGGGAAACGTAAGAACACCCAATCTGATAAAGCTTAATCGACAGTTCTCTCTATAGCCCAGTCCATCAATGATCCGTACTGCCCTCCTCTGCAATCCAAAAATTCTATCCATGGAGGAAGAGTGGCCCCAAACTAAGATGCCGTAACTAAGAGAAGATTGGATTACAGAGAAGTATACAATACGAAGTACATTTTTGGACAGGGAGCAAGAGAGACTACGTAGAAGGTAACAGCCTTGATTAAGTTTTTTTGCAACCGCATCCCCATGTTCACTCCAGCCCAATTTTGAGTCTAGGTGCAAACCTAAAAATTTTGTGGACTGAGCATAGCCATCACCATCAAAACGACGCAGAGTGAAGATCATATTAACGGTCTTATCGGCATTTAAGCAGAGCCTATTTGAGCCGAACCATAGCTTGGCCCTCGACTGTGCCCCACCGTTCGCTTCTACTGCAACATTCAATAATTTATTCTTGACGTTGAAAGAGGTATCATCCGCAAATAAGGTTACATTGTCAATATCTACGCATTCATCAGCATCAATGTCAGAATTTGAGGTAAAAGGATCGACTGTGTCATCAAAAATATTGTCAGGCAAGTCATTGATATATATCAAAAAGAGAAAGGGGCCAAAGTGTGACCCTTGTGGCACTCCTAGATCTGTGAATTCTTCATCCGACATGACGCCATCAATAAGAACACGCTGAGATCTGTTAGAAAGATATGACATTATTAACCTACATGTTTTGGGTGAAAAACCATAATAAAACAGCTTGCGCAGTAGAATCGAGGGTGACACACAGTCAAAGGCTTTGCTTAGTTCAATGGACCGTCATATAGAAGTTTCCTTATTTTGAGTCCTACCATGTCACTAAATCCGTTCTATTCACATGCGTTTGTTTACACCCACTGAATCTTGAAATTGAATATACTATAGGAAAATCTCTTGCGGTCTGAAATTGTGCCTATGTCGGTACTCTCCAGCGGAACCACTTAAACTACCCACCTATCCTATCTACCTAATTATAACCAGACCAAAGTTCTATAACAAATTACCAGAAAAAAATCGAAACCAAAGTACACGCAAATTTACAAACAGTGTAAGAAATTTATTAGTAAATGAATCCTTTTACAATATAAATGAATTTTTAAATCATTTATTTGCAAACTTATCACAGCCCACTAGAAATTAAGAAATTAAGTATAATAATTTTTACAATATTTTAAATTAATTTTTAAATGTGATATTTGCGTCTCATTAACCATTACACTATTTTTCGGGTAAAGCTATTTCGTGCTTTTTTTTATTTTTTTACCAATCCAATTGGTTTTTTACTATCTTTTTTATCTTCTGTTTTCGGTAAATGATCGTTCATTTAATGTTTTTAAGTCCATTTCATCGGACATACATTTTCCCCGGATTACTAGTGTAATGTGTATTATTACTGGTGTAATATGTATTATTACTAGTGTAATATGTATTATTACTGGTGTAATATGTATTATTACTAGTGTAATATGTATTATTACTGTACTATTTCTTTGACGAGTCTAAAAATACTCTGTATTTAATAACATAATAAAAAAACTTTAGACTTTGATAACAGTGGTAAAATATTGTGAAAGTGGATTTGTCTTTTAGTAAGTATGTTATTCTATGCATATATGGTTTAAGAATGTATTATTTTTAACGTGCAAAGAAATATTTTGTACTTTTGTTAACCGTTATTTAAAAAAACTTTTTACAGTGTATCTATCTTGTATTTATCCAAAGAATTGTTTTTCAAAAACCAATCGATATTTCTAATACTATTTTTCTCTAAGAATAGGGCAAAGAACAATGAAAATCTAATATATCAAAGCCAACTTTATTATTTCTACTTCCTGTACTTCCTGTTTTTTGTGTATTGTTTTTACACCCTACTTTTTATATGACTCTGGATAATAGCCAAGTATAAATATATCGAATAACGATTTAACGAATGGATATTGTTGGGAAAGTGTATTAAAAGATTAGTAATACCAATCAATTTCATTTTATCGTGTACTAAACAATAATGGTAATTGTCAAATCTCAGGGAAATTATTTATAACTGCTGAATATTCTGATTTTCAACTTTTAAAAAAATTACATAACTTGGTTTAAGTAAAAAAATAGTATACACGGTGTATTTGAAATAGCATCGGAAATTTTAACAGATTATAAGGGAGCTACGCCCCTTTGAAATTGGCTTAAAAAATCGGTTTTTATTTAATAACTTATGAACCCTTTGAGATATATTAACGAGGTTTTGCACGTGAATTAATCCTAATAAGGCGCATCTATTACAACAAGAATAACTTTTTTATGTATTTTGACCTGAGGAATCATATTTCAAAAATAAAATTGCAAAAACGTCACACAGAAAAAATATGTTAACTTTTTGTCATATTTTATCATGTAATCACCTGTTAAAATTTCCTACCCTATTTCAAATACACCCTGTATTGTTTTACTAAGAGGAAAAGTGAAGCTTTTTTTTACTAGTCTGTAGAATTTACGGACGACGCGAAGCGGAGTCCGAAAACTACAGACGAGTAAAAAAAAGCAATTTTCCTCTGAGTGAAACATACTATTTTTTCCTCAAGCATCCTATATATATTTTTTTAAATATTAATTTTTGAATTTAATTTATTCAGTAATAAAGTATGTTTTTTTATTGATAGGCCAATAAAACCCTTTCGAAATAAACTTAAACCTTCCTTAGCTCATTTTAATTTTTTTTCGTAGGCTAAACCGTACACTTTTCGCGATTTCGATGGTAACTTGTCTAATGTAGCATTTGCAATTTCGGAGAGATTTGTAGGTGTATAAACCATATATTCTTCTTCAATAATTTTTAATCAATTTCACACAAGGTTTTTGCACAGAATCTCGAGTTAACCACCTGTTTACATAATAAACAAACAAGTTTGAAGTATGGCTGTCATCTAAGTCAAAGTCACTGTCGCCAGTGGTGGTTTTGCTAACTAACTTTTTTTTACGGCGTACAACAATGAACTCATTTTTTTACTGTAAAAAAATAGATCACTTCTAACTAGTGTGTTCAGTTATAAAATATGAATATTTTAGTACGCTTAAAGAAACAAACTACTTTTTTGTTAACATTCTTTTTCTCAGAAATAAAGAACTTTACAATGTTGTGATTGTAACATACAGGTAATCTATCGATTTAGTATACACCTGCAAGAAAAATTCGTGTTCCCCGCACACTCCTTCATACCTTTTACTCATGGGTCATTCCGTCGTTACGTACGTTACATTCATACACCTTAATTTAGTTCTCAGAAAATTACTCGATAGTTCATTCATTTGTATTTCAGGTTATAATCCTTACAGACACTTTTTCCATATTTTAGTTTACTTATAAATTTAATATTCAATTAAGCAATAAAAATAATGCTGCTTATATGCGCGTTCCGTATGTTACAAAAATTTGGAAGTACACTTATGGAATTAAGTAAATGATAATGAAAATCTGCTAATCTCATTCGATTTTTTTTTCTTAATGGCGATTTCTCCCGTTAGATTAGACAGGGACAAAAGTTCTACCCAAAAAGGATAGAATACATACATACACTCCCACTTCCACCCAACCAAACAAATTCTGTATTTGTTCTTTGTTGAACAAATACAATATTTACTTGGCCGGGCGAAAAGTGTAACTATATTAATTTTATTAAAGAAATTACTGGCGCCATCTAAATTTTAGTAGAATTACCTTATTCTACAGATTCACATTAGCTATGTTCGTTCTTGCCGCTCAGTGCTACACTTTCCGGCTAACCAAATAAATACTGTATTTGTTGTATGAAAAACAAATACAGTATTTATTTGGTTGGCTAGAAAGTGTAGCACAAATGAGATAGAGATAGGGTAAACGTCTTTTGTTTCATAATTCTAGTTGTAGAGAGCTCCATTATATTTGCTTAATTTGTGATAATATTGGATAATAAAAAAATAAATAAATATGATTTTTAGAAATTATTATAGTTGTAACGTACGTAACCAAAAAATGTTACGTATGTTATCCGATGGTGGCCACCAAATTTCAAACTGAATTTGGTAAAACTACCTATATGGTTAATTATTCTTTTGTAGGGCAATATACTACAAAAAAAATTGTAGTTGATCGCGGTTTATTTAGGGGTCGTTCAGGGGACCTAAACTTTCAATTCTGGGTATGTTACAAGTTTTTTTGGACTCAGTAATTCACCACAAAAGTTTTGGAAACGCTGGATGAATTTTAAACTATAACCTTACCTAATATCTAAATATCTAATAATAATATTAAGTTTTTAATGCTGTGGTTTGGAAGTTGGCGCGCAATGACCCTCATTTAAATTAACAGTCGCGACTGGCGTCCTAAAATTGGAACGAATGATACCTATTTCATCCGAAAGTAGGCCAGCACAACCACAAGAGAATAAAAATTCTACCTTGGAGTGTATACAAAACGGATGGATGATCTGTATAGCGATTTTCCAAAAACTTTGGCAAAATATTTTATAATTTCTAAAACAACACGGCATAGAAAATGAATTCAGGTCAATTTTTTAAAGCAAATTGACTTTAGTGCTGAATTTAATGTAATTTAAAAATCAATATGTAGTTTTATCCAAACAGTGAACATTTCCGATTTTTCCATTATTTGATTTAGTTCGGTCGTATCATAATTTTTAGCAGAATTATAGTAATTTTATGATGTTAGTGTGTAGTGTGAAATAGATTTTGCTATAACTGCATAAAAATTACAGTTTCGACTACCTATTGTCTTCATAAATGGAAATAGTTATTTATGGTACTAGTGGGTAAAGTAAGATATTGCCCATGAGAAAATTGTAACCTGCGAGGCGCCAGCCAAGCAGGTTAATTTTCGAGAGGGCAATATCGGTTTACCCATGAGTGCCATACAAGGTTTTATCCAATAAATAGCTTAAGAATTCATATTTTTATTAAAAATTTTAATGACATTTACAAGAAAATAATTTGACAAGTGATAGTTGAGTGGGTAAAATAAATGATTATCCACTCAATAAAGTAAAAGCCACGCGGGGGTTATTATTGAGTTTATCTATTTAAAATAAAGCTAATAATTGTCTTATTATCTGTATGTATTGGATAAAAACTATTATTTTTATTTTGTTATTTAACCATGCTTTCGTTTTTAAAAGAATAAGTATATGTGACTAAGATTTTTTATGTCAGCTATTGCTACTGCTATTGCAAGCAACTGTAATCCATGTAATGTAAATACCCTAGCATTCAGTCGATTTTATTCTTAATATTTAAATTAAGGAAACTAGATGAAACGTTGCAAGCACCCTGTCAAAACATCGGCACTATTGTACACTAGAGCCATCTAGTTTGCAAATTTCAAACTAGGTGTTTTGTTTGATTTTAAATTCTGTATCTTTAAAACATTATATTCTAGCAAAAAACTGTATATAACATTTTTTTCTAGGGTGTAAAAAGAGCTTTTATTTAAAATATAATTTTTTGAAATCGGGTTATAAATATGTGAGATATGCTAAAAAACCCTTTTTCTGCTTTAAAGGCAAATATCTCGAAAACAATGCGTTTTAGGAAAACATTTTTTGATCAATTTAAAATTATCTTTTATATAAGTGCTAAAAAAATCAAATACAATAATAATTGCCTTAATTATAAACAAAAAACGCTAAAAGTAGGAGTTTTACCCTATTTTTACCCCCTTACCCCCAATCGTTTACCCCCAAAATCTAATCAGCTATTCCAAATACGATAAGAAACAATACGCAAAAAACCGCAAGTCGATATCTCATGTAGAAATGGAGTAAGAGAATTTACACCCAGACAGACAGACAGACAGACAGACTCGGAATGGTCTAAAACGTCGAGAAATGTGAAAAAAAAACGTGGTCAAAGATTTTGACTTTTCGGCGAAGATTTCAATACATCGGCACTCTTAGTAGCACTAAGTGCCGATATAATTAATTAAAAACTTGTGTCACACCAACAGAGTCAAATTGTTAGGGGCCTCATTTTTCCTCACCAGCAGAGTGCATTCGTAAAGACATAAAAATTTCATTTCATTCAACGATTTGCAGAAAATCAGCAGGCTTACTAGCAGCTGAACAATATGCCAAGCCTTATAAGAAAAAATCTTGTCGATGGTAAGATATAACCTGCCGCGACACCTACAGAGTAGCGCTATTAAGTGCTTGGTAGTACAGTTGAATCCGAAAAAAAAACAAGATTGAAAATTTAGTTGCGTAAATTCAATAATTACAATACAAACAAAGCCGTTGTCATGTTGACAATATTTGTCAAAATTACTTATAATAATTATAAAGTAATTGGAAATGCGTTAAGAAATGTTAAACTATTAGTATATTGGAAGCAGGATGTAAGGAAGTGATTGTGGCTAGTGATCTCTATAGAGACCTTTAATTGTGGCAAGGTTATTTAGTGTTTCGGAGAGTTGTGTTAAGATCATAGAAAAAAGAATAATGGTTAAGATTGAAGAAAAAATAGATGTGGGAGGAAAGGGCGTGCAGACTCGGAAAGAAAGAAGATATCAAATGAAATACAGGATGAAAATTTACTTAATTATTTGAGAGAATACCATTTACAAGAAGCGGTGCATGCTATAAACAATACAAATTTTCCTGGGTCAAAAATCATAGCCTTTCGTCGCATCGATAGTTCCAAGATTAAAAAAGCGAAAAAAAAAACCTCCGGAAAAACTTTTTTTTAAACGAAAATCATAATTTTCATAAATTATATGTTTGGTTAGTAGAGTTCAATTTTTTTATTTTTTCATAAGTTTTTCTAAATCATGTGTTTTAATTTTTGATTTGATTAAATATTCTAAATGTTTTTTCAGTTTATTATTTATTATTATTATTTTTTTAATATTCGACATTATTCGCATGCATTTTCTGTAATAAACTTTGAAAAAACTGACAATTAATTGTCAAATTAATCTAACCTATTTATTAAAATCTTACTTAAACTAAAATAATTAGTAAAATTGACATTTTAGCATATTTAAATCTTGCGTTTTTTGTGGGTCCAACTGTACAGCTGTACAGAATAGCACTAGTAAAGACAAATTTCCAATTTTTGGTCCACATTAACTCAGTGAGACGGTATAAAAATACTAGTAAATAAAAAGTCTAGCAGCCAACACGGCAATATAAACTATACAATGTGATCTTTTTTGACTTCCACTTGATTTAAACAGTTCGTATATCAGAGATTTATCACTTAAATGCATATATTACTGGGAAAATTTACATACTTGTTTGCTTAACTCTTGCACGGAACAAATTTGATAAAGAAACGGCAAGAAGTAGTATAATTTACATGGAACTTTGTCGTTAATGTTGTTTTCGAGAAAATTCTAATTCTATTACACAGATCAACAGCTGGAAAGGTGCCTGAGTTCTGTCAACGGATTGTTACTCTACCTAACGCCTAATTAATTGCCTGATAAATGAAAGTTTTCTACTACACGATTTTTTCGAGATAATTGCAAAAAGTTTTTTTGGTTTCGCAAAAATAAAATAAAAAAAAATTTGTTGAAAACTTTTTTTTAAGTTTTTTTTTAAAGTATTTGGGAAAATGCAATATACCATTTACTGTGAATAGTATATAATGGAATGCGTAGTATTAAATATCTTCACGGCTTGTTTCAATATAAAAGATACCTAGGTGTTTGAATTGAACTGGATGAATTCACTTTTTAATTATTTTTTATAGTTTTCGTAATAAATTAAAAATTCATGTCTCTTAACAGACTTTTTTTAATGACTGTCACGTCCAGGGCGCCGCTTTTAACATTTTTACTTTTTATTACCTAAAATGGGCGGAAGGAAGCTTTAAAACTTTTTACTTATCGCCAGGTGTAACCCTAACACTAAATTCATTTTCTTAAAAAATAATGCACTCTGTTATGTCCTATGTAAACATACTTTATTAGCTATTTTATGATATTATATCAAATAAAATCACTAAAACCGTCTGCCAGACGGTGTCTGGTGTTATTTGCAAGAAAATACCAAAAAACTTAATTACGTGGTAAGACTAAGGCTTCTGTAAGCAAATATCTACCTGATTATTAAAGAAATTTACTAATAAAAAATTCTTGTGAGTCACTCATTTAATCAGGGAGCCCCTGGATCAACCCTACAAAAAGCAGCAATAAACCAAAAAACAGGAAACAACTGAAATCGCCCTATTTATGTCTCAAGTGCTGTCTAGATATTACGTGGGATCAGCATGTCAAAAACACCCTCCAAACAGCCAACTATCGCCTCTCTAAACTCTACCCCCTAATAGGTAGAAAGAGCCCCTATCCATCAAAAACAAACTTCTTCTTTACAACCAAACCCTCCTCTACAAAGCCCCAGCCTGGAACAAAATCACCCTTAACAAAAAGCTCTCAGCCAAACTTCAAGCCTTCCAAAACAAGGCAATATGCCAAATGTCCAAAATGATCAAATTTTGCGTTACCTAATAATTGAACGTTCCCAAACTACTGACAGGCGGACTCCTTGCAATTGTATATATGACTGGTACTGTCAACTGGGGTGACTTTGGACCGTGTGGATGACTTCGGACACTTTTTCGCAAAACCCTCTGAACAAAAGCACGTGTGCACAAGTTATGGGGTTATGTGCATAATTTGTGGGGTTCAAGCTGATATGTTAAGCCGTCCAAAAGTTAAGGGGAGGGCGGACTTTTGACACGCTGCGTATATCTATAGTACACGCAGTCCGCCTGTCAGTAGTATCTTGTGAACTTTCAATTATGGCCGCAGTTGAAGTCGTATATTACAGAGATTTGAGTTAGTTTAACGACTGTAACTTTGTATTTCGACCAAAACATGAATTTTTGAATCAGAAAAAATGTAAATCTTTAGACTTATTAAGTATTTTGTACAAAACGTACAAAATGGCAACAAAATGTAGAATACGATAAAGTAAACAAAGTAATTTAATTTGTAGCAGTAACTGTTATAAAAATAAGTTAACCTATTTGTAAAAGTGGATTAAAAGTGCTGGGCTAGGTTAAATTGAAAATGTTTTCGTACTTATCCGACGAATGTTGTATTATCAAAGTGGTTTATGGAATCATTTATTTTATCGTACAGAGTATGGTGGCGCCACTAACTTTAAACTCAAATAAAATTTTTAAATTTACCTAACAAATGTTTAAAGTATACTTTATATTTAAAGTTTTTATTTTACTTCTATAATTTTTTTAAAGTTTGAATATTATTTAGTATGTCTTTCAACAAACTTTATTTTTGTACTCTCCGTACATTCCTTGAAGACTTTTTGAAATATTTCTTATTAAAATTCCATTTTTAGGCAGTCATTTATTTGGTAGTCATTTCTTTATAAAAAGAAGTCTTAGTCCCGAAATTAGTATATTACATAACTAGCATGGAAAATGAGATATTACGAAATACACTTTCCAACGAGTTATGTACACTATTTTTCCTACGATCCTGAAAAAATATAAAGTTTCTTAATTTAATATTTTCTAATTTTTATTACTAAGCATACAAAGCAAAATATAGCATACAAATTTATGTATGTTAAACAGGAAATATGATTTTCTTTTATTTTTAGTTTTCTTGGCTTTTAAATTTAATACAATATTATACAATACAATACCTAGCTATCTACAACGCAAGCCTCTTGTGTAAATCAAGGCAAAACAGTTTGCTAATTAAATTAGATTTCTTTAGATATGTTCGCATATACAGAGCGGTTCAAAAGTCACCCCCCCCCCTCTTAACTTTTGAACGAGTTTAGATTTCGACTTCAAATTTTGAACTCTTAAATAAGACAACTTAAACTATCTTTAAGCATATATTTGATACTTTTAGCTCTTAAAATGTGGGCAGGGGGGCATGGGGCGACTTTTTTTTAAATCGAAAGGTGGGTCGTGTAACTGTATATTTTTTATTTTTTTAAAAAAAATTTTTTTGGGTTTAAAATAGGGTTGAAAATGGGTATTTTTGTCAAAATTTCTCTAAAAAGTCCAAACAATTTTTTAAAAATGCCTAATTTCATAATGAAAAAAAGTAAATTATACTTTTAAACTAATTTTAATTGACATAAATAAAAATTAACAAAAAAAAAACTTAAAAATTTATTTTTTTGGCACAAAAAACTGAAAAATCAAAACCTTAAAAAACATGTTGGTTATATAGAGAATTTTAAAGGCTTTAAAATGATGTATCACACGACCCCCCTTTCCATTTAAAAAAAATTCCCCCCATGCCCCCCTGCTCACATTTTAAGAGATAAAAGTATCAAATATATGCTTAAAGATAGTTTAAGTTGTCTTATTTAAGAGTTCTAAATTTGACATCGATATCTCAACTCGTTCAAAAGTTAAGAGGGGGGGGGGTGACTTTTGGACCGCACTGTAAAACAGTAAAAATGTACTGTTTTACGATTTCATAAGAAAAATACCGTGTATTTTGATGTTTTTTATAAAATGTAAGGTAACTAAATCAAAAATTAAGTAATTTTTATAAATTCTCGACATAAATAAAACATCCCAAGTTATATCTTGGTCAATCTAGTAAGGTTATAACTATAGTCTCTATTTTTGACATGAAAAACAGAAATATTTGGAATAAAAAACATAAAAGATATCATAAAATTCTGTAATGAAAAGTGGTAAATGGTATAAAAAACGAGGTGAGCTAAATTCGTAGAATCTACAACGTAAATTAAGGCAAACCTGCATACGTGAAATTAGGCAAACCTACATACATAAATATCAAACTAGGGTGATATAAAAGTATCAAACTAGTGTGATATAAGGCGTTTTCTGAAGAATAAAAGACTGTTCTAAATGTAATTTTCATAAGGGATTGTAGGAAATAGTATATTATGCACCTAGTATGCGAACAAAGTCTTTAGTGTCCGAGACGGAGTCGAAGCAAAAAATGAGTCGAGAACACTTTGACAGTTCGCATTTCGCATACGTGGTGCATAAAATATTTTTTTTACTACCTCAAGATAGTAACTCCAAACATCGGTAAAAAATATGATTTAAAAATTATTTTAACATAGCTGTCAGTTTGACAAATAACTTAAAACAAGTTAGTAATAGTCTTATTTTTTTTTTCATTGTTGATCGTTGTCAATAAGCAATACTTAACAACGGTCAATAATAAATGAGTTCACTGATTTTATTGGTTGTCAAGGTAAACATTTATTGACAATGGCAGGTAATATGTAAGGTAGCACTTAATTAGGTAGTAGAAGAATTACTTTTGGTTCATCTACTCGTGGGCAACTTCATATACAATACACATGATGTTTTCCTACGATCTATGACAACGTTTTGGACTTTTTATAGTTCTCCGCATGAAACAAAGTCTCCGACGAAAGGGGGAGGAATCATTCGCGCTCTCTCTCTCTTTCCTTCCGTCAAAAGCATTATAAGGCGTGCGTGGCACATCCCTAACATTTTTCCCATAGCCACAGATCCGTGCATCAAAGTATAGTAAGTAACATAACCTTACATTCTCAATTGTAGCGTATTATTTTTACAATGGACCTTTAAATTCATTGTAACCGTCATATTTGATATAAAAAGGAAACAGAATTTAATGCTAAACGAAGCAATTTTAAAACATTACGTGTGTCTTCAACTTGAAACATTTTTATTCAAATTTTATCGTTTTACCTACATATATTTTCCTTCAAACAACCCCAAGAAATACCAGATCCTCCCTTATCGTAAGTCGAAATGTTTGGACTTTCGCGAATGTATGTTTTAAAGAATAATAAAATTTGATTTTTGTTCCGTATAGGAATACAGAATAATAGTCCAGCCACACAAAATAAAAAAAGGTCCGGAGCTTTTTAGGAGACTATTGTATTTCTATGTATTTTGAGGTGCTGAATCCGAATTTGAGGTCAAAATAGCACTTTATCCGATTAGTTTTGGTGATAAACTTGAAAAACTTTTCTTTTATATACTCGAAAACAAAGTTTTTTGAGGTTATTTACAAGACTAATCAGATGAGGTGCTATTCTGACCTCAAATTCGGATTCAGCGCCTTAAAATACAGGGTGTATTTGAAATAGGGTCGGAAATTTTAACAGGTGATTCTACATGATAAAATATGACAAAAAGTTCCTATAAACATATGTCTAAAAATGCGTCATAAGGGACCTACGCCCCTTTGAAATTGGCTAAAAAAATCGGTTTTTATTTAATAACTCAGGAACCCTTTGAGATATATTAACGAGGTTTTGCACGTGAATTAATCCTGATAAGGTCCATCTTTGTATGTCGTTTTCACGTACTTATTTAAACCAGGGGTGTGCGAAACGGGGGGGCCTTATCAGTTTTTTGTCCCAAACTTTTTTCTGTGTAACTTTTTTGCAATTTTATTTTTGAAATATGATTCCTCAGGTCAAAATACATAAAAAAGGTACTCTTGTTGTAATACTGTAGGATTAACCGTTTTCGAGAAAGGTTCATTTGAAGGTGAAATTTCACGGTTCGAGGACGAAAAATTAAATACTACAATGTCGAAAACCAAAATTTTAATGATGCAATGTTATTCTACATCAAAAACTAAGAAAAAAAGTTTCCATACATGTAGGTCGAAAAAACGCTTTTAAAGCTACTATAGCCCTTTAAAAATGGTGCATATTTAGGAGACCATAGCTCCATTAGGATTCATTTTTGGAAGTACCTGTATATGAGGTTTTTTTCTTAGTTTTTAATGAACATTCGCCCTGCATCATTAAAATTTTGGTTTTCAACATTTTAGTATTTAATTTTTCGTCCTCGAACCGTGGAATTTCACCTTCAAATGAATTTTTCTCGAAAACGGTTAATCCTACAGTATTACAACAAGAGTACCTTTTTTATGTATTTTGCCCTGAGGAATCATATTTCAAAAATAAAATTGCAAAAAAGTTACACAGAAAAAAGTTTGGGACAAAAAACTGATAAGCCCCCCCCCCCGTTTCGCACACTCCTGGTTGAAATAAGTACACGAAAATAAGACATAAAAACGGGCCTTGGTAGAATTAGTTGACGTGCAAAACCTTGTTTATATATCTCAAAGGGTTCTTGAGTTATTAAATAAAAACCGATTTTTTTAGCCACTTTTAAAGGGGCGTAGCTCCCTTACGACGCATTTTTAGACATATGTTTATAAGAACTTCTTGTCATATTTTATGATGTAGAATCATCTGTTAAAATTTCCGACCCTATTTCAAATACACCGTGTATATAGGAACACAAAATAAAAAAGAGGTCCGGATTTTTTTAGGAGACCATTGTATTCCTACGTATTTTGAGGTTCTGAATCCGAATTTGAGGTCAAAATAGTCCCTCATCTGATTAGTTTTGGTGATAACCTAGAAAAAATCTTCCTTTTATACTCGAAAATAACGTTTTTTGATGTTATTTTAAAAACTAATTAGATGAGGTGCTATTCTGACCACAAATTCGGATTCAGCGCCTTAAAATATATAGGAACCCAAAATAAAAAAGAGGTCCAGATTTTTTAGGAGACTATTTTATTCCTATGTATTTTGAGGTTCTGAATCCGAATTTGAGGTCAAAATAGCACTTTATCCGATTAGTTTTGGTGATAAACTTGAAAAAGTTTTCTTTTATATACTGGAAAACAAAGTTTTTTGAGGTTATTTACAAGACTAATCAGATGAGGTGCTATTCGGACCTCAAATTCGGATTCAGCGCCTTAAAATATATAGGAACACAAAATAAAAAAGAGGTTCGGATTTTTTTAGGAGACTATTGTATTCCTACGTATTTTGAGGTTCTGAATCCGAAATTGAGGTCAAAATAGTCCCTCATCTGATTAGTTTTGGTGATAACCTAGAAAAAACCTTCCTTTTATACTCGAAAATAACGTTTTTTGAGGTTATTTCCAAAACTAATTAGATGAGGTACTATTCTGAGTCAGAATTTCTGACCACAAATTTGGATTAAGCGCCTTAAAATATATAGGAATACAATGGTCTCCGAAAAAAATCCGGACTTTTTTCTTTTTGTGTGGCTGTGTGCAGTGCACACACGGCCTTAAATAACATTTAACTGTATGAGCCTGCTTTGAGAATTAGGGTACTAGGGTCGCAAAAAGGTGACCACAAATTCAGATTCAGCGCCTTAAAATATATAGGAATAAAATTCATTGCAATGGTCTCCGAAAACAATCCGGATATTTTTTTTCTTTTTGTGTGGCTGTGTACAGTGCACACAAGGCCCGAAATAACGTTTTTCTATTTTGCGACTCCTATAAGCTTATAATCACACGCATTTTGTATGTTCTTATAGGCCCATAAGAAGTCTCTACTTTTTTTTCTGTTGGGTTGGCAACATACAAAAGCCTATCTCTTGACGTTTTGCGTGCAAATGTCAATGTCGATTTAAAGTTTAATTTTTTACAAAACTTTGTGTTTGGGTTATTTTTTACCGTGTTAAAATTGTGGACTGGTTAATTGCAGTGAGATGACTGTAAAATATATCAAAATATCATTTGTTCTTAGAATTTTAAACATAGTGTAAACTGTAATGCCAACCCAAAACAAAAATCCCTAAATCAGTAATCAATTTAAATGTAAGTTTTTTAAATTTTAGAGCAAAATAGAAAAAAATGTATAAAGCACTCGTTTCATAACACGTTTTTAGAGCACTAGTACTTTAGAAAACTCGCCGCAAGCGGCTCATTTTCTAAACTTGTACTCGTGCGCTAAAAACTTATGTTATGAAACTAGAACTTTAATATACTACTACGACAAAAAATAGTTTCGGACATGGCAAACGCGAAAAATATAATGCGTTAAAATTGAGAATACAAATAATTTTTAATTGTTTTTGAGGTTATATTACTATTTCAAGTTACTGTCAATAATAATAACTAATTTATATTAAACAAAATGTTTTTATTTTATTGTAAATAAAGTTGCCTACCAGCAGATGAACTGAAAGTTTTTGTGTATGAAGCTGACTCCCTTTTCTAAAAAAAAAAAAAAACAGAACCAAGTACTGTATAAAAAACTATATTTTATGTATTTTTATTTATGATAGATACGGAATAACTATTTGAACTAAGGATATTACAAGAAAAGTCCAAATTAATAAATGGCTACAAACATATTAACAAGAAAGGAATATTAAAATAAATTACCAAGTGACACGGCAAATGAACATAATTGATTAGGTTTCCGATTTGTAGCACTTTGTTTTGGTGACAAAAATAAAGCCTAACAAGTCTCCAAATGAATATTCATAAAATTTAAACCATGTTAAATACACCCACATAGTTACGTGTACTTTTAAAACATGGGCGTACCAAAGGCTTTAATCCAGAAGAGGAATAATAGGATAGTATTTTTTTCCATTAATCAACTTGAAGAAGAAGAAGAAAAAAGAAGAAGAGGGGGAAGGAGAAAAAGAAGGAGAAGAAGAAATAGAAACACGAGGCAGAGGCCGAAAAAGAAAAAAAAAAGAAGAAATCTGACGTACCCGAAAGACTTGTTTGATCTTGTCGGTAAGAAATAATAGTAGTGTACAGTGTTTTGACCCCCTTAGAGCCTTCAAACAACTCATCTGGCCCTCATATTTTTATATACTGAGAAATCACAGCCACACAAAAAAATAAAAGATCAAATACCTTTTTCAAAACCATTGTATTCCTATGTATTTTGAGGTTCTGAATCCGAATTTAAGGACAAAATAGTAGTAGTATGTAGTTTTCGAGATAACCTCAAAAAACGTCATTTTTGAGTATGAAAATAACGTTTTCTGAGGTTATCTCCAAAACTAATCATATAAGGTGCTGTTTTGACTTCAAATTCGGATTCAGCGCCTCAATACAATAGTCCCCTAAAAAGTTTTTGACCTTTTTTTAGTTTCTGTGGTCCCACATGTAGCCACAAAAAAAAGGTCAAGATTTGTTTTGGATACCATTGTATTCCTATGTATTTTGAGGCGCTGAAACCGAATTTGAAGTCAAAACAGCACCTCATCTGATTAGTTTTGAAGATAATCTCAAAAGACGTTACTTTAAAGTATAACGAGTATAAAGTTTTTTGAAGTTATCTCGAAAGCTAATCGTATGAGGTGCTATTTTGACCTCAAACTCGGATTAAGCACCTCAAAATACATAGGAATAAAATGGTTTCGGAAATGGTATTTGACCTTTTTTTTTGTCGTGTGGCTGTGTATTTAAAAGTTATCTTTTATTATATTTTGTTTTAATATTTCAGGATAAGGGGCAAATCATCTTCTAAACGACGTCCATGCCCACATATTTACGGGTACTTTCCCATGACAAGTCACGGGATTCTAGTCGATGTCCTCGTAATAAAAAAAGGGGTTTATCGTTACCACAGGACGTATCGGGTTACCCTTACACTTCAGGGTTTTCTTTCTCCTATACTATTATTCCATCTTATAATAGTATAGATCTATTACGATATAGTCCAGTCGAGTTATACCTTTTCTTTAAAAGGTTAATGAAGTTAAAATACTGAGCGATATAGTTTCTTATGTACATTCATCTTGCATCATTGAAATTTCAGTTTTCAATATTTTAGTATTTAATTTTTCGTCCTCGAACAGTGAAATTTCACCTTCAAATTAATTTTTCTCGAAAACGGTTAATTCTGCAGTATTACAACAAGTAGCTTTTTTTATGTATTTTGACCTAAGGATTTATATTCCAAAAATAAAATTACAAAAAAGTTACACAGAAAAAAGTTTGGGACAAAAAATTGATAACGTACCCCCATTTCGCACACCCCTGGTTAAAATAAGTACATGAAGATAACATACGAAGATGGGCCTTATTATGATCAGTTTACATTTAAACCCTCGTGGCTGTATCTCAAAGGGTTCCTGAGTTATTAAATAAAAACCGATTTTTTTAGCCACTTTCAAAGGGGTTTAGCTCCCTTAGGACGCATTTTTAGACATATGTTTATAGAATTTATACTTTCCTATGTAGAATACCGCTTAAAATTAATTACCCTATTTCTAAATATCCCTGTACGATATGATACATTCAAAAGTATCCCTCAGTTGCTTTTCATCCGTGAAACGAGTAATATGTACTTTCGGCAGGAATTAGTAATACGTTAAGCGCGTTTAATTTTCTAGCATCAAGTCTTTAGTATTAGTTATTTATTTATTTATTTGCTATCTTAGATATGCCCCAGAATCGATTTTATATATTTTATAGTGATTGTATGGAAGATGTACAGTAAAATGACGAACATGTGATTATATTGGAGTAAGAAGGGAATTTTATGTTTTTTAATCATTTATAATGCTGATAAATTTTGATTTGGAAGCAACTAACACGTGAAGAAGTTTTTATACGTACAAAATTTTTTATATACTAGCGCATGCGCAAATATAATTACAAATTAGAAAAAACTGCCTTGGCAACAGCTAACATAATCAACAGTAAACACGAAAAGAAAAGAAGGAAAAGAAAAAGAAAAGGTCTTACAGAAGACTGGAAATTTTATATAATTAAAACAGGAGTGGGCATGGTAAAAAGCCAGATAAGAACCACTTTTGGTGAATTGAGTAACTAAGAGGGATCTGGCTAATTATCTCACCGAGAAAAGGCCAAAATAAAGGAAGAAGAAGAAAAGTATCCCTTTTCAAGATTAAAACGTCACAAACAAAAAAGTTATCAAGACATTAAAATGAAATCTTATTAAGGAAAAAAATAAACCCTTTAACCTACCTTTACGGTAGGATTGTTTACCTGATTAAAAAGGTATTTTTTATACCATATAACTGGACCAAAAAATTCTAAGGTAACTCTAAACAAGATGAGGGTTTCGATTGTATAAATATAAATTGGTAAATTATTCCCTATCAAATTTCAAAGATTTTTTTGCATGGGTGCCCCCATCATATTATGAGGGCGGGATGTGATAAACCTATTAATTGTCCTTCTTTGTCGATGACAAAATGATAAGCACACAGGGGTTGTTTATGTACATAAATTATGTAAAATTTTAATTTTATGAGAATGTGACATTTATTAAAATAATCCAAATCTTACAAAGTTAATAATTATTAACTCCGCAAGATTCAATAGTACTTTTTAAGGACTAAAATTACGAAATTAGGGTATGTGATTACCCAAATCGAGTTCTATCATTAAATTTTACATGTTTTAAACAATAAATGATATTTGTAGTTGTGATTAATAACAACATTAGGCTATAATGTATCGTTAGGCCATAATATTTCTGAAATAAATACACAATAATTGTTTATAAACTAAGTTATTAATATTTGAAGTTATTTTACGTACCTTATATTATTCACCTTATCACGTACTAAACTTATTATCAGCATCAAGACATCAACACATGTTGCACCATACTCCAAACAGCGTAAGGTGACATTGAAATATGCTTTCGATTCGCGCAAATACCATATTTTGACAATAAAAACCGGGATTTACTCGAAATCTACGCGGTAGAAAAATTTTTAAATTTAAAATTCGGTATCAGATCACAAAAATACATGATAGGTTTAGTCCTTGGAGAAGAATTTTTATTTTTTTTTGTAGACCAGTGTAAACGAAAATTTTTGACATCTTATGCCGATTTGAGAATAATTTTCTGATTGGTCAAAAGTTTGCATCTGCCTATCTCTCTCTTGCTATCAGTGATTTCACTCTAGACTTACAGAACCAAAAGTCCAACTATTTATAATCTAGTTTGTAATTCTATGCTCGCCTGGCTGTATACTTTGTTTATATTTATATTTTTTTCCCTAAAAAGTAGATTCAAGAATAAACATCACTTTGCACTATATTTTTTGATGGTTTATCATTACTTAAACCCATAACGCCATGGGATGCTAAGTGATTTTTAAAAAACAAATAAAAACAATTTTAATGGTATTTTAGCGGCTTTTATCTATTTTTGTCTCTGCCAGAACATTTTATTTATTAAACCTGTCTTTTTATGAAAGAATATGGCCAGCTGAACCTTAACCATAGATTGTGTCTTACCAAAAAGGATATACCCAATAAATAAAAAATCTTATTTATACTTTAGAGACTTGGTCTAAATCATTTAGATTTAATTGGAATTAATATACAGAGCGGTCCAAAAGTCACCCCCCCCCCTCTTAACTTTTAAACCAGTTGATATATCGACTTAAAATTTGGAACTTTTAAATAGGACAACTTAAACTATCTTTAAGCATATATTAAATACTTTCAGCTCTTAAAATGTGGGCAGGGGGGCATGGGGCTACATTTTTTAAATGGAAAGGGTGGTCGTGTAATACATCATTTTAAAGATTATAAAATTCTCCATTTAACTCCATATTTTTAAATTAAAAAAAAAAAATTTGGGTTTAAAATGGGGTTGAAAATGGGTATTAATGTAAAAATTCCTCTAAAAAAAAACAAATATTTTTTTAAAAATGCCTAATTTCATCATAAAAAAATGTTAATTATACTTTTAAACTAATTTTAGTTGACATAAATAAAAATTTATAAAAAAAAACTTAAAAAATCGAATGTTTTAGCACAAAAAATTGAAAAATCAAAACCTTAAAAAACATTTTTAAAAAAATTAAAAATGTTAGTTTAAATAGAAAATTTTATAAGCTTTAAAATGATGTAAACAACTTTCACTTTCGGGTTTAGACCGTGTTAATGAATTTTCACTTTCGAAAGTGAAAATCCATTAACACGGTCTAAACCCGAAAGTGAAAGTTGTTTATATCTTAATGGCCGTGAAAGCTTAAAATTTAAAATGATGTATCACACGACCCCCTTTCCATTTAAAAAAATGTCCCCCCATGCCCCCCTGCCCACATTTTAAGAGCTGAAAATATCAAATATATGCTAAAAGATAGTTTAAGTAGTCTTATTTAAGAGTTCTAAATGTGAAGTCGATATCTCAACTCGTTCAAAAGTTAAAAGGGGGGGCTGACTTTTGGACCGCACTGTACATATTTATTTATTTCCAACTAGCATTCTTTGTGAATTTAATACATTTACTAAAAAATATTTAATTTTGCATTCTTAACCTTAAAATAATTTACAATTATATCATTTATTTAAAAAACAAATCTACATCATTTTCTTGGCACGTTGGTTTTTTAGAATTAATATTATTAATACTCACTGAAAAATTTTCGTCATTAATATTTTCATATCAGAAGAATACGTTCACCTTGTAAGATTGTTTTACTTTCCAAACCGAAATGGATGATGCACATCATACGCGCCTACTTTTAAAAATCCCAGGGGGGCCCAAAAATTTTTGAAGCATAAAAAAATTACATAAAAGTTATACATTTTTATTAAATAAAAAACATCACAAATATATTTAAAATTTGTGAAGCTTTTATAATATTTAAAAGTATAGATAATATTCCAAGGGAGATCTGCGCCCCCCCCAGTTGTGAGCCCCGGGGGAGCTATGGCCCCGGGCTCCCCGGATTTGTTGCCTATGATGTGCATAATAAGTTTATTACAAAAAGGTAATGATCACGTAACGGCAACCAAAAATGCTAGTTGTTGTTTTTACATAATAACCATTAATCGGAATAAATTCAGTTATGACTCATCAACGTTGAAAATAAACACAGAAACATAGGCTTACGGAATAATTTTGCCGAATTATGAGGGAAATTTTTATAAAGGTCATTAAATCGAAACATTTGACGACTAATTTGTTACACACAACAATATTGAATATATATATATTAACTATAAATATGTAAATATATCAGTGTTTTTCGAAGAAAATAAAAATGTAAATATTTAAAACCTCGCGTCAACGATAGAATCGACGCGGCGCCTATGCGAGCACTGGAAAATCGCCGATGAGTGATAATAACAACATATTTATTTCCGTAAAAATCATGAATCTGTTTTTTTGCAACAAAAATTCGAATAGTATATTAAAGTACTAGTTTTATAACATACGTTTTTAGCGCACGATTATAAGCTTAGAAAACAAGCCGCCTGCGGCGAATTTTCTAAAGTACTAGTGCGCTAAACATGTTATGGAATGCTATTTATATTTTCGATGCAAAAAAACGTTGCAAACTTTAGCTTCATTAAAAATCAATATAGGTATCTTTTTTATACCTTTTTTAATTATTATAGGATACTTTTCTTAAAATGAATGTAAATTTGTCCTGAAGTGGGTGTAAACATAGTCTAAATATATTTTTATCTTCCATCGAATGTCAAAACATTTCGAATATTAAAAAGCTTTTATTTTTTTTTCAGCAGCCTAAATAAAAAGCATACCTATTTATTTTTACCCCGGTAAGTTTTTATGTTAATTAAAGATATCATATTAGATTTTGACGGGCCTTAGGGGGCGCAAGATAGACAGTGGGTTAGAATATTTTGAATCTGGAAATAAAAAAAAATTCAATGGTTTTTACCGGCGTTTATAAAAAGCAATCTATTCCTGTGGTTTTATTGGAGGTGTTGTATTTCAAAACTCATCATATTAAAAAAATAGTATATTCTATAACTAGTATGGAATAGACAATATTCCGCGCGAGCGGAAAGTTTGTCATGCGAGCCGGTAGGCGAGTATGATGGTCCCGAGAGCGCGGAATGACTATTCCATACGTGTTGTAGACTATTTTTTTTTCTTCGGCTGCAAATATGAAACACTGTTTGTCTTTAAACTGCGGACAAGGTTAAAAACAATGTTGTTTGTGACTCAAAATTGTAAATGCAACAAAACACATATTTTTAAATAAAGCAATTAAGGTTATTTAATAATTTTATCAAATCAGTACTTAAAAAAGATTTTTATTTAATTTTAGCACGTATTTACAAATTATAATGCAAAAATTGAAGGTTATGTCAGATTATTGTGACAGATATCAGGTTTAAATATTTAACAATAGCTGTTTTAATTTTTTGAACTAAATTAATAAAAAACTGGTCAATATTAAGAAAAACTAATAAACTTTATGTAATTTTAACGCAAAACTTTAAATTGCATTAAATTATTCAATATTTCATGGTAAAATAAATATATTTTTGCTAATTTTGCTACAGTTTTCTTTACTTTTATAAACAAGAGATGGCACTACATGTACTCATTCTAACACTTGATACGAAATATATTCATACCGTGTCTACAGCTAGAATGGATTCATTTTGTGTTGGAAAAGTGTGTGTATTTGCTTACATTCTAAAGCAGTCGTCGAAAAAACTTATAACAATTAGTGGGTCACATATTAAGACTAGAGTGTCTTAATTTGACGTTTTCTGTCAAGAAAAAAAATGGAGAAAACAAATCTGGTAAAAATTGTTATTAGTTGATAGCTATGTTTCGCTTGGAAAGACCAAATGTCAAAAATTACACGGGCGCACATTTTTAAAGAAAATGGTTTTTAATTTTTACCATAAGTCAGTTTCATTTATTTAAAACCCAAATGGGTAATAACAGAGTGGAGCAAGAATATGATTTATCCCAACCGAAGAATAAGAAAATGTTACAGGCGCAGCGTGGTCTTTGTAAGGGACGGATGTGACCGCTTTGGCGGATTTACTTCTGCATCAGCCTGCTATCGTAGATATGTAAAGGAATTGATTTTATGTTGTTTCGTGAAAATATTACTTTAATAGTAAAATTTTAAGTGGATCGTGAATATTTATGTTTTTTTTATTTTGTGATGTTAAATTTTAACGTGGAACTGTTAAACATGTAAAGTCAATTTTTTTATAAATTTTAAAGATAATTTTTTTTTATAAGTTGGCGTCTGCGCAAACATCACCACAGAGTGAGACGGTTTTGCGTAGTCCGAAAATTATACTAGATCGAGCTGGCCAACTACCCAAAGGGAAAAGCCATACTAGAATTGGATTGGATTGGAAGAAAATGTTAAAAAATATGATATATTTGCATAGGGTGCGCGCCTCGGCGCTGTAAAAACAGAGAAATAACCTTAAAAATATATAGTAACAAATTAATAACTAAAAGAAAAACTTGGCCTATTGGGAAAAGGCTTAAAACACGTTTGCGGGTTTGCCATATATTTTTAACTTGAGAAAGCTTTGAGCTAAAAACTTCAAATTTGGACCATAGGTTGCTAATCCAAAGTTCTAGCTGGGTTGGGGTAAGTGGTTAAAATGGGGGTAAAAATATTTTTTTTCAAAAAACATGTTTAATTTTTGTTTTTTTTTCAATCCCTTCCGCTCCATTATATCCACGTATGGATATTTGTTTACAGGATTTTCCATATACAGTGCGGTCCAAAAGTCACCCCCCCCTTTTAACTTTTGAACGAGTTGAGATATTGGCTTCAAATTTAGAACTCTTAAATAAGACAACTTAAACTATCTTTTAGCATATATTTGATATTTTTAGATCTTCAAATGTGGGCAGGGGGGCGTGGGGGGACATTTTTTTAAATGGAAAGGGGGGTCGTGTGATACATCATTTTAAAGCTTATAAAATTCTCTATTTAAAATATTTTTAAATTTTTAAAAAATGTTTTTTAAGGTTTTGATTTTTCAATTTTTTGTGCTAAAACATTCGATTTTTTAAGTTTTTTTTTATATTTTTTTTATGTCAACTAAAATTAGTTTGGACTTTTTATTTATATTAATTACATTAATGCCCATTTTCAACCCCATTTTAAACCCAAAAAAATTTTTTTTTTAATTTAAAAATATGCAGTTAAATGGAGAATTTTATAAGCTTAAAAATGATGTATTACACGACCCCCCTTTCCATTTAAAAAAAATGTCCCCCCATGTCCCCCTGCCCACATTTTAAGAGCTGAAAGTATTAAATATATGCTGAAAGATATTTTAAGTTGTCTTATTTAAAAGTTCCAAATTTGAAGTCGATATCTCAACTGGTTCAAAAGTTAAGAGGGGGGTGACTTTTGGACCGCTATGTATATTTTAATCTGGTGTGGGGACCTGTACCCTGAAAAACAGGCTGAAGCGGAAGGGATTAAGAAACTTATAAAGAAAAATTAAAATTTTTGTTCTTATTTTTTTTGTTTTTGGTATTAATGAACCTAGG
>OY294052.1:25790689-25868998 GCA_958510825.1 Brachypterus glaber | reverse complement strand
ATACTTACCCATCCGATGAACTTTTTAAGTTGTCAAGGAAAATGGACTGTCCCATATTATTTCTCCATAGCTTTACATACTCATACTGAAAAAAATAAATTATATTTAGTAAAAAATACACGAAACAAAAATCAGTTACCTGTTCCAAAAGTGCACATGACTATAGGACAAAGAAGTAGTAGATATTTAGGGCCCAAAATCTACAACTCACTTCCAAATGATATAAAAAATTCAAATTCAAAAAATTAATTTAAAAAAAAATTGTAAAAATTAAGGAAAGTGTTTTCGTGTATTTTTTGTCAAAATTTCTCGACCTGCGGTCTCGGAATTTTGCAACACGAAAAAAGCACTCAAACAATTACCAAGCAAAATATTTTTTTAACACAGTAAAAAAATTATCGATAATTCAACATGCACTTATAATATTACTACTGATAATTGCAATAATTTAATAATATTGGTCTTATATTCTTCTAGCTACATCTGCGAAGCTTTAAACAATATTTTGGATAATTGCAATAATTTGCAGCTGACATATTTATTGCCTTATTTTATTTCAAAAATACGCCATATTTAATACAAATAAATATTTATTTCATAGAATAAATCAGTATTAAACATGACAGAAATTTCATTAAACAATACCATTATTTTGTATGAGGAATTCATAATAAAATTTTTCAATGTTTAAATGAAATTGATTACTAAATATATTATTTAACATATAAATTATAGATATCTATTAAATTAATTAATTAAATTAATTTATAATAATACACTGCTGCGCATTAAATTCCGGACACCTAAAAAGTTGACATTTTTTAAATTCAAATATTTCCAAAACTAATTAAACAGCAAAAAATAATGTACAACTATGTTTCTTAACCCATCTTCTAGGACTTGCATGATACGCCACTGCAACTGTTTATGAAATTATTAAAGTCTTTCTTATTGCCGCAGTTTTAATGAATATTTTATTTTTTATTTTTTTACTTCTGGTTTAGGAGATATCAGGATTTTCCTGAAATTTGTCATTTTTTCAGTTGACTCAAAAAGTACTAAATCAGTTTTTTTATTAGAAGCTTATGTCTTTTACTACTTCTTCTTCTACTCTCATGTCTTTTACTTCTTTTACAGTTTCTTCATCCCGGGGCACTTTTTATTGCCGTCTGACGGAGGCTTAACGGTGACTTCGCAGAACTGCCGCCGGACGGAGTGACCTTATTTTTTCTTCTGCTCAAGTTTTTCAAACCCAATTTATGTTTTTGATAAACTTGATTAGAAGAAAAACGTAACTCGGTTAAGCTTCAAATTTAAAGCACAGCATCAATCAAATTGATGTAGTAGTTACTTTTTAAGTTAACTGAAAAAATGACAACTTTCAGGAAATTCCTGATATCTCCTAAACCAGAAGTAAAAATGTAAAAACATAAAAAAGAAAATATTCAAACAAACAAAACAAACAAAGTGCGGCAATAAGAAATAATAATAATAATAATAATTTATTAACCACTTTTATAGGATACATAAAGTACATAATGGCAAGTCATATACATATTTTGCAATTTTACATAGTAGTCTAATATTGTTCATTAGAATTAATATGACAAAAAAATAAAAATAAAAAAAAAAAACATATACATATATATGCAAAAAAAAACAAAACAAAATAATCAACCTATTTTAAGCCTATGCTGATAAGGGCTTAATGTGTGATAGAAGACGTACTAATTTGCAAAACTAATTATAATAAATTAAATAAACTAAAAAATTAAATAAATTAAAAATTACACAAAATAAATTATACAGATTAAGTAAATAATACATTTTACAGTTAAAATACAAGTAAATCTAGAAACTATACAAAAACAAGTTTAAAAACATAAATTTTTAAGTCAAAATTTGAGGAAAATATCCAACTACAAATATTCATTTACAGAATATAGTTCTTTATCAACTAGATATGCTTTTACCGATTTTTTAAAAGCGTTATATTCTAGTATATTACGAAATTCTGCAGGTAATTTATTAAAGAATGTAATGCAACAGTATATTGGCGACATTTTGTAAAAAGAATGGTTGTGTTTAGGTAACCTTAGACTCTGACTCTGCCTGGTTTTATAGCTGTGTACATCTGAGGTGACCATAAATGAGCTTATATTTTTCTTTACAAATAATACACATCTAAATACAAAAACACCAAAGACAGTGAGTAGTCCATTATTTTTAAACAATCCTCTACAAGATTCCCTGTATTCTTTATTAAAAATCAATCTGACAATACGTTTTTGTGCTTTAAAAACTCTATCTATCTCCGAAGCCTTACCCCAACATAAAATGTTATAGTTTATCACTGAATAAGCCAATGCATAATACATACTAAGAATAGCGGACTCCCTTAAATCGCCCTTTAGTTTCAAGATAGCGTAGTATGCACTGTTCATTTTTTTACACACAAGATCAATATGTTTACTCCACGTCAAATGTTCATCAAACATAACTCCTAGGAATTTTGTTGTAATACTGAATTCAATTTCAGATAGATTATATTCATGTGGCACACATCTCCTTTTAAAAAAATTTATTGCAACAGTTTTATTTTTGTTTAGTATAAGTTTATTTCTTTCACACCATAACTCAAAATCTCTCAAAACACTTATCAATAAATTATACAGTTTATTAGGACAATCTGAAGAAAGAATTATTGTAGTATCATCCGCGAACAGTACCAAAAAAGCTTGTCTAATATAAATAGGTAGGTCATTTATAAATATCAAAAACAATAACGGCCCTAAAATAGAGCCTTGGGGAACTCCGAGTTTAGTAAAAAATAATTTAGATTTAATTTTTCTATTTAAGTTTATAATTAATTTTCTAAAAGTCATATACGAGTGTACCCAATTGGAAATGTTTTTTGGCACATTAAAACTATTTAATTTTATTTTAAAAAATCAGGACGTACGGTGTCGAAAGCTTTCGAAAGATCAAACTGTAAACAAACAACGTAATTATTATTATCCATCTCAGAATATACATGGTTAAGTAAGTCGTAACAGGCAGTTTCAGTTGACTTGCCTGCGAGAAAACCATGCTGGGAATTCGAAAGTAAGTCGTTTGCTTCTAAGTAGTTTTTTATTTCAGTGAACATGATCTTTTCTAAAGCTTTCGAAAAAGAACATAACACAGATATTTGCCTATAATTGTCAACATTCTCGATATCACCTTTTTTAAATAAAGGAGTAACTAAAGCAGTTTTAAATATGGAAGGGAAAATTCCATTGGATATTGATAAATTGATTAGGTGAGTGAAAGGTTTGACAATTACATCGGAAATAGTCTGGATAGTTCTCATAGAGATATCGTCTTCTCCACTAGAATTTTTATTTTTAAATGAATTTATAGTTTTAATAACTTCCCACTCTTTAATGGGTCTAGATCTAAATGGTATAGTAGTTAAATGGCGTTGATAGGTACAAGGAAGTAATTTATTTAAGTCAAAGTGGTTATTTACATTTTTTTCTGCGATATTGGCAAAATAAGATCCAAACGTATTTGCTATATCTTTTTCGTCATCTATGATTTTTGAATTATAATTTAATTTAACAATAACATTTTTATCTTTAATTTTACCTATTTTTGTGTTTATAATTTTCCAAGTGGTTTTTGTTTTATTATTACTATTTAAAATTTTTAATGAATTATATTCTAGTTTTGCATTTTTAATTTTAAATCTATATTTGTTTTTTAGAGAACGGTAATATTCAGAACTAATTAAATTTTGACGCAGTAAACTAAACATAAATTTTAATTGAATGCCTTCATTAATAATATTTTGACTTAACCAACCTTTATCATTTTTTTTTATATTACAGATCGTTTTTTTGCGGACAGGACAAGAAATATTAAAACACCAATTAACAGTCTTAGTAAAATATTTAAATGCCTCTTCCATATTAAGTTTATATAGTTCATTCCATTTAACCGTTTGCAGATGATATCTAAATTCTTCTAGGTTACTTTTATCAATATTTCTAGATTCAATTACTACTTTTTTGGGTTTAGATTCAAAATTAGTGGGCAGAGAGCTTGAAAATAAGTGACAAAAATGGTCTGCAATATTGGGATTTATTACCTGGGACTTAAAAAAATTAGAAGGAATATTAGTGACCATATAATCTATACTACTTATACTAGTATGACCATTTTTATTTGTGAAGATTCGGGTATTACAATCAGTGCTATTTTTAAGATTAAAAGACTCAAAAATGTCAAATAAAATTTTGCGATCACCTTTGTCATCATTGAGGTTAATATTAAAATCACCGCATAAAATTATGTACGTAAATTTATTAACAACCGTGTTTAAAATATGAGTGAGTATGTCAAAGAAAATATTACTTATTCCTGAACAAGGTCTGTAAATAGAAACAATGCATATCTTAGAACAACCTACGATTACCGAGACCCCAGAGATCTCAATATGTCCCTCATTGGATAATTCACAAAGATAGGGTAAGTCTTCAGTGATATATTGAGCATTAATAAAAACTGCGGAGCCGCCATGAATAGTCTTTGTTCTACAGAATTTTGATTTTAATATAAAATTTGGTATGTACAAACTATTAGTATTATTATGCAAGATCCAATGTTCAGATAAACATAGGATTTGTATATTATTTTGGACTAGGAAAGCATCTAGTAGGTCATATTTGCTTAAAAAGCCTTGTATATTTACATGACATACATTTATAAAAAAGAATTGGGTTTATTTAAGTTTTCAACAGGTTTTCTATGAGGATTTATATTAATATTGTTTTGTGAAATAACTTTGTTACCTAAAATAATAATTTTTTTATTTATTTCCGAGTTTACATTCTTATTTTCGGTAGTATCGATAAATTTAAGAGTTTTATGAATATTTTTTTCACGAAACATTCTAAGAACATCATTTGCCAAGAATGTATCATACATAATTTTTTTATAATTATTAATTTCAAAATATCTGAGGTTACCTTCACTATAATTATTTAACTTTAGCAGCATGTCATTTAAATAAAAGTTGTATTTGGAAAGACTTTAATAATTTGATAAACATTTGCAGTGGCGTACCATGCAAGCCCTAGAAGATGGGGTAAAAAAGATACAT
Organism: Brachypterus glaber; assembly: GCA_958510825.1. Lineage (NCBI taxonomy): Eukaryota > Metazoa > Arthropoda > Insecta > Coleoptera > Kateretidae > Brachypterus > Brachypterus glaber. The sequence continues at coordinate 25,863,852 of OY294052.1, read as the reverse complement.
TATTTGTTGATATTAATACGAAAAAAAAAAATAATCATTCTTAAATAAACAAAAGTAGAGAATTTTTAAGCTTCAAAACAAAAAAAGAATCAGTCAAATCAATTAATTAGTTTTTGAAATATTTGAATTTAAAAAATGTCAATTTTTTAGGTGTCCGGAATTTAATGCGCGGCAGTGTACATACCGGGTGTCCCAACTCTATTTACCCAGTGATTTTCTCAAAAACTAAAAGAAATAATCAAGTTCTGCGAAAACTATCTTAAATTAGACAACTTAAGCTATCTTTAGCATATATTTGATGCTTTCAGCTCTTAAAATGTGGGCAGGGGGCATGGGGGGGGGGTTTTAAATGAAAAGGGGGGTCGTGTGATACATCATTTTAAAGCAAATAAAATTCTCTATTGGCCTGTATATTTTTTTATTTTTTAAACTTTTTTTTAAGGTTTTGATTTTTTTACGCATAATCATAGATAGCATATAACTCTATAGGTACAATATTGCTATTTAGCATTTTGAGAGTAACATGATTGCCAAATAGAACTGACGATCTAAGAATATTTTGTAATTATTCCACTGCGAATGTTGTTAGAATAATTTTTAAATATAGTCACTCAAAGTTCAAAAGGTCGTATGTTAAATTTTAGTTTAAAGAAAATCTAAACAAAATAACATTAAGCTACACACTTTACACAGTGTAAAGTTTAATGTCCACTCTATTCAGAGATGCTATTGAATTGTAACGTTTCATTATATTATATAAATGCCACAATTTAGCACCAAAATAAAATAAACTAAAATTTTACATACGAACTTTTGTGACTATATTTAGAAATTATTCTAGGAACATTCGCAGTGGAATAATTAGAAAATATTCTTAGATCGTCAGTTCTATTTGGCAATCAAGTTACTCTCAAAATGCTAAATAGCAATATTGTATCTAAAGATGAGTTAACAAAAAGTGTTTTTTTCGTAATAAGGACGTCTTTTGTTTTACATTCGTTACTTGAGTATGAAATTGACTTCTTTGTCAAAAAAAAGTAAAAGAGTATGGAATGAATATTGTTTACACCAGAACACTCCAAAAATAGATTTAAGCTGTTTAGTGCTAGCGCCTTCGCCAAAATTGAAAATACCAGCACAGAAAAAAGGATTCCTTGAACCAAGGACACTTTCTATAGGTTCAAAGCCATATTTTCTTGTTACAAGGCTATCATTTCTTTGGACCAATGTCAATGTTCTAAAAGGAACAGCGCGGATCTTCATTAAAAAACCGTGATTTTCATCCAAGGACATTGACTATGATTCAAAGAAATGATAGCCTTGAAACAAGAGAATATGGCTTTGAACATATCGAAAGACACTGGTCCTTGGTTCAAGGAATCCCGTTTTCTGTGTGTGCTTTTAAGAAAGCTTTCACCATATTTAGTTTTAGATGAGTATTCTCTTTCTATGAGCAGGGACAGATTTATTTCGTTTTAAGGTGTGGACCATCCATAAGGAAACAAAAATACAATTTTGAAGGTATTTCTATGCTAATATCTCGCTGGGGGGGGGGAACAATTGTGCTTTTTTACGTTTTTCCTATAAAGCCCTTGGGCTCAGCGCTCGAAAATGCCTGAATTTAACACCTAAATGCCTGAATATTTTTCTGTGTATTAAACTATTAAAGGTTTTATATTGCTCTAAAAGTATCAGTTTTGAAACTAATATAAAATCTCATATAAAACAATAGTTTTCACGTTATAGATACTATTTGAGACTTTTATGTTCCTTTTTCTTCTTGTTCTACAATTTATCTCGCAAAAAACTCCGGAGATGTTGAAAACAACTTATCTAATTCCTAGTGATTTGTTCATTGAAACGTGGCATAAAAAGGGCATAAAAAGGGCATATCACAGTTAGTTCTGTTTTCTATCATTGTAGAATTCAGTGAACATTTGGATTTTTCTTAAGTTGAAACTTAACACAAGTAGGGATAGGGAGTTAGGGGACGTTTGTTACATGTAAGGGGACTTTAGCAAGTCATCTGAAGTGAATGATGATGTAAAAAGTTACTTCAAAAGACCGCAAAAGTTAAAAATTTCATATTGTGACAAATAATTGTAAAATATTACAATCATCTACTCTAAAATGTTTACAAATGTTAAATAATACAGGCCCACAAAAAAAAGGTGTATGTGCTGGAGTTGAGACCCACCTATTCGTATGTATTTTGGTATGTTGAACACGAATCCTGTATAAAAAAGGGAACCCGGGGGCACATTTTTTGCTACACTGAAAAAGCTGTCTATAATGTTGAAACTCTCATATTATTAGTCTGCAATTTTTTCACCATTTTAGACGGTTTTTTCAGTGTAGCAAAAAAATGAGCCCATGAAGTGCCTTTTTATTGAAATTCATGTTTAGCATCCCAAAATACATAAGAATATGTCGGTCTCACCCCCAGCACAGGCAACTTTTTATTTGTTTGGTTATTATAAAAACCCACAAAAAAAGTGTCTGGGCTGGGGTTGAGACCCACCTATTTGTATGTACTTTGGGATGCTGAACACGAATCTGCCATAAAAAAAGGTAACTAATGGGCTCTTTTTTTGCTACACTGAGAAAACCGTCTGAAATGGTGAAAATCTCATCTGCAATTTCAGTGTAGCAAAAAAATGAGCCCATGAAGTGCCTTTTTATGACAGATTCGTGTTCATCCCAAAATACATAAGAATAGGTGGAATCAAACCCAGCACAGGCAACTTTTTATTTGTTTAAGTATTATAAAAGCCAACAAAAAAAAGTGTCGCCATATTGAATCCGCCATTTTGAATTTTATTTTTTTAACATAGGATTTGGTTTCAGCAACCTCAAAAACCTTAGAAAACCCATTTTTATTAAGTTTGGGATGAATTATCTCGAAAATGGTGTGTAGTAGACAACTTCTAGTTATCAGGCTGGTAAATAGGCATTCGGTAGAATCAGAATCGATTTACAGAACCCAGGCACCTTTGAAGTTGTTGACCTATGTAATGAAACAATTCCATGTTTTTTACGGTCTTTTGAAAAGCATTTTCTTCTAAAAGTCCAGTACTTTTCGAAATAGTAGCGATAATCTGACAGCTATAATATCTTGACGAACTAAACGTGCTTTTGAAAAGCATTTTGTCCCTCATTGTAAAAAGTTTGTTGGCCAACAGTTTGCACATTATTGTGGGAGTTTGTTTAAACGAAATTTACAACTTTGGAGTTTGTTCTATTATAATTTCATCTATTCATTCCAAACCCTATTTAAATACATAATACAAAAGTTACTTTAAAATTATTTGACGTAATTTTATTTTTAAATATTCCTTAATATGTAGGAACTATTATTCAACGTACAAAAGTAAATATTTAAACAATATAATGTTGGGTGGGTCACAGTTGGGGTTCTAAATATGGTCCTTCGATGCGGATCCTTAAGTTACTAAGCAGGTTCGAAAAGCCGTGACTCACTGGTGAGTCACATTGGGTTTTGCCAGGTTACTCTTGCTCTTAATATTAAAAAACTGTTTACCAATAACACTTAGTGTGACACACGTGTGTGTGAACCCATGTAGGCCACGTTGCGACGCCTCAAACGTGTAAACCAAAAACTCAGAACTCCCAAATATGTAGGTAAATGTTTTTAATAAATGCCAAAAGACCATAATTCAGAAAGTTTTATATTTAAAAAGGGTCTTAAAATAAAATTCTAGTTGAATTTAAAACTGGAAAATTTTAATAAATTTAATCCTAAATCGTTTTATGGATAAAAAGAAATGGTAAAAAGGTCTATTGAACGAGGAAAATCGATAAAATCCCATTTTAATATCGGAATAAATTTTCAGTCATATGTAGTATGTCAGATTATCCGTAAAGTAATTTCAGAGGTTGCCAAGAAAATAGCATTTTCATGAACTTTACGTTATTAAATTTATTTATCATCGACAATATCGTTAATGTATCGCAGAATAAGTGTTGAAAAGTTTTTACAAGATTTTTTTTTACTTAAATATCATTTTCTAAGAGACGGACTTAGTACTTTTGATACAAAGACACTGACGCATGCTATATACCTTATTTGATAGCCCTTAAAATATAGATTTAATAGTATAAAATTCTCATTTTTGAACAATTTGGAACACTCCCAGTTTTAACTACGAGTTTGAGCCCCCCTTGGTGTTTTGTTTTCACTGAGCCCCCCCTGGTATTTTTTAAGTTTTAAGTCACCTACCTTTGGGCGCCATTTATTTTTGCAGGGGCACCAAGTTTGGTAGAAACCGTTAGGGACAAAGCTTTTTCTTAAAGGTTATTTTCGGGGCGCCATTTTTTTGCAGTTTTGCAGTTTTGGTGGAAACGAAACCATCAGGGACAAAGCTTTTTTTCTTAAAGGTAACTTTTGGGGGGCGCCAAGTTTTTTTTATAGGTTTGTAGGGGCGCCAAGTTTAGAGTAGAAACCGTCAGGGACAAAGCTTTTTTTCATGGTATTTGTTTGGGCGCAAATTTTTTGTTTGGGGCGCCAGGTTTTGGTTTAAACCGTCAGGGACAAAGCTTTTTTTGAGGATGCCACCCTGGGGACTGAGCCCCTCCTAGATTTTTTTGTCAGTGTAAAATCGACTTGGTTAGATTCAAATGTATAGCATCGAGATATTCAAGAATTTCGGCATATGCATGTGAGCGAATGAAGAGTTAAAACCCAAAGAACAGGAGGGATCGTGAAGTGTTAGCTGATTGGAATTCCCGGGAGATTGATTGATTTAAATGTTTGATATTTGTATTGATAAAATCTAGTAGATAACTTTTTGAACGCGGAAACATCGAAGGCATAAATTATTACCCATTCTGTCTCGTCATATTTTAGAGACATAATAATGCTCTTCTGCCGAGCGCTAAAAGTTTACACTACGATATTTCAAAAACCTTTTGACTTGAAATTTGGAGCAAAGTAGTAAACCAAATTTGTTTCAAATTTCAAGTCTCTATCGCAAAGATTTCTTGAAATATCGTAGTGTAAAGTTGTTTTGCAAGCGACTTGCATCTTTTTCTCTAATATAGTAATAATGTCAAATAACAGATCGAGTGAAAAAAGATTTTAAAAAGATTTTACCAAAAAAAAAAAAAAATGAACCGACTTCAGAAGTCGGTCAGAATCTGTCTCTTAAAAGTAAAAAATAAAATATAAGTCGGTGCCATTTTCACCATTCCCTAAATTAAATACTAAAAAGTATTTTTGTTTGCTGTGAAATTGGCACCGACTAATTTTTTATTTTTTTACTTTTTAGAGACATAGAAGTCGGTTAATTTTTTTTTTTTTGGTAAAAGTTTTTATTTTTTACGTTTTACAGACAAATAACTCTAGATTTATTAGATTTGTAATATTATCTAAGCTAAATTATGGTTGTCCTTGCATCTAGGAAAGCTGCTGGCGTCGGAAACAAAAAGTTAAAATTTTCAAAAAACTACCGTATTTATACCAGCAAAAAACCGCTGTCCTACTTCTGTTGTCAAGCGTAGTACTTTTTATTGAAAGTATAGTATATTTTATAACTAGTATGGAATAGACAATATTCCGCGCGAGCGGAAAGTTTGTCATACTAGCCGGCAGGCGAGTAATACGGGCCCGCGAGCGCGGCTACGTGTTGTAGACTATACTTGCAAATATGAAAGAAACACTGTATGGCTTTAAACTGCGGACAAGGTTAAAAACAATGTTTTTTTGTGACTGGACATTGTAAATGCTACAAAACACATATTTTCAAATAAAGCACTTAATGCTATTTAATAATTTTATCAAATTAGTAGTTAAAAAAACATTTTTATTTAATTTTAGCACATATTTACAAATTATAATGCAAAAATTGAAGTTATTGTCAGACTGTTGTGACATATATCAGGTTTAAATATTTAACAATAGATGGAGCAGTTTTAATTTTTTTTAACTAAATTGATAAAAAACTGTTCAAATATTAAGAAAAACTAATAAACTTTATGTAATTTTAACGCACAAGTTTAAATTGGATTAAATTATTCAATATTTCATGGTAAAATATATATATATATATATATATATATATATATATATATATATATATTTTTACCAATTTTGCTACAGTTTTCTTTACTTTTATAAACAAGAGATTGCACTACATGTGCGCATTCTAAAACTTGATACGGAATATTCATACCGTATCTAGAGCTAGAATCGATTCATTCTGTGTTTGAAAAGTGTGTGTATTTGCTTATATTCTAGCAGTCGTGGAAAAAGTATTTTCTATATATTCTTAATTGACTTCCGGAAAATGTCTATTAACCGACTGAATGAGACGTCAATCGGCTAATCTCTGTACTGAACGATGAGAAGTAGGCAACTTCTATAGAAAAGAATTAAAAAGAAAAAGAAAAGACTTTTCCCCAACTAAACGGCGTGGTAGGCATCCCTCTTCCACGCTAACATATCCTTGATAAGGTTCATACACCGTCAGATGACCACATTGAAAGATTTCAATACCGGATTCTCTCTATCTAACGACGCAAACATAATTGTTGAAATCCCCTGACAGGCGCCCCCTTACGGTGAAATAGTACACTGGACCAGCTCGAGACTTAAAGAATTGCAATAAATTGTAATCGAGAAATGATTTGTGCTGCGCGAATCACAAGGGCTCTGATTGCGGTATTTCAATTTGACGGTGGTTTTATATAGAAAGTCACAATGCATAAGGACAAGATAGATATCCGATTGGGAAGGCTTTCGCACTAAATATGCCGTAATTACAAGTCTGTCGCTGATAAGGCACCATGGCTTAGATGACAAAAAAACTCATAAATTTAATTTCAATAACAGAATTTTTGTAATTTTTTTACACAAAAAACTGTTAAGCAGTATGTTGCAATAATTACAAAAAAATGCACTTACACATTTGGCTTTTAAAAAAAGTTTTAATAGTATATATCAAGGTAAAGAATACATTTTTTATAGCCGAGCGTATTAAATCCCGAGCTGCGTAGATTAAAGTGACAGAAATCAATTGTTTAAAAAATTTACTCCTACTAGGAGAGAAAAAGTTATTATTGCTATATGTGAAGAAAATTGATTTCATAGTCCGAAAACATGATAAATAATGGTATGTTCTAAAGCTAGTAGTGAAAAAAAGTCATTTTTAAACCACTAATCAAAGCTGCCTTGATCTAACTTTTTACTCAGATCGATTCTATCCTGAGATTATAAAAAATTTAAAAGAAAGAATTAATCAACACAGGACCATAAAAAAAATAAAGTAAGTTTTTTATAAACCAAACTATATTTTTTCTACGTATGCTGAAAATAAATATTAAAATGAAAAAAATTCTTGACCCTGAAAATAAAAACTTTTTTTAAGGAAATATTGCTAAATAAAAATGATTCGTGCCATAACTTGCAGATTTTAAATAGCTAGTAGTGAAAAAAAGTCATTTTTAAACCACTAATCAAAGCTGCCTTGATCTAACTTTTTACTCAGATCGATTCTATCCTGAGATTATAAAAAATTTAAAAGAAAGAATTAATCAACACAGGACCATAAAAAAAATAAAGTAAGTTTTTTATAAACCAAACTATATTTTTTCTACGTATGCTGAAAATAAATATTAAAATGAAAAAAATTCTTGACCCTGAAAATAAAAACTTTTTTTAAGGAAATATTGCTAAATAAAAATGATTCGTGCCATAACTTGCAGATTTTAAATATCTACCCTAGTTAATATTTACAGGGCCAACAACTACAAATATGGCACTTTTTTCATGTTTTTTCCGATATATTTCATTAAAAATTTTATATAAATTATATAGCTACAGCCAAAAATTATTTTATATGTAATACTACTACATACATGTGCTTTATAAAAAAATTACACATATTTTTTATGTCCAGTGGTGAGGAGTCTGGGGGGTTTAACGTTTCACTTGTCAAAATAAATATATCATAGCATCGTCTGATACCCTTAACCAGACTGTTTTTCTCAAGTTATTTTTTAGCGATGTAAACAAATTTGACAATAAAAGACCTCCCTGATCCCTAATTTGTTTTAAATTCACACGTAGAGGAAATGCGCCTAATATCGGATGGTTTCCAAATTTCGGATAGTAGTGTATTTAAGATACTGTCTGCAAAGGTAAACAGAAACCTACTTTTATGTGAAGCCAAAAGTCAAACTAAATCCGTCCTGTAATATGATAACGGTAGAGCTTCTCCCCTTTAAATGGCAGCACAAATCGTTTATATTGCAAATGGCAGTTTTGTGCTCAGTTGCATTATTATTAATATTATATTTATATGCTTTTATAAATAATCGTTATAAAAGTTCGTGATTCTGTCTTGGGTAAGTTATGATGTTAGTTAAGTTGATCCACTATTCATAATAAGGCAATTTGAAAACGTAAACATTCTACAAATTTCTAATCTAAAAAGCAGAAAGTTGCCTAATTTCGGATAGACCATTTTTGTGCATTTGATTCCCAATTTCGGATATCCGCAAGGTAATTATTATTCAGGATAACCAACCATTAATTATTATTTTTATAATGATACAACAAACTGAGATAAACAATTTAACAAACGAAAATTACCTAAGATACTAAGATATTCGAAATTGGGAATCTAAAATTATAGTTCCTATAGTATTTCGTAGAAAATCGCTTAATGATTAAATTACGTCTTAAATGTGAAGGAATAACAAGAAACATAAGCAATGGGATACAGATCTACTCTTGAAAAAATTTTTTCGGATATGTCCGAAATTAGGAGCCCTTTTTTAACCGTGTTTTTTGGAAAAAATAAACTGTAATAAAATTGCTTTTATAATAAATCATGGTTCGCTATAATAAGTTGTATCTGGTTATATAAAAAAAATATCAAAAAGTAATACCGAGTATTAAATATTGAATACATTGTAAATGGTATCCGAAATTAGGCGACTTTCCTCTACAGTGGAAAATATTTTATCAGAAAGCTGGTAAAAACATAACATTTTACAGTCCTTTATTAATTTTTTATTGATAAAGAAACAAAAAGTTTAATAATATTTTCCCGTAAAAATAAAATGTTAAAATCGGAAACTATGTATACATATATATATTTATGAAAAAATCTGTAATTTTATTTATTGAAACTTTATTAATACTTTTAAAATGGACGATCTCTTAAACGCTTGTTTACCAGTTTTGCAAAAAAAAATAATTATTTTCGGTTTTTGCCAATTTGCATGTGGTTTAAAAAAAATAGGTATTAGGGAGGTCTTTTATTGTCAAATTTGTTTAAATCGCTAAAAAAAAACTTGAGAAAAACAGTCTGGTTAACGGTGTCAGACAATTTTATGATATATTTTTCTTGACATGTGCAAGGTTAAACCCTCCAGACTCCCCATCACTGGAGATAAAAAAATATATGTAATTTTTTTATAAAGCGTATGTATGTAGGAGTATTACGTATATAAATTTTTGGCTGTATCTGTATTATTTACATAAAATTTTTAATGAAATATATCGGAAAAACACGAAAAAAGTGCCATATCATTTTTTTTTCTTGCTAAGGTTCCAAATTTTTAAGCTTCTTCTTCTAATGAATCATTTTGTTGTGTATATCAATAACCACAGTGCGTTTCCCCTCATCTCCCGTAAAACTCGCATTCTAATTCCAAAGTCCAGGACAAAACCTTCGTTATTCGGTTTATAATTTACTATAGCTCCGAATTTAAACTTTGTTTCATCAACACACATATTGTTTGACAAGAGACCATGCAATTAAAATCATTATTGCATATTATTTTACCAATTAGATGTCCTGGGTAACGCGATAATGTAGCTCGTTATTCGCTTGTTATTTGGAATAAATTAATGGCTTTTACTTGACGTTTGACTTGGTATTGGCGTTCGATTGTTGGAACATCGTATAGACGAAATGTGTTTGAAAATTGAGAGCTTGGAGGTTAATTACAAGCATTCACATGATACTCAATCATGCTAACAAGTAGTGTTGATCATAAACATATAAATTTTTAGCCAAAATAACATCTCTACACATAAAGAAAAAATGTTGTAACATGAAGTATTTGTGATACTTGTCTTATATAAATGTTGCAACTATGGTCTGTTTCATCAAGCAAGAGAGTAAATTAAAAATCGCACAGTGAATATTATAAAAACAGATTCGATTATTTGATGTGCGAATATACTGCGTAGTTTATTTTATATAACATAACTATATTCTATACACAAACATATACTATTCAAACCTGTTGTAAAAATATTTACTGTGCGATTTTTAATTTACTCTCTTGCTTGATGAAACAGACCATATAACAATACTTAATATAAATATATTTAACTAATTTTAAAAAATTTCGTAATTACACTGATAAAAAGTATTTATTTGGATTAAATTACTTGGTTTTAAAATTTTTATTTGAGTCGAATAAATATTTAGTTCATGTAAACAAATATTTTAATTTCAAAATGATTTATTAATGGTAAAAAAATTAATTTGACAGAAATTTATTTGTCACAACCAAATAATTTAATTGGCCATATCCAACTAAATATTTAGTTGACGCAAATAAACTGTTTTATCAGTGTAATATGCTCAGACAGGTCGATTTTTATTTTTGCAAATTTTGGTTTACACCAAATGTTATCACAATTTTCACCCTGTTAAACTAAACAATTGACTCACTGTAACTAAAACTTAAATAATAAAAAACTGGTTTACGTTTAGCTTTATATGGAGTGTTTTGGATCCTTGGAGTAAACTACACATTTTAAATTATTATATATTTCTTTGTGATATTTTATATAACTGCAGTTATTATTATTATTTTTGTGATTTTTGTATATTATTTTTTGTTTTAAAATATACGAACTCTCGTTAAAATAATAGTATATTCTTCTTCTTCTTTTTATTTTTGGCCTTTGCTTTTGTCAATTAGCCAGCTCGCTGAAATAATAGTATATTGTTTTACTAAGAGGAAAGGTGAAGCTTTTTTTTACTAGTCTGTAGAATTTACGGACGATACGAAGCGGTGCGGAAACTACAGACGAGTAAAAAAAAACACTTTTCCTCTGAGTGAAACATACTATTTTTTCTTCAGGCATCCTACATATTTTTTTAAATATTAATTTTTGAATTTAATTTATTCAGTAATAAAGTATGTTTTTTTTTATTAAAATAGGTCAATAAAACCCTTTCGAAATAAACTTAAACCTTCCTTAGCTCATTTTAAATTTTTTTTCGTAGGCTAAATCGTACACTTTTCCCGATTTCCATGATAACTTGTCTAAGGTAGCATTTGCAATTTCGGAGAGATTTGTAGGTGTATAAACCATATATTCTTCTTCAATCATTTTTAATTAATTTCACTAGTTCCTAGCCATCTTCCCACTCGGCTTGTAATATTACGGAAATGTTGTAATATGTCTGAAATATTTCAGACCTCTTTCATTTGAAATATTACAAATGAAATATGTCTGAAATATTTTGTTGTTATATTTCATTTGAAATATTATAAACGAAATATGTCTGAAATTTTTGATATATATTTCATTTGAAATATAACAACGAAATATGTCTGAAATATTTCAGACATATTTTGTTGTTAAAGTATTAGTGATTTACTTAAATATTTATGTGAAATAATATTTAAAGGAAATAATACACAAAATATATAAAAATAGGAATTTAAAAACAATATACAATATACAATACAAAAAAAAAACTTAACAAGCATTAAATATGTTTTTTTTGTTCATTGTGTGAAGACTTTATATATTTTATTTTTTTTATATTTGCAATTAGTTGAAAAAGTAATTTGTCATTAAAAGTTTTGCTTATATATCTTTTAAGTCCCATTAAAGAATTTTTAAACAATAATTATTATTTAACTTTCAATACAGGGAGTTAAAAGTTTTATTCACTTTTACTACTTTTTATTGTAAAATGATTATTTTTAATGAAGTTTTGCCAAACACGTTTACTACAAAAAAGGAGTTAAAGTGAATGAAACTTTTTACTCTCTGTCCCTGCTTAAATATATATGTTTAAAACATTACAGTAATATTTCTGAAACGTTACAGTAATATGTCTGAAACTTAACAGTAATATTACTGAAACATTCCAGTAATATGTCTGAAACTTAACAGTAATATTACTGAAGCATTCCAGTAATATGTCTGAAATATTTCAGTAATATCTCTGAAATATTACTGTAACGTTTCAGACATATTTCTAAAACATAACTGATATTTCACTGAAACAAATTTGCCGACATTTCTATATTTCAGACATATTACTGACATATTTCAGAAATATTTCAGTATTATAACTAGTACCATCGTTTTCATAATAAACGCTTACACCTAAAAATGTTACAGATTATATTGAACTTTATCAAGGTCTCTTTGACATTTATTTTTCAAATATTATTATGACATTACTTGTCAAAATAATTCACATTAGTTATGCCGCAGCTTACAAATTATCAAAAATGTATTATAACAGCAAGAATAAATGACGGGATAAGTGTACGTGAAATAGCCACTGAATTAAATGTTGCAAACAGCACTATAATGCGAGCAAAGAAAAAACTTGAGGAAACTGGACAGATTAGCAGAAAGCGGGGTTCTGTTCGAAGTAGAATGAGTAGTGCAGAAGAAGATATGCAATTAATGAATTATCTGCGGGAAAACCCTTTCCATACCGGAGTCAGAGCGAGGGTAGAAACTAACTTTCCTGGGTCATAATGCTGAAGAATTACGACAGGCCATCATTGAGGCTTGGCACGCAAAAATTACACCAAATTACACAAACCAACTGTTAGAATTACAAAGAAGATTTTTTTATTTTTGATATCTTAAAATAAGTCACTCTTGATGATGTTTTTTTTCTTTATATTTTTGAAGACACTATTTTGAAGAAAAAAACATTATCCCATGAACCGTAAGAGTTGTACAAAAAGCGCTTAGTGTTTTGTGAGTTTAAAATCAAGCAGGGTAAGTTATAAAGAGTGACTTTTTTTGAGATCAAATCAAAAATAAAAAATAAATTCCTGTTTGTAACTCTATCTGGAGACATACTGTATAAATATCATTTATAATAAAATTTGTTAACCTTTTTGCTTATAAGCATATATGCTTAAAGACAGTTATAGGACTTGCACTATATAATATAGACTGTACTTTAACCTTACTTAATTATTACGGAAAATGTCAGTGTCAATCTTAGTAAAGTACATATACCACAACTAAAAATTTAAAATGTTGGGGTACCTCAGGGTTCTGCGATGTGAGCGTTTTCTATGAAAATGATGGTACCAGGATATTTGGTATTGATTAGAAGGGGCGCGCGGAAGTTTAATATTTTATGAACATTCTGACATGGGTGACACTTACTGAGTATAATGACAAAAATTGTAATTTATTATAAATAAGTTACTCTCGAGCTGCAATTTAATCGTGAGGTACTTTATTGTTGAATGTGCGAAAAAGATAAAGGTTTGACTTAGAAATGCAATGTTTTTAAAGCACTTATCAAAATCCCATAATAATGGTACACAAAAATGTTTTATTTTAATTTAGTAAGCCAATTGTAACATTCCGTCGATGACAATTGAAAATCCTCAGGGTTTATAGAAAATTGGAAGATGTAAAGTGGTCAAGCGAGCCCGCAAAGAGAAAAAACTATTTACCAAAGGCGTTCGAGGATATAAAAACCAAAATTTTAGTACAAGACAAAAATATTTTTAGCATAGATGAAATACTTCTGGTTTAAAGATTGCGCATGTTATGTTATTCCGAATTTTCCACAACGTTCAATAGTATACCTTTTTAATGGCAAAGAAGTTGACTTTTCTAAACCAAATCTAAATACTAATAAATGCATTAAGAAATCATACATTCTTTAATTATGCTCTACTTATGTACTTTGATAGAGATAGAACGTTCATTTTCAGATTATAAATATACTTTTGGTAAAAGAAGACGAAGCTTAATAGCCGAAAACATGGAGAAAATCTTGATGATATATTTTTGTTTTCAACAATAATATTTATTAATTATGTTTAAAAATATGGGTACATTTAGTTTTAGAACACTTACATGTAAATATTTTGCAAAATATACATAATATAAGAAATATATAAGAAGTATATTTGACGTCCGCAATAAAATAAATAAATAAAATACAATGTTAGAGACCGCATCTCGATCTCTGTTGAAGTTCCTAAAATGTGAATGATACAAGGGTGAAGGGGTAAAAGGGCTCTTAAGACATTGTATATTGAGTGTATTCCCACTAACAAAATTAACCATCTTTCCTTTAATTAACAACTAAAAAATTTGAGAAGAATAGAAAAGAAGGCATGTCCAATTAGTTAATTTTCAAACGGGAGTCTCCGTAGCTCAGTTGGTAGAGTACCAGGCCGGAAACCTTGGGGACTCTGGTTCGAATCCAGACTGAGACCTGACTTTTTTTCTAATTTTCTCTTCTGTCCGATATGCCACTAATATTTTCTTTCATACATAATATAGTTCTTTCTTGTTTTACCTTTAATATTTATATAGTTATAAATCTTTTGTAATACTAAATGTATAGATAATTCCCCGCGTCATAATATTGATACACCTGTTTGGAATAATATGGTTTGGACTTTTCGTTAAAAACCTTTTTTATAAGTAACATTTGCGCGACCCTCGTAATCAATACCAAATATCCGGGGTATGATTATAACCGAAATATATTATATTTCAATATATTTCTGACATATTTTAGAAATATTTCGTTGATATTCACTTTTTATTTATTTTGTACTTTTGGTATACAAAATATAATATATCAGAGTTCTTGAGATTTTCCTTAATCTAGGACCAGCAAGGGTGGCTAAAGATTTGATCTGATATTTCGGAAAAGATATTATTTCCTATTTCAATTAGGATTATCTGTCAGATTTCTTCAATTCTTTAGTATTGAATAGAATCCAATTATATATCCAAGATTTCCTATTCTATATACCGGCTGCTAACGGAAAGTGGAAGTGCATTATTTCTTTATTTTAAAACATTTTGATCTGATCTTTTTGGTTAAATGGTACACAAATTAAGATTTTTGTAGAAAAAGTATATTTTTTGCTCGAAATGTACCCTAACTTCTGATTTTCAAATGGAAACATCCAACTAAGATTAGGGACACTAGATCAAGGTTTTAAGTTAACAAGGCAAACTTAAGACCTAGATCTAGTCTAGTCCTAAGTAGGACATAGATCTAGTCTAGTCCTAAGAAGGATAGGTATTCAAATCAAGCAAAACAATTTGGGAAAAGTTTTAAGTTAAGCTAATTTATAACCAATTATTTTAATTTAATTTATTTATATTAAAAGATAATCATATAGGTACCGGGTGTTTTTTTTAACCTGAAACTTTCAAATATCCAGAATACTATGCATTTTAGAAAAAAAAATATATCGGACAAAATTTGTTTATTTTAATGGTGGAAACAAAATGGCGTATTTATTTTTTACAGATATTTATTACGTTTTCAAGGTCATTTCAAGGTCAACTGTTTTTTTAAGTACAAACATATATTTTTTTACTATTATTCAATTCCCCTCAAAAAAATAAAAATCTTTTGTAAAAAACTTATTTTGGTCGGACTTTTAGTGGCAGAGATAACACAGCCACACAAAATTAAAAAAGTTGCATCTCCGACGAACTTGACTAGTCAATCCCTCTGTATTTTGAGCCGCTGAATCCGAATCTGAGGTCGGAATTTGAAAGTTAGCTCCCATTTTCAACATAACCTCAAAAACATACTTTTCGCAATTTAAATCATATGTTTTTGAGGTTATGGTAAAAATGAGAGTTAACTTTTAAATTTCGACCTCAGATTCGGATTCAGCGGCTCAATATACATAGGAATTGACTAGTCAAGTCTGTCGGAGATGCAACTTTTTTAATTTTGTGTGGCTGTGTTATCTCTCCAACTGAAAGTCCGACCAAAAAAAGTTTTTTACAAAGATTTTTATTTTTTTGAGAGGAATTAAATAACAGTAAAAAAATTATATGTTTGTACTTAAAAAAACAAAGTTGACCTTGTAAAAAATAAATACGCCATTTTGTTTCCAACATTAAAATAAACAATTTTTTTCCGACATTTTTTTTCTAAAATGCATAGTATTCGAGATGTTTGTTTCAGGTTAAAAAAACCGGTATAATTACACTTTTTTCCCTTGGGAAAATGAAAGAGTAAAATTAAGTTTTAGTCTTGGTAGTGCAAAAAAAAAAATAAGTTAAGCCCATTGCATGCGATATTATCAATAAATAAAAATTTATATTTAATTGATTTTTATCTTGTTATATTTCAATTCCCAAGCCCTCTAAATGCTTAAATTTAATTGTATACACAAACATCGACAAGAAATAAATTGATTGATTCATTTAAAAGTATTTATCAGCCTTTCAAATATAGCTTCGACATGCGTATCAGGGATGTATTATATTTCTTAATTAAAATTAATTGCCTTTAATTTTCTAAAGAGGTCAGATACTTGATATTTTATTGATGGGTAAGTTAAATTATTCTCCCAACTTCTATTGAAAAATTTGATGAAATAATTTTAATTGCAATTATCCTAAATTGGGATCTTTATTAATGGACAATACCAAAGAACTTTTACCTCAAGAAGTAATTTCAGACCAATGTTTATGAAGGTGTCATCTTTTTGTTTGTACGATACAGCTTTGTGGTGTAAAATGTAGATGTCGCTAGTCGACTTTCAGGCTACTTAGTAGCGATGTTGCCTAGTTTCCACCTTATCATGAATTCAAATCATTATACTTAAATTAAAAATGTAAAAAACTTTATTGTGCATACTATAATTATGTTTAATAATATAGTATATTTAAATATATTAAAATTAAACTACTAGTTCATATAAAACTCACACTAATACTAATGTTTCTTAAAATTTACAATAAAATATCCAAAGTATATGTTTCCAATCGGCAACACTGTACCCCTGTCAGTCATTTTACGACATTAGACTGAGTTTACACATTCTTTCTCTCTCTTTACGCGTACTAAGTGTAAACAATAGTCACTCCCCACCAGCCCCTCACCGTAGTTGGTTCACGCTTCAAACAAAGCATACGGTAGATTTCATCAGGTTCCTTCTTGAGGTAAAAGTTCTTTGGACAATACTCATCACACATAACTTCTTTATCTTCTTCTCTTCTCAGTGAGATAATTAGCCAGATCCCTCTTAGTTACTCAGTTCACCAAGAGTGGTTCTTGTCTGGCTTGGTACCATGCCCGCTCCCGTTTTGATTATAGAAATTTTCCACTCTTCTGTAAGACCTTTGTTTTTTCTAATTTGTAATTATATTTGCGCATGCGCTAGTATATATAAAATTTATCAGCATTATAAATGATTAAAAAACATAAAATTCCCTTCCTACTCCAATATAATCACCTGTTCGTCATTTTACTGCACATCATCCATACAATCACTATAAAATATATAAAATCGAATCCAGGGCATATCTAAGATAGCAAATAAATAAATAACTATACTAAAACACTTGATGCTAAAAATTAAACGCGATTAACGGATTACCTAGTTCTTGCCAAAAGTACATATTGCTCGTTTCAGGGGTAAAAAGCAACTGCACACATAACTTAAATCCCTATAACGAAATTAACCTATTTGCGCAGATTTTGGCGCATGATATTAAGGGGATAGAGAATCGCACAAATCGCATGTTTTTACCCTGGAAGTGTGTTGTTCTCTCTTTCTAACTGTAAGAACGAATAATACGTTTACAAAAATTGTTAACCAGCGGCAACGCTCTCTAGACGAGTGTTCTGTTTACTTTTTGAGGTGACGTTTTTGGAATAAATTTTCGAGTTTTTACTTTTTTCTATAAAATTTCATTATTTGTGCTTCGTTTTTAAACATTTTGGCATTTTTGTAATAATGTCGCATCCAGAGACTCGCATAACAAGCATTCTTATGTATTATGCTTCTTATGCGAGCCTGTGGATGTGCCTTCAAGTAGAGATCTTCCAATTGTGTGTAGCAGGTAGCCTATTGCTCAATACATATGCTATCAAAGGTGAATTAATTAATTAATTAGTGCTGATGCGTAGACAAACAAAACCGAAACGCTAGTTTATTCAGCGTTTAACTTTGTGGATTCTGCAAATACAGCATAAATAAATCTTCATTATTTTATCTTAATGAACCTGTAAGTTTATAACTATTGTTTACATAATTGAGTGTTTATTTTATCGTTTTTCTTGATATATTTTATAGCTGGAAATATTGTGAGAATTGGGCAGTTTACATATCATAAGAATGAGGTTATTTTACATAGTTTTTTATTCGATTGTATTATCTTAATTACAGACCTATATTTTATGCAATTTCGCCAAAATATTTGAAAGTATTATGTATCAAAAAATTTATTCTCAGATTAAAAATGTTATCACTCCGTTTCAACATGGATTTGTTGAAAGACGTTCAACAACCTCTAATCCAACTTTACTTTCGCAGTTTTTAGCTACAAAGTTAGATAACAGAGGTCAAGTAGATGTTATTCACACTGACGTCATGAAAGCTTTCGATCACATTGATCACTACATACTTTTAAATAAGTTATCTGATTTTGGTTTTAACGAAAATTTGTTGCAATTATTTAAAAGTTATATTTTAGGTAGAATTTAATTTGTAGAGTACAATAATCATAAATCTGCTACATTTAGAGCCACGTCAGGTGTACCTCAAGAGTCCAATATGGGTCCAATATTGCTTTTAATCTTTATTAATGATTTACCTAATTTTATTAAATGCTTTAAAATTCTATTTGCAGACAATTTAAAAATATTTTGTTCTATTCTATCTATGACTGCTTTGCAATACAACCTTGAACAAGTTTATGCTTGGTTTGAAAAAAATAAGATAAACTTAAATATATCAAAATGTAAAGTCATAAGCTTTACTAGAAAACTTAATAAAATTGGTTTTCATTATAACATTAACGGATTTGTGTTGGAGCGAGTTTACACAATTAAGGATTTAGGTGTAATTTTTGATACGTCTCTGTCTTTTTCTGATCATATTTCTTCAATAATTAAGTCAGCTACCAAAATATCGGGTTTCATTATAAGAACTTGTAAAAACTTTAATAACAATGATTGTCCGTTTTATAATAATCAAATAGAAAGTATTCCGTCCAAGGAATGTTTATCAAATATCTTACTTTTAAAATTGATGGTGTATATTCCCCAAGAAGGGCAGATCTATCGGCATTGATGGCAAGATTTGGTTTTCAATGTTTGAGTACTAGAAGAAAAATTTGTACTGTCACTTTCTTATATAAGTTTAGTTTAGTTTAGTTCAGTGCGGGGTTCACTGCCCTCAACAGCTGGTCCCTAGGGACCTTTGTGTTAACCGCACAGATCTCCTCACCACATCCCTGTTTCTTTTATAAAGTCCAGGTACGGTTTCAGGGGAGTGTTCATGATCTCATTTGGTTCCAGCGAGTCGTTCTCAAAGTACCTCCATCTTAGGCCTATTAGAGATGGACATTCACATATGAGGTGGTAGGGCTCTTCGTCCCCTTCCCCACATCTCCTGCACACGGGGCTAGTAGTCTGTCCCATTTGGTATCGGTGCTTGTTCAGTAAGCAGTGCCCAGTTATTATACCCGTTATTGCTCTCAGTTGACTCCTGGACATGCCTAGAAGTAAGCTGGTTCTTTTCTTGGTTGGCCCCCCTAGAAAGAGTTTAGAGTGCATCATTTTAGGTGCATCTATCCAATGTTGCTGGTGTTCATTCCTCAACATTTTCCTGACCTCGTGTCTGGCAGTGGAATAAGCACGGTTCTGGTCCTGTGAGTACGGCTTCACTCCCCTTTCTTGCCAGGTCGTCTGCTTGCTCATTACCATCTATTCCTTGATGTTCTGGTACCCATATCAAATTTACTTTGTTATGTTCAGCCAGTTTACATAGCTCGCTGTGGCATTCATATACCAGTTCCGAGCTAAAGAAATGATATTTACTGTCCTATCCATGTAGGACTTTTTTTTATATAAGTTACTACGTAACAAAATTGACTGCAATCCTCTACCAGAGCAAATTAATTTTCTAGTACCTAAGACAGTATTATTATTATTATTTTTTTTTTTTAATAAATAAATTTGTATTTTTGACAACAAATATGAGGTTAAAGTTCAAATGTCATCAATTTTAATATCAATCAACCAATCAACGTCGACTATTTTACTTTTTGCACTAGTTTAAATAATGAAACTTTTTGTACATATTTATTACACAAAAAGAGGCGCTTTTAAATACAGTCGATTAAAAATATACAGTGCGGTCCAAAAGTCACCCCCCCCTTTTAACTTTTGAACGAGTGGAGATATCGACCCCCCTTTCCATTTGAAAAAATGTGCCCCTATGCCCCCCTGCCCACATTTTAAGAGCTGAAAGTATTAAGTATATGCTAAAAGATAGTTTAAGTTGTCTTATTTAAGAGTCCTAAATTTGAAGTCGATATCTCAACTGGTTCAAAAGTTAAGAGGGGGGGTGACTTTTGGACCGCTCTGTATATTGTATGATCTAAACACAAAAATTAAGCCTAAAAAATTTAATTTATTTAATATCGATGAAAATTTTACTGTGAATAAATTTTTCTTATAAGCCGTTTCATTATGTTTGGTTGATGACAAAATTTTAATGACAAAAAGAAAGAATGTCTTTATGCGCTTCCTGAATAAGCCTGACATATTTTATTGGGCCAAATTCCCACAAGATCTTTCGCACAAATATTTTTAACAAAGGCTTTAGTAGATTGAATTCCGTTGTAACAAAAGTGTAAAATATATTCATCTAAAATTCGTTAACCTATTATATCTACCCAATTGGGTTTTCCTGTAGCACTAGAAAAATTATAATTAATAAAATGGGAAACGAAAGTTTTTTTTTTGAGATATTTAAAAAATAATAATTCGTTACCATTTTGGACATCCTAAACCAATTATTTAAACTTGACATTTTTTTTAATTTCTTTTTGCATGACTACTTACATATTGTGGAGAGAAAATTCTATCAACATTTTTTTTTTGGTTTTATTTATTTATTTTTTTTTTTTTGGGTGGGTTAGGGGTATAATAGATTTCCCCCTTTCTAAATCTACGCATAGATCTTGTATTTAAAATTAAGCAAGAGATTAAAATTTTTATAATATGGTATTATATATTTTAAAAATTATATTTTTTCATCTGCTTGCAGGTATAAAAAATTAAATAAAACAAGATATTGCGAGAGATTGCAAAAAAACTATAGGCAGTTATATAATAAACGTATAAGGCTACATATTTAAAATTTAAATTTTAGGCATTTTTAAGTATTTTACGAAAAAACAGACAATGTGCAGTTTTGAGAAAACAATCAAAAACTAGAAAACTAAAATAGAAAGTTAAAGTTTTTTTTTATGTAACATTATAAAGGTGGGTCTTACTAGGGACCCTAAATAAAGTGACATTTAACTTCACACAAAGGGTTGAGACACCAATTTAGTAATTTCTGCAGGGTTATGTTTTTTTTTGCGAATTGGCACTATTGGTATAGTAGAAGTGACATTACTTGTCAAAATATCCATAGACGTGTTTTTTGAAAAAATGTCACGACAATGTTTAGTGGTAAACTGTCGTAATTCTATCCATGCAGGATATATATTATTTTCATTCCCCAAATGCAATTCATTATTAAATGAATGGAAAAGAAGCATGTATCTTCCGAATTGGAAAATTTTCGATAAATCAAAAATTTGCGAAGTAAAAATATGAAAAAATGAACTTTAAAAATTTTAAATTTGTAACTTTTGTAGGCACACTTTTCAGAGGAAGATTTTATTTTAAAATTAAAAGAAACCGCAATTCCAAAAATTCAAAAAAATTGTAGTTTTAATAGAAAATTAAATGTTCTAGATGGTAATCAAATTCATTCTAAATTATCGAATTATGAAAAAATTATTTTTGAAAAGGAACAAATTATTTTGGAGAAAGATAAAAATATTTTGGAAATTGAGAAAATACTTGTAGAAAATGAAGAAAAATTTAAAGCACTTAATATATACATAAAAACCTTGGAAGAAGAAAATTTTAGTTTGAAAAATAATCAAAATTTGCGCAAAAATCAATATAATAATTTAATTTTATCATTGGGAGGTACATTCAACAAAAACCAGTTATCATTAAAGGAATACCTATAAAATTATTTTTTTTTAATATTTTTAGTTTGCTAAAGTAAAACTACTAGTTGATCATATTCTTCGGTACATGCCTGAATTTTTTACATTCCTCTTATTTATTTATATTATTCTTTTCTTCAAAATTAATTCAGGTCCAAATAAAAGTAATTTCAACTATTTAGGGAAAATTCCGAGATTATTCGAACACTGACGGTCGTCAGTATATTCCATAAGTAAATCTTGATTTAAATTGTACAGGTATTTTCGTAGGCACTTTAAAAAAGTACAATAATAAAACTATAAACCATAATTTCCTAAATAAATAAATTTGATGACCAAATATTCAGTTTGACACTGACACTTAAATATGACAATATTATTATATTAATTAATATCGACGCCTCTGTTCGGGTTGACATTTAACTATAACCTCAGATTTTGTATCTGACAGAATTATATTAAATTTAGACATAATTATTACTAGATTTAGATTTGGCACCAAAACACTTTGGATAAAACCATTGTCTTTCATTGTTTAACAATACTAGTGCTTGGTTGCCATTTTAACCTCAAAATCAAAGCGTGTCTCAACCCTTTGTGTGAAGTTTAATGTCATTATATATAGGGTCCCTAGGTCTTACTGGCCTTTGTCACAACAGTAAAATTTAATTCAAGATCAGACTCAGAAAACACTTTTAATATTCAGCAATATTTAAACGTCTCCAGAAAAAGTAGCTATAAAATGGCTTCAGTTAAATTTAAAAAAAAGAAACAAGGCTTTTGTAGAAAATGTTAAGGTATTAGAAAACCGAATTTGTTTAATTATTCTAGTATTTTTGGTTTTTACCCGAAGTCCGACCTAATACATAGGCTCGTTCCATAGTGTGGCGCTGTGTATAATATATATATATTATTAATTAATTATATTATTATTATAATAATACTGATAAAAGTATTAATTATAAAATATTATATATTTTTTAACAGCCTACATTTTGATAAATAAGTATATTTTAATTATTTGTTTTGATCAATTTATTTTAATGAAGCTACCCACGTGAAATAAAAAAAAAATTTTTACTGTATAATACTGATAACAATATTAATTAAAAAATATTAGCCTACATTTTGATAAATAAGTATATTTTAATGATTTTTTTGTTCAATTTATTTTAATGTCTACGTCAAATAAAAAAAAATAATTTTACTGTATAAATATAAATTTGGTTTTGCACGAAAATTATTTGTTTTAAAAGTTGCAACTAAAATGTTCCGAAAGCTGGTCTTTTTCTTTGGCATTTTTTTAATTGCTGGTAAGAAAATACACATTTTGGACAGACATTTAACAACATTTTGGAACTTTTATAACACCCCTGGTTAAAAGAAACATACGAAGATGGGCATTGTCGTGGTTTTAAATCCTTTTGGTTTTTGGCGACCTCAGGGGTTCCTCAAGGATCTATATTAGGTCCTTTGCTATTTCTTATTTTTATTAACACCATTTTTAATTTAATTTATGTCCCTGCTTTAGCTTTTGCAGATGATGCAAAGTTATATTATAAAATAAAAGACTTGGTAGATTGTCAGAGGCTTCAAAATGCACTAAATAAATTAATTAAGTGGTGTCGTGAAAATAAGTTACCTCTGAACGCTGCCAAATGTAATGTAGTCTCTTTTACAAAGAAAAAATCTACTTTAGTGTTTAACTATAAAATTGATGACATTGTTGTTGCTAGAGTGTCGGAAATTAGAGATCTAGGAGTTATGTTTGATAGTAAATTGGATTTCAGTTTACATATTGAGAAAACAGTTACATCAGCTTTTCGTAGTCTTGGTTTTGTTGTTAGAAATAGTTACGGTTTTAAGGATCGATCGGTTTTGTTTGCATTATTTAATTCCTTTGTTTTGTCTAAACTTGAATATGCAAGCCTGATTTGGAATCCAAAATACAAATACGAAATTGATGCTATCGATAAAATTTTAAGAAGGTTTTTAAAATTTGTTAGCTTTAAAATAGATGGGGTAATTCTCAATTTTACCCCTATTTTTTTTAGATTTATTTCCAACAGCTAAAGCTAGGAATGACGAATCAAAGTAAGTAGAAAATCGATTTTTATTTGAAATCGCCCTAATTAAAGTTCATTTTATTAAGGTATAGTTTATTTCTAACTTCCCGCTTGTAAACATTCCTAAAGTTGCTATGGTAACGCGAAATTCGCATGCGTCGTAAGCCGGTTTCCAAGGCCCGTTTCACACACATAGGTAGAGAAGATATAGTGGGTATTAGATAAAGACAAAAACACATTAGATGTGTAAAATTTAGTCCGCCATTTTTACCTTTTAAACGTCAAAATTTGTAAACAAAAACAAAACCTCAAAAAGGTTTTTCATATTTTTACAAAAGAAGTAATTTTTAAGTTAAAAATTTTAATACTATAAACAAAATAAAACTATAAAGTCAGGCAAATACCACAAAGAACGCCACAAAAAAATATCACCAATTATTCGATTTCATAACAAAATGACAGAGTGCAGCGTTGTCGTACCTCCTACACGTGCAAATTTACGTTTGGTTGCATTTAAACGGTTTGAATGTAAATTAATGCCGTCTTTGAGTGTTCTTGTTAAAATTTGTAGCAAAATATTGGAAATTTATTGGTTTTTATAATTAAAAATTATACGGTTGAAATGGTTTTGGCAACGTAGAACCGCCATTTTTACCGTTTAGATGTCAATTTTCTATCTATTGTTATTACGCAGCGCAGAACCCTGCGCAAACGTTTATTTCCTCTATATATTCTCTACATATGTGGTTTCACACAAGCCTAAAAGCGTTGACATTTGACATCACAGAATAGCCATTAACCAGTTAAAAAGTGATTTTGTGACAAAATTTTGTTTCTACAGAGATAGTTTCTATACAAAAGTGTTTTTTTTATTAAACGTTTTAGAAGTTCTCCTTTTTTGATATCAAAACATTATGGACAGAGAAGGTAAGTACCTATTTCTAATTAACTATTTTCATGCTTTTGAATATAAAAAACTACTTACTTTTTATTATAAAAACCTACGAATTAACACAATTTCATAGAAAAGTTACGTGAAATCAGAAGGTGGGTGTTCTGTGACGAGAAGTATTTATGGGTTATGTTGACATTTTAAACAAGGCAAATGTTTCAGTGTAAATCGGACTTCTTGACTTATTTAGCGGGAAGTTAAAAAAAACTATACCTTAATAAAATGAACTTTAGTATATTACATAACTAGTGTGGAAAGTGACATACATGCGAGTGGGAAGATTTACGAACGAGCCTTCGGCGAGTGAGGAAACCTCACGATTGTACGAAATACAATTTCCAACGAGTTATGTACACTAATTTTCCTAAGATCCCGAAAAATATGAAGTTTCTTATTTAAAATGTTCATATTTTTAACTTTGGTGAGGTATTGACTAATATTTTTTCGGTATAGAAGATATAGCAGATAAGTAATATTTTAAACGCAATACCTTACCGAGCATCTAGAAATAAGTGGGCCTACATTTTAATTTTATTTTCTGTTTTAAAATTTTGATTGATCATTCAGTCGAAATGGCATCTTTACATCTATACTCCACATTTCTCTACTCCACAAAATCTCTACTCCATAACATCTCTACTCCATAACATATATATTCCTCACCAACTCTACTCTGCACTACGTACTTGTTCGATGTCTAAAGATAATTTATCCTTAGCGGAACAAAGTCGTTGCGTTTATAAGTATATAAGTGCAAACGCAAATTTTAACGTTTTTGTTTCGCTAAGGAAAAATAATCTTTAAATATTGAGCAAGTACGTAGTGCAGAGTAGTGTTGCCGCCTAAGGCCTATCGTCTCGCTATCGTCTCGTTATCGTTGAACAGAACGATAGCGAGAGGTGGAAAAATATCGTATCGTTGTAACGATAACGGGAGGCCTCTCGCCCGTAACGAGACCGAAGCGAGAGCGATAACTATCGTACAGTTAAAGACAGTCGAATGTTGAAGCCACCTAAAATCAGATAAAAATATTTGACACAAACGTCATTATTTAAATTTGAAATTTAATGATTTTTAAAATGCAAATATGTTCTTTAATAGGCATTATAGAGCATACATTAGCCCATTATAAAAGGCTTTTATCTTTTAAAATCGTATCGCAGGCAGAAACTGTTTCAACATTATCCTATCTATAGCACATATAAAAATATGAATTCCTGGCAGTTTGCACTAAGTATCTAAGGCTTATAGTAAGTACGGTAGTATCTGACTAATACAAGGGGTAATTTAAAAGAAGGGAAAAAGGCCAGAGCTGCTGTTAGTAGTATTTGAGTGCCAAAAATCAATGTTAATAGTCTTTATATATTTTGCTTTCCCATTTTTACTTTCTCATAAAGAAAGTATTGTGATCATCTTATTTTTTCCTGAAACGCCAAGAGATAAACATGGAAAGCAAGGTTAGTGCAGAGTGGAGTGGAGATGTTATGTAGTAGAGATGTTATGGAGTAGAGATTTTGTGGAGTAGAGAAATAGACCAGGCGGTATCTGTTTTAGGTTGGGTGAAGGTATATCCAGAGGCTTGCATAACCATAATACATAAATTAAATAAGACATAAGGATTTTAAAAGCACACAAGTCAATGGCGCAAACTTCGTAGTAACATGAAATGACATATTACATAAGAAAAATAAAAGTTTCTATGTACGTCCTATGCGTAGTGGGCTATGCACATTTCTTCACATTTCTCTTCTTCTTCTATTTTTTCTTGGTGTTGTTTTCAAAATAATTTTTGATTTAACAGCGTTTAGTGTTATAATCTAACTTTCACATATCGTCTTGTAAATTTCAGGACGTCGTATCTCAATTTTTTTCGATTTTGATGTTTTGGACTTAAACGCTTTATATTATTAATTTACATCTAAAAAATAAGTTTCACATGCTATTTATTTTAAATAACAAAAATACAAGCAAAATAGTAACGTCGTATCTTAGATGATTATAAATTAATAAATTTTTAAACCTCGTATCTCTTAAATTAAGTTAACTGACTATTTTGGAAAGTACTTTTTGCATTTGGCGACGCTTTTTTGACATCTTATGCGCATGTTATAAAACTTTTTGAAGCTTAAATGTTTCAATAGTTAATAATATTATTATAATAATTAATTATATTTTGTTAAAATATTAATATAATATGTTTCAAAGGTCGTATCTTAAAAAATTTTATTAATTTTGAGCATCAAAATGTCGTATCTATAAACATTAGGTTTTTATTTGTATTTATTTATTTTATACACAATAAAATGATTTAAGGTAAGTTAATCATTAAAAATGTATTAAGTTTATATTAAAAAAGTACATTTTCAACCTATGAATAATGCGAGAAATAGTTATTTCTTATTCCTGTAAACTTGTCTTTTTTGAGATACGACGTTCTGAAATTTACAAGACGATATGTGATTTAAATCTAGTATTAAACATTAGTAGTTTTCGTAACGAGTAAGCGACTTTAGTCCTTAGTGCACGAGAATGAAGCTTTTTTGACGACGCAAAGCGTAGTCAAAAAATCATTCGAGTGCACTAAGGACTTGTCGCAAACGAGTTGCGAACAACATTTTTCGTTCGATCTACAGTCTAGACTCTTTAAAAATGTATATTTTAACGAATTACCTGTGCTTAATTTTGACACTTCAAAATTTTATAAATGTCAAATGACTTTTGTCAAAATGAAAGCTATGTGTACTCGTTTGGATAAATGAGTGGGTATAGTTGTCAATTCATTCAAATATGCACTATGTACTCGTGCGATAGAAATACATCCTAACGAGGATATATCGTCGGCTTACAAGTAAAAGGCACTAAGTCACTTTTTTGCAAAAATGGGATTTTAATAGCACTGTAGTGCTCAAAAATTTTTGATGATCTATGTATAGGTAAACCGAACTAACTTCTAGGTGGACTGCCAAGAGAGTTACCCACTATACAAAACGCACCAGTTAAGTAAATTTTTATCCTGTATTGCATTTGGTATCTTCTTTCTTTCCGAGTCTGCGCGCCCTTTCCTCCCCCATCTATTTTTTCTTCAATCTTAACCATTATTCTTTTTTCTATGATCTTAAAAGCCACTTTACACGGAGCAATTTTTGCGCAAGTTTGATGCTATGCAAGTTTGTTGCAAGAATGATTCAGTCACTGCGCATGCCTTCAGGGAAGTTTGAGGCCATTTTCGTGCCTTCAAATTATTTAGAACATGTTCTATTTTTCGGCGATTTTCACGCAAGTTTTGTGGTTATTTTCGTGGTACCGACCTGGAAAAAAGTTACCAAATCGATTTCATTTTACTAATATAGTAGCAACTGCACATGTTAATAATAATAATTATTATTAATAATAGGTCGGTCTGTCTAACTAAAAAACTTCCTTAAAAAAGCAAATGCTAGGTTATGATTTTGTCAACAAACGCAGAGACACGTCAAAATTGTCTGGTTGGCAGCACTGGTTACCTTGCAGTATATAGCACCAAACTTGCGTACAACTTGCTCCGTGAAAATGCAAATCAACGTCCAATTGTCCTCATGCTATATCTGGCAGCAAACTTGCATAGCATCAAACTTGCGTACAAATTGCTCCATGTAAAGTGGTCTTAACACAACTCTCCGAAATAACCTTGCCACAATTAAAGGTCTCTATAGAGGTCACTAGCCACAATCACTTCCGTACATCCTGCTTCCAATATACTAATAGTTTGAGATTTCTTAACGTTTCTTAACGCATTTCTTATTACTTTATAATTATTATAAGTAATTTTGACAAATATTGTCAACATGACAACGGCTTTGTTTGTATTGTAGTTATTGAATTTACGCAACTAAATTTTCAATCTTGTTTTTTTTTCGGATCCAACTGTACACTAGGTCGTACGAAAAATATTTAGTCAATAATGACTAGTACCCGGATATTTGGTATAGATTACGAGGGGAGCGCGGAATTTTATTTTTTTATGAACATTCTGACATGAGTGACACTTACTGAGTATAATGACACAAATTTGTAATTTATTATAAATAAGTTTTTTTCCGAGCTGCAGGTTAATCTTGAGGTACTATATTGTTGAACGTGCGAAAAAGATATAGGTTTGTCTTAGAAATGCAATGTTTCAAATCACTTATCATCAAAATAATGGTTTACAAAAATGTTTTATTTTAATTTAGTAAGCCAGTTGTAACATTCCGTCGATGAAAATTGAAAATCCTCAGGGTTTATAGAAAATTGAAAGATTAATTAAAGTTCAGCCCACAAAGAGAAAAAACTATTTACCAAAGGCGTTTGAGGATATAAAATCCAAAATTTTAGTACAAGAAAAAAAATAGTTTTAGCATAAGGTCTGTTTGTTGGTCATGTCTAAAAATTCGGGAACAAATACAGTACTTATTTGGTTGGACTTTCAGTGCAAGAAAGTGCAACACCAATGAACAGACCTATAGATGAAATCAAAAATGTTTCTGGCGTATGTTATGTTATTCTGAATTTTCCACAATTTTCAATAGTAGACCTTTTTAATGGCAAAGAAGTTGACTTTTCTAAACCAAATCTAAATACTAATAAATGCATTAAGAAATCATACATTCTTTAATTATGCTCTGCTTATGTACTTCGGTAGATATAAAACATTCATTTTCAGATTATAAATATACTTTTGGTAAAAGAAGACGAAGCTTAATAGCCGAAAATATCTTGATATATTTTGATTTTCAACAATAATATTAATAATTATGTTTAAAAATATGGGTACATGGCTTATGTCCGTTATTTGAAAAGGTATTAAAATTTGCAAAAAATATCATTAAATTAAAGCCAAAGAAGATTTTACTGACTTATTCAAAACCGCCCCTTGCTTACCCACTCTCTTGAAACTACCCCCAAGTTTTGTTTTTCAAATAGCACCCTCTAATTCTTATTAAATACTATGAAAGTACACTTTATTCTGAATTCAACCATTTATTATACATCGTATCTTAGATTTTAAGGAGCTCTAAATAACAATTATTATTTATTAATAGAAAGGTGGTATTTGAAACAAAGTTGCGGGTAGTTCCAGGAGAGTGGAGAGAGTTATTATGAGTTGGTTTTGTATATATTAATCAATTTTGCTTAGGTACCATAGTGGTTCCTCTATGCCAAGTTTGGTCAAAATCCGAAACATCGAGGGCAAACCGAGTATGTTAGCGTGAAATAGAGATATTTTCTAAAAAACACAATTTTTTCAAAAACGGCTCTAACAATTTTGAAAATTTTGGTCTTATTTTTTTAATTAGAGCTCATATAACGAATTCCAAATAGAAAAAAATATGGAAGTTGTCATGTCATTTAAAAGTTCTTCTAGAACAGCGTGGCTGTCTTCATGTCTCCGAAATCTTGGGAATTTCCATAATGCTTTGTTCTGCATAAACCAAATTTAAATGATTTTCTTCGTCTTTTTTACAAATAATTTAGACAAAAAAAATAAAAATAAAAATAAAAACAGATACCGCCTGCTCTAAAATTCGGAGTAGATATGTTAATATGCCGTCGAAATGGCTCAAATAAATAATAGTATATTAAAGTACTAGTTTCATAACATACGTTTTTAGCGCACGAGTACAAGTACTAGTGCTCTAAAAACGTGTTATGAAACGAGTGCTTTATACAATTTTTTCTATTTTGCTCTAAAATTTAAAAAACTTACATTTAAATTGATGACTGATTTAGGTATTTTTGTTTTGGGTTGGCATTGCAGTTTACACTATGTTTAAAATTCTAAGAACAAATGATATTTTGATATATTTTACAGTCATCTCTTCTTTTTTCACTGCAATTAACCAGTCCACAATTTTAACACGGTAAAAAATAACCCAAACACAAAATTTTGTAAAAAATTAAACTCTAAATCGACATTGACATTTACACGCAAAACGTCAAGAGATAGGCTTCTGTATGTTGCCAACCCAACAGAAAAAAAAGTAGAGACCTCTTATGGGCCTATAAGAACACGCAAAATGCGTGTGATTATGAGCTTATAAGTCGCAAAATAGAAAATCATACAAAAGAACCTCCTTTTGCTTTTTTTTAGTGATTATATTGACTTGGTAATGGAGATTAACAGGCAATTTATCACAGGCGAAATGGATGAGCAAGCGATAAGAAATCAAAATCAAGTATGCGGCGACGCACATTTTGGTAGAGGTGACAAATCAACCGGGAAAGCCTTAGATTACTTGCTTAGACCGGGTAAAGGCTACTCTAAAGAACAAGTGCTTAAGTGGAATAGAAGCATAGCCCATAATTCGTTTAACAATTGGTGGTCGTACGATAGTGAAGCAGTCAAAAATTACAATTACTGCATGAGTAACGTACTCTTCAATTAATTCACTATATTTCCGGAAATTTAAATTAGTGGGTAAAATGTAAATAAATAAACGACATAACCTTACTTTTTAATGTTTTCTTATGTTATATTAAAAAAAATCAAACTTACCTGAAAAATATGATACTGCTGTCTGCAGGTAGCAGTCATTTTATGTTTCTACAACTTTTTATAAAACACGTCGTTGCAAAGACTTTACTAGTTCTTTGAAAAAGCACTATAAAATATACAAAAAACACAGAAAGACTTTAAAAGTTCAAAAACGCTATTATATAGTCTATAATAAAATAAAATGTTCACCCTTCTAGCACAAAACACCAAACGTGTTGAAAAAATAACAGAAAAACCTCGAAAACAAACTCAAAACATACATAAATTAGGTTATGTTAACCTGTTGCACGAATATGTTAGAGGTGTGTGCGAAGAATTATATTTTTATATTTAAATTACTGGTAAAAATAAATAAATATCTGTGTAGTATAACATATTGATTTAGTTTTTACATATATAACAAACTGTTGCAACAAAACAACGACAAAAAGAAACTTTTACTGACTACTGAAGTGAAATGAAAAGACACATCTCTAAAAAAGAAAATATTCCTATCTAACGCAACACAGTGTTACCAACATAAAATATATATTTTTTTACTTTATGTTGGACAATTGGAATCAAAATGGAGGACGCATTTAGTCGGGACGCAGAAGTATGCGCAGACGGTCAAAAATCAATCTATTTGTTTATTTTGTCTATGCCCCTCACACTGTACTGAAAATAAGTTTTACCCAAAAATGCTGGCACTCGGAGATTTGTTTTATATTTTATTTCTTTGGTGCTTGCTTATAATCAGTACTCGGCGAATTTCCAGTACTCGCATAGGTGTCCCCGCGTTGACGCGAGGTTTTAGGGAGCGTTCAAGTATTACGTAACGCGCTAGGGGGGGGTGGCGGGGTCTCGAAAACGTTACGCCGCGTTACAGATGGGTGGTGGGTGTCAGTAAAAATGTTACGTAACACTTAAAAAAATATAAACTTATAAAATGTTTATTGGATCACGTTTTTAACAATGATCTAGGCTTAAAGAGACGGATACCTTGCAAATTTTATTGCACACGGCGTGGTTAACAGTTCACTAAATCCTCTAAACAAAAACAATTAGAGATGGAAAACCATAGCCAATAACCGGTTTTCGGTTAACCGGTTGAGGAAATTACATCAGACCGGTTAAAAACCGGTTTAAACCATAAATCAAAATTTCCTTTCATTTTTTTTTAAACTATTTTTAAAATGTTACGTAACAAATAGGGGGGGGTGGGAGGTATCGAAAATGTTACGCCGCGTTATGGGGGGGGGGGGGTGGGGTCCAAAATGGCCAAATTTTACGTTACGTAATACTTGAACGCTGCCTTAAATATTTACATTTTCTTTTCTTTTGGGAAAAAAGTTATCGATAAATAAAATTAAAAACTTTCGTATTCTTAAGAGATAAAAATCGAATATCGTTTTTTTCTTAGATAACACCGATATATATAGTGACCTTTATAAAAATTAACTTGATTTTTAATATATTTTTTAAATGTAATCATATTTCTCTAAATTTTTAGTAAATTTGATTTAAAATATATTTTGTATCTTATGTTATTTACAAAAGAGTCCAAACGAAATAAATGGGGTATAATTTAAAAAAAAATAATGGGATGGTCCTATATTCCTTAACTTTTTATTATGTTAATTATAAAAATACAAAAATACGTAGAAACATTCAATTCGAGTTTAAACCGTATATAGGGATTCTAACTTTCCCACGTTTCGTATTTTAATACAAACTACATCTTCAGAGATTAAACGGAAACTGAAAGTTCTTCCAATTTAAAAGTCTAAATTTAAAATACCATGAAAGCATTCGGATTTTACACGGTTAATTTTTTATCTTGTATTGTAATTTACACAAACCATTCTTAAATATGGTAGGCACCTATTATAGGCCTATAATAATAATAATAATAATAATTATAATCGGCAAAAGGTTTTATGGATTAAAAAGATGTCCGCAAGCATTAAAGCAGTTTCAACTAAGCAGCACAAACAATTGTTTTTTTAACCTCGTACTATCCTACTTAATTAAGCATCCCCTAAGTCCAGGACTTATGTGGGCTAGTAGTAGAGGGAACCACCGACTTATACTGACTTTCAAACCAGTTTATAGGGAGTGTTCGTTTCACTTATCGCCTTCGCCAAATTTCAATTATTAATTAACTGAAAAAGGCAAATCGGCACCAGTGAGAATTAAACTCACGCCAGTTGTCTTGCTATGTACACGCGCTAGACCACTACTCTATGCCTCCCTTAATTAATTCTCCAATATTTGAAATAGTCTGTGTAAAATAGTATTGTAAATATAAAAGTTTATTAAAACAGTTGAAAGTACATAGAAACAATGATTATTTATCAAAAAAAAATATATATAAATGCATGGAACTGCATTCACAATCTACTCTTAATAATTTTGTGGGATATTCTGGGTTGATCTTAGCTACTTTATATTTTTCCCATCCTATATTATTTAATAAAACTTTTCGCAAAAAAAAAAATTAATCGACTTCTATGGCTCTAAAAAGTAAAACATAAAAAATACTTTAGTCGGTGCCAATTTCACCATTCCCTAAACTAATTACTAACAATTATTTTTTTATTATTTTATTGTTTGCTGTGAAATTGGCACCGACTTAAGTATTTTTTAAAACGGGACCACCTCATGAATTAAGGTAGTATTTTGGTTAAAATCACTTCGAACCCACCGTTGCTAAGTTGACAAAATTTGCACCCTCGTGGGGCAATAGTAAATATACTCCAATATTTTTTATTTTTTTTTTGTGGGATATTTACTCACTAAAAGAAGCTTTATATTCCAGAGGCAGCAAAAAAGTCCATTTTAGGTCTTACCTCAGCTTATACATACCTCCCGACTTATGTGAGGGTTCTTGAATCTTCTTTCAGGAGTAATGAATTGTAATTTAGAAAGTTTAGGTAAAGTGTTATATTATCTATAATAAAAACCTAATAAAATATAATATAAAGTTGTCCAATTAAAAATAGTAACGTAACTACAGAACTAAGGTCTTATGGACACTTGGACACGCCTAAAATCGTATAAAACATTATTACGCACAAACTGGCTGGCAACTGTAAGTCCTGTCTTTCTACTGATAGTGAGAAAGATACTAAGACGCACTGACCTCCAAGTGCACGTAGAAAGGATATTCCAAAAAAAAATCGACTTCCAGAGTACGTCTAACACGTCTCTGATTACGGGTTGAGTAAAAAGGAACAAAAATCTAATAAATATTTAATATTTAAGATTTTTTGTTTAACTTAAAATCAACATTTACAACTTAAAGCCTAAAGAATGTAGGAACTAAAGAAAAGTGGCATATTTTGCCGGAGTATGCCATTATTACTCCTTCCTACCTGATTTTACATAGTCCTTCGAGCCATATTATACATGCCCTTGGAGCCGAATTAATATATGGTCCTTCAAACTATTAAAAGTTGTAACTTATAACTAAAACAGTTTAAGTATTTTCCTTATAACTGTAATTTTACTGTAGATAGTGCAGTTACAAAGAAAATACGAATAATTTGGCTCCACCCTATTATCCATTGCGTGTATTACACATTTTATTCGTTAATTATTCGTTTATTATTACATTACATATGATTTAATCTAATAACTGGATTTGATACCGTCGACGCACGAAATGCCTCAACACTGTCAACACAATTATCCTTATTTGATTACGCTGGAATATAACACTGGTCGACAAAATAGTATATTCTATAACTATAGACAATATTTCGCGCGAGCGGAAAGTTTGTCATACGAGCCGGCAGGCGAGTATGACGGTCCAGCGAGC
This sequence comes from Brachypterus glaber, assembly GCA_958510825.1. Classification (NCBI taxonomy): domain Eukaryota; kingdom Metazoa; phylum Arthropoda; class Insecta; order Coleoptera; family Kateretidae; genus Brachypterus; species Brachypterus glaber. The sequence goes on along the minus strand of OY294052.1, from coordinate 25,828,236 downwards.
GCGGAATGACTATTCCATTGTAGGCTATACTTTTTCTTCGGCTGCAAATATGAAACACTGTATGGCTTTAAACTGCGGACAAGGTTGAAAACAATGTTTTTTGTGACTCGACATTGTAAATGCAACAAAACACATATTTTTAACTAAAGCAATTAATGTTATTTAATAATTTTATCAAATCAGTACTTAAAAAAGATTTTTATTGAATTTTAGCACATATTTACAAATTTTAATGCAAAAATTGAAGGTTGTGTCACATATTTACAAATTTTAATGCAAAAATTGAAGGTTGTGTCAGATTTTTGTGACAGATATCAGGTTTAAATATTTAACAATAGATGGAGCAGTTTTAATTTTTGAACTAAATTGATAAAAAAGTGGTCAAATATTAAGAAAAACTAATAAACTTTATGTAATTTTAACGCAAAACTTTAAATTGCATTAAATTATTCAATATTTTATGGTAAAATATATATATTTTTGCTAATTTTGCTACAGTTTTTTTTACTTTTATAAACAAGGGATGGCACTACATGTGCTCATTCTAACACTTGATACGGAATATTCATACCGTATCTAGAGCTAGAATGGATTCATTCTGTGTTTGAAAAGTGTATGTATTTGCTTACATTCTAAAGCAGTCGTAGAAAAGAAACATATCTTTCCATTTTCTCTCATATCGTTTTCAATGTACTTTTTGATGCTGAATACAAATTTGACCTCCGTTTGTTGACTTTGGTTCAGGATTCTGATAAATTCTACTGCTTTTTTGAAAAAACGGTTAAATATCGTTGTTTTCGATTTTTTTTTTCACTCGATATGTTATTTGACATTATTACTACCTTTACTATGTACTATTAAACAAATACCTCTTAAATTCATGAACACTGTATTTTATTTACTTTTATAAAAAACAATCTAACATGCAATTTTACAAAACGTCATCTAAAGGCTCTAACGGTCTAACTCCAAAACGTCATATTTTTCAGGAGACGTAAAAAACGATTTAATACTTAATTATAGCAATTTAGAACTTTAAAACTAGTTTGTTCACAGGTAAAAATGTTTGAAATGTGTTAATGTATTTAAAACTTTTCATTGTTATCTATTTTATATAAATTATTTGAAAATTAAATTTTAACCACAAAATCTAAATTCACTAATGGTCTAACTCCAAGGGAAGATAAAAGAGGATACCTATCGTATTATATCGCGTAATATTATTACAAAAAAATTATATTTTTATATTTAATATATAATATTACTACTAGGTAGGCATAATATATATACATTATTAATGGCAATAATTATAATTATCATGAAACTGTAAATTAACAAATATTTGAAACGGGATCCCCTGTTGTCGAGAAATAGTTTGACATTAGTGACAGTTCTCATTTAATTGTTTTCTCACAATCATATGATGGAGTTAGGCACTTAGCGACTTAAAATATTTACATTTTTGCATTTATTGAGGCTGATATTGGTTTAATGCAACTTTTTTTTTTTGAAGTATGTTGGTAATCAGATAATAAAGCAAATTTGATAAAAATCTCATTTTTGAAAAATTTGGAGTTAGACAACTAGAGCCTTTAGTGGACGAAAAGTAACTTTATTGTTCGAAGCCTAGTTTTCAGTAGATCTTTGATCGATCAAAGAAAAAGTGTTATTTAACAAGAGATCTAAAGATATTCTTGTGAGTCGACTGATCCTAAAACTAGAAGCATATACCTAATTAGATTTAACTAGAAAACAAAAAATATAAAGACAAAACAAAAATATAAAAAAAAATGAGATTATGTTAACTTCAAGTTTCATATCAGAGGTGTGTGCGAAGAATTATATTTTTATATTCAAATTACTGTTAAAAATGAATTTTTCTATGTAAAGTATAGAGGAAATGGGCCTAATTTCGGATGGTTTCCAAATTTCGGATAGTAGTGTATTTAAGATACTGTCTGCAAAGGTAAACAGAAACCTACTTTTATATGAGGCCAAAACTCAAACTAAATCCGTCCTGTAATATGATAACGGTAGAGCTTCTCCCCTTTAAATGGCAGCACAAATCGTTTATGTTGCAAATGGCAGTTTTGTGCTCAGTTGCATTATTATGCTTGTTTATTTTATAAATAATCGTTATAAAAGTTCGTGATTCTGTCTTGGGTAAGTTATGATGTTAGTTAAGTTGATCCACTATTCATAATTAAGCAATTTGAAAACGTAAACATTCTACAAATTTCTAATCTAAAAAGCAGAAAGTTGCCTAATTTCGGATAGACCATTTTTGTGCATTTGATTCCCAATTTCGGATGTCCGCAAGGTAATTATTATTCAGGATAACCAACCATTAATTATTATTTTTATAATGATACAACAAACTAAGATAAACAATTTTGAAAAAACGAAAATTACCTAAGATACTAAGATATTCGAAATTGGGAATCTAAAATTATAGTTCCTATAGTATTTCGTAGAAAATCGCTTAATGATTAAATTACGTCTTAAATGTGAAGGAATAACAAGAAACATAAGCAATGGGATCCAGATCTACTCTTGAAAAAATTTTTTCGGATATGTCCGAAATTAGGAGCCCTTTTTCAAATGCACAAAAATGCGCTGATTTTTTTTAACCGTGTTTTTTGGAAAAAATAAACTGTAATAAAATTGCTTTTATAATAAATCATGGTTCCCTATAATAAGTTGTATCTGGTTATATAAAAAAAATATCAAAAAGTAATACCGAGTATTAAATATTGAATACATTGTAAATGGTATCCGAAATTAGGCAACTTTCCTCTAACATATTTATTTAGTGTTTTTCATATACGTATATACATATATAACCCACTGTGGCAACAAAACAACGACAAAAAGAAACTTTTACTACGTACTAAAGTGAAAAGTCACATCTCTAACACAGTGTTACCAACATAAAATATATATTTTTTAAATACATACTATAGTATATGGACGCAGTACAGAAAATTTAATTGTATTTTTAATACTGAATGTTATTTGTTAATGGATATCTTTTATTTATATCGCCACCATTGTAATTTAATATTTTACTTGTGATATTAAATACTGATGTGTGTACTGTATACAAAATGTTGTCATACTAACATAGAGACCGTGCTGGTACATTTTGATCCCCTAGCAACATGTGTTTATTTATACCGTAACATTTGGTAAATTATATCAATTAAAATTTGGTATACTTTAAGTTGTAGTTGTTGTGTTATTGATCTAGTTTAAAGTATGTTACAGTATTTAGTAAAATAAAAATCATAAATAATACTAAAATTTTGATTAGTAATAATACAGAGAAAAGTAAAAAAAGGATCGTTATTTTGTTAGTGTGTAATTGCGTGTGGTTGCAATCTTTATATTATTACTAATCAAAATTTTGGTATTATTTACCGATTGTTAATTTTTCTGAATACTGTAACATACTTTAAACTAGATCAGTAATGCAACTTAATTACAACTCAAAGTATACCATACTATAAGTGTGATATGCTTTACCAAATGTTACAGTAATTTTTACTATAACATACTAGTATTAATAAACACATGTTGCGTGGTCTCTATGTTAATATAACAGCATTTCATATACAATACACACATTGCAGTATCTAATATCACAAGTAAAGTATTAAATACCAATGGTGGCGATATAAATAATATATACGTATTTACAAATAAAATTTAGTATTAAAATTACAATGACATTTTCTGAGTGTATATTGTAGTATAACAAAACTCATTTTTTATAGGGAAAATTATTTTTTTTTGTAAAAAGAACTGTGAGTTTCATCTACATTGTTATACTCGGACTGTTTTGACCACCCTTGAAACTTCCACCGTTTCATCACGCTAACTCAGACTCTTCTCTATAATTACCTCATGATAATAGATAGGGATATTATGATAATAATTAGGATAATAATTATTTTAAATATAGTTCTGTACACAAGAAAGTATACTATTGTTTGAAATTGTAGTATTTTTTAAAGTACAAATTAAAAAAAAAATGGAATAAATAAAATAGTCACGATTGACCGTTATTAAACAATATAAATAATTATATAGTCCGTCCAATTATGCAAGATAGTAGTTTAAAATTCCCGCTATTTTTAAGCAACATCACTGGTTAAAAACTCGTACCTTTTAACATATAAAATATTGTGACATTTTTTGTCTATGACATGATTGACCGTCGTTAAAACTAATAAAAGAAGATAAAGTTAGATTTAAAAAATGGTTATACTTAATGTTATTTTGTACGGTATTGAAAAAGGTACTTTTTTGGTTTATTCTTCATATTCACTAAATTAGCATATTCTACATATTTTACAAACGTAAATTATAAAACACAAGGAAAACGTCAAATTTTTAGGTTAAAATTACAACTTAAGGCCTATCCAGAGGCTCGCATAACAATGATTACAAGATACATGACGACACATCAAGCCAATCCTGGCATCGCATTCTTATGTACTATGCTTGTTATGCGAGGCCCTTTCCAGGAAAACAGTACCGACATCTGTTAAATTTTTGATACACTACGATTTATACATAATTATGCTATTTATGCGCTCTGTGGTGTAAAACGGGCCGCGTCCCTTACTAGCTTGCATAACTGGCTGGAGCATAGTAACAATAATATTTAAGAGAAAATTTAAAAAGAATTAACGAGAAAAGTTTTACTATATTTTGTTGCTCTTTCTCGGATAGTTGTATCTACATTGTAGACTTTTTAAAAAGTACATGTAGACAGCTTCTTACATAATTTATTTATAAACAGCTCTACAAAATAAAATACATTTTAAGGATTCTGAATCTACATAATGCCTTTTTACTATAACCTGATAACTAATAGTAATTATATACCAAGGTAGAGAAGACATTTTTATAGCTGAGCGTATTATAGAAAGCGAGGCTATAATAGTCTTCTCTACCGTAGTTTATATATAATTTTTTTCACTACTAGCGCATTTATTCTTATTATTTAACATTTTTATATCAATAATAAACTAAAATATTTTCTGGATCTTAATTAACAGCGCAAAAACAAGTAGCCTTCGAAATCGCCATTTCTGAAAAAATATATAATACCTAAATTGATTTATTCACTGAAAGTTGACAGTTCTAAAGTTAATTTTTTTAAGGTATAGTTATTTTAATTTTGCCGCTAAATACTCCACAAAGTCCGATTTACACTGAAGCATGTGGCTTGTTTTGAATGTCAACATAACCAAAATATATAATTTTTGTTTACTTACTTTGTTTGGATGTAAAAAAAGAGAATTGATAAAGCTGTTGCTAAAAACACTTTTGTATTCCTGTAAAAACAAAATTTGCTTATAAAATCGCTTTTATTCCAATAATTTAGAGGAATAAACCATTATTTTGTTCTCGTTAATGGCACGTCAACGTTTTACGATTGTGTAAATTGGGCCTAGTCATTTCACTTATGACGCATGCGTATCTATGGTAATTTCGAGATTGTTTACAAGCAGGAAGGTTTAAAATAACTATACCTTAAAAAAATAAACTTTAGTGGGTTGCTTTTTGATATTTTTTAAAATGTGTGAAAACATCGGTAAGTTGTTTATTTACTGAATAATATGTTAAATTCTATTATAATTAATTCATTTATAGTATTTGCCATGCTCATTTTTTATCCAATGGCAAAATATTGTTTCATTTTGTTTAAAAATTATGAGCAATGACATGTCTTTGCAGTTCAAGGAAAATCAAGTGGCAGATATCAATTGTTTATAAAATTTACTCCTAGGAGAGAAAAAATTATTATTGCTATAGGTGAAGAAATTTGATTTCACAGTCTGAAAACATGATAAATAATGGTATGTTTTAAAGCTAGTAGTGAAAAAAATTTTCTGATACACACCTTTTTCGAGGTAATTGATCACAAACTTGTTAAAATAGGAAATTAATTAGAATTTTAACAAATTAGAATTTTATTAGAATTTTATTAGAATTTATTAGAATTATAATTAACAAAATTATACATACAAATTTTGATTTTTGCCTAAACCTAGGTTTGTGTGCAAAAAAATACATTTTAAATTTAAAATTTAGAGAATTATAAAGAAATTTAATTATTCTAAGGTTAATCAAAATATAACTAATACAAAAAATATTATAAATAAAATTTGTTTTTAATTTAAAGAAAAAACTAATTTATTCACTTTATTTTACAGAGGAGAATTATTTATTATTATTTACGTAGGAACTGATGATAAGATAACAAACAAAAAAAGTATATATTATATCAGGATATCTAAAAAAGGGCCGTTTAAATGTAGCAACTTGTGACTGTTAGACTGGGAGTACCAGAGAAAAGTGAGCAAGTTTTAATTCACTAAATAAAAACATTGATTAAAAAATTTGGATTTTCTAAAAGATAAACTTTAAGTTCCTTTTTAAGTTTTTTTAGAGGTGTGATACATCTGACATTGGTAGGTAACAAATTAAAAATTTTAGGACCAAAATAGAAAACTGTTTTTTGAATAAAAGATTTTTTAAAAAGTGGGATTAGGGCTGAATTTTTATTTAAATGTCTTGTTAAATGGGGATGAGAGGGTTTATTTAAATTGAAACAAGTATACAAAATAGCATGAAAAGCATAAATTTGCCTAATCTTTAAAACATTTAATTCTGTGTAGAGTAGTTCAGTGGGATACCTAAAATCTTTACGAAATAAAACCTTTAAAAGTGTATTTTGTAAAACTTGAAGTGGGTAAAGTGCAGTTTCACCAAGACCACCCCACGCAGCAATGCAATAACTCAGCAAAGACTCTACTAGAGCAGTATAAACAATAATTAGCAGTTTCCTGTTTAGAATATTACGAAGTTGGTAGAATTTAAATAAAACGCACCTAAGCCTTGATGTAAGATAAATAACGTGCTCACTCCACCTCAAATGTTGTTTAACCATAATACCCAAGTATTTGATACTACTGGTCTTGCCAATTTTAGGACAATCACAATTAATTTTGTTACAGGAATTTTCATGGATTTTTATTTCAGTAGTATCTGGTTGATCAACAATTGTGGGTGAGAAAGCTATAAATTTAGTTTTGCTTACAAATTACACAATATGTTTGAAAATATACTTGAGTTTTTGGGGCAGCGGAAACCCAATCCAAAGTTAAAAATTTAAAATTCAATAAGGTGGATCCAGTATGGAAACTTCTTGGAGACATTTTTTAGTGAAAATTAGTGAAAAAGTATTTTGAGGTCGCTGAAACCGAATCCGATGTTAAAAATTCAAAATCAAAATGACTAATCTAATATGATGAAAAAGCGACAGAGCATTTTCCCTATGGTCTGTTTTTTCAAGCAAGAGAGTAAATTAAAAATCGCACAGTGAATATTTTCAAAACAGATTCGAATATTGGATGTGCGAATATACTGCATAGTTTATTTTATAAAACATAACTATACACAAACATATACTTTTCGAACCTGTTGTAAAAATATTTACTGTGCGATTTTTAATTTACTATCTTGCTTGAAAAACAGACCATAGTAACAATTTAAGTCTTGATCAAGTAACTGCATCCAGATTTTGACAATTCTGGCGCAAGATACTGTCGACAGATTCCTGCTCAAGAATTGTTAAAGAATTGCTACAGATACTTCGTCAAGATTCTTGGACAAGTCTTGAGCAAGAATGTAGGAAGAAAAATTGAAAAGAAATCGAAAAGCGATCTGTATCATGATCAAATCGTACTTGTTAGAGTACGTCACGATTCTTGACCAAGAATATTGTCAAATTCTTGCTACAGAGTTGACGAACAGACTTGACATAGTATTGCTCAACGCTCTGCTTCCAGAATCTTGCTAAAGTCTTGCCCAAGTCTGGATACAGAGTCTTGATTAATTCTCTTGCTCAAGAATTGTCCAATTCTTTAAGAACTTTGTCAAGTACTCTGGTCAATAAACTTGACCAAGATCAATGTTACTAGGGTGGTTTAGTTTTGGTTTCAGCGACCTCAAAAATATCAATAACTCTCGGAAAAAAATATTGAAATTTTTAAAAATTTCGACGCCATATTAGATCCACCATTTAAATTTTGTAATTTTTAACATTGTATTCGGTTTCAAAAACCTAAAAAACCCTCGGATACCCATTTTGAAAAATATTGTGTAATTTGTCGAAATTTTAATTAATTTGTCTATTTCAGCAAGTTTGGTATCAATTATCTTGAAAGCGGTGTGTAGTAGACTTTTAGTTATCAAGCTAATAAGCAGTAGGTGGGCCGTTCCTATATAGGCGTTTTATTTTTTTTTAATTTGAAAATCCAATGGGGGGGGGGGGAAAGATGCGTCTTGCAAAGGGAAAAAAAGCCTATATTTTGTTTTATTTATTTTTTCAATTTTTGTGCCCTCTACAAAGGTAACTTTTAGGAAAAATGTTAAAAAATAAAAATAAGAAAACTTAATAAGAAAAATGCAAAAACTGTTTTATTGCAAAAACAAATATGTTTTACAACCGAAAATAATATTTACAAACATCATAGGCCATATTTTAAGCCACTCTATATTCTGCTTTGTGGTAAGTGAGGCGTTATTTCACGTGATTTAACTCTTACGCGAATAACCCCAAAAATTGCTCCAAAAAAATAAAAAGATATGTGGGCAAATAGAGAATTTTATAAGCTTTAAAATGAGGTACACGACCCCGTTTCTGTTTTAAAAAAAAACCTTTGCCCCCTGTCGCCATCGTGCCCCCTAAGCACACAAAATATATACCAAAAAAATATTTGAGTTATGTTATTTATGTGTTCCAAATTTTAAGTTGATATCTTAAGCCGTTCAAAACTTAATGGGGGGAGGCGGACTTTTGACACGCTGTGTATACATTACAAATGTGAAAAAATACGATATTTTCATTAATATTAAATGCTTTGTAGAGGCCTCAAGATGACCTTTAATCTGATTCTGCTTTTGCACACACATTAGGCATATTAGAAGGCATATTTTGGCGGGTATTGCGTTTTGAAATTCCAAATTTCAATTTAACGGCCCACCCTAATAAGCAGGCCTTAGATAGAGTCCAAATCCGTTGATAGAACTCATGCACCTTTCCAGCTGTTGTCCTGTGTATTCACACCATAAAATTTTTAATATATATTTTAAAATTAATTGTCAATTTTTCTTCTTTTATTTATTTCGATATTATCTTCCCTTTTCGCAATGTTTATCCTTTAATATGTTTTGACAAATTTCTACCAGCTATTAATAATACATTCTGTCGCTTCCAAATTTGGACTGACAGATTTATCTATGCAGAATCTACGCTAGTAACGTGTTAAGTGGATTAAAATCATAGTTTGACCTGCCAGGTGCTAATCTGGGTCGATATACAGGGTTATTCTTTTAAATGGTACATACCCCGTTCCTTCACACAAAAAAAAACTATTATTTGCAATATTTTTAAAATTTTTATTAGGCAACGCGGCGCCAGTAAGGCAGTATGTTACAGTATTTTAAATAAGAGCGTTTTGTTGAATCGTTTGGAATTGATTCTGCGGTTGAACAAGTTTAATGGAGCTCTCTACAACTAGAATTATGAAACAAAAGATGTCTAACCTATCTCATTTGTGCTACACTTTCCAGCCAATCAAATAAATACTGTATTTGTTTTTCATACAACAAATACAGTATTTATTTGGTTGGCCGAAAAGTGTAGCACTGAGCGGCACGACGAACATAGCTAATGTGAATCTGTAGAATAAGATAATTCTACTAAAATTTAGATGACGCCAGTAATTTCTTTAATAAAGATAATATAGTTTTTCACTTTTCGCCCGGCCAAGTAAATATTGTATTTGTTCAACAAAGAACAAATACAAAATTTGTTTGGTTGGGTGGAAGTGGGAGTGTATGTATGTCTTCTATCCTTTTTGGGTAGAACTTTTTTCCCTGTCTAATCTAACGGGAGAAATCGCCATTGGAATATAGGAAGCGAAAAACGATAAAGAACAATTCCAAAAACGTAATTTGTAAAAATATTATTTTACAACAAAAACTACAAGTTTTAATAATTTTACGGGTGGAAACACCCGTTGTTAAAATCAACCGAAAAATCAATTTTTTTTGCATTTTCTGCTTTAGAATGTCATTAAACGTCGAGAAGTGGGTGTTAAGAAAATGTCTGTCTGTCTATCTGTATGTAAACCTTATAACTTTTTAACGGAATGTCCGAGTTAAAAAAATCCAAAAGATTCAGGACCTTTTCAATTTGCGTCAAATTAAATATGGTTAACATTAGCGTAGGGCAAGGGGGGCAAAAGGAACAAAAACTATAATTTTTAGCGATATCTCACTTATTATTTATAGAAGGACAAATAGCAAAATAATATTACACTCCCACTTGGGGAAAAACACACTTCTAGAATAGGTGGAAACTTTACCTCCGACCCCCTCTAACCCCGATTGGAGAAAACATATTAAATACACTTCTAGAATAGCTAGAAACTTGAAATTCACCATTTAGTATTTTTAGGTTATGTTATTTATATTTAATTAAATAAAGTAGTTCCTACCTGTCTTATTCTCGCAAAAGGCAGAAAAATACCACATTATCCCGTTCTCGCTCAAAGTTAATAATCAAAGAAGCAATCAACTGCCTTGATTGCAGGGAAAACGTAGGATTTGGCGGCATTTTAAACATTACTATAACACAAAACTCACAAATTCGTTTTATATAAATAATATACCAGCTTTTGTTCCGAAAAGAACAGTTTTATAAAAAAATAAAGAAAAACTAAGTTTATTTGTACAAAAGTACCCGAAATAAACACAATAAAACTTTAAAACGTCAAAAAAATATAGCAAAACTAACCATAGAAAAAGGAATAAACATGAATGAAATTAACATGGAAACAAGGCTAAAAAAAGCGCAGGGCTACCAAATTTGTATAGTGGGATAATGGAGTCTGGATCATACGGCCGAAAGTTGTACGGCCGAAGAAATGCTTTTGCCCCCTCTACTATATTCTCCAGAGGTTCTCAATATTTGATTAAAACAATGAATTTCTAATGCATGTTGTTACACCAGCGAGCATTTATTATTTAATTAGCTAAAGCTAAATTATTTAGCCTAAATATAATCCTATTTGATTCTTAAAATATATCGCCTTCTAAATTCTGAAACATCGTATCTGAAAAATGCCTTTCATTAAAAAAAACACCAAACCAGCAAACTACCAAACCAAACCATTGTTAACGTAAACCAACGCCTCCCATTAAAAAAAAACACCAAACCAGCGAACTACCAAACCAAACCATTGTTAACGTAAACCAACGCCTCCCATTAAAAAAAACAACACCAAACCAGCAAACTACCAAACCAAACCAGTGTTAACGTAAACCAATGCCTCCCATTAAAAAAAAAACACCAAACCAGCAAACTACCAAACCAAACCATTGTTAACGTAAACCAACCCACCCATTAAAAAAAAACACTAACCAGAAATTCGTTAGGACTTTTAGTCCAAGAGTATTTTAACAATTTTTTGTTATAAAAATTTCAAAAAATATTTTATTATCTTTATTAATTTTCAGAGAATAGTAATAAGCAACCAGTTATATATCTCAATGTATAAATACTTGTCTACACTTTGAGAGCCACTGAAATCAGTGCTGCCACTAGTACAAACCTCGCTTTCGGCCGTATGATCTTCGGCGGTAATACCCACCTCGGGATAATGAATATAAAAGAAGATATTATGAATGATGTATGTTGGTATAACTGGTTTATATATATATATAAACTGAAATACTACATAATCGTCTATCGTAATAATATTAAAATGCGGAACAAATAAACTCTAATCTTGGCATCTGGATCTCGTAATTTTTTGGCGTCAACAACATCTCACTTCGTGTATGAAATAAGAACAAGATTCTAGTCCAGTTTTAATAGAAATTCGTCAAAAGATGAGATGTTGAGCCCTGATAATAAACGATGACAAAAGAGATGTAGATAATGTATGCGACATTAGAGCGGTCTTATTTTTTTTTTTTTTCTAAATCTATCTGGGTAAAAATTGGATCAAGGTAGCTATGATTATTGGTAGAAAATTGAATTTGAATGATATTTTTATTATTCATTGGGCTTTTGTTAATTTTTAACATTTAGGTTAAATTTACTGTCATTTTATGTCTTACAAATAATATTAAAAAAAAATAGTACTTCAAGTACTCAAGCAGGTTTTTGTTTAGTTTTTTCAACATTCTCAATGATGGTTTTTTGAGATCAAAATGATCAAAATTTGCGTTACGTAATACTTGAACTTTCCCTAACACTAAACTTTCATTGTTGATAACCTTAGAAAAAACATTTTTTTCCAACTAAAATCAATGCAGCTCAAAGGGTTCCTGAGTTATTAAGCAACTTTAAAGGGGCTTAGCTCCCTTACGAAGTATTTTTAGACATGTTTATACATGTCATATTTTCTGATGTAGAATCACCCCTTAAAATTATTGACCCTATTAAAAGTATACCTTGTATATTTTATAGAAATATTTAGCATTGAGCATATAAGGACCAATCTAATGTGACTTATGTCCATTCCACTCAAATCCGTCCTTGCATCTGGATCTGTGCCAAGACGTATTATTTGCCGCTGTTACCACCAACAACTCTTTTATGCCTCTTTGCCTCAAATCTTTTCACTTGACTTATATTCTGTAGACATGCTCTTGTAGAAATGTTCCCGTATTCATTACAGAATACCCGGGAGTAGTCACTTTTAAACCCTTGATTAATTTGCCTTTGAGCGGGTTTTTTTTCTGGAAACGTTTAAACGTAAGACATATTGTGTTGAAATTCTGGCTTTAGAAAAGGAAACCTATTTTATGAAATCTATAACAATACAGGGTGTATTTGAAATAGCGTAGGAAATTTTAACAGGTTATTCTAGATGATAAAATATGACAAAAAGTTCCTATAATCATATGTCTAAAAATGCGTCATAAGGGAGCTACGCCCCTTTGAAATTGGCTAAAAAAATCGGTTTTTATTTAATAACTCAGGAACCCTTTGAGATATGTTAACAAGGTTTTGCACGTAAATTAATCCTAATAAGGCCCATCTTTGTGTGTCATTTTCACGTACTTATTTAAACCAGGGGTGTGCGAAACGGGGGGGCCTTATCAGTTTTTTGTCCCAAACTTTTTTCTGTGTAACGTTTTTGCAATTTTATTTTTGAAATATGATTCCTCAGGTCAAAATACATAAAAAAGGTACTCTTGTTGTAATACTGTAGGATTAACCGTTTTCGAAAAAAGTTCATTTGAAGGTGAAATTTCACGGTTCGAGGACGAAAAATTAAATACTAAAATGTCGAAAACCAAAATTTTAATGATGCAATGTTATTCTACATCAAAAACTAAGAAAAAAAGTTTCCATACACTTAGGTCGAAAAAACGCTTTTAAAGCAACCATAGCCCTTTAAAAATGGTGCATATTTAGGCTCCATTAGGATTGATTTTTGGAAGTACCTGTGTATGAGGTTTTTTTCTTAGTTTTTAATGTACATTCACCCTGCATCATTAAAATTTTGGTTTTCAACATTTTAGTATTTAATTTTTCGTCCTCGATCCGTGGTATTTCACCTTCAAATGAATTTTTCTCGAAAACGGTTAATCCTACAGTATTACAACAAGAGTACCTGTTTTATGTATTTTGACCTGAGGAATCATATTTCAAAAAAAAATTGCAAAAAAGTTACACAGAAAAAAGTTTGGGACAAAAAACTTATAAGCCCCCTCCGTTTCGCACACCCCTGGTTGAAATAAGTACATGAAAATAACACATAAAAACGGGCCTTGGTAGGATTAGTTGACGTGCAAAACCTCGTTAATATATCTCAAAGGGTTCCTGAGTTATTAAATAAAAACAGATTTTTTTAGCCACTTTCAAAGGGGCGTAGCTCCCTTATGACGCATTTTTAGACATGTTTATAGGAACTTTTTGTTATATTTTATGATGTAGAATCATCTGTTAAAATTTCCGACGCTGTTTCAAATACACCGTGTATATCGCACAACTCGAAGGAACGTGTAATAAATCCAAATACATATTAGTTCTCTTCGGATAAATTTTTGCTTTTACTATAGGTCGATTCAGGCATAATTATCACTAACTACACTAAACTGAATTAATAAATTTCGAAATTAAGAAAATTAAGGAACATAACCTCAAATTCTATAATAAATTTTCAGTGGTATGCAACAATAAGGTAACTGCCAAATAGATAATAAGTATGTGTATATTTGCAGTTGTCGGGTCTAAAAATCGTGTTTTCAAACCAACTTATCTCCGAAAGTACCTTTTATTTTCTGATGTAACTACTGTGTTTTTCCTTAACACTGAAAATGTACTAATTTTTAAAATACAGAGGTGTCGCCATCTTCATTTTTAATTGATACTTGGATAAGGATTGTTTATAAAGTTTTGCACTAAAGTTTGTGTGTTTCAGAAATTCTTCTTTTTCTATGGTGTATTTTAAGATTCTATCATTATTTTATGTTATATTTTATCTTTTATCTTAATTTTTGCATACCACGGAAAATTTATTTTAGAATTTGAGGTTATGTTTCTTAATTTTCTTAATTTATTAATTTCTTAATTTAGTTTAGTGTAGTTAGTGATAATTATGCCTGAATTGACCTTATAGTATATTCAACTTCAAAATGAGGGAGAGGTAAATAAAAGAATCGCGTACGCGGCAGCTGGCGCATGGTTTCATTGGTTAAAACACTCGAATGTTGCGAGAGTAGGGATGTAGAAAATTAAACAGGTCAGTACGTGAGTACTTGCGATGAAGCGTATATTTCTCCGCATGAAAGAAAGTCTCTGACGGAAGGGGGAGGAATCATTCACGCTCTCTACTTTCCGTCAAGAGCGTTAAAGGCGTGTGTGCGTATAATAGCGATTTCTCCCGTTAGATTAGACAGGGACAAAAGTTCTACCCAAAAAGTATAGAAGACATACATACACTCCCACTTCCACCCAACCAAACAAATTCTGTATTTGTTCTTTGTTGAAGATGTAGAGATAGGGTAGACGTCTTTTGTTTCATAATTCTAGTTGTAGAGAGCTCCATTGTGTGTGGTTGAAATCTTTATATTATTACTAATCAAAATTTTGGTATTATTTACCGATTGTTGATTTTTCTGAATACTGTAAAATACTTTAAACTAGATCAGTAATACAACTTAACAACAACTCAAAGTATATCATACTATAAGTGTGATATGCTTTACCAAATGTTACAGTAATTTTTACTATAACATGCTAGTATTAATAAACTTGCGTGGGGATTCAAATGTACCAGCACAGTCTCTATGTTAGTATGACAACATTTTGTGTACAATACACACGTTGCAGTATTTAATATCACAAAGTATTAAATACCAATGGTGGCGATATAAATAAAAAATATGCATTAACAAATAACATTCAGTATTAAAAATCCAACAAAATTTTCTGAGTGTAGCTATTTTCAGTTAAAGTTGGAGAAACTTAATAATGCGGCAGGGTTTCCTTTAAGAACGTCCTGTTTCTGGCTTCGCATGCTACTACAGTATGTTATAGCACAGTGACACTTTTCTGCTGATGGGCCATCAGTATGATTTTTTTGATTTTTTTAATGGACAAATACTAAAATTAATGAACTATAGTCCGTCCAATTATGCAAGATAGTAGTTTAAAATTCCCGCAATTTGTAAGCTACATCATTGGTTAAAAACTCGTACATACATAACATATAAAATATTGTGACATGTTTTGTCTATGACAATGATTGATGGTCGTTAAAGCTAATAAAAAAAGAGAAGGTTACATAAAAAATGGTTATACATAATGTTATTTTGTATGGTATTAAAAAAGGTACTTTTTTGGTTTATTCTTCATACTCTCATAAAAAATTAGCATATTCTACATATTGTACAAATGTAAATTAAATTGAAAACAAGGAAAACGTCAACTTTTTAGGTTACAATTACAACTTAAGGCCTATCCATAGGCTCGCATAACAACCATTACAAGATACATGACGACACATCAAGCCAATCCTGGCATCGTATTCTTATGTACTATGCTTATTATGCAAGTCTTTGGATAGGCCCTTTCCTGGAAAACAGTACCGACATCTGTAAAATTTTTGATACACAACGATTTATGCATAATTAAGCTATTTATGCGCTCTGTGTTGTAAAACAGGCCGCGTCCCTTACTATCTTTCATAACTGGACGGAGTATAGGCGAACATCATATTCATATTCATAGCCTGCTTGCATATCAAATTATATTACGCATTTTTTGATTGAAAAACCTACTAGAATGGTTCAAAACAAAAAAGTTGGACTTTCTTGCTGCCTCTGCAATATAAATAAAAAAATAAAATGGACAAATAAATAAATAAATATAAAGCTCATTTTAATGAGTAAATATCCCACACAATATTAAAGATATATTTACTACTGCCTCAAGAGGGTACAAGTTTTGGTAACTTAGCAACGGTGGGTTTTAACTGATTTTAACTAAAATTCTTGCTACCTTAAAAATCCCTATTAAGGGACTGAATTTTAGTAAAAAATCTAAAAATAAAAATAATCGTTTGACCCAATTTTTTTTATGAGTAAAGAACTGGAAATTATGAAGCAAAAAATTAAGCGATACCTCAAATGACCTACAAATTTTAGAATATAGCCTCTATAGGTAAGATTGGGTATGTTTCGACCAGTGGGAGGATTCAACCATTTGATTTTATTTAAAAACTATTTAAATTTTGCGTGCTTCCAGTAGTGCCAACTAATAAGTTTAGTGGCTATAGTGCCTAGTTAAAGTTTGGTCAAATTCGGAAAGGTCTAAGAAAAAATACGAAAAAATAATTTTTTTGTGAAAATCAGGTAAGGTCTTGGTTCTTCATTTTTTTATTGATATTTTCCTAGTGGCAAAATCTATTCAAAATCGGTTTTATATGATTAAACAAGTGTTTTATTGGCTTCATTTTCATGCACTGAACCTAACCTAATTCGTTTATTTTACCGGGTACCATCATATTATTTAAAATATGAGCATATAGAATGATTCGACCACTGGATGGAACATTCGATAAATTAAAATCATATTAAAAGTCCAAACCGTTTTTTAGTTTTCCAATATACTTTAAATATTGGTTGGTATTTTCAGATTACCTGCTACTTACTAGGTAGTTTTGTATTGTTTTTTTTAATATTAGTTAGTTTCTGGTTCCTTTTAATATTAGTCCAATATTATTTATTCAGGTTTTAGTTATTTTTAATAAAACATTAATAATTTTTGGTTCATTTTAATGTCGGTATTATAAAGTTTTAATAATAAATTTTAAATATTTTAATAAAATTTATAATTTTATTTACCCTGGTTTAATCATCCCCACCACCTGGTTGAAACCTCCCACCTTAGAGGGACATTTCAACCAAATATAACTATTTTTATTTTATTTTATAAATCTAATTATTCTTTAAATTAATACAACTTGTACTATATTATTTAATAGAAAACATATTAAACTATAGATTGGTATAAAAAAATAAAAAAAAAATAATTTATTAAATATTTTATAAATCGATTTAAACATTAAGAGATCGAAATATCCCCACTCTCCCCTATACTACTTACATTTGATCCCACGGTTAGCCTTAAACAAAGTTAAATGGAAAGTCAAACCACCCCGGATTTTTTCTTTTTTTTTTTTTCGTGTTTGGTGTTTTATGAACCTAGGCCTATTATTTTATTGACAGCCTGACTAACCAAAAATACGATTATTTCACATTTTTTTTGCTCCAAGTGATTAAAGTACGTGAATTTACATACATTATTTTTTTGAGATTTTTTTGGAAAAGCTTTCCAAAAAATTTGAGGTGAGTACGTTAAAGAAAGTTGGCAAATTAAAGCAGTCGGTCCATCGCCTTAAAAAAAAACAATTTTGTAGGTTTATGAATGTCCCCACAGGTGAATAATAATGCCTTACTTACCCAAAAACTTCACACAAGTAAATAAAAAAAAAATAAAAAAGTCCAAACCAAAAAAAAACAAAAAGGTCACTCACTATAAAAAAGCCAACTGTCACTGCAGTACTTTATAAAAATCATGATATTGTGTTGTATAGTGTTGCCCTCTTGCTGTAAATAGTTTATATCAACTATTCAAACAGGACTTGACAGCATTTTTTTTCTGTAAATTAACCATTGTGCGTAGATTTAATGGCGAAATAAGGGCTTATAAACTTAAACAATGTCGGGATTATTTTATATTAAGGCAAGTTTCGAATTCACATGGCAAGTTGTTGCTTTTTGACGTTAATATAAACTTTATAATATCCGGATATATCCCGTTGTGGATTTTCTTAATACGCGGATTTTGTGGGGAATTAGCGAACAGATTAAACTGGTGCCAACTGCGTTTAAATAAATTTAATATCTATATTAATATAAGCCAACTAGAAATTTGGCTTACTTTACCATAGAACGTACTTATTATGGTGACCATTTTTATTTCATTATTTTATCCCGGCTGTATTTTATATAATACACGGTGTTTCAGGCTTTGTCATTAAATAAAAGGGATGATTCTACATCACATCATCAATAGTTTGTTTGGGTCTTTAAGAGACAGGCGCAGCCTATGGCTCATTTATCTAAAAAAAATACTTGATCTGAATTGATAGTTGGGGCAGTGAGTCTATGCTCACTGATGCGAGTTGCATCTGTCATAATTTAGGGGGGAGTGAGTCTCTGCTCACTGATGCGAGTTGCATCTGTCATAATTTGGCGCTGGGGGGTGGGTGGGAGGGGGATGAGGAGGGATAGGATAGGGAGAGGAGTGATGTGCGGGAAGAGTGAGACTGGCTCACTGATGCTGGGAATGCATCTGTCCTGTATTAGTGGGTACCATTACTGGTTGTGGACGTTTTTGATCTTTTTGTGAGTGTTGTGTATTTCGTGATCGTAATCTAGAGTCTACATCACAAAACATGAAAAACCACCACAGTAACATATGTCCAGAAATAAGCCCTAAGTGAGTTACTGCCCTTCGAAGATGCAAATATTGAATGGAGAACAAAAAAGGCACCAATAAAATTTTGCATGGAGATTCCTAATTTAAAACTAAGCAGAGCACCTACATTTAATATTAAGGGAGTAATAGCCTTTTAAAAAGTAACATTTTTGGTGGCACAAAATGTTACTTCCTATTAACTGCATTTTTTAAAAACGGTTGCTGCTACAGTTTTACACTACATTTTATTTTTTATGTATTTTTACTCAAAGAATCTATTTTTTTTACAAAAAACCCAAATCCCTTTATTTAATGACAAAAGACTGCAGAAAAATAAAATTATTACTCGAAAATTTATATTATCGTATTTAAGCCCGTGCAGTTTTCGATAGTGTATTTTGTAAATAATTTCTTTAGTTTTTTTTTCCCTTTTTGAAAAAAAATATCAAAAACTAATCGTTTCTTTGGACGACGTTCGAGGATTTTTACTAGAATTTATTTCATTAAGCTTAAGAGTAAAATAAATCCTTTTGCCTTAAAGAGACCTATTTTGTCAGTGTATGTACAAGATCTTTTTAGTAGAAACAATAATTTTTATTCGCAATTGTATATGTAATACATACATTACCTGTATTAATAAAGTCTGGAAAGTACGTGATTTCTTGTCCCACTGTTCTCCACGCCTGAACCTGACCTGTAATGAAAAATAGAGACCATTAAACTAATTATTATTGGTCTGAAATATAAATCATTAATTCCAGCTAAATGTAGACACCGATTAAAATATCATTATTAATGCTTAAAGCAAGATGGCTGAACTGCTGTTGTCATGATAAACACGAATATAATCTAATACATTTCGTTTAAAAAATTTAAATGTACAGTTTTAGTCAATGTTTTTTTACTTTTGGGACTGAGAAGGATAATAAATGTTATAAACGGTGCCGTGTGAGCTAACAACAAATGTTTTTTTTTGTGGTTGTTTATTTGGGTTACGCGTATGTGGAACTTCAGTTTTATATAATTGTGCTTTTCTTGTGAAATGCAGGAAAAAATGTTTGTGGTAAATATGAAAAGAACTAAAAAACTAAGTATTCTAGTATTATTTTCTTTATTTGAATTCAAACATCTAGGTTTCAAAAAAAATAGTACTTTATTTTTAAATAAAAACAGTTTCGAATAAAATAGTATACAGGTCTCCCGGAAAATGGTACTTTTCCTCGACCTACAAATGGTCTCAGAAAAGTACTATTTTCCGAGTCAACCTGTAATCTAATATTACTACTACTACTACTACCACTACTACTACAACTACTACTATTTTAAATATTGATTGGAATTAGATTTTTTTTAGATGTGATAGTTAAAATATTTATTTGTTTTTAAATGTAAGATTGTCCTAAAATTGATGTTATTTATTTACTTATTTATGTAAATTAATTTATTTTTGACATTATCCGATACTCTGTCCTATGGAAATAAACGTATTATTATTATTATTATTACATTCTGTTTTATGGATGAGTTAGAGCTTATTGAAAACACTTTTAGAAATAAAAGGAGGATATCGTTTTAGGGGGGTATTTTGGGCCACATCAAAAGTGTTTGTTTTTAGGTAGAAAATGATAAGAAATAAAGAATTAATTGATTTAAACTGTTTATTTAGTAGTAATTGTTAAAACAAAAATTAATAAAATTAATTAAAAATGTATATCTTGGCAATATTTCTTTTTATTACGAGACAAAGTGAACTAGTCAAGTTTTTTTGAGATGACTTAAGTCAAGCGGTTTTGTCATGACTTAAATAAAAATTAATTGTCAAGTAATTTTTTTTTAAATGGCACCAATAAAGTGTTTTGGATGCGATGGGTAAATTAATAAAAAGAGTAACGCAAAGCCATCTCAGAATCTACAATACCGGACATTTCTTATAAATCGTCATATAGAACCTTGGGTAGAACCATATTAAAAGTAAATAAACACCAACCTCAAAGTCTACGGACGGAGAATATTTTATTTATTTATTTATTTATTTATTTGTTCAGGACCTACCCTGTTGAAAATGCCGGGTCTACGCGGGTATAAATGGTGCACAAACCGGACTTGAGCGGATGAACTTCACCCGCTAAAGTCCGGTTTGTAAACGATTTATACCCGCCCAGACCCGTCATTTTCAATAGGGTACACAGATATTTTATACTATTTATGATAAAAATACTACACTGATAACTTTACAAATAATTTTTAATGCAACAAATCTATTCCAAACCATCCCATTATAATTGTTCTTTCATAAAAAGTATAGATCAGTACTGCAGTGTTATATACAATCATTCCATGCACTTTCTTTATAATCTGTAATCTATTTTAATCCAATTTACCCGGTCGGAGAGTTTCTTCCTTATTAAATAACTGTTATGTCTTGTATACTGTACATATGTAGTATAATACATAATAAATTCTTAAAATCAGTTTCTATTTCTATAAAACTATTTTATTTTATTTAACAATTTACTGACACAAGTTATTTGTGATGTCAAAAATGACGAGGAGAACTAAATTATTTATACTACTTAATAATGTGCCCTGTTGTCAGACTGATTTTTTCTTTTTGAAAAAGTCATTAAATGTCACCAAAATTCACCTATTCGGGAGCTATTTTGAAGGTGTTCCGGAATGGTTTGGGAGCTAAAAATTTGGCAAATTAAGTCTTTTTTAAAGACCCGTGTCTGTGCAAAATCTTATGAACGACGGCCGATGGCCCAAAACCCGATATCCTCCTTTACGACTATAACTAAAAAAGCAATTTAAAAACGTAATTTTTCTTCCTTTATTTTCTACAACCCATTAAAAATGAATGCATGCATGCTTGCAACATTGTTCGGAGAATTCCTCTCTGGCTTTCCACTAATTTAAGAGTACGGTCGATTTATAACGGCTCCTTTCAACTGTTTCATGTTACTTTCCGATTCTTTGAGCGCATAGTGTCTTTTCAAATTTCACCCCATTTATGGGGCCATTTATGCGACTACCGAAACAAATCACTGATGCCATGAACACAGCTCTGCAGTCTTGTTTGAAGCATGGCTCATTGCATTTCTCTTACATTAAATTCAATAGATCTTAGTTTCGGTTATTTGGGAAGAATATATATCTAATTTTATTTTATGGTGTTTGTTTTTGTATGTGATATATGGAGAGTCTTCATATTATATACTAAAGACTATTAATCAAGAAGTAGGTAATATTATGGCTTCTTATTTTTAAAAAGGATATAAGTAATATTCTTGGTAGAATTTACTATTCTGTTACCAATAAAAATATATTTAATTGTCCCGGACAACATTCATAAAATCATATAGGCCTCATGAGAGCATCATGTTATGATTTCCACGTTTTGTACTCATACGAACATCATGATGAGCACATCTCATGATTTTGTGATCATGTTGTGAGTTTCTTATGAGGTGTATACATTTAACGTTAAATCATTAAATGATGTCATAATGATTTCCACGTGAAATAGCAAATGTTGCCCGGGACTCGATTGAGAACGATTGCCGAATAGTACAGGCTCCTGTAATGTTTCAATGTCAGTGCACTTGACAGCGTTATGCGATAGGTGGCGCCACATGTTATGTTCTACCACTAATTAAACTTTTTAAACGAATAAAGGAATACTAGTATTAAAATGCAGCTGTCTTTATAAAGATATACTACTGGTAATAACTAGTAATTAACTTACTGGTCAGCTAATTCGATACACATTATCAGATTGGTATGTTGAGCCGTAGATATCTGGAGGCTTTAGTCTAGAGGAATTAGTGCCCCCAGTCACCTTGGAGAACATTCCCACTGGAAAGTTCCCAGTGGGAAAATCCCGGTGTCCTCAAGTTGTTGGAAATGGATTTATGTGGGGGTTTATGTCTAGGGGGAGTTGATTTTTTCGTTATTTTTTTGGTATCTCTTCGCGTTTTCAAGATATGAGCAAAAAGGTGTGTTTCTTTTTTTTTAAATTTCGCGGTCAATTTAAATTTCGCGGTTAATTTAAATTTTGCGCATGCGCATCCCGTAGACCGCTGCTAGATCTTCATGACATGATCTCGTAATGACTTTACAATGAGGAGTCATCTGTATGCGTTCATGAACTCAGAAAATCATTACATGATGTCATAATGACTTCCACGTGAAATAGCAAATGTTGTCCGGGGTGTTTATCACCATGAAGTTATTTAATAAGTGAGATCTACGTAATAACAACTCATGAATAGTAGCGGTTACAGTTATTTAGGTAAAATTCACAAAGAATGCTAGTTGGGATCCCTCCTTTTTCCAACAACCAGTCGGTCGATTTGCCAGCCAGGAAGTCCTTGGCTTGCCGATAACCAATCATTAAGTAAGCAATATTATGACTAATAATTTCTCCTTCTTGTTTATTCCAAACGTCTTCTTCTTCTTCTCCTTTTTTTTTTGGCCTTTAGCTTTTATAAGCCATATCAGCCAGTTGTCCGGTTTGAATTTTCTGGTTTTGATTTTTGCAAATTTCGTCTCTTGTTCTGTGCTTCTTTTTTGTATACTTATTGTCCGTTTTGTTTAAAGTGTCTTTTCCTTCTTGCCCACGCTTTGGTTTTATGTCTGTTCTCTCTTATTGTGTCTACTATTCCATTCTTATCTCTTTTCTATTTCTCCTATCCTCCATTAACCTCTGTTTTCCTCTAACCTCTCATGTGTCCGTCATCTGTGTAGATTTGTCCTCTTGTTCTATTTTCCTTTTCCTTCTTCTTTTCGTTTCTCCTTCCAAACGTATAATACTTTATATATTAATTTATTATTTTTTTTTGTTGGCATCTATGACACAGAGTATGAACTAACGAGTTTAAGAGGGGGTGGCAATATTAGGAACATGAGAATTATTGGTTCACCTACGTTATATAATATTATTAAGATCAATTTTTTCTGTGTAAGACAAAAGGGGTGTGCCATTTAAAAATACCCTGTATATAAAAGTTAAATCTATTTAGCGGTTTGCCCAAAGCAATATGAGAACACTCCGAATCAATTGTTTCGCTTAAGGATTATTCGTGTATTACACGTTGCCTATTAATAACACACAAGTCTGAGCATTTATTCAAATACGGGCGCCCGAGGGCAAACAGGGGTGTCGGACTGACAATGGTGTAAGCTTGGGGGCTTCGGGCAAATCAGGGTTTCGATGTGTGTGGGAAAATGTGCTCCGGTTAATATCGCATTTAGTATACACTGAAAATTTGTTTTTTCGTACGACTTAGTGTACACGAAATAAAGAAAAATGCATGTTCACTATATATTCTCGTTACGATATTTTTCTATCGCACGAGTATATAGTGCATATTTGAATGAAATGACAACTATGCACACTCTTTTAATCAAACACACACTGTAAAAACTGCATGTAAAATAATGTAAAAATACATGAATTTACATAGTACGGAATAGTAAATTTACTATTCTGGACTATGCATAATTCATGAATTTATGTAAAATAATGTAAAATAATGTAAAATAATGTAAAATAATGTAAAATAATGTAAAATAATGTAAAATAATGTAAAATAAAGTAAAATAATGTAAAATAATGTAAAAGAATGTAAAAGAATCTAAAATAATGTAAAATAATGTAAAACATTGTAAAATAATGTAAAATAATGTAAAATAATGTAAAATAATGTAAAATAATGTAAAATAATGTAAAATAATGTAAAAGAATTTAAAATAATGTAAAAAAATATATTTACATTGATTTACATATTTTTACATGATTTTACTATGTTATTTTAAGACGCGCGTGCGCTTTGGACAATAACCAAGAAGGCGTCGCATCATAAGACGGACCGTTTAATATTGTTATTGTTAGAGAGATAGAGACGCATGCTGCTAGGTTAAAGTGTTAAAAGTGTAAAAAAGGTAAATATTATTTATGTACGATATTTAAATGTTTTATTTTTGGCCTAAAATTTACATTAATTATAAATTACGATCTTTATCAGCCAATAGATCTTTAAAGAAAGATGTTAGCAGTTTATACTCCTATTTAGGGTGCAAATCGTTTGGTTTATTAAACCAAATGAACTTTACGCTACGATATTTCAAAAAAGCTTTGGCACAGAGACTTGTAATTTGGAACAAACATTTTCTAAGTAATAAATATTTTTTTTCAAAAGTCTCTATGTCAAAAAGTCCAAACCATTCTGGACTATGTAATTTTTAGCGTTCCGGTCTATGCAAAATATTACCATTCTGGACTATGTAATTTTTACCATTCCGGTCTATGTAAAATATTACCATTATGGACTTGGTAATTTTTACTGTTCCGGTCTATGCAAAATATTACCATTACGAACTATGTAATTTAGACCATTCCGGTATATGGCAACATATTACCATTTACGCAATATGTAATTTAATGTAATTTATTTTTACCGTGCATAGCTTTCATTTTAACAAAAGTCATTTGACGTTTATAAAATTTTGAAATGTCAAAATTAAACACAAATTCTTTAAAATATACATTTTTAAAAAGTCTAGACTGATCGAACGAAAAATGGTGTTCGCAACTCGTTTGCGACAAGTCCTTAGTGCACTCGAATGATTTTTTGACTTCGCTTCGGGTCGTAAAAAAAGCTTCATTCTCGTGCACTAAGGACTAAAGTCGCTTACTGGTTACGAAAACTACTATTCTACGACTGTTTTACAAATAATACACATATTTTTTAAACAAAGTATGAAACCATTCCAGCTCTAGATGCGATATGACTATACCATATCAAGTCTTACACTCAGAAAATGTCATTTTAATTTTAATACTAAATTTTATTTGTAAATACATATTTCTTATTTATATCGTCACCATTGGTATTTAATACTTTACTTGTGATATCAAATACTGCAATCTCTGTATTGTCTACAAGATGTTGTAACATAGAGACCGTGCTGGTACATTTGAATCCCCACGCAACATGTGTTTATTAATGAAGTTTTTTTTAATTTTAGAGTAAAATAGAAAAAATTGTGTAAAGCACTCGTTTCATAACACGTTTTTAGCGTTTGTACTCGTGCGCTTAAAACGTATGTTATGAAACTAATACTTTAATATACTATTTACGTGTTCCAAATTTGTAATGTATAATTCAAGTTAAGATGGAGGAGGGGGGCTGTGAGTCACCCCGGGTGAGTTTGGACTGCACTGTAGGTAATTAAATATTTTAGGTTTATTTGAATTTCTGTTTATGGTTAATATTGGTTTCTTGTTGCAATGAATACTACTTAATAAATTTATATTTTCACAAATATAATTTTATTATTGATAAGGCAATTCGCCAGGGTCTTACAGCAGCTTTTGCTTTCATAGATCTAGAGAAAGCTTTCGATAAAGTGCCTAGAACAGAAGTCTGGAACAGTCTCAAGAGAAGGGGTGTCAACAAAAAGTTAATAAAGGCTATAAGAAGTTTATACAGAAGAAATATAAACTACGTCATTCGTAAAAACTTGATATCGGAAGCATTCATGACCACAGAAGGATTAAGACAAGGGGGATGCCTAAGTCCGTTTTTATTTATAGTTTTTATGGATGAAATAATTTCAAAATGTACAAGTAAAACGAGAAAACTAAAAATCGTATTTAGAAATTTAATAAGAATGGGAATCTCGGAGGGAGCGTTTGCGGATGACTTAGTTATTATGGCAGAAAATGAACAAGACTTACAAAGAAACATAAACATTTGGAACGAGACGTTTAAAGAATATAGTATGAAAATGAATATAGAAAAAACAAAGGTTATGACAACAGGAGAACAGGAAATGAACATAGTAATAGAAGGCACAAAGATAGAGCAAGTAAAGACATTTAGGTATTTGGGTGTGGAAATAGAAAGAAATGGAAGCCAAGAAGAAGAAATAAACAACCGTATTAAAAAAGCCATGAAAACTTACTACAGTATGAATGCAGGATTTATTAATAAAAAAGAAGTTTCAAAGAAAACAAAACTAAACGTTTATAAGGCAATTTTCAGACCCGTACTTACTTTCGGCTGCGAAACTTGGGTATTAACAGATAGACTAAAAAGTAGAATAGAAGCAGTAGAAATGAAGTACCTAAGAAAAGTAAGAGGGGTAACACGTTTAGATAGAATAAGAAACAGGCAAATCCGAGAAGATCTTGAAATCATACCCATACAAGAGTTTATACAGCAAAGACAGCTTAGCTGGTGGGGCCATCTACAAAGAATGGAAAACTCCAGACCAGTTAAGAAAATATGGGAAGCTAAAATAGGAAAAAACAAAAAGAAAGGAAGACCAAAGAAAACATGGGACAAAGAAGTCAACGACATACTGGAGAGAAAGGGAAGCACATGGAATGAGGCAAAAATAAGAGCGAGAAATAAAAAAGAATGGGCAAAATTTGTTTATAGTTATAGTTTATAAATGAAAGCCATACACCATTATATGGTAAAATGGTCAAAGATTATATATATATATATATATATATATATATATATAATTTTATTTACATATCTGCACTATGCCAAAAGTCTATTTTTGATTTTGATACGGGATAGTTTTTACAAAACCCTTTATAGGTTACCTGTCTCTTTCTTCCTCTATCGTTTTTCCTTTTTTATCGGCTTTTTGCTATACATGAATTATTTTTGTCTTCGCGCCTACTAAAATGTTCATATTTTATAACTGAACACACTAGTTAGAAGTGATCTATTTTTTACAGTAAAAAAATGAGTTCATTGTTGTACGCCGTAAAAAAAAGTTAGTTAGCAAAACCACCACTGGCGGCAGCACTCTTTGACTTTGATGACAGCCATACTTCAAACTTGTTTGTTTATTATGTAAACAGGTGGTTAAGTCGAGATTCCGTGCAAAAACCTTGTGTGAAATTGATTAAAAATCTGTAGTAAATTCTACAGACTAGTAAAAAAAAGCTTCACTTTTCCTCTTAGTAAAACAATATACTATTCTGTTAAAAATAGTAGATATACTTATTATGTTTTTTTACTGTGCCATTTAGTCACCCATCATTTAAATCAAACAAATTTAGACATGAGTGTACTAATTTTATGACGGGATACAAAATTTCCTTTGAAATACCATTCATCTAATTATGCAGAGTTAGTGCTACTTAAAAATACCGTGAAGAAATACAATGCTTTTTATTTTAAAGTATACTTTTCACACATGTGATCATTTTGCTTTCCAATTTGCAAAGATTTTCAAAAATTTGTTTTGCGTATTTTTCTGTGTTATGACATTTTGTCAAGATAAATCAATTTCGAGCAAAAAAAAAATTGTCAGTCGATCGGTCGATCGGTCTGTCCGGGAAATTTTAAGCTATAGACTTGAAATGTGGCATACAGGTATGTTACCAAGGGTGGCGAATGGGGAAAAATAAATTTTCTTAGAAAAATTTCAAAATTTACGAATTTAACTACAAAAACGTAAAAAAACCCTAGTGCCACAGGCAATTTTTTAATTCTTAAACAGTATTATTACTGAAATTTTAAGAAAAACTCAAGAAATCTCTAGCGCCGCAGGCGAAAATTTTTACGCTTAAGTTGTACAGTCTCAAATAAAAAAATAAAAAAGTAGAAAGCCCCAGTGCCACAGGCAAAAATTTTTACAAACTTGATGGTCTATTTTAATTTCAAAACAGTTTTATTATTCTAAATTTCACAAAAATTCAAGCTCTTAATTTTCCGGATGCGAAAATTTTTACGAATTTCACGCTTAAGTTTTATAAACTTAAATAAAATTAAAAAAAAAAACGTAAAAAAGCACCCGTGTCTACATTGTGCCCTCTAAGCATACCAAATACATACTAAAAAAATATTTTTTTTCTTATTTATGTGTTCCAAATTTAAAGTTTATATCTCAAGACGTTCAAAAGTTAAATGGGGGGGCGACTTTTGACACGCTGTGTATACATAGTGCGTACTATCAATAAGTAAAGAAAATTCAGGGTTAACAAACAAAATTTACCCCTAAAAAAGCACCGTGTAGGTAATATACTATTTATAGTCCATCCAGTCATGCGTGATAGTAAGGGACGCGGCCCGTTTTACACAACAGAGGGCTTGAAAATCTGCATGCATGCATGGATATAAGAAAGATTGCATAAATCGTAGTGTATCAAAAATTTAACAGATGTCGATACTGTTTTCCTGCATATTGTACCTAAGGGCCTATCCAGAGATCCGCATAACAAGCATAGTACATAAGAATGCGATGCCGTGATTGGCTTGATGTGTCGTCATGTATCTTGTTAGCCAATCACGGCATCGCATTCTTATGTACTATGCTTGTTATGCGACCCTCTGGATAGGTCTTAAGTTGTCATTGTAACCTAAAAATTTGACGTTTTGTTTGTTTTAAATATAATTTTCGTTTGTACAATATGTAAATATGTATAATATGTGATTGTATGAAGAATAAACCAAAAAAGAACCTTTTTCAATAGTTTTAACGACCACTCATTGTGTTATGATCTGAATATTTTATATGTTGTTAAAATTTTAAAATAATATTTCTTTAATATTGCGCTATGATACAATCTGGCTTCACGAGATTCGGCTTCGGAAGAGTTCGGTGTGTCCTACATTTGATCGGACCCCTCCTCGGTAATTCTTGTCGGTATAATTTAAAAGTTGTCTAGTAATCTAAATTGTTTATACGAATTTAATTTATGGTCAAAATGATCGTTTCAGATGTCAGAAATAGCAATTAGCTTGCAAATTGATGAGACTGAAACTCTTTTGTCGGGGTAATTAAATATGCGCGGTATCTTTGTAGATATTTTGCGATAATAGCATTGTCAAATAAATTTAACTAGTGACCTTCTTATTAGCTATATAAACTCATGAAAAGATTCATTTTTATCCAGTTTTTCATAGAGTGCCACCACGTCAACTTCAAAAGTGAAAATGTAGTTTCTGAGAGAAATAATTATTGAGAATTATTCTTGAATTAAAAATAGTTTTTAAAAAAATTTTGAGACTTTTGATATCAGACATAAAAATAATTTTGGACACTTATAAATACTGTTAGTATGAACACTGATAGAAATTTTGACGAATATTATTTAACTTTAAAAAATATTTTGTAAACTTATTTATATGACTTATACGAACCAGTTTTAATATACACTAAGAAAAATGTGGACAATAAATTGGGTTTTGAAAATGATTGCGAATAGTTGGGATTTCAAACATAGAATGTTTTAATTTAGAAGTATTTAATGGAAAACTATTACATAATGGAAATTAGAATTTAAGGGCTTTTCATAGAAATAGGACTTAGAAGTAAGAATTGATCTTTATGTTCTTGAAGAATTTATTCACATTTATTTAATATATTATTCTTAAGTTAAAAAGAAATCGTTTTATCTGTTTCCAAAGCGCCGTCTCCTAGAATACCCGCTCCCGAATAAAGTGATAAGTGGTTAAGTATATTCTCCGCTCGGGTATACTTTAAATACGATAGAAGATTGTATGGCCAACCTACCTGAGTAAGTTATAATAAAAGTTATAATCTCTGTTCGGCTATAACCGAATTATATACCATATCACAACGATAGTGATAGAATTCGACATCACTGCATTAGAAGAAAAATATTATTTAATAGTAAAAAACCACTTCACTACAATTGTGAAAAAAGTAAACAAATATCTCAATATCTTATAGTCTAAAGGGTACGTGTTTTTAACCAATCATATGGCCTAAAAATCGCGGGAATTTTTAAACTACTATCATGCATGACGGAATGGACCATAGATTATACTTGCCTTAGATTAAGCTAGGTATCATGCTACCTAGCTTCTGCTAGCAGAAATAATAGTTTGTTTAATTTATAAAAGAAGGACAAACATTGTATCTGTGGTTCGGAAGTCACTATAAGCCGGTGGGTCACAGAAGGTAGTATACACAATGTGTATTTTGCCTATGTGGTAATTGATATTATCATACATACATACTATAATGCAACTTTTCCAACTTTTTATTTAGATGTTCAAATGTGCTTTTCTCTATAGTTACCAAGAGTTAAATAGCTTACGGATGAAGTGGAATAATCGATTTGATGCTTAACTTTACGATTATTTTTTTCAAAATGAGTTATTACTTATATTATTTATAGGTTTATGGATTGCGGAGACAATAAAATAAACATATGTGGTTTTAGAAACTAAAATTATAAAATTCCACTAAACTAGTTAATTTAGGGAACTTTTAAATAACGGATTTCCTAGAATAAGTTTTGTACGCTTTGTTACTATATGCAGTTCTCTTTTTCTTTAGTCTAAATTAGAGCACTGGATAGGCAGGTTTGTTAGGGTGGGTAGGTAGTTTACACACTACACAAAAGAGAGTACCGACAATCTCAGACCGAAAATGGCGGACGGAAGTGCGTCATCAAAAGGAAAATTTAAACAAAATAATTTGTTATTTTAATTGTTATTCTATTTGACATGAAAGTTTGACAATAATAGAAAATAATTTATGAAGTTTCCATTAATTTTTTCAATATTTTCGAATAAACGCTATTTAAGAAGAATTAAATTTAAAATGGTGTATTTTTATATTTCCCGTGTACAGAGCTAATCAATGGTGCATTTTGACAATATTTTATAGCTTTGGTTAAATAACTAAACTTAAATATTTGTTTTAGGTAAAAATAGTTTTTCTTTATTTTCTTTCTAAACTAAAAGATATTTCGTAAAATCAGAGCCTCGCTAATAATAAGGTATGAATTAAATTATTATAAATGATCTACCAAATAACCTAAAACTGCATCAAGAGATTTTAAAAGATTGAAAACAATGTTTTAAAGGCTCTTTAATATAGCTTCATACCCAAAGAACTTTTTGAATAATAAGCTATATTTAGACTAGAACACTAGATAGGTTTGGACTTTTTGGTAGGTGGGTAGTTTGAGTGGTTCCGCAGGAGAGTATCGACATACCCACAATTTCAGAGGGCAAGAAATTTTCCTAGAAACAGGACATGTCGTTGCTACAGAAAAAACGGTGTTGAAATCATGTCTGTTAAACACCAAACATTTGCACTTTTTTTCATATTTTTTAACGTAGAATCACCTCTTAAATTTCTCGAACTTATTTCTGAATAACCCTGTACATTATCAAGTACTCCAAAAATTTCATTCAAAACAGGAAAACGATTTTCACATTTGGGCTTAGAACTTTCTATCGATTGGGTTCATATATGGTGGGTATATTAACCCTTTCTACCATAAATAACATGCTCAACACATGTTCTAGTAGGTATTCAGTATTCAACGACTTAATTTACCGTTAAATACAAATATTATAATTAAGGGTGCTGTAAATCCATACCATGCCTTCTATTAGTAGAAGAGGTGGTGGCCATTTTAATTTCGTTATTTTATCCCGGCTGTATTTTATATATGTCTTAAAGCACATTCAAACTAAGGTATTCCTAAATTGCCAGGTCCTGGATCTGGTTTCTTTGGGTGCTAGAAGCCCTAAAAGTTGGTGAAATGAGGTACCATACCAATCTATTTTTAACTAACCGAGTCAAACACATTATATTTATTATATTCAGATTAGTTCAGTCACAGTTATAAACAAATATTCTACAGACCAAGGGCTAAAAACAGTATTTAAAATGTTCATTTGACATCTTTTAATAAAAAAAACATTTAATAAAAAAGGTAAGGTGGTTGCAGGTATTAGGGCCAATTTGCTATATATATATATATATATATATATATATATATATATATATTTTTTTTTTTGATTACAGTATTTTAAGTTAGCGTTTCTAACAAGATTCCTAGGACAAGCTCTAGATCGCGCCACTATTAATGGTTTTAATCTGCAACGATTTTAGTGATTTTCTTTTCGTTGGTAAAAGATTATATAAAATTTTTAATATTTTGAAAATTCATAACATTTGATTACGGTGGCAACGCTCTGAATAGAGGAGTTGAGTACCCTTACCTGGACAGATATCGAGACTTTTATAAGGAGGTCCGGCAGGTTTAGGCTGAATGTAATTAATGTATGACTCTGCATTTCCGGCAAGTTAAAAGTAGACTTTTAGGGTACCTCATTTCCACAGCTTTTAGATCTTCTAGCACCCAAAGCAACCGGACCCTGATTTGAAAAGTAGTTAATTTGAATGTACTTTAAGACGTTTATAAAAAACAGCCGGGAGAAAATAATGAATTGAAAATAAATACCAGCTCTCATATATGGATGATGAAGATATTAAACCTTATATTGCTGCTTAGCATGCCGCAAAATTAGTTAATACGGGGATTATACGTCTCACGAAAATGAATGCCAAGAGTGCCTAAACACTCAACCAAATGTTACATCAAAATTAAATATTGATTTTAATTTTAATGCCGAACATTCATATAATCACGTATAGCGCAAAATATGACAAGAATATTTTAAAACTGAATTATTACGATCTTTGGATCATAAATACAGGATGTTCACTAACCGGAATGCCAAAATTTAAGAGGTGATTCTACATCCAAAAATATGAAAAAAAGTTTCTATTAAGGTTGGTCCAGAAATGAGTCCTACGGGAGCTACGGCCCTTTGAATATGGAAATATTGAATGAGAAACAAAAAAAAAGGACTATCTCGTTTAAAACTTAACAAAAAAAGTATTCTTCACTGAAGCACATAAATATTAATATTAAAGGAGTAATAGCCTTTTAAAAGGTAATATTTTTGGTGGCACCAAATGTAATAATAAAATATTAAACTATATGATATTTTCTGTGTTTTTAGTCAAGAAATTTATATTTTTTAGAAAAAATCCAAAAAAATACACATAAAAATGTTTGGGGCAAAAATGTGTCAAGCCTCACAGATTTTGTCCGTCTAGGCACGCCTCTGCATAAATTCAAAAAAATAAATTAACATAAACTGATTGGCATTATTAATACTAGGATATGTGCAAAACCTCGCCGCTCTAGCTTAAAGAGTACCAGAGTTATTAATTAAAAATATTATTTTTAGTACAATTTTAAAGGACGCTACACTCTTGGGGCTCATTTCCGAACCAACCTTTACATGAACTTTTTTTGATAATTTTAGATGTAGAATCACCTCTTAAATTTTGGCACTGAATTACTAAACACCCCGTATATCACGGTTCGCCGTTATTCACTTTTAGTTTGACTTTGAAAAATACTCCGTTTTTTTTGTATAATTTGTTTGTAAGGGAACGTTCAAGTATTACGTAACGCAAATTTTGATCATTTTGGACCCCATATAACGCTATTTTCCTATACCATTGCCTTGGAGGTAACACTCCGAAATGACCCCCTCCCCCCTAGGAGCGTTATGTAATACTTGAACGTTCCCTAATGTAAATATCAATTTATAACCAAAAATCACTATTGCAGCTTTTTAATAAATAGGTTAATTTAAACAAGCATTAAATTGTCTTGTTCATTAATTAAAATTAAAAGACAGTTTAATCTAAAAATACAAAAAATATATATATATATATACAGTGCGTGCATTAAGTCTGGAATCACCCGAATAACTTTTTAATTACAAGTAAAATACAAAAATCCTTAGACAGGTCGATTTATATTTTTAATTCTGCAAATTTTGGTCTAAAAAAAGTTATCAAAATTGGCACCCCCTTGCACCCTCACCCCCCAACTTTTTTTTTCAAATAGCAACCTACCCCTTGTGATACATCATTGGAAAGGTAATTTAATAAGCTTTCCAACAGTGTATGATAAAGCCTAATTTGTTAAAGGGTCTATGAAAAAACGCATGTTTTATTTAAACATTGTTTGTGTGAAATATTAGGCATAATATGGTAATTGTTGCCCTATTTCCTACTTGGCACCTTCCTGAGAATCTAAATAAGGTTGTTTTAAACTTATTGTAATATTTTATACCCTGTTGAAAAATTAAATTTTTTTTCTTTTTATTGACCAATTTTATGTTTACTATTTAATCGATTTTAATCCCCTTTTTTTACTGTCCACTGTCAAAGAGCTGAAGGACATCAATTTGAACATTTATAGTGAACTAAAGTTATACTTTACATGTCTTTATAATAAACTAAATTGTGCATTTTATCATTAGCCCTTTACCAAATTAGGCTTTATTATACACCCTTGGAAAGCTTATTAAATTACTTTTCCAACGAAGTGTCACAAGGGGTAGGTTGCTATTTGAAAAAAAAAGTTGGGGGGTGAGGGTGCAAGGGGGTGCAAATTTTAAAAACTTTTATTACAACATAATTTGCAAAATTAAAAATAAAAATCGACCTATCCGAGGGTTTTTGTGTTTTACTTGTAACTAAAAAGTTAATCGGGTGATTCCAGACTTAATGCACGCACTGTATATAGTTATTTATGGGTTAGTGGGTAAAGTAAGATATTGCCCATGAG
Organism: Brachypterus glaber; assembly: GCA_958510825.1. Taxonomy (NCBI): domain Eukaryota; kingdom Metazoa; phylum Arthropoda; class Insecta; order Coleoptera; family Kateretidae; genus Brachypterus; species Brachypterus glaber. The sequence goes on along the minus strand of OY294052.1, from coordinate 25,792,696 downwards.
AAAATTAACCTGCGAGGCGTCAGCCAAGCAGGTTAATTCTCGAGAGGGCAATATCGATTTACCCATGAGTGCCATACAAGGTTTTATCCAATAAATAGCTTAGGAATTCATATTTTTATTAAAAATTGATGACATTTACCAGAAAATAATTTGACAAGTGACAGTTGAGTGGGTAAAATAAGTAATTATCCACTCAATAAAGTAAAAGCCACGCGGGGGGTTTATTATTGAGTTTATCTATTTGGTAATTGTCTTATTATCTGTATGTATTGGATAAAAAATATTTGTTTAATATTTAAATTTTTAAAATTTTTCCAAACTTATTTTTGTTTTTTAATTTTTAATTTATTTTAAAACTTTATATTGAATCGTGTTTTGTTAATAAGCAAGGGAATGTAACTTTTATTTAAATTTATCTATTTATTCAAAAGTTATGAAGGTTATGTTACCCTTCATTTTTTTTTGTTACTACCCACTTTAATCCTTTATGTTTATTTCAAATGGTTTTTAAATTTACATAAGTACTATATCGACTATAAACTTGCTCCTGAGTGTGAAATGTAAATTTTCAGGAGCGACGAAAAACAATTCTTAGAGTTGCTGTTTAATCTATATTTAATATTTATAGCAATATAAATAAAGTGGTGTAAGGTTACTTATTGTAAACTTCTGGAAAGCTTGTAAAAAGACTAATAACACCGCTTTATCCCTATCTACTTGCATAGATCAGACTCCTGGTGAGGCGAACATTGCCCAATATTGGGGAAAAACCTACGAAAAGCTTAGTAACCTTTACGACGACTACAACTTATTAGATTTAGATGTTGAGGATTACGAAGAATGCTTAGTCTCTCCTCATGATATTAAAGCAGCGATTCTACAACTAAAGCGTGGAAAAGCTGCCGGTTGCGACGGCTTATGCCCTGAACACGTAATCTATTCACATGAAGCGTTGTACCCACTTCTGGCTATGTGTTTCTCCTGTATGCTGTCTCATGGATCTACGCCCTCTTCTCTAACTAAAAGCACGATTATACCAATTGTAAAAAATAAAAGTGGCGATGTATCATCCTCTTCTAATTACCGCCCAATTGCTATTTCTTCGACGTTCTCCAAAGTACTTGAACTTGTTATTCTTAAGAGATGCGGCTCCTTTCTTCGAACATGTGACCATCAATTTGGTTTTAAGAAGCATGTGGGTACTGTTGAGGCTATACATCTTCTTAAGGAAACAGCTCACTACTACCTCAAGAGAAATACTCCTGTCTACGCCATATTCCTGGATCTTAAAAAAGCCTTCGATAGAGTTCACCACGCAACGCTTATTAAGGTACTTCTTAGACGAAATGTGCCTAAATATATATGCCGCATCATACAAAACTGGAACTGTAGTGCCACAGCATCTGTCCTTTGGGGCTCTTCAGAGTCCTTTACTTTTAAACAACGGAATGGTGTTCGCCAGGGAAGCTTATTGGCTCCAGACTGTTTCAATGCTTACATTGATGAACTGCACTACATTCTCGCTGCCGTTTCTGCAGGCTGCTTTATCGGTGGTGCTAAAGTGAACTGCATTAGTTATGCTGACGACATGGTGCTTCTATGTCCCTCCCTAGAAGGTCTTCGTAAATTGCTACGCAAGTGTGAAGAATTTGCCCAACTCTCTTATCTGAGCTATAACTGTGATAAGTGCAAAGTTTTGGTGTTTAAACCCGCGTTGTATAGAGACGTTTTTGTGCCCCCAGTTTTTCTAAACGACTCAGTAATTGAACGTGTCTCCGAAGTCAAATATCTAGGTCATATAATAGTCGATAACCTCTGTGATAACGCTGAAATAAAAAGACACTATAAGACTTTATGCGTCCGCGCTAATATGCTTGCCAGACGATTTGCTATGTGCTCTTCCGATGTAAAAAACTTTCTTTTCAAGACTTACTGTTGTAACATGTATTCGGCCGAACTTTGGTGTAATCATACAATGGCGTCGTGGCGTACCTTGCGCGTGTGTTA
>OY294052.1:25717538-25790489 GCA_958510825.1 Brachypterus glaber | reverse complement strand
GGCTGTGGACAAGGTTAAAAACAATGTTTTTTGCGACTCGACATTGTAAATGCAACAAAAAAAATATTTTTAAATAATGCAATTAATTTTATTTAATAATTTTATCAAATCAGTACTTAAAAAAGATTTTTATTTAATTTTGGCACATATTTACAAATTATAATGCAAAAATTGAAGGTTATGTCAGATTGTTGTGACAGATATCAGATTTAAATATTTAACAATAGATGGAGCAGTTTTATTTTTTTGAACTAAATTGGTAAAAAAACTGTTCAAATATTAAGAAAAACTAATAAACTTTATGTAATTTTAACGCAAAACTTTAAATTATTCAATATTTCATGGTAAAATAAATATATATATATTTTTGCTAATTTTGCTACAGTTTTTTTTTACTTTTATAAACGAGAGATGGCACTATATGTGCTCATTCTAACACTTGATACAGAATATTCATACCATATCTAGAGCTAGAATGGATTCATTCTGTGTTTGAAAAGTGCTTACATTCTAAAGCAGTCGTAGAAAAAAAAATTTATACCACATGCACCAACTGTATAATATTCCTACGGTGTTTTTTTTCCAGTGGTAACTTAAGCTTAGGTTAAATACTTCATTTTGCGATTAAAAACAAAATACAATATTTACTGAGTTTTTTAAAAAAGTCGTAAGTCGATAAAATAACACGATTTTAATACATTTTTAACTTCGGTTTACTTTATAAATACTTCATGTTTGAGGTCAAATACAAAAAAATGAACTATTAAGTATTTACAAAAAAGACGTAAGTCCACAAAATAATAAATTTCATACGTTTACTATATTGTAAAGATACTTTATTTTTGTAGTAATATTTTATTGTGTTAACGTTATAGGTTTTGATAATTTGAGCATCGTCCCCCTCAGGGCCATAGCGAAGGAGATTTGGTGGAGGGGGAGGAGGTCAAAAATTACAACTTTTTTTTAGCCTAAAAATAAAACTTTTTCTTCGACGAAAATAGTACATGACTAAACTAAAAAAAAAGGTCCCACCCTTTCTCAAAATCTCAAAACTCAAAAAAAAGTAAAAAAGTTCATGACTAAAAAAAAAAAAAGGTCAATGAAATTTATAAATTTTTTCCAAAATTAAAAAATTCAAAATGCGTTAAAAAGTTATCAAATTACACCTTCTGGTCAAGTTATTTATATTTTTTCAAGATTTGAGAATCCTTACTTTTATATTTCTTAATCTATGAAGTTTACAACTTTTTTCACAAGATTAAAAATTTATAATTTTATTGTTTTTAACCCATGAAGTATGCAAGTTTTATATTTATTTTGAATCCACGAAATATGCACGTTTTTTGAAAATCCCAACTTTTATATTTTTAATACATGAAATTTACCACTTTTTTCCCAAAATTAAAAATGTATTATTTTATTATGTTTATCCCATGAAAAAATATGTAACTTTTATATTTTTAGTCCATCAAATATGCAAAAAAAAAATTATTCTAAGGTTTTAAAATCCCAAGTTTTATATTTTTAAGCCATAAAATTTAAAACTTTTTTTTCCCAAAATTAAAAATTTATTATTTTTTTTAACCCATGAAATATGCAACTTTTATGTTTTTTAATCCATGAAATATGTAACTTTTTTAATTTCTAGCTAGGTGGGGGGGAGGCTCCCCTCCCCATCCCCCCATAGCTACGGCCCTGGTCCCCCTACCCCTTCACCTTCACTTTATATATCCTTAAAAATATGTCTGTAATAATTCTAACATTTACACATAAAAAGTTATAACAAAAACATAAAAACATAAAAACATAGAAAGTAATAAAATTTTATTTATTTATTAAGCAATGTATTACAAAGTCATGGGGAGTCCCAAATAAGCTTTAAGCTTGTGCTAGGGACTCCCCATTAATTTAGGCATACAAAATTATCCAAAATTATAATTATTATGTTTCTGACAGTAAATTTTAAATTTTCTTCTTTTTTCTTTAGTTCTTATAAATCTTTATGTTTCCCATGTTATTTATCTTCTTACTAAGCACACATTTTCTTTATTTATTGTTCTTTTACTCATTAAAAAACTTTACAGAAAAATTTTGATGAATAAAATATTGACATTGACATATTGTTAAGGATTGATGATTGATTGTTTGATTTTGTGGATTTACGCCTTTTTTAAAGAAAATCTAAGCATTTTTGTTTTTTATTTTTGGAATTTAAATAAAATTAATGTTTACACAGAAAAAAAAAATACACAAAAGAAGAAAAAGTATTAAAATTTCATGATTTTATAGATTTACACCTTTTTTGGAAAAACCCAACCAACGATTATTTTGTTTTTGGTCTTAAAATAAATTATCAGACGCAAACTATTAAAAAACAATGAAAAATTGGTTGTTCAGTAGAAACACAAAACTCTTTAATCTATTTGTGCCATATTATAAAAGGGTAAATAAAGACAAGTACCATATGAATATTTTAAAACTTCTCTTAACGAGTGTCATACACTAATTGCTATTGTTTTTAATTAGTTGTCAAACTAATAATGTGAACATGAGTCCAAGAGGAAAAAATTAAATGTCAATTTTACTATTTCTAACGAGACACGTGTCGGAAATTTTGCAGGAAACTATTCGCCCGTGGTTCCCATTCTCTATGTTATAGAACGCACAATGGCAGGATATACATAACTTTTAGAATAGTATATTCTATAACTAGTATGGAATAGACAAAATTCCGCGTGGGCGGAAAGTTTGTCATACGAGCCGGCAGTCGAGTATGACGGTCCCGCGAGTGCGGAATGACTATTCCATACGTGTTTTACTATACTTTTTCTTCGACTGCAAATATAAAACACTGTATGGCTTTAAACTGCGGACAAGGTTAAAAACCATGTTTTTTGTGACTCGACATTGTAAATGCAACAAAACTCATATTTTTAAATAAAGCAATTAATGTTATTTAAAAAGTTTATCAAATCAGTAATTAAAACAGATTTTTATTTAATTTTAGCACATATTTATAAACTATAATGCAAAAATTGAAGGTTATGTCAGCTTGTTGAGACAGATATCAGGTTTAAATATTTAACAATAGATGGAGATGTTTTAATTTTTTGAACTAAATTGATGAAAAACTGGGCAAATATTAAGAAAAACTAATAAACTTTATGTAATTTTAACGCAAAACTTTAAATTGCATTAAATTATTCAATATTTCATGGTAAAATACATATATTTTTGCTTATTTTGCTACAGTTTTCTTTACTTTTATAAACAAGAGATGGCACTACATGTGCTCATTCTAACATTTGATACGGAATATTCATACCGTATTTAGAGCTAGAATGGATTCATTCTGTGTTTGAAAAGTATGTGTATTTGCTTACATTCTAAAGCAGTCATAGAAAAAATGTTTTCTAGTATGTTTTCTAGTGCACTTAAACGAGTTTTGTTCTCTTATTGATAATATTTCTCTCTCAAACACTAGTTATTGTGGATTACATAATTAGCATTCTAAAACTTAGGTCATTTCTCCTAAATGAGTAGTAGGTGTATATACCTAAAGTTTATTTTTTTAAGGTATAGTTATTTTAAACCTTCCCACTTGTAAACAATCTCGAAATTACCATAGCAACGTAATATACGCATGCGTCGTAAGCGAAATGACTAGGCCCAATTTACACAACCGTAAAACGTTGACGTGTCATTCCTCTATATAACTGGAATAAAAGCGATTTTATAAGCAAATTTTGTTTTTACAGGAATACAAAAGTGTTTTTAGGAACGGCTTTATCCATTTATTTTTTTACATCAAAACATCATAAAAACAAAGTAAGTAAACAAAAATTATAAATTTTGGTTATGTTGACATTCAAAACAAGCCACATGCTTCAGTGTAAATCGGACTTTGTGGAGTATTTAGCGGCAAATTTAAAATAACTATACCTTAAAAAAATAAACTTTAGTATAGGAATAATATAGTTTTATCATATATTTTTGATAGGTTAATGTATACAGTACTATAGAACTTATTGCAATAGGCATGATTGTATTTTATTTAATTTCGTTATAACTCAACCCTTGTAATAAAAAAAATATGTATTTTTTTTTTAGATACAATAAATTTAATATTATTATTACATAACTTTTAATTACTATACTATTGTTTTTTATCTTAGTACACTAAAAAGGAGGTGTTTGGAGGCAAAACAATTGATTTCTTAGCCATTTTTATTTATTAGGGCAAATAAAATTCATTTAGTAGAAATTTCTGGGAATTAAATCCTAGGAAAGCAAAGATCATTTCTTGGTATGAATGCTACATTCACTCAGAAAATAGGGGTCTTTACCTCGAAAAAAATTACCTCGCTAGCAATTACCTCTAAAATTATTACCTCGAAAAAAATTATGGTTATATTAACTTCGCAATTCACTCGTTTAAGCAAATGTCATATTCAAAGAATCTGTTTTTTTTTCACTGTATGTATTAAGAAGAAATTAAGTGTACAGTAAATCTCTAATTTCATTGGTTGAATCCTTAATTTTATAAATTATTGAAAAACTTTGTCTGAATGAAATTAAATTTGCCCCATTGTGCGATATATTATGAGAGAAGGGACTTAAAAGCCTTCCAGTAATTGTCACTTGGTAAATTGGCTCAATTTCGTTTAAACATGTTGTACGCTGTTAGCTATTGCAGCTGCCTGGCTACGCCTGCAACTGAGCAATAATAAAAATGTCTGTTATATATTTTTTAACTAAATTTTACAAACTTAGATAAAAAAAAAACACTGTGTGAAATATGCGTCTTAAGCAACTTTGCTCAAGACTTGGGGAATTTTGGAGTGTTACGCCCATGTTAATGGTATAATGGAAAATAGCGTTACAGGAGGGTGGGTGGGTGTCCAAAATGATCAAAATTTGTGTTACGTAATACTTGAACGTTCCCTTGTCCAAGAATCGTGACGAAGTGTAGCAATTCATTGAAAATTCTTGGAGCAAGAATCTGTCGACAGTATCTTGAGCCAGAATTGTCAAAATCTGGATGTAGTTACTTAATCAAGAATCTTGAGCCAGACTTGCTCAAGACTTAACAAAAATTGTTACTAGGGTACTAGTAGAAGATTATTTTATGATTGCTCTAGGTGAAAAAATTTGATCTCTTGAACTAAAAACTAGCTAAATTCGATGCCCCTTGGTTCATGAGAAACAACCAAATACAAAGAGATATCGACATGCCCCTCCTTAAAACGGATATCATCCGTTACAGCACGTCTCAAACTTTCTCGATTAGGATCACGAAGTCTACTACACTTACAAAAAGATCAAAAACGGCCTCAACCAGTAATGGTACCCACCAATTCAGGACAGATGCATTCCCAGCATCAGTGAAATAGTCTCACTCCTCACCTCCCTCCCCTCCCTACTCCATCCCTCCTCATTGGGGAGATTACGAAGATGACCACCCAAGCTCAGAGAGCGGGTTGGTATTACGGTTAAACCGTAATCGCCCGTGTATTTAAAAAAAAAACAGTTTTATTATCAATCAACTAATAAACGTCGACTATTTTACTTTAGGCACTTGTCAAAAAATCAAACCCTTTTAGATACAATTGAATAAAAAAGTTTCTTTCGGCATATTTAATAAGCCAAAAGATATGAAATGCTGATGGTGCGTTAATATTTATGGTAAACATATCAAGCCCTTTTTGGGATGGCCCTTCTAACTCCACTGAAGTGGAAATACAAGCCTTCCGACATTTATAGTATTATTATGAGCACACGGGAACAATGATCAATTAACGGAAAACGCCCAACTTTGATGACACTTTCTTATGTTTGTATTTCGTCCCCCAGTATTGGTTTGTCGTATATCCATTTTCGGACATTTTGAGATTTTTAAATATTTGTAGGTATATTTACAGTTAAGTACGTTGTGTTATTTTATCCATTTGGAAACACTAGAAATTAAGACCCCTGAACTCTTTAATGATCAAATACATACTTCTTGGGTACATAGTTTTCACTTAAAAGCACTGGTCTTTAAGTTGGAGTATTGGTCTATTGGTCTGTTGATAGATGGCAGTACTTAATATTGCCGGTAAATATTTAAACAGCTGATCATGCCAGGCACTTTTGAAATTACCTGGAGTCGAATTTTTGTCAATGTGATGTTTTTTTTTATAAAAATTATTTTATTCGCAACTGTATATATACACTGTATTACATATATGTAATACATAAATTACATGTATGTAGATGGCGCCACCGATTAAAATGTCATTATTAATGCTTAAAACAAGATGGCTGAACTGCTGTTGTCATGATAAACAGGAATATAATCTAATACATTTCATTTAAAAAACTTAAATGTACAGTTTTAGTCAATGCTTTTTAGTTTTGAGACTGAGAAGGATAATAAATGTTATAAAGGGTGCCTTGTGAGCTATCAACAAGTGTTTTTTCTGGTTGTTTATTTGGGTTAAGCGTATGTGAAACTTTAGTTTTATATGATTGTGCCTTTATTGTGAAATGCAGGAAAAAATATTTGTGGTAAATATGAAAAGAACTAAAAAACTAAGTATTATAGTATTATTTTCTTCATTTGAATTCAAAGATCTAGGTTTCAAAACAAATTGGTACTTTATTTTTAAATATAAATAGTGGCGAATAAAATAGTATACAGGTTTCCCGGAAATTATTATTTTAAACGAAATACTAAAGAAAATCTTTGTAAAACTTTAAGTAATAATCAAAAAACGCCTTATGGTATAATCACAAATTTTATAATTTTCTCTTGGTATTTTTATATTACAGGTCCACAGAATCAAGTTTAGCGGCATTTAAAAGATTTTTTAGCCTGCGGTAATATTTGAGTGACCCCTTAATCAAGTTATCCGGCTTATCCGAGTTATCCGATCATTTTTTAAAGATTTGGTTGGTATTAGAACCAAATTAAGCCGGTTTTAAGTGAAATTGCGTTAAAACGATTAGATTTATCTTAATTATCCAGGTTACCCGGCATTATCCTCTGTCCTATGTCCTCTTTAAGTTGCAAAAGGTTTCATCAAATTCCGTTCATCCGTTCCAAAGTTATGCGGGAAGAAACATAAAAAAAAAACAAAGTCACACGTCGAATTGATAACATCCTCCTTTTTTGGAAGTCGGTTAAAAAATTTAATCGAGTCGAGAATTTTGTATTCTTGATATAGAGTCTTGACTCTAGTCTTGATTTTGTAAATTACACTCTTGTCTCGAATCGGGACAATACGAGAAATATCGATTCCTCGATTCTCTTGAAAGCCCAGTTATTCCCGTGTCATCTTGATATGCATTGATAAGTTATGTATCCGGTTTATATTTTCGCTATTGAAATAAGTATTAATGGAAAATGTTGTCCTTTGAAGAAGATGCATTAGATCTAAATAAGATATTGCGAAATATTCGCTGACAATGCTCAAGTCTTTGTGACATTCCATCAAAAAAGGAACAAAAAATGACAAATACTTCATTAATATAATTTTACAATCATTGCGCAGAATGATATTGGTGGACTGCGCAGTATCAGGCTGCTGGCCCTCATCATTACCAAGAGTTAACCCTGCACGCTGATTCAGTTCAGTTTGTAGCTTTTTTGGTATATTTAACCCCTTCAAAGTGATTGACCTCTATAGAGGCAAAAAGATTCGTGTCATTAATGACCGCTATAAATGGATCTAAAATTATCAGTTTACCATTAGTTTATTTTTCATTATTTTATAACATTTGGGTCGCTGATTACGAATCTGATGCCAGTTTTCCCAAAATTCAAAATGGCGGATCCAATATAGCGGATTAGATATTTTAAAGTTGCTAGGATTTGCTTGAAACTTTCAAGTTTAGTTTGTAGCTTTTTTGGTATATTTAACCCCTTTACAGTACTTGACCTCTATAGAGGCAAAAAAAGTTCGTGCCATTAATGTGTTATGACAGCTATAGAAGCATCTAAAATGATCAGTTTACCATTAGTTTTTTCTTCATTATTTTATAACATCACGGGGTTTTTGGGGTCGCTGATTACTAATCTGGTCCCAGTTTTACAATATTTAAAATGGCGGATTAAATTTTTTAAAGTTTCTCGGAGAATTTAATCCGCCATATTGGATCCGCTATTTTGAATTTTGGAAAACTGGCACTAGATTTCTAATCAGCGACCCCAAAAACCCCCGAGTACCAAGTTTCAAGCAAATCCTAGCAACTTTAAAAAATCTAATCCGCCATATGGAATCCGCCATTTTGAAGCCGTAATCAAAAAATATATTTATGGCAAGAAAATAAAAGCCATTTTGTGGTACATAACATACAATTTGTAGATGTGGTTAAGTTAATTTTAAATTATTTAAAAAAATTTTAATATCACAACAGGTTACTTGATTAAAAAATGAGTTTTCTCAATTTTTATTTTAAATAATTTAGAAACGAATGAAAATAAAAACGAAATATTCTACAAAATTTCTTGAATAAATAAACTCTTTCGATATCTGCAATAAAAATTAAACATACACTGAAAAAATTATAAAAACAAATGATTTCGATTTATCTCACGAATTCCTCTACCGATTATTTTCATATTGACAATAAATACTCGTGAGACATTGTAGAATAGAATCACATCGGTACAAGGACTTTTGTTTTAATCCAATCCCGCCGCGGCGCGCCGTGAGTAGTTCTACTTTGCGAAATTGATGACGCACAAGTATACATTAATTTAATGACTCTATCCTCTAAATGAATAAAGTAAAAAAAATACTATGTAGTATTGATTGTACAATCAGCGTTGAGTTACTACTGAGGACAGCAGTCCGAAACCATATCACTCTGTACGATGACTGAAAAATTAGGTTAAAGGGATATTAAACTATAGCTATAAGAATTATAATTGTATTTAAAATTAAAAGTTCCTGTCTTAACAAAAATAAAAATTTTAGCCCATCTCGATCAACTTAAGACTATTCTACATCTTCTCCTATGTTTTTCTAGTAAAGCAATACTTTTAGCTTCAATTTCCTTAAACTTTAATTGTTAGTTCTTTGCATGCCTCTAATGGCTATAATCGCTATTGAAATAAGTATTAATGGAAAATGTTGTCCTTTGAAGAAGATGCATTAGATCTAAATAAGATATTGCGAAATATTCGCTGACAATGCTCAAGTCTTTGTGACATTCCATCAAAAAAGGAACAAAAAATGACAAATACTTCATTAATATAATTTTACAATCATTGCGCAGAATGATATTGGTAGACTGCGCAGTATCAGGCTGCTGGCCCTCATCATTACCAAGAGTTAACCCTGCACGCTGATTCAGTTCAGTTTGTAGCTTTTTTGGTATATTTAACCCCTTCAAAGTGATTGACCTCTATAGAGGCAAAAAGATTCGTGTCATTAATGACCGCTATAAAAGGATCTAAAATTATCAGTTTACCATTAGTTTATTTTTCATTATTTTATAACATTTGGGGTCGCTGATTACGAATCTGATGCCAGTTTTCCCAAAATTCAAAATGGCGGATCCAATATAGCGGATTAGATATTTTAAAGTTGCTAGGATTTGCTTGAAACTTTCAAGTTTAGTTTGTAGCTTTTTTGGTATATTTAACCCCTTTACAGTACTTGACCTCTATAGAGGCAAAAAAAGTTCGTGCCATTAATGTGTTATGACAGCTATAGAAGCATCTAAAATGATCAGTTTACCATTAGTTTTTTCTTCATTATTTTATAACATCACGGGGTTTTTGGGGTCGCTGATTACTAATCTGGTCCCAGTTTTACAATATTTAAAATGGCGGATTAAATTTTTTAAAGTTTCTCGGAGAATTTAATCCGCCATATTGGATCCGCTATTTTGAATTTTGGAAAACTGGCACTAGATTTCTAATCAGCGACCCCAAAAACCCCCGAGTACCAAGTTTCAAGCAAATCCTAGCAACTTTAAAAAATCTAATCCGCCATATGGAATCCGCCATTTTGAAGCCGTAATCAAAAAAATATATTTATGGCAAGAAAATAAAAGCCATTTTGTGGTACATAACATACAATTTGTAGATGTGGTTAAGTTAATTTTAAATTATTTAAAAAAAATTTAATATCACAACAGGTTATTTGATTAAAAAATGAGTTTGGACTTTTTTGATTTTGATTTTAAATAATTTAGAAACGAATGAAAATAAAAACGAAAATATTCTACAAAATTTTTTGAATAAATAACTCTTTCGATATCTGTAATAAAAATTAAACATACACTGAAAAAATTATAAAAACAAATGATTTCGATTTATCTCACGAATTCCTCTACCGATTATTTTCATATTGACAATAAATACTCGTGAGACATTGTAGAATAGAATCACATCGGTACAAGGACTTTTGTTTTAATCCAATCCCGCCGCGGAGCGCCGTGAGTAGTTCTACTTTGCGAAATTGATGACGCACAAGTATACATTAATTTAATGACTCTATCCTCTAAATGAATAAAGTAAAAAAAAATACTATGTAGTATTGATTGTACAATCAGCGTTGAGTTACTACTGAGGACAGCAGTCCGAAACCATATCACTCTGTACGATGACTGAAAAATTAGGTTAAAGGGATATTAAACTATAGCTATAAGAATTATAATTGTATTTAAAATTAAAAGTTCCTGTCTTAACAAAAATAAAAATTTTAGCCCATCTCGATCAACTTAAGACTATTCTACATCTTCTCCTATGTTTTTCTAGTAAAGCAATACTTTTAGCTTCAATTTCCTTAAACTTTAATTGTTAGTTCTTTGCATGCCTCTAATGGCTTTTAATCGCCATACATTAAAGATTTTCTGCACAAGATTGATAGATCATCGTATAATAAATGACTTAAAGTAAAATTGTATGCCATCATCATTAATAGATGGACAACGCTGTTTGAAATCATTAATGTGTTCTCCCCCTTGCCCTCAAAATAAGACTTTTTTCCGGAAAAAGTCATCCCCTTGCACTTAACTAGTCGCTATGCTGATAGCTTTACTTACGTAGAAAAATGCACCATTTTAAAAGGGCCATAGTAGCTTTAAAAGCGATTTTTCGACCTACATGTATAAAAACTTTTTTTCTTAGTTTTTGATATAGAATAACCCTACATCATTGAAATTTTGGTTTTCAACATTTTAGTATTTAATTTTTCGTCCTCGGACCTTGAAATTTCACCTTCAAACTAATTTTTCTCGAAAACGGTTAATCCTACAGTATTACAACAAGTACCCTTTTATGTATTTTGATCTGAGGAATCATATTCCAAAAATAAAATTACAAAAAAGTTACACAAAAAAAAGTGTTTGACAAAAAACTAATAATGCCCTTCCGTTTCACACACCCTGGTTAAAATAAGTACATGAAATAAACATACGAAGGCCATTAAGATTAGTTTACTTGCAAAACCTCGTTGCTATATCTCAATGTGTTCCTGAGTTATTAAATAAAAACCGAACTTTTTAGCTACTTTAAAAGGGAAAGCTCCCTTACGGCGCATTTTTAGACATAATATGTCTATTATAGATATTATGTTTATAGGAACTTTTTGTCATATTTTCTGATGTAGAATCACCCCTTGAAATTTCGGACCCTATTTCAAATAACTTAAGTTATATTTAAAAACTGGAATCACGACATTAAAGTACCTACTTCTCAAACTATAATTATTTGGTCTACCTTTTGTTTCTTAATTGTTACTTCACATAAAATAAAACTTTATTAATTTAAATTTTAAAAGATTTTAACTTTATATTTATTATTTTATAAATAATAACCAGTACCCGGCATATTTCCAGTTGTAGTCCAGTCTTCAGGTCAATAAAAGAGGCTTTACCTGGAAATAATTCAGGGAGTTTTGATTTTCAGTTTATTGAGCTGGGTTAATGGCCGCAAATAAAAAAAAAACAATTTTGCGACTTTGAACTCGATTTAGAACTGTTATTTTTTTAACTTGTTTTTCACAAAAAACGGATTTTTAAAATGTCTCTTAAACGTTACACTATACGTTTTTAGATTTTTATTTATTTTTTTTTTCTAAAAACCAAAATTGTTCTTTATCGTCGATTAGGCCCCTTAGAACATTTTGGGTAATAACTAAAAAAATCTATCTGGCCCTTTCTTTTTAATACACGTAAAATTATTTTTTTTTAATAATCCGCACATTTGTGTGAATCACCATTGTATTAAGCATAAAAAAAAGCTTCCTAACCACGTCATAAAGAAAAATCTAAAACCCTACAGTGTAACGTTTAAGGCGGCTATAAGTCGTACAAAAAAATACATAACACAAAAAATGTTGGAGATTTGGTCCTCTTTATTTGCATGTCAAACGTTTTTTGTCCTAGGATGCACCGATCTTGAGATATTTTAAAAAGTCCGTTTTTTGTGAAAAATACGTTAAAAAATGACAGTTCCAAATCGAGTTCAATGTCGCAAAATTGTTTATTTGCGGCCTTAAATCCTATCCAATAAACCGAAAATCAAAACTCGCTGAATTATTTCCAGGTAAGGCCTCTTTTATTGACCTGAAGACTGGACTATAACTGGAAATACGTCGGGTACTGATAATAACTATTAAATTAAGAAGACTAATCAAAAAATACTCCTTTTTCTTGTTGACACTGGAACATATCTGCAGCTGTTTTTTCACGGGACTCCTTTTTGACCATACAACCAATTAAAGAGTCTGCTTCCTCGTCAGTAAGAATTAACCCCCTTTCCCAAAGAAATCTTCTCTCTGTAATATTACCAAAAGAACCATCATATTTAACAAAAAATAATCTAACGGCTCTGCAGAAAAGATATTTTAACATTTTATCATCGGCCTTGCTGGAGTCTTTCTGGTCAAAGTATTCGGTAACCTGGGCATGGCTAATGTTTGATTCTTTTTCACATTCAGCATTAGCCATACTAAAATAGTACTCTCCCAATGGATTTAGTTTAATCTGAAATAAAAACTAGATGAAACATTGCAAGCACCCTGTCAAAACATCGGCACTATTGTACACTAAAGCCATCATGTTTGCAAATTTCAAACTATTAACTCATTTTTCTGGGGCTCATACTCAAATAAAAATAAAATAAAAATAAAAATAATTCAAATGGGTGTCGTTTAAGCCACGTGAATAAACGGGTATAAAAACATATTTTCTCTACGACTGGTTTAGGATGTAGGAAAATACCCACACTTTTTAAATATAGAATGAATCTATTCTCGCTAGGTTTAGATACGGTATGACTATTCCGTATCAAGTGTTAGAATAAGCACATGTGGTGCCATCTCTTGCCTGTAAAAGTAAAGAAAACTGTAGTAAAATTAGAAATTAGAAATATTAAATAATTATTTAATGTTATTTTATTGCTTTAAAGCAAGGAGAAAAGTTTTTTTTTATTTTTCGTTTTGTTTTTTTAATAAATTTAATTTATTGTGTTGCTCTTCTAAAAATAAATAAAATACTTCAATATTTCTATTTTATTTTTTGATAACCCCGGTAAAATCACTGTCAAGTATATGTCTTTAAAGAATTATTTATAAATATATAACGAAAAACATTTGTTATGTAAAATTCTAGCGATAAATTTGAGGCCTTCTTTCTACGTGTCTGTGGCACATAAAATTTGAAAATAGTTTCGTTCTTCATCGTCGTCCATCTGATATACGTACAACTATTCTTGAACATGTAATAGTAATACTGTATAAATATTAGAGAGCTGATTTTGGCCCACTGGAAGATATAAGCATTTATTTTGCATTTTATTTTTTGATGTTTCTGACATTAAAAAAAAAATTAAATCAAAATTTTCCAGCCGGCTTTTTAAGCTTGAGTACTCAATTCTAAAAAACTATTGGGCTGGGGAAGCTAAAATTTGGTATGCAGGTAGATCTTACCCTAAATAAGCGAAATATAATTATTTAGACCCCCACTCCCCCCCAGGGTGGTGTAAAAATATATATTTCAAACAAGTAAAAAACACTCCTCAAACTTACACTTTTAGCCCTTCAACATTAAAACTCAAAATTGTGAGTAAACTATTTTTTTTTAATTATATTAAAGTGTTCCCACTTTATTTTAATGATTATTTTTCAACGTTTTTATCAACCAATCATTTAACAATATTTCTGACCACGTGTTTATTTCTGTCCAATCATATTACAGTTATATTGGGAATTTTCTACTGTAGAAAATTCTAGTGAGAATCGCTGTAGTATTTTGTTTTTCTGTGTTTCTCTTTTACAACAAGATTTCATACCTAAAACTAATTAATAGTTAAATATGAATATATTACTATTTATAATTATCGTTATTACTTTATTATTTAACAAAAAAGCCTAGGGCAGTACCGCGCTAGTCAGTACTGCAGTAAGTGACTAAACTATTCACAGAACCATAATTTGCTATTTAAAAATGGACAAAAAAGGTTTTAGTTTAGCAATTGACAATGGTATTAAATAAATCAAATTAAAGAATATGCTTGTAAAAATATAAATATAAGTAATAAAACAATTTTTATCATTTTGCGATGAAAAAAATATAAAAGTTGGTTTAACATATTATAAATCGTTGAAAAATAATCTTCCGAATTGCACATGATTCTTCGAATTATAGGAAAAAATTCACAGTTTTCATTCAAATTTGCTGCCAAAGGAAATAATTACTCCAGGGGCATCGCCCCGGTCGTAATTACTTCCAGGCAGAAAATTTTCATGAAAACAGCTAATTTGTCCGACATAATTATCAGCCTCTTGTGTT
The DNA here is from genome assembly GCA_958510825.1 of Brachypterus glaber. Lineage (NCBI taxonomy): Eukaryota > Metazoa > Arthropoda > Insecta > Coleoptera > Kateretidae > Brachypterus > Brachypterus glaber. Next base: position 25,775,699 of record OY294052.1, on the reverse strand, counting down.
ATTATATATGATAAAATATTGTTGGTCACTTTTTTTTCATTTGATGACATAGTGGACCGTGCCTCATCTGCCCGCTTCTGAGAGGTTTATATATATTTTTTTATTTAAATATTTTTATTTTTTTTTTGCCTGCAAGAACATTCATAGAAATACTTACGGAGTAGATCTGAAATACAACACAAGTACCAAGTACTAAAAGAAATATGGTCTTCATTGTAGTAAAGTTGATTATGGTATGAAGATTTTATGTAATAAATAAAATATATCGGTTCAAAAATAAGAATTTTTGAACCTAATTATACATGTAATAAGGCTCGTTAAGTTAAAAACATATTTTTAACTCGTTTCTGTATCAATTTTATTTATTTTAATTACATATTTCAAATAAGTACTCCCTTTAATTTTAAATAGAACCTTGAAAAAGTTTTACAAAAAGAAAAAATAGCGTAGACATGACATAACATTGTGTACATGATAAATAGGACTTTAAATAATTTTACTATTAGAAATTCATTCGTATTTAATATACAGTACACGATCCTTTTTTGGGGGTATTTTTAGTCTTTTTCCAAAACCCTGAAATTCCTTTTCCATTCGATAGTACCGTCCATTTATATGATTTTCAGCGAAAATTAAAAAATATTTGCGAGCGCTTCGTTTTTTATTAAAAAAAATAAATGCTAAACGAGCTGCGAAGAGTAAAACAAGACGTGAACATATGTAATCATACGCATTCCATCATATACTATTCAAAGTAAGTGGGTATTGTTAGTGTTAGTGTTGAAGTTTTTTAATTGTTTTTTTTTTAATAATTGGAAAAATGCAATATACTCATTTACTGTGAATAGTATATAATGGGATGCGTAGCATTACATATATTTACGTCTTGTTTTACTCTTCGCAGCTCGTTTAGAATTTATTTTTTTTTAATAAAAAACGAAGCGCTGGGTAGATTTTTTTTAATTTTCTCTGAAATTCATATAAATGGACAGTAGGGGTGACCGGAGCTAGTTGTCGTAGGGGTAAGTTGTCGAAGTGCTTGTATCTCAAAAAGTAAAATAGTTTTCTGCACCAAACCGAGATTAACCTCTGCGTTAAAAAAGTGTCATTTGTAATTTGTAAACTTAAAAGCAATAAGTTAAAAGAGCAGCAATTTAACCTAAAAAATGTCAAAATTAAAGGGTCCAGTAATTTTTTTGTGGTTAATATTTTTTTTCTTATTGTGAGGGATTTAAAATATTAAGATAAGAAAATTATATGTATATTAATAGTTTAAGGTGTATATTATTTGTTGATATTGTCATTTAGGAGTGTTTATTCGTTAATTAGACAGTACTTGATACATAGCTAGCCCCACTGGGGCTAGTTGTCGCATTTGGTTTGGGGCTAGCTGTCGCATGATCTGGAGATATGTTCATGGTATAACATTTCCTTTTTCGCATTTTTATTATTCAAAACTGTGTTTAAAAGTGAAACTTAATAGGATAGCAAATAAAATCGTTTATTAAATTAAATTAAAAAAAAAAAATAGAAAAAATATTATTTCATTATAAAGTTGACAATTCTGGTACAAGAGTAAAAAGTTAGATAACAATCGGCTTTTGGGAAGTCACATGTCTTATTAGTTATTTATATTTTTTTAAATACCTTTATATTTCTTCAAAAAAATATACTTTAAGAGCCGAGACAACATGCCCCGTGACGGGTCACGTTGTAGCATTTGTCGAGACTTCATAAAAAAAATCATAACCCTAATACCCTGTAAATTTTTCCATGTTTTATCTTATAATAATATTACGAAAACATGCAGCTAAAATTACCATTTGGTCAATTAAAAAAAAACAAAAATAAAGGAAAAAACTGACTTTGAATGAAAAGTGCGACAATAAGCCCCGGTCACCCCTACTATCGAATGGTAAAGGAATTTCAGGTTTTCGAAAAAAACAAAAAATACCAAACCTAGTGAATAAAAAGTAAAACTGTAAAAATAGACTAATCTAAATGTAATAAATGTAAGTTGTTGGACTCGGTAAGTTAAAAATATATTTTTCGGGGACCCCATTTCACCACCTTTTCGAGGCTTTTAGCATCCAAAGGAACCCGATCCAGGATCTGGCGATTTGCAAGAAACTCAATTTAAATGTACTTTAAGACATACAGGGTGTTCCAGAACTCGCGTACCGAAATTTAAGAGGTGATTCTACATCCAAAAATATGAAAAAAAGTTTCTATAAAGGTTGGTCCGGAAATGAGCCATAAGGGAGCTACGGCCCTTCGAAGATGACGTATTGAATGGGGAACAAAAAAAAGCACCAATAAAATTTTAATGCTGCAGGGTGATTCTTCATTTAAAACTGAGCAAAAAAGTATTATACACCAAAACACCTAAATTTAATATTAAAGGAGTAATAGCCTTTTAAAAAGTAACGTTTTTGGTGGCACAAAATGTTACTTCCTCTTAATTGCATTTTTTTTGATAACGGTTGCTCCTACAGTGTTACACTATATGATATTTTATATGTATTTTTACTCTAGAAATCTATATTTTTTACAACAAATCCAAAAAACATACACAGTTTGGGGCAAAAATGTTTTAAGCCTCATATATTTTGTCCGTCTGGGCACGCCTCTGGATAAATTAAAAAAATAAATTAACATAAACTTATTGCCCTTATTAATACTAGTATACATGCAAAAGCTCGCCGCTCTAGCTTAAACGGTACCCGAGTTATTAATTAAAAACCTTATTTTTATTACAATTTTAAAGGGCCCTAGATCCCTTAGGGCTCATTTCCGGACCAACCTTTATAGAAACTTTTTTTCATATTTTTGGATGTAGAATCACCTCTTAAATTTCGGTACGCGAGTTCTGGAACACCCTGTATATAAAATACAGCTGGGAACAAATAATGAAGTGAAAATAGTAACCAGCCAAAGAACTTTTACCTCATGAATGAACATGATGAAATCTACCAACTACGGTGATGGGCTTTACACTTAGTACGCGTAAAGAGAGAGAAAGAATGTGTAAACTCACAGTCTAATGTCTTAAACTTTGTCAAGAAATACAGTGTTGCCGGTTGCAACACCTGCTTTAGATATTTTATTGTAAATTTTAAGAAATATTAGTTTTATTTGAGTTTTATATGAACTAGTAGTTTAATTTTAATAAACTTAATTATATTACATTATCAAACATAATTATAGTGTCGTAGTATAGTAATTTTTTAAGATTTATCATAATGATAAAGTGAAAATTACGCAACATCGCTCTGGTCACCAGAAGGTCAAAACTAGCGATACTTATGTTTACACCAGAAGCAGTATCGCGTACGTTTATGTAAACAAACAAACAAAAAGATGACACCTTCATAAACATTGGTCTGAAATAACTTCTTGATGTAAAAGTTCTTTGTCGCCAGCTCTTAGACTATAAGCACCCAAGTTTCAGTCACCCTGTACTGTGCAATTTCATGATATATTACTGCATTTTTCAGTATTGCAGCCAATGTTTACTGATTTTTAGAATGGCAGACCCTTTCATTGGACTAGTGATCCGTAAACAGATATTCAAATACGCCAAAATATCATCGAGACATTTACAAGACAAAAGGGTTAGTTTATGACAAGATTTTGTCGATAAAATGTTTATAGTTGACTTTTTTCAATTAATTTTCAACCCCCTAGACAAAGGATTTGGTTTGGACTTTTTAGTCTTTATTAAAAGAATAACAATTTCTGTTAGAATGTTACCATAACGTTTTAAATTATTTTTAGCAAGATATAAACAAGCCGTGAAGATATGTAATTCTGTGCATTCCATTGTTGCCATCTTTTTCAAAAATATTTGAAATGGCAATGAGTAAGAAAATTTTAAACTTTTTTTACAGATATAATTTATTTATAGTTACCCAACATGGTTATTTAAAAGGAAAATCTATAGCAACTGTAGTGCATGGCTTTATACAGAGTATACTAAATGGTTTTGAGAAACATCAGGAAATTTTCGCAATATTTCTTGACTTGACAAAAGCTTTTGATTGCCTTGATCACGATATTCTTTTTGATAAATTATATAGGTACGGTATAAGAGGTCCTGCACTGCAGTGGCTGAGATCTTACCTTACAAACCGATCACAGCAAGTACAGATTTTTTCTGAATTCATTAAATATTTATCTGATATTAAGGGTTTTACGGTAGGAGTCCCTCAAGGAAGTATATTGGGGCCACTACTTTTTGTCATTTTTCTAAATGACCTATATGTGACCCTGCAGGACGGAGACCAGACTCTGGTGAGTTTTGCTGATGACTCCAACTATCTTGTCAAGTCAGATACACAAAATATTATTTCAAAAACAGAAACTCTTTTTACCATTGTTAAAAATTGGTTGAAACAAAATAAATTACTTTTAAATGAAGATAAAACTAACTTTATGTGTTTTAAATTAAAAAATCAACCCAGATCAAAAATGGTATTAAATGATAAAGAGAGGGAGTTATCACAAAGCCTAAAGTTTCTGGGTCTCCATATTGACGCAAACCTAAGTTGGGGTACACATGTGGGTCATTTATTAACCAAATTAAACAGAGTTTCCTACTCACTCCTTGTGATGAGGAATTATTTAGACATTAACACTCTTAAAGTGGTATATTTCTCAAATTTTGAAAGTTTATTAAGGTATGGTATTATTTTCTGGGGAAAGTGCTCAGACATTGAATCTATTTTAGTATCACAGAAAAGAGCGTTAAGAAATATTTTTAAATTAAACTTTAGAGAAACCTGCAGAGGTAAATTTAAGTCAAACAATATCCTTACTGTTATAGGCCTATATGTATATGAGTCAGTTATGTTCTTAATTAAAAATAAAAATTTATTTGAATCAGTTAAAAGCAACTCTACCAGAATACTGGACTATAATATACCAAAGCACAGATTAACAATTTATGAAAGGGGTTCCTTTTATTCATCAATACAATTTTTTAATAAATTACCCTCTGATTTAAAGAAAATAAAACATAACCAACGAATATTTAAAAAACAACTTTTTAAGTATGTATGCAGCGTCGAGCCATACACATTAAATGAGTTTTTTACATACTAAGTTAAAAATGATACTTGACCTCATTTGCGGTCTTTGAAGCTGGTGAGACGCCATTCTCTAAGTGCTACCTTTTGAAATGATCTCTACTACTGCTTTCAGATTATTTTAAAATATGACTACATTTCTCTAAATGTTCTTTTAAATGTGCTGTTGTATATTGTATCAATGTCATGTTGTAACTGGATATTTCTTGGAAATTAAATTATTTATTTATTTATTTATTTATTTATTTATTTATTTATTCACAGTAAATGGTACACGGTAAAAATTAATTACATTAAATTACATAGTCCGTAAATGGTAATATGTTGACATAGACCGGAATGGTAAAAATTACATAGTCTGTAATGGTAATGTTTTGCATAGACCGGAACAGTAAAAATTACATAGTCCATAATGGTAATATTTTGCATAGACCGGAACGGTAAAAATTACATAGTCCAGAACGGTAATATTTTGCATAGACTTAAAATTTGAAAAAAAAATATTTACTACTTAGAAAATGTTTGTTCCAAATTACAAGTCTCTGTGTCAAAGCTTTTTTGAAATATCGTAGCGTAAAGTTCATTTGGTTTAATAAATTAAACGATTTGCACCCTTAATACGAGTATAACTGCTTACATCTTTCTTTAAAGATCTATTGGTTGATAAAGATCGTAATTTATAATTGTAAATTTTAGGCCACAAATAAAGCATTTAAATATCGTATATAAATAATATTTACCTTTTTTACACTTTTAACACTTTATCCTAGCAGCATGCGTCGCTCTCTCTCTAACAATAACAATATTAAACGGTCCGTCTTCTGATGCGACGCCTTCTTGGTTATTGTCCAAAGCGCACGCGTGTCTTAAAATAACATAGCCCGACATTGTAAAATCATGTAAAAATATGTAAATCAATGTAAATATATTTTTTACATTCTTTTACATTGTTTTACATTCTTTTACATTGTTTTACATTCTTTTACATTGTTTTACATTCTTTTACATTGTTTTACATTGTTTTACATTCTTTTACATTCTTTTACATTCTTTTACATTCTTTTACATTATTTTACATCATTTTACATTATTTTACATTCTTTTACATAAATTCATGAATTATGCATAGTCCAGAATAGTAAATTTACTATTCCGTGCTATGTAAATTCATGTATTATTACTTTATTTTACATGCAGTTTTTATAGTGTATATTGCATTTCCCAAATACTTTAAAAAATTAATTAAGAAAATAATTTTTTTTCTAAAAAACATCTTTTTTAATCGATTGATTCTACAAGCGACACATTTTGTTCATGTTTTACCGGCAAAAAGTTGAACTTTGTGGCCCTAGGACCAAAAGGTTTTTTTCGCCCGCTAACTAAAACTTAATATTGTTAAGCTTTTTTAAAGCTGTACCTTTACTGTAATATTTATAAAGAAATATGACATTTTGGTCACTTTTGGTCTTGAATTAACCGTTCTTTTTGACCAGATACAGTTATTATAATCATTTCATTCAAAATAAAAAAATTTCCATAACATAACCTCAAAATATATGTCAACTGATTAATCTGTATTCACCCACTAAAATAAATTAAAAACACAGAATTTCAATTGTAAAATCACTTTCAATATTTATAATATTCATAGAACGGTTTCACAAGTATTATTTTCACAACAGACACATTTTAACAGAAATTAATCACCAAGCTATAGCTTTTTTAATTTAAGAAACGATTCAATTGTTTTTTTTTTAGCGATTTGTTTGGACAGCAATTTGTCATGGATAACTAGATAAAATTAAGTATATTTTAATAATTTATTATAATTAGTAACAATCGAATAAAAAATATTGTATAATACACGGGCAAAAAGTTAAATTTCGATTTCGTAGGTTTATTACCCTCGGGCCGGCCCTATCGGCTGGCCCTCGGCTTCTAAAAACCTACTCAATCGAAAAATTAAACTTTTCGCCCTTGTATTATAAATAACTATTTTGAATGAAAAAATTTTGAAAAAAAAAAGTAAAGAAAATATCTAAAAAATTCCAAACCAAAAAGTCCAAGTTAATTTTTTGAAAAAAAAAGACCCCTACCCCCGTAAATAACCAATGTACGCGTGGATTAGCCTAGAAGTAAAAAGGTTTTTCTTCTTGTAGCTCATCTCAAAACGCATTTCCAGCATTATTTATTTAGGGATTTAATTCAGCCTATGGACGAATTTCCTTCTACCTCATCAACATTTCAAGAAATTTCCCGTCTCACAAGTGTGCAGAAACACATTAAAGGAAAGCGCACGGACACATTACATCTACCTTCGGATGGTATCATGCAGTAGGGATAAAAGTGGCTATAGTAGAGAAAAAGATGCAAGTCGCTTGCAAAACAACTTTACACTACGATATTTCAAGAAATCTTTGACATAGAGACTTGAAATTTGGAGCAAATTTTGTTTACTACTTAGAAAATCTTTGTTTCAAATTTCACTGGGTCAAAGCGTTTTTGAAATATCGTAGTGTAAACTTGTTTTACAAGCGACTTGCATCTTTTTCTCTTCTATATTATTGACTAGAGGCCTATACAGAAGCTTGCATAAGAACATAAAACATAAGAATGCGATGCCATGATTGGCTTACAAGATACATGGCGGCACATCAAAAAATTTTTTTGCTCCACCCTACATAAACTTTAGAAATATACAAAAGCTTTCGCTACTAAACTTTATTTTTTTAAGATAGTTATTTTAAATTTTCCGCTAAATACTCCACAAAGTCCGATTTACACTGAAGCATGTGGTTTGTTTTGAATGTCAACATAACCAAAATTTATAATTTTTGTTTACTTATTCTGTTTTCATGATGTTTCGATGTAAAAAAAGAGAATTGATAAAGCTGTTGCTAAAAACACTTTTGTATTCATGTAGAAACAAAATTTGCTTATAAAATCGCTTTTATTCCAATAATTTAGAGGAATAAACCATTGTTTTGTTCTCGTTAATGGCACGTCAACGTTTTACGGTTGTGTAAATTGGGCCTAGTCATATCGCTTATGACGCATGCGTATCTTAACTTGCTATGGTAATTTCGAGATTGTTTACAAGCGGGAAGGTTTAAAATAACTATACCTTAAAAAAATAAACTCTAGTAAAGTAAAGTAAAGTATATTTATTTGTTCTGACTACATTAGAAATACATTTGGACATATAATGTTAAACGTACCTAATGTAATATAGACATCGTCAATTATAAATATTAAAATTAAAAAATTTACAGTATATTTATATATACAAATTAAAATTACTTAAAAGAAAGATTGGTAATAAATATTGATTACAAATAAAATAAAATAAAATATAACTACTATTTATCTTCAAGAAATTCTTTAAGAGGATAGTACGTTTTGTTTATTAGAAATTCTTTTAATTTATTCTTGAATTTTTTTATATTATATTCCATAAACCCTTCATCCAATTTAAATAGTTTTTTGACACAAATTACTCCTATATAGTCTGGGTTTTTTTCTGAAACTTTTAACCTAGCAGACGATTCTACCAACTTATTCTTATTCCGAGTATTGTGATCGTGAATTTCTTGTCTAAAAACGTCTAGTTTGGACTTTACATACGTTAGAAGGGAGTACAGGTAAAGACCCGTAAGTGTTAAAATTTTATGTTCCTTGAAGTAGGGTTTGCAGGATGTTCGCATACCTAAATTAAACATGTTCCGAAGTGCTTTTTTCTGCATTGTAAAGACTTTTGGCGCATCAGTAGCTTGGCCCCAAAATACCAAACCGTAGTTTAGTTTAGATTGGAACACTCCAAAATAAGCAGTTTTCAAGACATCGTTAGAAACAGTGTTTCTTAGAGTTTTCAGTAGAAAGCATGAACTACTCAGCTGAGGTAGTAGTTTTTGAATGTGTACAGAAAAAGTAAGTTTCTGATCAATGTTTAGACCGAGAAACTTCGTGCTGGGGCTATTTTCAATAGATATATGGTTATCTTTTATCAACAGTGATTTATTAATAGAAGCATTTATCGTATGAAACTGCATAACGACAGTTTTTTCCGTGTTAAGCTTAAGTTTTTTTCTGGCGCACCACTCTGTTATGATCCTCATACATTTATGAGCCTTTTCTATCAGGTCCTCGTATGTCTTCGCAGCAATAAGTACGTTGGTATCGTCAGCGTAAAGTACTGGAAGCCCTATTTCTAAAAGTAATCTAGGTAGTGAATTGATAAAAATATTAAACAGCGTTGGGGAGAGACATGACCCTTGTGGTGTTCCTATGTCTGTATTTTCCATGTCTGAGAGTATATCGTTGATAGATACAGCCTGTAACCTCTCTGATACATATGACATAATCCAATCCAATGGCATGCCTCTTATCCCAAGATCAAACAGTTCATCGCCTAGAATTTCGTGTTTGACAAGGTCAAAGGCCTTACTAAGGTCGAAGAAGAGTGCCAATATTAGATTTTCAGCATCTAGATTTTTGTGAATAAAATCTAGGGCTTCCTTAATTGCGGTTTGTGTAGATTTATTGCTGCGAAAGCCATTTTGATGACCTGATAGCAAAGAATTTGATTCTAAAAAGTTCAAAAATGTTCTTAATTTTATGTGTACATTTATAGTATATGTCATATCTTATGTTCCATATTGTAGCATATATTTTTCAGTACTAAACAAAAGAATAGACTTAATCATAAAATGGACTGAAAAAGTAAGACAAATCTCTCCTTCATGTTTTCAACAGAACTGTCACGTTTTCATTTTAATATCTAGGACAGCATTACATTATTTTTGCGATAGGAAATGACACATTAAACTTATTTAAATCTCACTTTAAACACATATTTTGCAGTTCGCTCACGTTGTGTTTGACTGAATTTTTCCATATATTGTGCCACACACGTCAAAGTATAGTAAACGAAAATTAAAAAAATCTACCGAGCGCTTCATTTTTTATTAAAAAAAAATGCTTAACGCGCTGCGAAGAGTAAAACAAACCGTAAAGATATTTAATGCTACGCATTTCATTATATACTAGTCACAGTTAATGGTATATTGCATTTTTCCAAACACTTAAAAAAAATTAAAAAAATTATAAAAAAAAAATTATTTTTTTTTAATTTTCATTTATCGCCAAAAGAAAAGAAAATATTTATATAGTTTTTTTCTGTTTTTTTTTTTAATGATTTGGGAAAATGAAAAATGCCATTTACTGTGAATAGTATTTATTGGAATGCGTAGCATTTCACGCCTTTTTAATAAAAAACGAAGCGCTCGGTAGCTTTTTTTCGCTGAAAATCATATAAATGGACGGTACTATTGAATGGTAAAAGAATTTCAGGATTTCCAAAAAAAAAAAAATAACCCCAAAAAAGCACCGTGTATAATATTATTTTAAAACGAGAAAAACTTATTTTATCCAATACATACAGATAATAAGACAATTACCAGCTTTATTTTAAATAGATAAACTCAATAATAACCCCCGCGTGGCTTTTACTTCATTGAGTGGATAATTATTTATTTTACCCACTCAACTGTCACTTGTCAAATTATTTTCTTGTAAATGTCATTAAAATTTTTAATAAAAATATGAATTCATAAGCTATTTATTGGATAAAACCTTGTATGGCACTCATGGGTAAAACGATATTGCCCTCTCGAAAATTAACCTGCTTGGCTGACGCCTCGCAGGTTAATTTTCTCATGGGCAATATCTTACTTTACTTACTAGTACCATAAATAACTATTTCCAAAACCTTTTACTTACGATATTTTGACGTTTAATACATCATATCAAAACATTCAGACAAAAAAAAAAAAGGTTTTACGAAGTACGACATGCATTTTTAATGTCCGCTCTCGAAAAAAAAATACATAAAACTGCAATTATATTTTTTAATTATTCTGACTTTAATACGTATTTAAAACTACCCCCATTCCTATTATATGGGGTTCATTTGTTCATTAATTATATAAGGGATAAATTTTTCATTTATACTTTTACTCGCATTTACATATTTTTTTCAGAAAATTCGTTCATGAAAAATTTTTAATGTTAACAAAAATTTTAATTTTACACGGACAAAATAATGAGATAAACATTTTTCTCTACGACTGCTTTGGAATGTAAGCAAATACACACACTTTTCAAACACAGAATGAATCCATTCTATCTCTAGATATGGTATGAATATTCCGTATCAAGTGTTAGAATGAGCACATGTAGTGCCATCTCTTGTTTATAAAAGTAAAGAAAACTGTGGCAAAATTAGCAAAAATATATATATTTTACCATGAAATATTGAATAACACAGCCCCACAAAAAAAAAGTCTGGATCTCTAGACCAGACATGTGTATCCTTATGTATTTTTGCCTGCTGAATCCGAATCCGAGGTCAGAAAAAGCCCTACACCCCAGGAATTGGCCCCAGAGGCCGAAAATGGCCGCTGAAAGGTGTGAAACGGGAATTCCGGCATGACGGATGCTCAGGGCAGGTTGAGATTGCATTCTCAAGGCAAAGTCGAATTAGTGGCTAACGGTGGTTAGATCCGACAGGCATCGCGGCCCCTGAGGCCGGAAAATGGGCCCTTGGGGCCCGAAAAATCGAGATTTTCACGTCGGGATCGCAGTACTTGGATTTTCTTGAAACTTCAAACTGCAGCTACGTAAAGAGGCTGGAACCTCTTCCAGGCCTATTGAAATTCACGCCCAGGGTCCGGAAAATGGGCCCTCAGGGCAGGAAAATCAAGATTTCCACGTCGTCATCACGGCATTGACGTTTCTATGGACTTTCAAACTCAGGAAACACTGACGATGTTGGAACAATTCGTGGCTCATTGGAATGTATGCCTGAGGCCCAGAAAATGGGCCTGAAGGGCCGGAAATCGAGAATCCCATGTCAGAATCACGGCACTCAAGTTTATATGGACTTTCAAACTCAGGAAACACTGAAGATGTTGGAACAACTTCAGGCCCATTGGAATTCATTGGAATTAAAAGTCCGTAGAAACCCGAGCGCCGTGATGCCGGCATGAAATTTTGATTTTCTGGTCCTAAAGGTCCATTTTCTGGGCCCGGGCATGAATTACAATGGGCCTCGAAATGTTGCTACATTGCCAGTGTTTCCGTGAGTTTTAGAGTCCATAGAAATTTGAGTGCCGTGATGACGACGTGGAAATCTTGATTTTCCCGCCCTGAGGGCCCGTTTTTCGGACCCTGGGTGTGAATTTCAATGGGCCTGGAAGAGGTTCCAGCCTCTTTACGTTGCTGCAGTTTGAAGTTACAAGAAAATCGAAGTGCTGCGATCCCGACGTGAAAATCTCAATTTTTCGGCCCCCAGGGGCCCATTTTCCGGCCTCAGGGGCCGCGATGCCTGTCGGATCTAAGCTCGGTTACCCACTAATTCGACTTTGCCTTGAGAATGCAATCTCAACCTGCCCTGAGCATCCGTCATGCCGGAATTCCCGTTTCATTAAATAAAGTTTATTAGTTTTTCTTAATATTTGACCAGTTTTTTATCAATTTAGTTCAAAAAATTAAAACTGCTCCATCTATTGTTAAATATTTAAACCTAATATATGTCACAACAACCTGACATAACCTTTAATTTTTGCATTATAATATGTGCTAAAATTAAATAAAAATCTTTTTCAACTACTGATTTGATAAAATTATTAAATAACATTAATTGCTTTATTTAAAAATATGTGTTTTGTTGCATTTACAATGTCGAGTCACAAAAAAACATTGGTTTTTACCTTGTCCGCAGTTTAAAGCCATACAGTGTTTCATATTTGCAGTCGAAGAAAAAGTATAGTCTACAACACGTATGGAATAGTCATTCCGTGCTCGCGGGACCGTCATACTCGCCTTACGGGTCGTATGACAAACTTTCCCCTCGCGCGGAATATTGTCTATTCCATACTAATTATAGAATATACTTTTATGGTTGATGTAAATGTAACCAGATATTTAGTTGAGGTCAGAAAACTTTTTTGCTATGAATGGTTACGGTAGGTTCCTACAAGGTTATAACATATTATGTGCAGTTTAGGTACGGATAAAGCAAATAGTGTAAAGTAATGTAATATTCGGCAAAAAGTGCGATAAATATAGCCATAAATTTACAATAAAATTTTTAATTACTACATGCAACTTTATTAAGCAATAAAATGACCCTAAAATTACTCAACAACTATATAAATACCAGTCATAAGGCCTCTTAATGAATTCATTATCACGTTTTACTATAGAAATAAAAATTATTACGATTCTATTACTTTTAACCCAAGTAATTCACACAAGTATTGACACGGAAAGAAAATGGCAGACTAACATCCCTACTCTCAGTTTAACTACTCCATGACATCCCTACTCTCAGTTTACCTACTCCATAACATCCCTACTCTACAATAACCCTACTCTTTAAAATTTCTACTCCATAACATCCATACTCCCGAACAACTCTACTCCGCAATATATGTACTCGATTAGCACACTTGACACAATTAAAAAAAATATTTTGTTTCACTACCATCCTAAAAGCACATCTTTATTACTGTTCTTTTCATTGATAGAAATATTATTTCTCTACCTATGACGTCAGAGGTTCTAAAAATAATGAAATTGCACCATGGTTAATAATGAATTTTTATTCAGCTGTTTCGGCATCTGACGTTTCACATAATTATTAAATCACATTGCTATTTATAAGTGTCTTTAGGCACCAAATTTATTTATTGCATGATAAATTAAAAAATATTAACTAAATTAGTACCTATAAAACATGTTTTACAAAAAACACTTCGAAAAGTGAAAATCATTGGTCCATCATATTCAACCATAGATTATACAACCCATAGATTACCGTAAAGATCATAGATTACTAGAGGTACTACCCCCATATATTAGATATTAGATATTCAACTCGTAAAACGACAATGTTTTATAGGTTGCATATGCCTTGCTCCAAGCCTTGCGCAATTTGCGCAGCACAAATAATCTGGTCTTTTAAACCTTAAAATAATTTTTTTTTAATTACATATTTATTAACAAAATTTAACAAAAGTTCCAAAATGACCGATTTGTAATAACTTTTAAGCAATTACAGTATTTTTTTAGTTAAATATTTTAAAAATAAAAAAATATTAAATGTTTCCCAAGTAAAGCGGTCTTTTTGTTTTGTAGCTCAAACTTTTTTTTAGCTTAAACCATTTTTGTATATCTGGAAAACTGTAACGATGTTGTTTCTTTATATTTTATGAGACATTTTAAGGGAAAGATGGCGCAAGTGTACATTCAATTTTAAAGTTTCCAATAGAACAGCATGTTAGATTTTTATGTTGTAGTATGATAAATAAATTATATAAATATAAATATATTAAGGGATGCTTTTCTATAGGGTAAAAGATTTTATGTGATCATTTGAAAGTCATTAAGTAGTGACTATAGAAAAGAAATGTATCCATAACACAGTAATTTTGAAGAAAAAACTATTGTTAGATTTTGTGACCAAAAAAAAAATTAGGAAGGAGTCAGCATAATAAATTTTTATTACAAAACAATAAAACACAGGGTTGTAGTAAGGAGTTAAACCATAAAGATATATTATACTTTGCATTCATTGTATAGGTATCTACTTTTTGAAAAAAATAGATGTACACAGAAAAAACTAACCTTGGAATTCCGGTATTGTACAGCTGTACCCTGTACAGGGTATATCAAAAAAAGTTTTAAACAAAGGGCTTTATTGGAGTACAACATGGTGTATATTTAGTTTAGTTTAGGGAGCGCAATGTAGTCAAGGAGCAAAGGGAGACATTTTTTAAATGAAAAGAGGGTTGTATGATACATCAATTTAAAGCATTAAGTTCTCTTTTTAACCATAATATTTTTAATTTAAAAAATGAAGGTGCTAAATTTTATTTTTTTTTTTTTTAAAATGCGATTTTCTTTAATTTTCTTTAGAAATATTTATTTATATTATTTGAAATTATTTAAAAGTAAAATTTACGTTTCTATTATTTTCAGCAATAGTTTACCTTCTTCAAAACAATGTTTAATAAAAATAAAAAATATTACGTAAAATTAAATATTTTACGAGCTTTAAAATGGTGTATCACAAAACCCCCCTCTATTTAAAAAAGTGTTCCCCTTAAAACCCTGTCTCCATTGTGCCACCAAATATATCAAATATGCATCATTTTGTGCTCCCATTAAGCTCTTATAACTTTTTTTACAATTCTTTAAAATTTTAATTGAATATTTACAATTTTGTCGAAGGCGCACTATTAAAGGGAGCCCGTTTTTCGACTCATGGGTATCTCGGTTATTGTAAGAGAAAAATGTTGCGCATTTTTATACTGATCAATAATCTGAAAGAAAATTTGACCTGTCGTTTTTTGTTTTTTAATTATCGCAAAAGAAATAAGAATCCCAAATTTCGTTTTTAGTTTTTTGAGTGAAAATCTACAAAGACGTTTTTATAACTAAAACATTTTTTTTTTCAATGAATTATCTGTTATCATATTTTGCATGGCATTTTAGATTCAAGAGTTACAACACTTAACGATGTTAACTGTTATAACTCTTGAATCTAACATTCATGAAAAATATTATAACAGATTTAGATTCATTATTCCATCAATCTATTTTCTAATCATCGTACAGAGTGATATTGGTAGACTGATGGAATAATAAATTAATATTTTTATAATTTTGTTTAAAATTAAAAAATTTCAGTCCTTAATAGATTAAGATTCCTTTTAAAAAAGTACCTTAAAAATGTTTCAGTTAAAAGCTTCCAAATTGGTAAAACAAAAATCAGGATTTTTAATTTTTTGCAGTAATTAAAAAACAAAAAATGATAGGTCAAATTTTCTTTCAGATTATTGATCAGTATAAAAATGCACAACTTTTTTCTAACTCAACCGATCTTGTATCTCTTATAATAACCGAGATGCCCTTACTTGAGGTCGAAAAACGGGCACATTGTATAGTGGCGCCTTCGCCAAAATTGTAAATATTCAATTAAAATTTTAAAATTGTAATTATGGCGGAGGCAATTAAAAAATCGTGTTGGTCCTAACCAGTCTATATTTTTCTTACATATTTTGTGTGCTGAAAACGAATTTGAGAAAGAAAATGTTTTCTTTAATCTGGTTAAGAATAATTAACTTTTTTTGCAGGCCTGTGCACTGATAGAATACTAGCTTAATCAATAGCGTAATTAGGTTATAGAATACAACAATAAATAGTTTTATATGCCCCAACCACTTTATATTGCATAGAATATAAAGCTGTACATTCCTAATGGAATTTGAGCTACTCCTAATGGAGTTTTGCGTATCCATTTTACTATGGTGGATCAGTCCATTTATTCGTGTTTAGTCAATTTCTCGTGCGTTTTTGTCTCTTCTACCATTTTCCTCCATAACCGTCTGTCTTTTAGTTTGGTTTTCGGTCCTTGTATTCCCATTGTTTTTAGGTCGCTAACCACTTGTTCTTCCCATCGTAGTTTTGGTCTACCCCTGGGCCTATCCTCTACTGGTATCCATTCTGTGATTCTCCTTACCCCTGCTTCTTTGTTTTTCCTGTATATATGTCCGTACCATCTGATTCGCTGAGCTTTGATGACCTTCACTATGTCTTCTTCTTTCATTTTGTTTCTTAATTCTGAATGCGTTAAAATTCTCATCTCTTCACCTCTTCTTACTGGTCCGTAAATTTTCCTCATTATTTTCCTTTCGAATGTTCTTAGTTTTCTTTCATCTTTTTCTGTCATTTTCATAGTTTCTGCTGCGTAGGTTACAATCGGTCTTATAGCTGCTTTGTATATCAGTATTTTCGTATTTATGCTTATTTTCTTGCTAAACATATATTGTTTATAGCCAAAGTATGCTTTATAGCCAGCTTGAATACGTTGTGCTATAACCATGCTACTGTCGTTTACGCCGTTTAGCAGTGTCCCTAGGTATCTGAAACTTTTCACTACTTCGAAAGTATAGTTCTGAATGTTAATTGTCCTTGTTTGTCCTGTATTTTGTCTGAAGCATTTCATGAGTTTCGTGTTTTCCTGGTTTATTTCTAATCCTCTTTTTCTAGCTTCTTCGGCTATTAGTATACATATCTCGACCAGTGCTTTTTTTTATCGTGATATGATGGCAATGTCATCCGCGTATGCAACAATTTGGATTTCCTTTGTAATGATGGACCCATTGATTTCTGCTTTCCTAATTATGCTTTCTAGAGCCATGTTAAAGAGCGTTGTTGAGAGGGCATCCCCTTGTTTTAGCCCTTTATCAAAAATGAACTCATCTGTTACTCCGTCTTCTGTCATCACTGCCGCTTTTGATCCATCCAAGGTCATTTGAATTAGTCTTCTTATCTTTTTTGGTAGTCCCATTTCTTTAAGATCCTCGTTCAAAACTTGGCGACATATTCTATCAAATGCTTGTTTAAAATTGCATAGAATACAACAACAAAAAGTAAACGTGTTCGGTATTTACAAACGAGTGCAGTTGTTCGATTTACAACAACAAATTGTAAGCATTTTATTTTAAATTTACATATTACATGTATGTACACTACATATCACATGTAATTACATATACATGTACATACTTATCGTTAGATATACTTATGCACATGGAAATTTCGGCCAAAAATGCCTTTTTTCAAAATTTTGGTAAAACATTTATTAGAATCAGCTGATTATTAATTATCCCTCATAAAATACCGGCACTATACTGCCCTGATAAAGTAAAGAGCAGTAAGTGACACTGGTCAATAGCAGCGTTTTCAAAATATTACATTAAGATTTACGCGAAAACTCCGCTATGCGACAATGTCCCTTTACTTTAACAGGGCAGTATAATGACAACAATGTTGTTGTAACGTTATAATGAATAATCGCAAAAATTGTATTCTTTACCTAAAAGTTGACACAATAACGTGTTGTACTAACAGTCTTCTATATTAAATAAACCTAGAAAAAAAAATTAATTTAAGAGATTAGAGTGTTTTTTTGTTGTTGATGTTAATGTTAATTTGAATGCTGTTGAAAGAACCCCAATTATAATAAAAATTTATTTATATGAAACATATTGTATTTTAGTGGACGCCAAAGATATAGTAGAATGTTTACATTTAAAACAGATTAATATGAGACAGTAGCGTAATTAAATTTTATTATATTAAGTACCTAGTAAACTTGGTAAACGTTCTGATTTTGGTGCCAATATAATTTGACACGCGCCAGAAAAAATGTTCGCTACTAAAAATATGGAGTCTTCTATAACCATACCTCAGGGATAAGCGAGATTTTTCAGCGAGAAATAATTCAGCACTAATTAGACGCGACCGCAACATTTATATCCGCACTCTACAACAATGCAACGCCAGTGTATCTATGATAAAGGCTAAAAAAGAGGACAAAAGATGACTCATAGCTCGCAACTCCCCGGGCTGTGACTATAACAGTGCTATAAAAAGTAATAATGGGTAAAGTAACATTTCCTGAAGAGTAAAAAGAGTTCTAACGGTGTCTATCGGCTGTAACAAATCACTAAGGGGTGGCTTAGGACGGCCCAAGCCATTCCTTCACCCTCATTGTATGAATTTCATTCAATATTCACAAGTTTGACTATGAAAAAGTTTCTCATAGTAGTTCTGCAATGACCATGAATTTATCTTACCGAAAAGGAGTTCTTTTACTACTAGACATCAGTAAAAATAACCATTTTTTTTTTCTTCAGTATATTGCTTTTATTGGTATTTACCCAGATAGCACAAAGTGATACTATGGACGTCCAATGGACGTATGTTCATGGACAGCTGTATGTCCATAGTATGCCCATTTTTTCTCTATGGACGTCCCATGGACATCCTTTTAGAGTCCAGATGACACAACTGTAGACATCCATAAGGTGTCCGTTCAAACCATCCATCCAGCATCCATAGGACTTGCTTTTTTTGCTTACTTAACTGGTTTTTGCGACTGTGAAAAACTGTTATTTAACTTGCAATGTTTGTTGTTGTTTTTTTGTTTGTTTGTTTGTTTGTTTAGGGCAAATCTGCCAACGGATTTTTTGACCACTTAGAATATACTTAGTAAGCTAAAATTTGGTAGACATGCTCGTCTGACAATACAATTTTATATAAAACTTACCCCCTAGACCTAAAATTTAAAAAATCCATTTATTACCCACGAGATAATTTAAAACTAAAATTAGGTTACATACTCATTCAGTGATAATCAAATTTTAAAATCAATGTTACATCCCCCCTTATCTCCCCATCACACCCCATAAGGCTAAGTTTACCCTCTCTCTGTTTCATCCACTTAGAATAAACGTAGAGAGCTGAAATTGTGGGCGTAAAATGGACACTGAATGGACGTCCACTAATAGTCGTACAAAGGATGTAAATATACGTACACAGTACATCCATTATTAGTCCGTGGACCAATGTACTTAAAAGGGATCTAAAATGGAAGTCCATTGGACGACCGGTGCTATATGTGTTAGTTTTTTATTACATTTTTCTTAGTTTTTAAAAGAAATAGTAGGATTTTCTTTTATAATATACTCTAATAATCATTATTTAAGGAAATATATCCAATTTTCAGAAAAAATAAACTTAAATTTAGTTATTATACAATACTGCAACACGGCAACACACGGTTCTTTTTTTGGGGGTATTTTTTGTTTGTTCTAAAATTCTGAATCCTTTATCATTCAATAGTACCGTCCATTTATATGATTTTCAGCGAAAATTAAAACAATCTACAGAGCGCTTCGTTTTTTATTAAAAAAAATAAATGGCAAACGAGCTGCGAAGAGTAAAACCGTAAAGATATGTAATGCTACGCATTTCATTATATAATATTCACAGTAAATTCATTTTTCCAAATACTTAAATTTAAAAAAACTTGAAAAAAAAAATTCAATTTCTTTTTTATTTTATTGTCTTTTTCGCAAAAATAAAAAAAATGCTGATTTTTTTTTATGTTTTTTTTTCATTTTTTTAAGTATTTGGGAAAATGCAATATACCATTTACTGTGAATAGTATGCGTAGCATTTCATATCTTCACGGCTTGTTTTACTCTAAAAATACCCCCAAAAAAGCATCGTGTAATAATTATTATTATTATAATAATAACTGTGCACAACCTTGAAAAAAATATTGGGTAAAAGGAGGGTATCGCATTTTGGGCTAAATCGCCTGCAACGATAAGACGTTACAAGCTTATAGATAGATATAAAATAAATACTTAGCCAAAATTTCAGCCCTTTTTACATTCCGGAACATACTTTAATTAAATATTTTAATTAAGAATTTGACATCTGTCAATGTACGATTTGGCAACATTGCACAAAACTTCAAGTGTCAAATGTCATCTCGTCAAAATAATAATAACTTTGCACATTAACTACTACAGTGGGGCCAAAGCTGTGTTGTGTTCACTGCTCTTGACTATAATATTAAAATATTTTGTTGTGTTTTATTAGTTTTCACGGATTCAATATACTGTAATTCAATGTGTAATTAGGCTGGACTTATGTGACTAGTTTCTTATGTTTCAGTACGATTATGGAGTTATTTTTGAGGTATTTATTCTATAATAACGTTGAGAGCAAACCAGCAGTTTCTACGATAACCCAAAACATGTAGTTCCATGGGACAGTGTTACCCAAGACAAGTAATTTAATGTTAAAACATGTTAAATTAATTAATATTGTAGTGTTTTTATTATACATTCTACCTAAATGTAGGTATTTATGTTGGTTTTTAGATTAACAAAAAATATTGCTTTTTTTCAAGATCACATATCACATAGCGCAAGAATAATGCGATATTGTCGAGTTTACGATAACAAATAATTCCTGAGTTTTTAATTTGTTTTTTCATTTGGTTCTTTATTAACAAACAACACAGTTTTTTATCATTTCTTTTCATCATTTTGCAATTTTTTGAACAAAAGCATATTTTTCTTATTTAGCCCAAAGCTCCTATTTAAAACGATACCCTTCTTCGAAGGCGTATCATAAAATACAGATACAGTGAGGTGCAAAAGTCACTCCCCCCCCCCTCCTAAATTGGAAGGAGTGGATATATCGACTCCAAATTTTGAGCACGCAAAGAAGACAAGTTAAGAGGGGGGAGTGACTTTTGGACAGCGCTGTATATTAAACCTATGGAATTATTTTCATATATTTTACTCTATAGATTATTGGTTAAATCTTATACTTTGAAGTGAAATAATAATAATAATAATAATATCAATAATAATCCTTTATTCAAGCCCAGAGGGCCATATACAAAAAATACAAAACATACTAAATATCTACAAGAAAATTAATAAATAGCCAATATACAAAAGTTCAAAAGAGCTACCGTCCCCCCATTAAAACTCTATTCCAGGTTTGCCATAGATTGGAACGCCATAGAATGTCACTCCTCAGCAGAGCCACAATAAAGAGGTTGGAAGATTTATACAGCCGATCGCGGAACCCAAAAGTCCGAAATCTACGAATAGCTAGGAAGTCATTAACACGAGTCGTAGCAAACATTTCACTAGCACTAGAAAATCTCGGTATGTTATTTAAGAGTCTAAACGCAATATTATAGTACACTCGCAGATTATTCCACCATTCCAGTGTAAAATTACACCAAAGTTTGGACATGTGGATCCCTGAGCAATATGTTAGAAATAACGGTTTTTTAATGTCAGATTTACACTTGGAGAAAGGACGGGTTAACACTTTAGCACGGACACAGAGAGCTTTGTACTAATAACCTATTATTGGTTGTTTTTTGGTGCTTGTATTAATAAATTTCTTTCGTAATTTATTGCATAGCTATGGCAATATTTTGGTGAAAAAGAACAAAAAAGATATTCGATTAATTCTATATTTATGGGTTGGTAATGGAATTTGATTATGAAACTTTTATAGTTCGAGGTTTTTTTCACCGATTTAATGACAATTTTATTAGATGCTATAAATAAATTTTCTTGATATTATTTGATTTAGAATAATTTATTGTTTTTTGTCTTTATACTAAAATAACTCCTGTTCGTTTTTTTAAGAATTAGTAGTATCTTTAAAATAAAATTTGTTTTGAAATTTACAGGGCGATATTTTCTATAATAGTATTACTATTACTATAGTTTCTTATAAAATATAAAACAAAAAAACAGTTAAATCCTTTAAAAAATGCTCTTCTACTTAGCAGAAACGAAAAAGTTGACTTTACGTAAGCGGTCTCTATTTTTGTCTCGACATACTGCGTTTCTGCTAAGCAGAATTTAAATACAATTTGAATAGCAGTAAGCGCGAGCTTTATAATTATGGGCAAATAAATTCAACCGCAATAGCAGCGTACAGCAAACTGTTTTGCAAAGTCTGTGTTGACTTTTGGGCTTAGTTTGTGTCGAAAACGAAAGCCGAAGCACGAAAAAAGATTAGTTAAAACCCAAAAATCCCAGAAATAAACATAAAGTAAAAAAGTCTATGTTTTTAAACTGCTAAGTTTTTATAATTAAACCGACAACTTCGTTTAATAGGTAATATATTTTACTATTAAATTTTTTTGAGAAGTTTGTATTGCTTTTTAAAGCAAATAATATGATTTCCGCAAAAACAAGTTCATTTGTCTGCATATGTTTCTGGAAAATTTGTGTACCGATGACTTGAAAACGTTTTGAGCTAAATACTTCAAATTCGAACCACAAGTTTCTTGTCCAAAGTTCACGGCTTCGGTTGTTTTTTGGTAAAAAATTGCAGTAGGTTAAGAGGTTCAAAAAAGGTATAAACTATTTATTTTTCCAAAATTTTACTTTTTTCGAAGAAAAAAAGTTTAAAGTTTGAGACACCATTTTAAAGAAATTTTTAGGCATTTTTTATTAAAAAAATATATATTTTTTGTATTATGTGATCAAAATTATTAAAACGGTAGACGATAATAGCGCGAAAATAACCCTGTTTTCTCGGTTTAATTTTCCCTTGTTTCCTCTTTTAATACAATCAAATTATAGCGCCGAGACAGAGTTTCCTTTGCTCTACCACGTCGTGTTTCTGATGTATAATTTCCCATCCAGACATTTATTGCTGTCCCGATTATGATACTACCAATCTGCCCTTGTATGAAAGAACGCCTTAATATAATGGCTTTATAAAAATTTGGTAACACTGATTTCTGACAGAATGACTCAAGTTTTAAGGTTATATTTTTAATTAATTTAATCACTGCTAAGTTATGGATGTTGTAGACTCGGTTCACGGTCAGAGTATCAAATTTAGGGATATCCCAGCTTCTAAGACCAATTGTTTATGAAAAAGAATGAGAAAACAAGAAAAGAAGCAAAAGAAAAAGTGGAAAAGAAGAAGAAGAAAAAGAAGAAGAAGACGAAGAAAAAGAAGACCAAGAAGAAGAAGAAGAAGAAGAAGAAGAAGAAAAAGAAGACCAACAAGAAGAATAAGGAGGAGAAGAAAAAGAAAAAGAAGAAGAAAAAGGTGAAAATGATGAAGAAGATTATGAAGATGAAGACGAAGATGATGAAGACGTTGAAGATGATCCAAAATATGAAGATTATGAGGATGATGGAAATGATGAGGAACATGATGAAGACGATGGAGATGATGCAAAAGATGAAGATGATGAGGATGATGGAAATGATGAAGAAAATGAAGATGAAGAAAAAGAAGAAGAGAAAAACGAAAAATAAGAATAACTACATCAGTTTACCAATATTATTGCGCACACAGCAGTCCAAATTTATAGAATTAAGTCCACTATAGAATTCTACATAACTGCTAAGCTTAATTATTTATTTGTTTTGGTATAGTTAAAAAATGTTTACCCCAGTCCATTAAAAGTAATTGTCCTTTGTTCGTACCCCTTTTTTTTAATTTTGAAGCTAAATAAATCATAAATGTTGATGAAAAAATGTTCAATTGATGACTTAGGTCGTCATTTTGAGTTAATACGATTCTAGGATAGCGGCGTTAAGCAAGGCGGTGGTCGTGCAGTTTAAGCTTAGTACTTAATTCTTCACGCCAAAAACGTTGGTTCGAGTTACAGATCTGGACAACAAATTTTCATTTATGGGATATGTCATCGAGAATTGTGGCCGACTGTATATTATGGCTGCTCTTTTTGGGGGCATGCATGCCATGGAGTATTGTGGCCGACTATAATGGAAGGCTGCTCTCTTCCCGGTGATATCATGAATTGTTTAATTTAATTCTACTTGCCTTAGATTGAACTAGGTAGCAAAAATATAGTTCGTTCAATTTCTATAAAATGAGGAAACCTTTGAGTTGAGGGGAGAATACGGATCACTTTAGGACTTGTTGAACAAAAAATTGTATTTGTGCCTTAAAAACTGTAGCTCGGGAGCCGGTAGTTCGCAGGAGTTAGTATACAAAATGGGTATTTGGCATGGGTGCAAGTGATATTATCATACATTGCTGTGGTATTATCCACCTTCAATGCAATTTTACCAAATTTTTGGAAGCAATCACGATAATATCGCAGTGGTTTTTGGTTACAAGGGCAGTGTAGCAGCTATTGCTGCCCGTCATAATGGTGATAAATGCTTTATTCATCATTTACGTGTCAGGATGATGTAAAAGGTTGACGCATTATGTTGTCCCCTAACTGCGAAAAGCCTTTTTTTATATAAAACAAAAACATTCTGTGTTTCTCATTTGTTTTTCTACTATCTATATTGTATTCATGAGATAATGTTTAAGAATATTGAATATTTACCTCGTTTTATGATAAAATCTACTCTTGGTCGTAAAAATTTGTTCCAAGGCGTTTGCATAGTTAGATGTATTACCATATTTTTTTACACATAAGCCAAGATATGGGACTAAAACAAAGTTTCTCAAATTTCAAATAAATCGCGTTTGTTCAGTTTTTTAAAAAGAGGAAGAGTACTCAATATTGTTAAAATGATCCCCTAGGGAAAAATAAATCATATTATATAACTATAAACTCTAGTTTATATTTTATAGGTTATACCCTCAATAAAATAATAATTATTATGTCAACACTTTGTATTATAGGAAACTGCAGTTATTTTAATATAATGGGAAATCTGTTGACAGTGGCTTTATGGTCATAATTTCCTTTATTAACGAATTTACTGTTAACACTCAGTTTACAAGCTTTCAATGAAACTTTAAACGATTAATAGTAATTGCAAAATTACTAAATTACCAATAATTGTGATTATGTATCCATTTTTTGTGTCAAACCAGAGCTAATCATACAAAAATTAAAGTAGTTTTGAATATTTTGACAGTTAACTGTTACCAGAACTCCCAGAACTGTCAGAATATCGAAGATTTCTAGTTTTGGAATGAAAGATTCTTATTAAAAGTCCAATTAATGGTACCAAAAAGTAGGTTTTAGTTAAAAAAAGATTTTTGGTATAATCTCGAGCTAATCTTGCTTTTAAAAAGTCAGTTAGGTGTGTTTTGCGATAATATGGTCAGTAAATAAAGCTTTTTATACAGGGTATACGTGAAGAAAGGGAAATAATTAAAGGATTTATTCTGGAGGTCAAAATAAGAAAAAAGTTCCCATAAACATGTCCAAAAACTACTCGTAAGAGAGCTACGGTCCTTCAAAAGGGTTACCAAATATTCGATTTTTAATTAAAAACTTGAGAACCTTTTGTGTTATAGCAACAAGGGAAGGTTTAAGTATTACGTAAAGCAAATTTTGATCATTTTGGACTTTTATGTGTTTTTACCTTAGTATTCTAAAAATAAACCCACCAAAAAGTTAAGCAAAAAAGCTGGGGCATTACGGACGCCCCTGGTTAAAGTAACTACATTTAAATACCATTGGCTGATAGGCCTTAAAAAGCATAGATCACATACTAAACTTCGATACGTTAACACAAAGGATTCCTAAGTTATTAATAAAAAAATCTAAATTTTGGTACCCCTTTTGAAGGAGCGTAGCTCCCTTACGAGTCGTTTTTGGACATATATTTATGGGATTTTTTTTCTTATTTTGAACTCAAGAATACAACCTTTAAATATTTTCCTTTCCTCGCGGAACTCCCTGTATAAATCATTATATGATTATTATTATTATAAGTGTATGCTATTTGTTCATAGAATTACTCGTATATGATAGTTTGTATTTATCTAAACGAAAAACCTATCTCATTTACCAAAATTGAGGCAATTTTTCTAAACCATTCCGGGAGGTAATGTAATAAATATATTTTCAGCTACGAGCAGTTTAAAAAAATGTCCGCAAAATTCGTTGGGGGTTATGACGAAAAAAGTGCAATAATTCATAGATACGGCGCCGTCAGTATGAAAAATGCGAATGCCAATACCAGTGGCCTGCACTTGCTGAGAGACAGGCAAAAATCGCAGCGATTCTTCTCAATTTACGGGGGCTTTCAACCGCAGCAGAAATCACGGGATGCCTTAGGGTGGTCCATAATATGGATAGATATTATTTACGGGTGGCTACACGCATTATTAAAAGCTGCATTTTCGGATTAAAAAGAAGGGCATTTTTTAAGGAAGAGTGTCAAAAACTACGTACTTCTTCAGCTTGGCTGACGCCTCGCATGTTAATTTTCTCATGGGCAATATCTTACTTTACCCACTAGTACCATAAATAACTATTTTTTACAAATATTTAAAAAATTTTATGTAGGGGTTCTGAAAGTTGCTGAAATTAAATCTGATAACAAAATTTTTCTTACTCCACTCCCGCGAGGGTGAGTCCATTTCACACGCGGAGGTGAAAAATGGGAAAGTTCTTTTACTGGGCAGTATTTTGTTTGCATCAAGCGAAATATTATTAATGTTGGTTTAGGTTAAGAGAGGCAAATAGGATAAAAGCTAATATTTTTAGCGTTAACTCGCTTATTATTTATTCTAGGGAAATAATTTTGGTTAAAAATCATTTTATATTTTCTACAACGCAATTTTTATCATTTTTGTCATATATAATTATATAACTATTAGTTTCCGGGTCAAACTTGTTATTGTTTTAAATTTATTATATTCACCAAATATCTCTGTCAAAAACAATATGTTTTTGTTTAATTTCCGTTAAGAGAAAAAAAAGTATTGTGTAAAATTTACAAATGTGTTATATGGACCACCCTAAACTACCTTATATCCAATCAGGCAAGGATGATTTTACGTAAAGAAGACCCATTAGTTATTAGATATTCTGACCCAGTTTTTCACTGACCCAGAAAAATTTCTCATCGCAGGTGTTGAAGCGAAATATGCCTGCTTGATTCCTTTTGTTAAAAAACATCCCGCAGGCCTGGCCCAGGGCACGTTTGCTTTTATAATTAATTGTACCAAGAATAAAGAAAGGAAATATAATAAATTTTTAAACTCCGCGCAAAATCTATCTGAGCAAAAAATGAGAATAAGGCAGCTATGAATAGTGGTTTAAAAATGACTTTTAGTGATATTTTTATAACCCATTGTACTTTAGATCATTTTTACGTTTAGGTCAAGCTTAAGGTTAAATTAACTGTCATTTTATGTCTTACAAATAGTTATAATAAAATATTTTCAAAAAGTGAAAGTTCGTTTAAATTTTATTTTATTTATTTATTTATTCACTGCAGCAATAATACGCATCCACGAAGAGCCCCAAATAAGCTATTGCTTGTGGCAATTATTATTATTATTATTATTATTATTATTATTATTATTATTGTTATTATTATTATTATTATTAGTATTATTATTATTATTATTATTATTATTATTATTATCATATAATAATAGTTATTTATGATATAAGTGCTAAAAGTGAAAATGTATTTTGTGAGAAGGGAAGTTTGGGACACGAAGCCGAAGACAGAGTGTCCCATCCCTTCGAACAAAATAAAATCACTTTCAGCACATATATCATACATTATTTTTTCTACAAACACTATTAAAAGTACAAGTCAACGCATTTTTTACGATATATAATTTATAAAATATCATTTTGAAACCTAATTGTCCATTTGGACTTTTATGGGAGGATTGGTGTAGTGGACTACCACGTCGTACTTGACGAGTTTACTACCCAAAATAGCGTGAGTTCGATTGTCACCGGCGCCGATTTGCCTTTTTCAGTTAATTAATAATTGAAATTTGGCGAAGGCGTAAGTGAAGCGAAAACTACCTATAAATTGGTTCGAAAGTCAATTAAAGCCGGTGGTTCCCTCTACTACTAGCCCACACAAGTCCTGGACTTAGAGGATGCTTAATTAAGTAGAATAGTACGAGGTTAAACAAAATGTAATTAAGGTATGAAAGTTCGATCGTTTGTTGACAAAAACGTCAAGTGGCAAGTTCAGTGAAAAAGTACTTTTGGCATATTTTGAAGAAAAGTCCAAAATATGGAAATCGGCAACGCTTTGGTCAAATAATTCCATGTTGAAGGCGACGATGAACATAAAGAATCAGGACATAAGCGAATATTACAAGCTGGTTGTTATTTTGGAAAGAAAAAGCAGGATATCGACCGAAATTAACTTTTAGCACCAGTTCTAAAAGTAAATTATTTTTAACACCAGTGCCTTAAAATGAAATTATAGACACTGACATCATGCGTTAAAAATTATACTTTTACTGACGTTTGTAGAAAAAAGTTTTTTTTTAATTTATAATGAGTTATTAAAATAAAATTTTACATTACCTCATCTGGAACCTATATTGGGTGTTACAAGGAAGCAGGTAAAGACCGCTCTCGATGAGTGGGCTTATACCAAGCTAAAGAAGCAATGGAGGGCGGTCGACGGTTGCCGGCAAGCTAGGGACTTCCTGGCTGGCCCAAGCAAATCAAAGACCGACTGGTTGTTGTAAAAAGAAATAACTGCACTCAGACAACTTGTAGGGGTCCTCACGGGCCACTGCAAGCTAAGGAAGCACCTGGCAACAATGCGGATTCTAGAGAGTCCGCTATGCCCAGAGTGTGGAGAGGATGAAACATCCTCTCATTACTTAGCCGAGTGTGTCAGATACGACAGGATTAGGTTGCAAGTCTTTGAAACTCAAAGACTCAACCAAGAGGTACTAAGAGATCTCCTCTGGGCCAATATCTTGACCTTTATTGAAAGGACTGGCAGCTTCAAGGAGGACTCAAATTAGTAAATGGCTAGGATTGCCTGGGGTGACAAAAAGGGCCAGAAATGGCCTAGTTGTCCGGCTTTGGCCAACCAAAAATTTACTACTATTACTACTACTACATACTTGTTCAAACCCATTGTGCATATGAAAAACAAAAACGTAT
This sequence comes from Brachypterus glaber, assembly GCA_958510825.1. Taxonomy (NCBI): domain Eukaryota; kingdom Metazoa; phylum Arthropoda; class Insecta; order Coleoptera; family Kateretidae; genus Brachypterus; species Brachypterus glaber. Next base: position 25,746,308 of record OY294052.1, on the reverse strand, counting down.
ACAAAACTAAAAATACTAATATCTACTTGCTCACAAATTATTTGTGGTAATTAACAAAACAATTTTTATAATTTATTAGAACTCAAACGCTCATTTTTAAACAAAACCAGCTAATTTTCAAAGTGCGTGACATGATGATTGATTACCTGTTTAAATATTTACCTGAAGTATTACCCGGACAACATCCATAAACTCATATAGGCCTCATGAGAGCATCATGTTATGATTTCCACGTTTTGTACTCATACGAACATCATGATGAGCACATCTCATGATTTTGTGATCATGTTATGAGTTTGTTATGAGTTTGTTATGAGTTTGTCATGAGGTGTATACATTTAACGTTAAATCATTAAATGATGTCATAATGATTTCCACGTGAAATAGCAAATGTTGCCCGGGACCCTATTGAGAACGATTTCCGAATAGTACAGGCTCCTGTAATGTTTCAATTTCAGTGCACTTGACAGCGTTATGCTATAGGTGGCGCCACATGTTATTTTCTACCACTAACTAAACTTTTTAAACGAATAAAGGAATACTAGTATTAAAAGGAAGCTGTCTTTATAAGGATATACTACTAGTAATAACTAGTAATTAACTTACTGGTCAGCTAATTCGATACAGATTATCGGATTGGTATGGTGAGTCGTAGATATCTGGAGACTTTAGCCTAGAACTAGTTCCTCCAGTCATCTTGGGGAACATTCCCACTGGGAAGTTCCCAGTGGGAACATCCCGGTGTCCTCAAGTTGTTGTCCTCAAGTTGTTAAAAATGGATTTATTTTTTTTGTATCTCTTCGCGTTTTCAAGATATGAGCAAAAAGGTGTGTGTGTTTCTTTTTTTTTAATTTTAAATTTCGCGGTCAATTTCAATTTTGCGGTTAATTTAAAGTGTGCGCATGCGCATTCTGTAGACCGCTGCTAGATCTTCATGACATGATCTCGTAATTACTTCACAATGAGGAGTCATCTGTATGCTTTCATGAACTCAGAGAAAATCATTAAATGATGTCATAATGACTTCCACGTGAAATAGCAAATGTTGTCCGGGTAGATACTGCCATCTTTCAATAGATACTCGAAGAACAGTGAAAATTAGGAGCCCATAAAGTTTGGACTTTTGGTTATTAAATAATTCAACGGTCTTGATGCCAGTGTTCCCAAACGGACACAAAGTGCAATAAAGGGTTAATGGCCTATTATAAACAAACTCTGGTAAAGTTGAAGATAGAGCTGTGTCAGCTAAAACCGCCGCCAGAAAGAGTAATCCTATGTTGAAGTAGAATAAAAAGAACAAATAAAAATAAATACACTGTAAAATGGACTATAACAGTAAAATTCTTTAAGTCCTAAAATCAACATAAAAGTCCGAGAAAAGCTGAAAACTAATTGAAAAATTTCAAAACAAATTGAAATTAAAATTGGAAATTTAATCCATTTGAAAAAGTCAACAAACAAGTTTTTATTGAATTTTAAGTCAAATAAAAAAGAGAAAAAAGAAGAATACATTGGACGCCAAGCTTTTCTGGAATACTGTCAATAACTTTTTAAAACGTACATATATATGTTATTAACTTGATTATAGTTTTTTTCAAATGTACCCAGGTACATACATAGAGTGCTTGTCAACATTTAAAATACATAAATTACATAATCCAAATAATATTTTGATATATATTTGATATATTTAGGGGACAAAATATAGGGGGGATTTTTTTTTAAACTAAAAGGGGTGTCGTGTGATACATCATTTTAAAGCCTATGAAATTCTCTATTTAATTATACAGGGTGTCCCGGAATTCGCGTCCATCCTTGAAGGGACATATAATATATCAAAAAATATGAAAAAAAGTTATATAAACATAGGGCCGATAATCGGTCCTAATGGACTTACGTCCTATTGAAGTTAGGTCTCTTAAATAGGGCTTAAAAACCGCTAATAAAATAATTTAACAACGCAGGGCGAATCCACATTAAAAACTAAGAAAAAAAGTTTTTATACCCTGGCCCAAAAATAAATATTAAGTGAGTTATGGACTTTTTAGTAACACCTGCCTGTTCTGCAAATTTTTTAAAAGGTTATTTTTCTCGGAAAGGGTTGCTTTTACGGTATTACACTAAGAGAATCTTTTTCATGTATTTTTACTTAAAGAATCTTTAAATTTAGAAAATTTACACTGAAAAAGTTTTGGGCAAAAACGTGGTAAGCCACAGACATTTCTCACAACTAGGCGCGCCTCCGGCAAAATTTACAAACTAAAATAACTTAAAATAATTGACCTTAATAATATTAAACCACAAGCTAAATCTCGTCCTTCTAGCTCAAAGGGCTCCAGAGATATTAAATAAAAACCCTATTTATGGTATCCCCGTTAATGGGCCATAACTCCCTTAGGATCGATTTGCGGGTCTATGTTTATATAAACTTTTTTTTATATTTTTTGATGTAGTATTTGTACCTTCAAGGATGGACGCGAGTTCTGGGACACCCTGTATATTTATTATTCCATCAATCTATTTTCTAATCATCGTACAGAGTGATATTGGTAGACTGACAGTTTCGGCCTGCTGGCCCTCTTCAGTACCAAGAGTCAACTCTGCACGCTGATTAAGAAAACGTTTTTAGACTTTACTCGCAAAAGGAATATAGCCATTAGATTGATGTAGACTTGTGCGCCATCTATTTTTAGATGTAGACAACTACTCATACCTCTCCTTATCTGGAGACTTTGAATGGTAGCAAGTTGAAGACTTGTGTGTCTCAAGCACATAGTACCACTAACGGGTGGTTAGACGTAAAATTAGTAAGGACAGAAATTTTTAATTTTAAACAAAATTATAAAAATATTAATTTATTATTCCATCAATCTATTTTCTAATCATCGCACAGAGTGATATTGGTAGACTGACAGTTTCGGGCTGCTGGCCCTCTTCAGTACCAAGAGTCAACTCTGCACGCTGATTAAGAAAACGTTTTTAGACTTTACTCGCAAAAGGAATATAGCCATTAGATTGATGTAGACTTGTGCGCCATCTATTTCTAGATGTAGACAACTACTCATACCATTCAAAGTCTCCAGATAAGGAGAGGTATGAGTAGTTGTCTACATCTAGAAATAGATGGCGCACAAGTCTACATCAATCTAATGGCTATATTCCTTTTGCGAGTAAAGTCTAAAAACGTTTTCTTAATCAGCGTGCAGAGTTGACTCTTGGTACTGAAGAGGGCCAGCAGCCCGAAACTGTCAGTCTACCAATATCACTCTGTACGATGATTAGAAAATAGATTGATGGAATAATAAATTAATATTTTTATAATTTTGTTTAAAATTAAAAATTTCTGTCCTTACTAATTTTACGTCTAACCACCCGTTAGTGGTACTATGTGCTTGAGACACACAAGTCTTCAACTTGCTACCATTCAAAGTCTCCAGATAAGGAGAGGTATGAGTAGTTGTCTACATCTAGAAATAGATGGCGCACAAGTCTACATCAATCTAATGGCTATATTCCTTTTGCGAGTAAAGTCTAAAAACGTTTTCTTAATCAGCGTGCAGAGTTGACTCTTGGTACTGAAGAGGGCCAGCAGCCCGAAACTGTCAGTCTACCAATATCACTTTGTACGATGATTAGAAAATAGATTGATGGAATAATAAATTAATATTTTTATAATTTTGTTTAAAATTAAAAATTTCTGTCCTTACCCTGTATATTGTTTTACATTTTTTTTTTGTATAAATTTACATTTATATTACAGCGCACTGGAGCGCCTTCGCCATAATTGTAAATTTTTTATGTTGGACATTGTCAGTTTATTACCATTTATTTATTCCCAAATCCCTTAATTTTGGACGACAATTGCTACTCTGAAATTAGGTTCTAGGCGGGTTTTAGGACCAGAATTTAATTCTACGAAAATTTTCCAAAAGATTATGTATCATAAGTCCAGTTTTGCTACACAAGCGACATTTTTATTAGGATGCTAAATGTTAATAAAAAAATGTGCTTTTTCCCGCAAACGACTTAAGTTGCTAATCAAGTGCATATAGTGCACAGTAAGTATGGTTATTTAGGGGTACTGGTGTTAGTCATAAAACGAAATTTCTAGTTGGCACTAGAGCACTGGATAGGTAGGTAGGTAGCTCACACAAAACCCATAGAAGTAAGTATGAAAGTAAGTAGGTAAGCCATTATTTAGCACATTCACTAAGCTTTTTATCAAAATATAACCTATTTTTTCTGTTTTTCTGTCAATTCATGTCATTAAAGTTGTTTGAACTCCCAAAGCCAAAAAAGGTAGAAACGCATACGTTAATTTTGTTTGATAATATTTGTTAATGTTAGCTATATTTTCAGCATTATCTTCTTCAGGTAACAATATTAATACAACAAATCCTTATTTTTTAATATATTTTTTATTTTCTACCCATAGGAATTATTAAAATTAAGGTGGGGCCAGTAGTAGACTGTTTAGGCGATGAAATGACTAGAATAATTTGGGAGGCAATTAAGGAAAAGTTAATTTTACCGTATCTGGACATCGATTTAAAAACATATGATTTAGGATTAGAAAACCGGGACAAAACTAACGATCAAGTTACAATTGACTGTGCTAAGGCTATAAAAAAGTACAATGTAGGTATTAAATGTGCTACAATCACACCAGATCAAAGCAGAATGGATGAATTTAACCTCAAACAGATGTGGAATTCGCCTAATGGCACTATCAGGAATATTTTAGGAGGAACGGTGTTCAGGGAAGCTATTATATGCAAGAATATACCCAGGATAGTTCGTTCTTGGACAAAACCCATAATAATAGGACGTCATGCCCATGCGGATCAGTACAAAGCTAAAGATTTTATTGTACCATCAGAGGGTCTCCTAGAAATTATATTTACCTCAGACCTGGGAGACGTTACTCGTTACGCTGTTCAAGAATACACTGGACCTGGAGTTGCTCTTGGTATGTACAATACGGATGACTCAATGATTGAGTTCGCCCATTCCTGTTTTAAATATGCTCTAAAAAGAAAATTACCTCTGTATTTATCCACAAACAGCACCATTCTAGTCAACTATGATGGAAAGTTCAAGAATATTTTCGAAGAAATTTACGAAAAAGATTACAAATCCAAATACAAAAGTGAAAACATTTGGTATGAACATCGGCTTATTTCTGATATGATACCATTTTCTATGAGATCAGAAGGAGGTTTTGTTTGGGCTTTGAAAAACTATGATGGAGATGTCCAGTCTGACTCGGTAGCTCAAGGTTTTGGTTCTTTAGGTCTTATGACTTCAGTGTTGATTTGTAGTGATGAAAAGACTATTGAAGCTGAAGCTGCACATGGTACTGTAACACGTCACTATAGGTTGTACCAACGTGGAGAGGAGACTTCTACCAACCCCATCGCCTCAATTTTTGCTTGGACCCAAGGTCTAACACATAGAGCGAAGTTGGACAATAATAAAGATTTACTCAAATTTTCTGAGGCTTTAGAAAGAGTTTGCATTGAGACTATTGAGTCAGGGTTTATGACAAAAGACCTGGCGATTTGTATAAAAGGTGCAAAAAATGTTCAAAGATCGGATTACTTAGAAACTTTTGAATTTATAGATAAACTAGCAAGTAATCTAAGGAAAAAAGTTACTTGTTTATAAAGTTTAAACTAAACATAATATTTAAGAAAAGAAATAGTATATCATAAAACAAGTTTGCGATTTAAGCTTTTAGTGCACGAAAATGAGAATGAAAAAAAAAATCTCCAGTGCGTCTAGTCAATTCTTCCGTATTTTGGGTGGCTGAATCTGAATCTGAGGTCAGAATTTAAAAGTTAACTTTCAAAATCCAATACTGCGGATTAGATTACAAATCTGGTGCCAGTTTTCCAAAAGTGTAAAATGGCGGATTAGATTTTTAAAATTGCTCCGATTTGCTTGAAACTTGATACTCGGGGGTTTTTGGGATCGCTGATTACAAATCTGGTGCCAGTTTTCTAAAATTTAAAATGGCGGATGAAATATGGCGGTGTGATCCAGGGTTTTTTTAAACTCGTGGGACATATATCATGGAACTTTTTTTAACCACCTTCATATGTGATGTGTATTTTTCTCGTCAAGATATTAACCCTACCAATCACAAATATATTTTATACGGGTTCGTTAAACAGTTTGTTTGAACAAAAAGTATAAGAGGTTTAGAGAAATTAATTTAAAGTCTTCTGTTAATCTTAACAATTATATTTAATAAACTTAATCAATTAAAAATATTGGTGAACATATAACTTAAATTAAAATGGACTTACATTATAATATTATCTTCTTTACAGTAAAAATTGCTTAAACACTTGGCTTTACACTTGGCTATGGCTTCTGAACATATTGAACTTTTAATTATTTGACATTTCCATACATATTAACCATTTTCTGTTAACTTTAACTAACCCCACCGAAAAGGCTAGTAAGAACACTTTACAAAACTTTAAACTATACCTTTGAATAATACTAGAATCGGAATGATAACGATAGAAGGATACTAGGATCAGAATGATACTCTGTTTAAAAATAAAAGCCTTTTATACTACCAAAAAACATAAAAATGTGGCAAGATGCTATTGGTTAAAACACCTTTAGAGACGCGTCGTTTCAAAATCTGATAGGCAGTACTTAGGTTCCTAACTAAAAGCATTTTAGACTTTTATGACTAATAAATTATTGATACCAAAAACCAACATAAAATTGATTACTTAGTCATCTAATTTATTTGACAGTAATTAGTCTCTTTTACAAAAGAATACAATAAAAAGTTTAACTTGTTGAGACCTGTAAATTTTGAATAATTCTTATATTTCTTAGTTTTCTATAGCATTGGCATATAATACAATATATTCTATATTCTTTATAATTATTAATTTTACGTCGTATTTTATTTTCTGAAATATAATATCTAAAAAATGAAGAACCGTTACAGCGGATTAGATTTTTTAAAGTTTCTCGGAAAATTTAATACACCATATTGGATCGACTATTTTGAATTTTGGAACACTGGCAACAGATTCGTAATCAGCGACCCCAAAAACTTCCGAGTACCAAGTTTCAAGCAAATCTGAGCAACTTTAAACAATCTAATCCGCCATATTGGATCCGGCATTTTGAAAGCTAACTTTTAAATTCTGACCTCGGATTCAGATTCAGCGACCCAAAATACGTAAGAATTGACTAGTCTGGTCTGCCCCACTCGAGATTATTTTTTTTTGTGACGGTGTTATGGTTTTTTTGAGGTTATGGCTAAATCCTGATGTGATGGGGTTAAATAGATATCAGATTCGGACTCAGCGACCCCAAAAACTTATTGTAAACCTAGTCAGAAATCCATATCAGAATTTTTTTGTGTGGCTGTGTTGTATTTTATTCATTCCGTTTAAAATTTTTAAAAATCGTTAGATGGCTTTTTTTTGCAGCATCGTCTTAAACATAACACTTTACCAAGGAACAAGGATTCATCTTAAACCTAATAAAAACAAGCTTCCTTATATATTTTAAGGTGCTCCATATCAGATTCTGTTCTTAAAATATAGTTACATTGTGTAGTATTTGCGAAATATTATATTTTATATTCAGGAAGTTGAAATTTTGCCCAAGTTTGGGAGTCCTTAATTTTAAAAGGGCAAAATGTTTTAATACTTTTTTATTCGCTTGTATTCCAAAGAGTGACATTTTAGAAATGTGTAAAAAGTGACACTTTTGTTAAGAGTTTGACTTTTGTTTTACTTTGTCAGATAACTGACAAAACCAAATTAAAACTAATTTTACTTATTATTTTTTTCCTCTTTTTCTTAAAAATATGTTTACACTAGGACCCTATTTTTTTATTGTTTTAAAATTTTTATTCTGGTTTATCATCCTAAAAATATGAGGCTGATCAAACTTCTCTAAGGGTCCCAATTGGACCCCAAAAATCGTGAAATTACGCAAAAATCCTGAAAAATCGTTGAAAATGTGCTGTACTTTTTGTATCAGAAAAATTTAAAAGCCTTGAAATCTTAATTTGTTCCGTTTGAGTGTGCAAAATTATGTGCCAAATTTCAAAATGATTAAAAGATTCTATCAGGTGCCGAAAATCCGCCAAAGTGCCCCTAAAACACTAAATTTGACAAATTTCCACCATAAATGTGAGAAACGCTAAAAAAGCATTTAAAAATATGTCAATCTGGACTTTTTAATTTTATTTAATCTATATTAATAATATAAAATAATTTAATAAAAACAAAAAAAGTCCAAACCAAAAAGGCATCTTATTTGGCGCTTAGCTCATTTCGTTTGGACTTCTAATCATTTTGAAATTTGGCACATAATTTTGTACACTCAAAAAGAAAAAATTAAGATTAAATTTTCCACTGATACAAAAAGTACAGTCCATTTTCAACGATTTTTTACGATTTGTGCGTAATTTCAAGATTTTAGGGGTCCAATTGGGACCCTTAGAGAAGTTTGATCACCCTCATATTTTCAGGATGTTCTACATATACCAGAATGAAAATTTTAAAATAATTTAAAAAGTAAGGTCCACCCTAATGATACACGGACGAGAAACATTATTTCTCGTCTTTGGATCATAATATACTATTTTCTTCTACATACTACTACATATTATCTACCGTTGTCAAGGCTTGTTTACGTTGACAACCAATAAAATCAGTCAACTCATTTATTATTGACCGTTGTTAAGCATTGTTTATTGACGACGGTCAATAATGAAAAAAATTAAGACAATTGCTAACTTTTTTCAACTTATTTGTCAAACTGACAGCTATGTCAAAATAGTTTTTAAACTACATTAGTAACTAATATTTGGAGTAACTACCTTTACGTAGTAGAAAAAATGGTATATGCACCACGTATGCGAACTGTCTTAAGTGTTCTCAACTCCGTCTCAGCAAAAAAACTTCAGTCTCGAACACAAAAGACTTAGTTCGCATAGTAGGTGCATAATATTCTAATTTCGTCCTGTATGCATATTTAATTTATTTCTTGTTTTTCTTGGGTATTAGGCACATAAAGACATAAGTTTCTTTAGTAGTTAATTACTTTAATTCTAACGTTTCGCTCAACTTGAGCTTCTTCAGAGAACAGGGACTATAACAATTAAAATACACGATAAGAGTTTTATAAATACACTAATGATTAAAACAATTTTGCTGAGATAAGCACAATTGAACAAAAAATTAAAAATGAGAACAATCTAAGAAAAACTTACCATCACAAGGACAGGAGGACCACTTCATACAGAGATTTTTTTCACTGAATGCATATTTTGAAAAACTGCATTGGTTAAAGCATAATACTTGTATTTATAAACACTTTTACAAGTTTAAAATAATTTTGCCGGATTTTGCACATGGCCAAATTTTTAGGTTATAATTCTAGGGAGTTTATTTCTTTCACAAAACCGGTGGTACAAAAACCGCGAAATTTAAATCTACAATTTTTTGGTAATTTTTTTACTGGAATTGAAATTCATACCTGAAAAACATTTATAATTATCGATCAAGGCCCGAAAAGATATAAAACAACAACAAGGGAACAATATATCTTTTCGGGCCTTGATCGATAATTATAAATGTTTTTCAGGTATGAATTTCAATTCCAGTAAAAAAATTACCAAAAAATTGTAGATTTAAATTTCGCGGTTTTTGTACCACCGGTTTTGTGAAAGAAATAAACTCCCTAGAATTATAACCTAAAAATTTGGCCATGTGCAAAATCCGGCAAAATTATTTTAAACTTGTAAAAGTGTTTATAAATACAAGTATTATGCTTTAACCAATGCAGTTTTTCAAAATATGCATTCAGTGAAAAAAATCTCTGTATGAAGTGGTCCTCCTGTCCTTGTGATGGTAAGTTTTTCTTAGATTGTTCTCATTTTTAATTTTTTGTTCAATTGTGCTTATCTCAGCAAAATTGTTTTAATCATTATTGTATTTATAAAACTCTTATCGTGTATTTTAATTGTTATAGTCCCTGTTCTCTGAAGAAGCTCAAGTTGAGCGAAACGTTAGAATTAAAGTAATTAACTACTAAAGAAACTTATGTCTTTATGTGCCTAATACCCAAGAAAAACAAGAAATAAATAAATAAAAAAAGCACAAGAAATACCAAAAAAAAAAATGCATATTTAAGTTTACATGTTTAAACATTAAAAGGATCTAAGGTTTTATTTTAAATGCGGCAAAACTGATTTAAATATACATATAAGTAGAGGAACGTATCGCTTACTTGGTAGTTTTATTTATTTATTCAAGGCTTTTCTATTTAAATAAAATTAATACAAAAACGTGCCAAAAAAGTTTCCTGCTTTATCATCAAAATTGTTTTTCTTTGAAAAGCGATGATATATAAAATTAAGAGTGGACTTTGTGGAAAATTCGATGTTACAGCACTTATCGAAGTTTAAATGGGTTGGGAAGAGGAAAAACTTAAATTAGGTTCTACGAAAACACCTCATAAAGATAACTAAACTATCAAATCGCTTTATTGAGGTGTTTGTGTTCAACCTAGCTCTAATTTATTTATATCCTGTTATGATGCGAAAATTCTGAAAATACTATGTTTTTTTCTGACAACGTATTGTAGTTACAGTATGAAGAGTTTCCCAAGTATATTTAAAAAAAAAATTGTTAAAAAAATATTTCAATATTTGTTTTAGGTTTAATGAACCTTGGCCTAAAGGGAAAAGTATTATTTTGTTTATTAATAATTAAATTACTATTATTTTTTTAATTTGTAAAATTAACGTTGGTAGTTTTGCTTGGCAGTTGTGTAAATAAAGAAGGATATCGTTTTAAAGGTGAGTTTTGGGCAAAATGAGAAAAATATGTTTTGGTTTAAAAAAAAGTGCCTAAAAGCCTCTTAAAACTTTTTCATGGAAATAAGGGTATTTAACACGTTGAAAGCCACATTTAATTACTAGTCTGTGGTCACACTGTCCCATGGGACTGCAGGCTTTAGGTTACTACAATCTAACGTTGGAGCTACTCGATTGCTTTACAATGTTATTAGTATAAATACATACCTCAACAACAACTCTATAATCTTACTAAAACACTAGTATGATAAGTCCAATTCACATTGTGTAATACACAATGTGTTTTTAAATCATGTAAAATTAACAACAAAACAAAATATTTTAATTTTACGGTCAAGCGCAGTGAACACATTACAATACACAGCCCTTGGCACCACAGATGGTTATTATTTTACAAGACATGACACTTGACACGAACCATCGTTAGGTGCAATGTTGCCAAATCCAAATGACATGTCAAAATTCGTAATTAAAATTATTTTATTTTCCGGGATGTAAAAAGGGTTGAAAGTTTGGCTAAGTATTTATTTTTTATGTATCTATGTATAAGCATGTAAAGTCTTATCGTTGCAGGCGATTTAGCCCAAAATACGATACCCTCCTTTGACCTTATTGTTTTCAAAAATGCCGTTATGAAATGATTTTACGAACAGATTCGAATTCAAAGTAAAATATGTGGTAAGAACAACTATTGATTTTGCCTTTCATATGAACCGTGATCGCGTGACGACCAACAAAATTTGGAAATTTTGAAAATGTCACCCTGTATAATTAAATGTGTTTCTTCCAGAAGTTTCCCTTTGGAAGAGAATGGACGCGATTGTATTGAATGGACTGTATTAAGGGTTGATTCTAAACTGAGGGTTGTCGAAAGGTACAAATCTTACCTTTGGTTGGTTGTCTGCTTTCTGTGGAGAGTATACTCTTTTAATCCAATGTCCAATGGCTGCATATGGAGGTCCAGACTTGTAACCTTTTCGTACACGCGATAATGTAGGGGTTTATTATACACATAAAGAAATAAATAGTAGTTTGAGTTTGTAATTATAAATAAGGACGCACAGGTAGGCCGCGGTTGTCACGCGGTCCGTGTTGAGTTTTATTCAGCGAGAAAAATGAGTCGTGCGTTCGACGATTGCTAAGTGAGAACTGACCCTTGACACAAGGTTATACGGTAGGTCGCGCATCATAGACAAAATAAACAAATAGATTGATTTTTGACCGTCTGCGCATACTTCTGCGTCCCGACTAAATGCGTCCTCCATTTTGATTCCAATTTTCCAACATAAAGTAAAAAAATATATAATTTATGTTGGTAACACTGTGTTGCGTTAGATAGGAATATTTTCTTTGTTAGAGATGTGTCTTTTCATTTCACTTCAGCAGTCAGTAAAAGTTTATTTTTGTCGTTGTTTTGTTGCAACAGTTTGTTATATATGTAAAAACTAAATCAATATGTTATACTACACAGATATTTATTTATTTTTACCAGTAATTTAAATATAAAAATATAATTCTTCGCAAACACCTCTAACATATTCGTGCAACAGGTTAACATAACCTAATTTATGTATGTTTTGAGTTTGTTTTCGAGGTTTTTCTGTTATTTTTTCAACGCGTTTGGTGTTTTGTGCTAGAAGGGTGAACATTTTATTTTATTATAGACTATATAATAGCGTTTTTGAAGTCTTTCTGTGTTTTTTGTATATTTTATAGTGCTTTTTCAAAGAAAAGTCTTTGCAATGACGTGTTTTATAAAAAGTTGTAGAAACATAAAACGACTGCTACCTGCAGACAGCAGTATCATATTTTTTAGGTAAGTTTGATTTCTTTTAATATAACATAAGAAAACATTAAAAAGTAAGGTTATGTCGTTTATTTATTTACATTTTACCCACTAATTTAAATTTCCCGGCTGATTTCTGACGTAACTTCCGATCAAAATGGAGGAATCGTAAATTTGTATATAACCTTGAGATGACAGCTCATCTATGTTCTTTGTCTATGTTGCGCATACGTAGCTTTCAAACCCAAGTAAAGCGAACCTACTTTCGCAACAAAATGAATTCCGAAAAACACGTTTTAATTAAACATATCAAACACAAACGACGCGAAATAATTAAAACGGCGCTATTGAAGGCATTGCGGCGCTTGAAACGGAGCCAGATTTCGTCAATTTGTAAATAATCCCTTCGAAGTTTCCCTCATTTCATTTAATTGAAACCCGTATAGGTACTTTATTTTAAACTCCTGAATATGATAATGTGAAGTCATTCAATTTTAAGTTGATAGTAAATTGTTGCCCTAAAGATATGTAATGCTACGCATTCCATTATATACTTCACAGTAAAAAATAAAAGAAAAGAAAGTTTGTCAGGGGTAATATCATAAGTGATACTAGGTTAGGTATAGGTGGTTTTTTACATTAATTTTACGAATATTCCCAATGACGAAAATGCAACGACTGCTTTAGCAGGAGTTGCATTTACCAAAAATTGGGATTAATATGAGCAAAATTTGAAAAAAAAAGCACTGGTACCTAACCTAGTATCACGAATTGATATTTAGGGAGAGAATATAATTTATATTTAATACACATACCTCTTAATTATAACGTATTAATCCACAAATAAATTATATTTTATAAATTAAAAAGCAAACAATAAGCACGATTTTAGATTAGAGAAAAGAGGGGTAAAAAAAAACATCGTAGGGGTAAGGTATTTTCACTTATACAGACACACTACATATATATAAATTGTATTCTCAGTGTAATTTTTTTGTTATTTTAATTTTGAAAATTGATTTCTCAGATCAAAATACATAAAAAAGGTCTTGTAATACTGAAGGATTGGGGGTGGGGGTCCAAAATGATCAAAATTTGCGTTACGTAATACTTGAACGTTCCCAAACTTGAAATTTCACTTCAAATTAATTTTTTCTCGAAAACAGTTAATCCTGCAGTATTACAACAAGAGTACCTTTTTGTGTATTTTGACGTGAGGAATCATATTTCAGAAATAAAATCACAGAAAAGTTACACAACAAAAAGTTTGGGACAAAAAACATGCAAAACCTTGTTGCTATAACTCAAAGGGTTCCTAAGTTATTAAATAAAAACCGAATAAAAACCGAATTTCTTAGCCCCTTACGATGAATTTTTAGACATATGTTTATATGGAATTTTAGTCATAGAATAAGCCAAGTATATTCACAAGGAAGACTGTAAAATGAACATAACATGTGACTGCCCAATTATCTCAAAAACAGATTTCATTAGATATCTAGGACTAACAGTCGATCAGCATTTAAAATTTAAACAACATATAGAACAATTAGTAACGAAACTGAGGAGACTACAACCCAAATTTTACGTACTTAGATATATCCTAGATTCAAAAAATATTTTTATTACCTATGATGCATTGGCCGAGTCTATTTTACGATATGGTATCACGATATGGGGTAGCGCAGTTAATACAGCACTTAAGGGCCTTGAGGTGGCTCAAAACACTATTATAAAGATAATGCTGTTTAGAAACCGAACTTACTCAACAGATATGCTTTATAACACTAGTAGCCTCCTAGAAATTAAAAAACTTTTTGTATATCAAATTTGTTTATGGATGTTTAAATATTTAAGAAAATTTGAGAACCCTTTACATAATTACCCAACGAGAATAAGGGAAAGAGACATAGTTATTTTACCAATTTGTCATACAAGTCAACTACGTAACAGTATGTTTTATTTTGGACCCAAAATTTACAACATAATTCCTAAAAATATTAAAGATCTTAGTAAAAGTAAGCGTAGACTTGAATTAAAAAAAATTATTCTCCAAAATAATATAAACCACTTTATTAGCGTCATTGAATAAATCCTAATACGTGCCTGTTTACGTCTGAATGTTTCAATGACTTCCACGTTTTTTATTATTATTATATTATTTTATATATATATATATATTTTTTTTTTCTTCTAATTTAGTAATTGTTTTTTGTTTGCGTTCCACACAAGTATATAAGAAATATATAATAGTAGTACCTAATTTATTTATTTAATTTATGTATATATATATACAATAGGTTTAATTTGTCATTCAATAATGTCGCCCATGCTGTAGAGATCCTATCTGTATAATTTTGTTATTGAGTTATATTAATATAAATAAGAAAATAATATTTAATTTACACCGCAACACAAACCTAGGTTTAGGCGGTGATTATTATATTTTTATAATTTGTTTTTATTTATTTACTAAATAAATTGAATTGAATTGAATTGAATTACCTTCTTTAATAGTGACATGATATTAAGGAACACCCTGTATAAAAGGCTTAGAATAAAACAACACACGCCTTGGCGAAAACTCTTGTATATGTGACCTGGCTTATGAATAAACTTTAAAAAATTTATCACAACATGAAATAAATATACTTAAAATGTCACCTTTAGAGGTATTTTAAATTTAAAATGCCTTCCATTTTCTTGTTAGATGTTTAAATTTTTTATTTAACCCTTATTAGGAATTCTTCCTTTCAGCGTTTGCAAACCAACAAATTTTGCGGCAGTCAGAAAAGGATACAGGGCCGTTACTAGAAAAAATCTATGGAGGGCTCAGCCCCAGGTTGGCACCCCCAAAAAAAATGCTTTATCCCCGACGGTTTTAACCAAAACTTGGAGGCCCTGCAAAAAAAATTGTCGCCCAAAAAAATATCTTCATGAAAGAAAGCTTTGTACTAAACTTGGCGCCCTTACAAAAATAAATTGGCGCCCCAAAAATACCTTCATGAAAAAAAGCTTTGTTCCTGACGGTTTCTACGTTTCTACCAAACTTGGCGCCCCTGCAAAAAAAACATTGGTGCCCAAAAATTACCTTCAGGAAAAAATTGGCGCCCAAAGGTAGGTGACTTAAAAAATACCAGGGGGGCTCTTCGAAAATGCCAGGGGGGCTCAAACCAAGCCCCCTCCCCTAGTTACGGCCCTGAAAGGATAACAGTTATAAGCCTTATAAGTTTTGAAAGGAATATCCGATTTTAAATTTTCTTTTACCAAACGATTTGGGATCCTTGTAGTTTGCATTAAAAAAATGGGCTAACATTGGGGTGACTAAAGAAGAGCAAAGGGGGCAAAAACTAATATTTTTGGCGATAACTCGCTTATTGTTTATTGCAGAACAAAAATTCTTGGTTACAAAGTACCTATTCTAAATTCCCTAAAAAAACATTTTTAATCATTTTTTTTGTAGGACTAATAGTTTTCAAGATATACAAGTTCAAATATATTGCCACTCATCTAGAAATCGTATCAGTTTCAGATTCTATCCCATTTTACTTTCTGAGTGTGTTAGAATGGTATATTAAAGTACTAGTTCCATAACATCCGTTTTTAGCGCGGGAGTACAAGTGCGCTAAAAACTTGTTATGAAACAAGTGCTTTATACTATTTTTTCTATTTTGCTCTAAAATTTAAGAAAACTTACATTTAAATTGATGACCGATTTAGGGATTTTTGTTTTGGGTTGGCAGTTTTCGCCATGTTTCAAATTTATAGAACAAACTATATTTTGATATATTTTATAGTCAGCTCTTCTCTTTTTCACTGCAAGTAACCAAGTCACAATTTTAACACGGTAAAAATTAACTTAAAATACAATTTCATAGAAAATTAAACTAAACTTAAAAGCGTTGTTTACATTTGCAAGCCAAGCGATTGTCTTTTGTCCTGTATTGCCAACTCATAAGAAAAAAAAGTACAAACCTCTTATAGGCCTATGAACAAGCAAAATGCGTGTGATTATGAGCTTATAAGAGTAGCAAAAAAATATTACTTTAAAAGTGAGTTAATAAAGAGATAGAATGCATAATAAATCTCTGGAAATATTGGATTAGATAGTACCGCGTGTTGAAAATGTAAAAACCGAATAATCTTAGTTTGAGAA
Organism: Brachypterus glaber; assembly: GCA_958510825.1. NCBI lineage: Eukaryota > Metazoa > Arthropoda > Insecta > Coleoptera > Kateretidae > Brachypterus > Brachypterus glaber. The sequence continues at coordinate 25,729,496 of OY294052.1, read as the reverse complement.
TAAGATAGAAAAGAAGGAACCGTGAAGACACATGTTTTAAAATCCACGTATAATATTAACCATATATTACCACTAAAACCTAACTTATAAGATTTTTCACATACACTGAAAAAAAGCCATTTTTGGTCTTAGTGTAAATGAAATTTATTTTTGTAAAAATACTCGCACTACGCTTACAGGAACGATCAGTTCTTGGAATAAATTCTACATTCTCTACACCCTACTCATTATTTGATCATAGCATCAAATTTTCTTACATCAAAATATCAATGATTTTTTGTAACTTACATGTTTGTTACATTACATGTTTGTTTAACCTCGTACTATTCTATTTAATTAAGCATCCCCTAAGTCCAGGACTTGTGTGGGCTAGTAGTACAGGGAACCACCGGCTTATACTGACTTTCGAACCAGTTTTTATAACTCCAATTGGTACTTTACGTACCATTCATGTTACTTTGATCCAAAATTAAATAAACCACCCTTTACAAAGAAATGGTTTTTTCTTACGTAAATTCTCCATTGATTTGACATATCGTCATGTGAGGATTATAGTGTTCTATATCCATTGGATTTGCTATGGATATAGAACACTATAATCCTGACATGACAATATATCAAAAATAAAATTTGGTTTATAAAGAATCTATTTTCTCAGAGCTGAAAATAAATGTATTTAAGAAATAGTTTTTTTTTGTATTTTGTAAAAAGTCATTTGGTTTGGATATTAGTCAATTTCTCAGAAATCAAATTTTGTGATGGTAATACAAACAATATTTTTCATAAAATCCAAGAAAAATACCAAAATTCTTCGTCAAAACAGTTGCCATGACAGCAAGCGGAAAAAACATGTTTGCTTGTTGTAAGGCCTTAACCCTTTAGGTGTCTTTGGGATACTGTTTTCCCACTTTCCCACTTTATATTCCATCCACAGCTGTGCCCAATGATGAAATCTATACCCTTACCTATTTTATATTAGTAGTATATTGCTGATATCTGTTAAAGACTCTGCGACATGCGCATGCCTCTCAATCGGTAATAGGTGGGAAGATATTCTCCCAGTGATCCACAGGAAACACTTTCCGTAGACGAGTCATCAAATGAAAAAAAAAGTAGTCTATTTTTTATTTTAATGGAAAAGATTGAAAAAATATTACTTGACTACTAAGATATATGTATATTTACTTTACAAACTTAGCATATTTAATAAAATCAAAGCGGTTTTGTTCTAAAAATATCCATTTTAGTAAAACGCAATTGTTAAAATTGGCCTAACATAACGCTCTAGCTCTTGCGCCCTAAAGGGTTAAGGGTTTGTTTACCTTAACAATGAGCGCAAAATAGAAAATGTTGATATGAATGTATTTACTAAAACCGAAATTTCAATGCTTTTTATCATCATCATCATCATCATCATCATCATCATCATCATCAGAAGCGGTGTGGTTATTACAAGGTAATAGCCACGTCGCTTAGACCTAAGATCCATTGTGCATGCCCAGTCATATGAGATGTCACATCATTTGATTAGGATGATATGCCATGAGGACAGGCATCTGCCCCAATGAAAGATCGACTAAATCGCTAGGTTGCACTGATCATCAGTGACTGATGGTGAACCTAAAAATCGCAGTCTTTTCTGTAATGCTGGGTAAATGTACATCAAAAAACTAAGAAAAAAAACTCATATCAGGTACTTCCAAAAATCAACCCTAAGGGAGATATGATCTCCTAAAAATGAACCATTTTTAAAGCGCCATAGTACCTAGCCTTAAAAGCGATTTTTCGACCTACATCTATAAAAACCATTTTTTTCTTAGTTTTTGATATAGAATAAACCTGCATTATTAAAATTTTTGTTTTTAACATTTAAGTATTTAATTTTTAGTCGTCGAACCGTGAAATTTCACTTTCAAATGATTTTTTTTGAAAACGTTTACTCCTACAGTATTACAACAAGAATACCTTTTTTATGTATTTTGACCTAGGGAATCATATTCCAAAAATAAATTAACAAAAAAGTTACACAGAAAAAATTTTGGTACAAAAAACTGATAAGGCCCCCTGTTTCGCACACCCCTGGTTAAAATAAGAACATGCAAGTAACATACATAAGATTTTCCTTATTAAGATTAGTTCACGTACAGAACCTGGTTTCAATATCTCAAAGGGTTCCTGAGTTATTTAACAAAAACCGAATTTTTTAGCCTCTTTCAAATGGGCTTAGCTCCCTTGCACGAATTTTTAGACATATGTTTAAAGGAAATTTTTGTCATATTTTGTAGAATCACCTCTTAAAATTTCAGACCCTATTTCAAATTCACCTTGTATTTCTTGTTTAAATCACTAAAGGATTTTGCTTTGCTTTAAAGAAAAATAGAATATTTTACATACGTTTTAGATAAAACGTTCATATGATTGTTTCTATATCATATAATGACGAAATGAGAATGAAATTCTATAATAGAATATTCTCGCTAACACGCTTGGCCCGCAAAATTTGCATGAGTGAACACCTAAAACCCTTTCATGCATATCTATTATTTAGAAGGCCCTTCTTGCTCCATGTGTGTTTTAACAGCAAGTAGCATTGGGTTTCAAATGTAAATATGTGTTTATACAAAACATTGAACCGTTCGTCATTCCTATGACAGCCGCCACTTTTATTCTGTAGGGGAAAATGAAATTTTAATTATTTACCCATCAATTAATATTAAGTTAACTCATAAATGAACTGTAGTTCTGAGTTTTATTCATTAAAAGTTTGGCTATTCTTCACATATCCCCTGAAGGCAAAATGGGTTTCAAAATGAAAGCAACTTTTGAAAATTTGCATACAGTTATTTTAGGGCTACCTTAGCATATAAACACTTTTAGCAAAATCCATTGATATTTAATACGGCAATGTGTGTATTGTATACAAAATGTTATCATACTAACATAGAGACCGTGTTGGTACATTTGAATCCCCACGCAACATGTGTTTATTAATACTAGCATGTTATAGTAAAAATTACTGTAACATTTGGTAAAGCATATCACACTTATAGTATGGTATACTTTGAGTTGTTAAGTTGTATTACTGATCTAGTTTAATGTATGTTACAGTATTCAAAAAAATTAACAATCGGTAAATAATAACAAAATTTCGATTAGTAATAATATAAAGATTGCAACCACACACAATTACACACTGATAAAATAATTGATTCTTTTTTACTTTTCTCTGTATTATTACTATGGTCTGTTTCATCAAGCAAGAGAGTAAATTAAAAATCGCACAGTAAATATTTTTACCACAGGTTTAAATAGTATATGTTTGTGTATAGAATATAGTTATGTTTTATAAAATAAACTACGCAGTATATTCGCACATCCAATATTCGAATCTGTTTTGAAAATATTCACTGTGCGATTTTTAATTTACTCTCTTGCTTGATGAAACAGACCATAATCAAAATTTTGATATTATTTACCGATTGTTATTTTACTAAATACTGTAACATACTTTAAACTAGATCAATAATACAACAACTACAACCTAAAGTATACTGTGATATAATTTATCAAATGTTACAGTATTAATAAACACATGTTGCTTGGGGATCCAAATGTACCAGCTCTATGTTAGTATGACAGCATTTTGTATACAATACACACATTGCAGTATTTAATATCACAAGTAAAGTATTAAATACCAATGGTGGCGATATAAATAAAAAATATGTATTAACAAATAACATACAGTATTAAAAATACAACGAAAGAAGGGTATCGCATTTTGGGCTAAATCGCCTGCAATGATAAGACTTTACATGATTATAGATACATAAAAAATAAATAATTAAATTTCAGCTCTTTTTACATCCCGGAACATACTTTAATTAATTATTTTAATTAAGAATTTTGACATATGTCAATGTACGATTTGCAACATTGCACCAAACTTCAAGTGTCAAATATCATCTCGTCAAAATAAAAATAACTTTGCACATTAACTACTACAGTGGGGCCAAAGTAAGCATGTGTTGACTTTAATATTAAAATATTTTGTTGTGTTTTATTAGTTTTTACGGATTTAATATGCTGTAATTCAATGTGTAATTAGGCTGGACTTATGTGACTAGTTTCTTAAGTTTCAGTACGATTATGGAGTTACTTTCGTTTGGACTTTATTATTATTATATACTATAATAACATTGTAAGCAAACTATTAGCTTTAACGATAACCCAAAGCATGTAGTTCCATGGGACAGTATTACCCAAGACAAGTAATTTAATCTGGCTTTAAATATGTTAAATTAGTTTATTTCCATGATATGATTTAAAACTAGATTATGAAAAAGTTACACATAGGCTTTTAACTTCTAATATTAATTAAATATATTTATTTAAAAATAAATATATTTAATTAATATTGAACAGTATTTTTATTATACATTCTACCTAAACGTATTTATGATGGTTTTGTAAATAAACAAAAAATATTGATTTTTTTCAGTAGTCGCATTTAGCGCAAGAATAATGCGGGTTTACGATAACCAATAATTCCTGAGTTTTTATTATTTTTTTCATTTTGTTCTTTATCAACAAATTACACAGTCTTTTATCATTTTTTTTTCAGAATTTTGCACTTTTTTAAACAAAAACATATTTTTCTTATCTAGCCCAAAACTCCTATTTAAAACGATACCCTTCTTTTCTGTTTTTTTTTTCACCTTCGCTTGTTTTGCAAAACTTTTAACGAGGAGTGCTATTGAAGTGTTCTTATTTACATTTGTCAAAAAAATAAAGACATTATAGGCAAATACATATATCATGCTTCTGACATGTGTGTGTATCTACGAGTATGTCTCAGGTCTCAATTTAATTTAAAAACTCTGCACGTGTACACTCAATTATATATATATCCACTGGTCAATTTGATTAACCCAAATGTTTATACAAACCGATCAAGAAAACTAGATGAAACGTTGCAAGCACCCCGTCAAAACATCGGCACTATTGTACACTAGAGCCATCTAGTTTGCAAATTTCAAACTAGGTGTTTTGTTTGATTTTAAATTCTGTATCTTTAAAACATTATATTCTAGCTTAAAAAGAGCTTTTATTTAAAATAAAAAAATTTTTTACATTATTTTCAAGTATAGTATCTGACAATTGTTATTTTTATTGTAGTAAAGCAAAAGCCTGAATGATGTTAGCCTAGACTAACGAAACCCGGGTAGCTTAATAAAAAACACTTGGGAGAAAAGGACCTTATTTTTCATTTACCATAACTATCACTCCCACATGATGGAATTCACCCAAATAATTAAAATATAATTTTTTGAAATCGGGTTATAAATATGCATATAAAGGTTTTTTTAGCATATCTCACATATATGTGAGATATGCTAAAAAAACCTTTTACTGCTTTAAACGCCAATATCTCGAAAACAATGCGTTTTAGGAAAACCTTCTTTATAACATTTTTTGACCAATTTAAAATTATCTTTTATATAAGTGCTAAATTAACCAAATACAATAATAATTGCCTTAATTATAAACAAAAAACGCTAAAAATAGGAGTTTTACCCTATTTTTACCCCCTTACCCCCAATCGTTTACCCCCAAAACCTAATCAGCTGTTCGGAATACGATAAGAAACAATATGCAAAAAACCGCAAGTCGATATCTCATGTAGAAATGGAGTTAGAGAGTTTTCACCCAGACAGACAGACAGACAGACAGACGGACGGACGCAAAAATCTTTTTTACTGATTTTGCCTCAGAATGGTCTAAAACGTCGAGAAAACGTGATCAAAGATTTTGACTTTTCGGCGAAGATTTCAATACATCGGCACTCTTAGTAGCACTAAGTGCCGATGTAACTCATACTTTTTTATCTGTATTTTCAGAGTAAACACAACTGGTTTAGATAGATACAAATTAAATTTGGCCAGAAAACTTAGTTTATTTAATTCAGTTATTTAATTAAGTTAGTGTAGGGGAGAGAAGGCCCATGCTATTCCAGGTCAACTACTTATACCACCCTTCGTACTTTTTATAGTCATATAAATTTAACAATATTTCAATCAATGATTTTTATTTAGGAGCTATATGTATTGTATTTAAAACATTTTTTTTTTATGAAATAAATCGAGTTATTATTATTATTATAAGATAGGTGAGCAAATTATTGCCATGCTCCTAATATTGTACCCCCTTTTAAACTCTTTAGTTCGTCCTCTGTGTGTCCATAGATGACATTGTCAGCATATCTGTTATATCGAGAAGCTACCTGTAAATATGATGTATTTGTATACAGTTGATAATGGCATACACTGCAACGCAGTAACGAAGAAATCAAAGAGTTCTGAATCTTAGTTCTGCTTGTTATGCGATATGAGATTTGCATTTTTTGTAACTAATACGTACATGGAGTGCGTGGACTTTTTAAAAACGACAAATCATTATTTTTAAACAACAATTAAAATTGACCAAATTGCCCCTAAAAATAGTTGAAATTCTTATTGTACCACAATATTTTCATATTAGTTTGTTAATTTTTTTGTAAGTACTTTGGCAATATTTGGGACATATGTTTCTAATATTGTTAATGTGGAATCTTTTTTAATAAGTAAGTGGAAGTTTGGCTCACCCACCTTATTATACAAAAAGTATCATAAGATATCGGGTGTTTAAAAATGCGGGTAAATATGGTTCGGAAAGATTTGCACCTTCTTTTTGTTTTTTGCGGCCTTTATATCTAGCTGGACATGTCGATTGTTCTCATTGTATGTAGATATGTAAATGCAACCTGTAGTCTTCCTGACATATATGACATAATTCAATTAAGGGGCGTGACTCTCATGATCATAAACTTCGCTGGATATTATTTCTTGCTCCATGAGGTCGAAAGCTTGATTGAGTTCGAGGAAGAGTGCTTTCTTGCTCCATGAGGTCGAAAGCTTGACTGAGTTCGAGGAAAAGTGCTTAGTATAAGATGTTTATTGTCTGAGTGTTTTTGTGTAAACTCAAGGATTTTTTAATGTGTACTACTTTTGCTGTAGAAACCGTTTTGATGATTCGAAAGCAATAACTCATTGCCAATGAAGATTATTTTTTTAATTATTAATGAATGGGCAGATGCAAATTTCATATAATATCCTAAAACTTAAAACTTTAAATTTAATATATAATACCAACGAACTAATAACTCTTCTCTCTAGAATACGCATACCGTTAATATAAAGTATCGCCAACATTTCGGTTTGTTTGTAAACAAATAGTAGGTATACACGGAAAAAAAAAATTATAGCTAGGAGCGCTATAACACACATACCAAGCAAATTATAATCGCTTATTATATAAATACAAGGCTTTCTCTTACAATTATGGCAGTCAGTGTAAAAATTTATATGAAATACTTTAATTGTTTAGTGAATAATAAAATATAACAAATAGTATGGCATTTATAGCTTAAATAGATTTAATTATTGTCCGTGCTAATAATTTTTATAATATAATAAAATTTCTGTAAATTTATAATAGTGCCTGTAATAAATATAATCGTGTCTGTAATATATATAATCGTTTCCAATTTATTTTTAACATTATTAGTTATTGTGTCCCTTATAATCTATAGCTTAAATCACTATAATTTGCCACCAAATATCTTATAATGTATAGCGCAGAGCCCACTAATTTCTTTCCGTGTATTCAGGCCTGAACAATAACAGTTACCAGTAAATTAAATTAAATTAATTGTCTCTGTTAGAACAAAGCTGTGCGAGTAAGACAGTCAAATGTATATGTTGGCTACATTTTTGTCAGTTTTTACAAATGAAATGCCTATTCTATAGAGAAAAGTTATTAGTTCGTTGTATAATACATTAATGCTTTTAATATGAAACCCATTGTATATCTTCATGGCTTGTTTAATTTAAAGCAAAACGCGACGCGTGTTTCCATTAAATATGATGGAAGTTGTAGGAGAACAAACATTAAAGTAATTTATCGGCGTTAGACAAAACGAGACTAGTGCTAATAGTAAAGTGAAGCCGTTTTCCGGGGAAAATTGAAAACCATAAACATGAATCAAAGAGGGCTTGGAACAGCAAGAAATCGTGGTCCTAGTGTGAAGTGGTTGCCAAACGTCACGGGTGTTGCTACGACAATGATCCGCCAGTAGCGTTTCCGAAAATTGTGACTAGAAAAAATAAAGACAAACTATTTACAGTATAACAAGTAACGGAAAAATTATTTCGTATGCGGATGACACCGTAATATTAATTATTGGTGACAGTTGGGAGGAAGTATTTGAAAAGGCCGAAGCTGACATGTTTGAAATTAAAAACTGGTTAGACTATAGTCTTCTGAGTCTAAATATCTCAAAAACTAAGTTTCTTACTTTTTCACTGACGGATGCTGGTTAGCCAGACACAAATATTTTAAAAGTACATAAACCAAATTGTAATAAAAGTCCAACCTGTCAATGTGAAATAATACAAAAACAAAATAGTATAAAATATTTGGGTTTAATGGTGGATCAGCATCTGAGTTGGGGTGAACATGTAAGATATTTAAATGGAAGACTCAGAAGACTCACGTATCTTTTCTACCAAACCCGCGATATTCTCAACAAGAGACTATTATATCTTGTATATAATGCCTTGGCTGAGTCCTTAATAAGATACGGTATTATAATATGGGGTGGGCTTCTTGATGGCGCTCTAGAAGGACTTAACACAATACAAAATACATTGTTAAAAATATTATTTAAAAAAGCATTTAGATACTCTACAGATGATCTATATAAGGAACTGGATATTTTTAATATTAAACAATTATACACTTACCAAGTTGCGTTTTGGGTAATAGTTCACCATTTTATGCTCCCTAAAGCTTCACATGCACATTCTACACGGTTTATAATTAGTGAATCTATGTCAATTCTTCTCTATAAAAAAATGCATACACAAAACTCCATATTATATTTTGCTCCTAAAATCTATAACATAATTCCATTAAACATAAAAAATATTAAAAATAAAACATCGTTAAAAAAACACCTTAAATCGTATATTAAAAACAATTATAACGAAATAAAATATAAGATATTCTTAGACTGACTTTCTGTTTTTTTTTTTTTTTTGCTTACCTATAACTGCTTTTTTTTATACATACTTAACTTTTTGCATTACCTTTTACTTACCAATCCAACAAACCAATTTCATATTTTAATAAATTAGTTAATAGTTAATTCTAATTAAAATAATACAAAACAAATTATAAAAGTTAATCTTAATTAAGTTAATCCAATACAAGATACCGCACACAAACTTTGTTTAGGCGGATCTAAATACTATATAAATTTTATGTAAAATTTCTTGAGAAATAAATTTGATTTGATTTGATTTGATTTGATTCAGCAATGATCTGTGTATTTATACAGGGTGTTTCAGTTCAACATGGTGTTTAGTTTTTTTCAGTTAAAAATCCCAGGGCCAAAAACTAAAAGGCATATTAAGGATCTATATAATGCATAGGATAATTTTTGACTATATTTTGTCATAAACTAGACTACGCGATGTCCCAAAGCATAGGCATAGCAACGCTTTAATTTTTTTTTCCGTGAATAGAATCTTAAAAAGTATTTTTACCGATATAATGCCCAATTGTAAGCAATTTTTGTCATTAGACTAGAACTGATATCTCTATTGGTTTCTGAGATATTTGACATTTTAGGCATAAAAAAAAATTGCAAATATATACATTTGCTGTGCTCAAAATTTCAAATATTTCGGAAATATCAATGTTGGTCTAATGTCAAAAAAATAATTGGGCGTTGTTTCGGAATTTTTTTTAACAATCCAGCGTCGAAAAAATATTTTAAAGGGTCGCGTCGAGACGGCTATCCTACGGGAGTCTAAGGAGTCTAGTTTATGATAAAATAAAGTCAAACATCTAATAGATAGATATTATCTTTGGAATGCTTTTTATAGATCTTGGGTATCTCTTTAAGTTTTTGATTAATCGGCCCTGGCACTACCAGGCTGGAAGTTTTAACTGAAACCCTACAAACTTGTGACATAACAACCCCTGGTGATGACCTCACTAAGAAAAGACCTAACTTACGTTAAACCTATTACAAAAGGTAGAAAAAGCTACATTTAGAACCAGAAGTTAAGATTAATAATAATATATATTATATAAATTTATTTCATTAAAGAACCTTTGTTGAAGATAGTCGTATCGGGTTGGAAAGAATTGGAGAACATTGTAAAAACTATGGGAAAAGTGTATTACATAATATAGACTAAGACTTGCGAGCTTACATGAAAATGTTTTGAAAAGTTAGGTTAAGAAAATGGTAGGCAGACCTAGAATGGAATACTGCTCAAAAATAACAACGGTTGCAGGGTTTAGAGAATAAAAATTCTTAAGATAGGAGAGAATTTGAATAATATTAAATAAAAAAAATAATAATCCTTAATGTATACTTTAATAAACCCATTTAGGCACGACTCTGATCCAATCCCACTGGCAAACAATCAGCCGCAACACAATATATTTCAATTAACGGACGCGGAACACTGAGCGGGATATATTGTCACTTGGTTACGATATTTACACCACTTTTCGAATTGTATTCGGCGAATACCATTAAATTTAAAGACAATGACTCTTTGTAAATTATAATTATATAGAAACGAAACCGTATTTAATCATACGTAGGTATAGAGTGCACCTTATTTTTTTTATTGTTTTAAAATTTTCATTCCGGTGTATCTAGAACATTCTGAAAATATGAGGGTGATCAAACTTCTCTAAGGGTCCCAGTTGGACCCCTAAAATCCTGAAATTACCCAAAAATCGTAAAAAATCTTTGAAAATGCACTGTACTTTTTGTATGAGTGAAAAATTTAAAAGCCTTGAAACCTTAATTTTTTTCTTTTCACTGTATAAAAACATGTGCCAAATTTCAAAATGATCAAGATTCTATCAGGTGCCGAAAATCCGCCAAAGATGCCCCTAAATTTGATGAAAAAGTCCACCATAAATGTGAGAAACGCTAAAAAATAAGTTAAAAAATATGTCAATCTGGACTTTATTTAATTTTATTTAATGCACATTAATAATATAAAATAATTTGACATCCAAAAGGCCTTTTTGGATGCTCTTATTTGGAGCTTAGCTCATTTTGTTTTTGTTAAATTATTTTATATTATTATTATACATTATATAAAATTAAGTTGAGTTCAGATATGATGATATGATGACATATTTTTTAAATGCTTTTTTAGCGTTTCTCACATTTATGGTGAGAATTTGTCAAATTTTTTGTTTTAGGGGTTTGGACTTTTTGATAGAATCTTTTTACCATTTTGAAATTTGGCACATAATTTTGTAAACTGAAAAGGAAAAAATTAAGATCTCAAAGCTTTTAAATTTTCCGCTGATTCCAAAAGCCCTTTTCAACGATTTTTCACGATTTTCGCGTAATTTCACAATTTTATGGGTCCAATTGGGACTCTTACAGAAGTTTTATCACCCTCATATTTTTATGATGTTCCAGATACACCAGAATAAAAAATTTAAAACAATAAAAAATAATAAGTTCCAACCTAACGTAGCAAATTACAATGTTTTACTCTTCCTCCTCATACTCTTGACCTTCTTCTCCTTCTACTTCTTATTTTTTCTTTGTTTTCATTCTTCTTTTTCTTTCGCTCCTCCTCCTTCTTCTTTTTCCTCTTCTTCTTTCTTTTCCATTTCTTCTTCTTCTACTTCTACTTCTTCTTCTTCTTCTTGTTTGTCGTCTTTTACTCTGCTTATTTTTGTATTGTACATTTTAAGACGACCGTAATTTTGGATATTAAGAAAGTAGGCCTGAGAATGGTCGTGATTATATTGAGTATCATGGGTAGTACCTATGCTATAGGGTGTTTCATAGAAAAAAACCCGTATTGT
>OY294052.1:25634195-25717338 GCA_958510825.1 Brachypterus glaber | reverse complement strand
CTTGGCTCATTATTAAGAAAAAGTTCTTTATTTTTTACTAAAAACATGATACATTCATAAACATATAAACCAAACACAGTAAGTATATTTTTTGATTTGAAGAGACTTCGACAAGAGTCACGATATTTCAGACCAAAAATATCAAAGCTATTTAGAAAACGTATTTCAGTAAATTTAGTTTTCACTGTTCCAAATTAAAAAAAAAACATATGCGATAATTGTTTTGAGTGGTGTATTTTCTTTATTTTTCAGTATTTTTCGTAATTATGGTATAACATCAAGACAAATTTGTTCTGGATATTTGAAGATGTTGGATCTGTTGGAATCTTATTTTATTGTTGACTTAATAACAAAAATATTTTACTTTTTTCCCACAAATTAGATGTTTTAGCCCAATATGCGGTCTAGTAAATTGAGAACTGCAGTGGACATACATGTGATATATCTCTGAATGCTCCTGACATTTGATTTATATTCTTGTTCGCATAAGGATGAGTCACTTGGCAGTAAAGAAGGATATGTTATGCTTGAATTGTCCTCGAACTTCAAGCAGGAGTAAAATCGTATAAGACCAGAATTAACTATCGTTTTATAATTTGAATGATATTTATAGAGCTTATTGAATACTGAATACTAATATTAGTGACTACTTTTACACGATGAACAACTACCTTAGTTCCAGTCGCAGCGTGTTCTTTGTAAGAGACGGATATGGCCGCTTAAGCGGATTTACTCCTGCATCAGCCTTGCTATCGTAGATATGCACAAGACTTGATTTATTTTATGTTGTTTCGTGAAAATATTTCTTTAATAGTAAAGTTTTAAGTGAATCGTGATATTTATGTTTTTTAATATGTGATGTTAAATTTTAACGTGGAACTGTTGAAAATGTAAAGTCAATTTTTTTTTTAATTTTAAAGATAATTTTTTATAAGTTTTAAAATGTCATTATTTGAATTGGAATTGGAACTACCGTAGTTATTATGTGTTATTATGTATATAATTATTATAATTAATTATAAGTAGCTCTAATTCTGAATAACGGCAATATGTTAAAAGATATAAGATGGGTGAGCCAATTGTTGGCATGTTCTTAATATCACCATCCCCTTTTAAACTTGTTAGTTCGTCCTCTGTGTCTAGATGGCACTGCCAGTATATCTATTATATCTAAAAGATGCCCGTAAATGGGAAGTATTTGTATCCAGTTGGTAATGACGTACAAGAAAACGCAGTTCGTGTTTCGTGCTCTTCCACTAAAAAAACTTGTAAAATTGCGCTGAATGTCGCAAGCTGGGTAGCATCGATTAATGCAGGGCAAGAACGTAATAAGGTAGGCACAAACATGCAATTTCTTGGTCCATATTGTGTTTCACATAAAGGAGCGAAAACGCAATTTTTTGAGATTGTTGCCTAAGTAGCTGTGTTCCTAATATTGCCATGCAAACTAGTTAACAACAACAAAAAAATGACAAAAACAGAAAATCAGAAAATTCTGAATCTTGGTTCTGCTTTTTATTCTAAAGCGATTCTCGGTATTTAGCTATAAGATTGTAATCGATACGTATATAAAGAGTGCGTGGGGCCTATGGAAAACGACAAATTGTTATTTAAGTGCCCAAATTGTACCTAAAAACAGCTGAAATTTTTATTGTGCCACAATATTTTCTTATTAGTTTGTTAATTTTTTGTAAGTTTGCTCTTTCCTATTATTGTCAGTACCCTGACAATATTTGGGACATGGGTTCCTTATATTGTCAGTATAATATTTTTTGTGAAACTCCTGCAATTTTTTTATTTTAATTTAATTAATTTTAAGATGGTAATAATTCGCTCACCCACATTATCCGTAAAATGAAATTTCAATTTGTTTTTCCTGAAAGTTTTTTATCCATGAATATTTATTTAGGGAAAATCCAGTTTCCGGTGGCCTAGCGAGCAGATTTTCCCGGATTTTCCACCAATAACGTCGTGATTAAGATGAATAGCCCCCGGCCGACTAGACTTAACAAGATTGATGCAAAATTAAATAATGAATAGCAAATTAGGGCGTAATTAAACATGGATACACACCCGACAACACGGTATTAAATGTTGTCTGTATACTTAAGCCAAGATAAATGACTCCTGTCCTCTTATTATCGTCCTCTTCGTAGTCTCGTAATGAAAATTACCAAAGTTTACTTTTTTACGCTTTTCATAAAGAAGGTAAATAACTTTTTTCCTAAATATCACTACCAAGTTGTTCTTGTTCTTAAAATAATCACCTGCCAAAAATAGTTTCTTTATGTCAATGGTCAGCTCTACATTTAGATTAGATAAAGAGAGAAGTTCTTAAGAGGGAGAAAAAAGTAGGTTTACACATGTGGTTCTGAAACCGATTTCACCATAAAAAAAAACAGATTCATCATATATAAAATGTAAAATTTTAATAATTTTAAATAATAATTATTAAAATTTACACACTTTATATAGGTATGATTTTTGAAAAAACTCCTTCCCAATAAAAGCAGTAAAGGTCCTTATGGGGCGCTAAAACAAGCCTTTTTTAAGGTATATGTGAGGATTGGTGTAGTGGTCTACCGCGTCTGTACATGACAAGTCTACTAGCCAACTAGCGTGAGTTCGATTCTCACTGGAGCCGATTAAGTAGAATAGTACGAGGTTAAACAAACATGTAATATATTGCGTTCAAGTGGAACATAGATCCGTAAAAATTTTGAGAGGTTTCTTACATTTTTGTGAAATTTGAAATTGTAAATACCTGTAGCACTAGGGTTTTCTCCTATTTTTGTGAAATTTTGAATAATAAAACTGTTCAAAAATTAAAATAGATCATTAAGTTCGTAAAAATTTTCACCTGTTGCACTAGGGCTTTTTTACGTTTTTTTTTTTATTTAGGATTGTAAAACTTAAGCGTTAAATTCGTAAACCTTTTCCCCTGCGGCACTAGAGCTTTCTTGGATTTTAGTGAAATTTAGAATAATAAAACTATTTAAAAATTAAAATAGACTGTCAAGTTTGTAAAAATTTTAGCCTTCGGCGCTAGAGCTTCTTGCATTTTTTTGAAATTTTCAGTAATAATAATGTTTAAGAATTAAAAAAAAATCGCCTGTGGCAATAGAGTATTTTTAAGTTTTTGTTGAACTTAAGAGTAAAATTCATAAAAATGTTCGCCTGCGGAGCTAGAGTTTCTTGTATTTTTGTGAAATTTTAAATTTAATTAATTGTAATTTTAAAGACTGGTTTTAAAATAAAATAGACCATCGAATTTGTAATAAACTTCACCTGCGGTGCTAGGGCTTTTTACGTTATTTCTTAATTTAAGAATATAAAAGTTAAGTTTTTGGATTTTACCCCCCCCCCTCCAGGACCACTTTCTGGATCCGCCCCTGATAAAGATATTTATATGTGTGTGTGTCTCATACTTAATTTAAACTGCAGAAAGGAAGTGCGGCGTTATTAATTTTGACATGTGGGCGAAGCGAATATTTTCGTATGCTTAATTGGTGCGTGAAGTGATATAATAATACTGCGAAATGAAATTCCACCTGCGAACTTATTAATTAGTATAAATCACAGAGATGCCTATCTAATTGCAAAATTAATTATAGAAATTTAATTCCTGCTTAATAATGTGGTTAACAAAATATCTATAGCTCTTTCAGAAAAAAGTAATTAATTAGTTAAGATCTTTTTAGTACAAAATTAGGACAATTTTTTTTTAGAATAAAACTTTAATGGACTGCCACCTATTTAGATTAGATAAAGAAAGAAGTTCTACAGAAAGAGATAAAAATATAATTATTATTGTTTTAAAATAAAATTATGCATATTTTAGGTAAAAATAATATTATAGATTATATTTTAAGTTACATGAAGGTATATGTTTTTTTTTAAGTAAAAAACTATTTTTTTTTTATTTTTATAACACAACTATGTGTACAGTAGGTCTAAAGTTTCCTAGGGAACTTATGATTTACTCCTTAATTTGACATTCATTGATTGAAGATTTTGTACTTGTTTTTGTGTTTAATAAGCTGTTTTATGTATTCTTTAATTTTTTGTTGCACTGTGATAAAATCCAAAATAATATTTTTAGGGAATTTTCTTTTTGGGTTGGTATTGAAGACCTAAATTTATGTTGCCTAACGTATTGGACTGCTGTCCATTGTCCCGCATTAACCGGATTTTAATAGATTTTTTTAAAGACAATTGTCTCTGCTTAGAAAGCAAGAATCATAACTGCACTTATCACAAAAGTTTTGTCCGTTAGACAGTATTTTTTTTATTTGGAGAATTAAGGCATATCCAGAAGCTTGCATAAGAACATAAAACATAAGAATGCGTTGCCGTGATTGGCTTACAAGATTCATGGCGGCCCATCAAGTCAATCACGGCATCGCATAGTTGTTTTATGTTCTTATGCGAGCTTGTGAATAGTCACTTATTGCTAATATATATTTTTTTAAATATTTTTTTATTTTTTATGTTTTTTTATAACAAAATCTGTTATTATTGTGACAATAATTATTATAAGATAGCAGTGAAATACCGCATTGTTAGGTATTACTCTTTTTAATGAGAAAAAATATATGTATTGATAATAAATATATATTTTCTGAAATGTATTGCCATCTCTCGGACGTGTAGTAAACTATACAAACATAGTCGTTTTTAGAAGAGAGATTGTTTCATTAAACAGGCTTTCCTTTTAAAGTTTTCTATCTCAAATAAGTACGTACTTTAAAAATGATATCTATTGTATTAATCTATTTCATATCTATTTCCAGCTCTAATCATAGATGACACTTTTTTTTAATTTTAAAACAATGGTTTGTTCTTTTTTAAGTTGTAGAAACACTAAATTAAATATATACAAGGTGTATTTGAAATCGGGTCCGAAATTTTAAGGGGTGATTCTACATCATAAAATATGACAAAAAGTTCCTTAGGTCCCTTTGAAACTGGCTAAAAAAATCTGTTTTTATTTAATAACTTAGGAACCCTTTGAGATATAGCAACGAAGTTTTGCATGTGAACTAATCTTAATAAGGCCCATCTTCGTATATTATTTTCATGTACTTATTTTAACTAAACTCGACTCGACTCGACTAAACTGAACTTTTTTCTGTGTAAATTTTTTGTATATTTTTACTCAAGGAATCCATATTTTTTACAAAAAATCAAAAAAAAGTACACATAAAAAGGTTTGGGGCAAAAATGTGCTAAACCTAATACATTTTTCCGTCTAGGGACGCCTCTGGATAAATTCAAAAAAATAAACTAACATAAACTTATTGCCCTTATTAATGCAAGTATACATGCAAAAGCTCGTAGCTCTAGCTTAAAAGCTACCAGAGTTATTAATTAAAAACCTTATTTTTATTACAATTTTAAAGGACTGTAGCTCCCTTAGGGCTCATTTCCGGAACAACCTTTTTTCATATTTTTGGATGTAGAATCAGTTTAAATTTTGGCATGGCAGTTACTGATACTTATAAACACTTCGACTAGCCCCGGTCCCCCAACTACTATATTTAAAGTGACCATAAAATTAATAAAGAGGAAACAAATTTCATGCCTAATTAGGACCCTAAATCATTTAATAAAACAATTTTATCTCTAATATAATAAAGGCTAATTCGCGAGATTAGTTGATTTGCAAACGGCAAAAAAGTATATACATTATGTGGTCAAAAGTCTATTTTTTCCTCATTTTCGGTTCGGCTTTTGGTGAAAGGGATACGTGTGATATAAATGCTTGTGACGCACTGATTCAAAGTGAGATGCATTTAAGGGAGTTTGGAGATAAGTTGGAGGAAAATAATAGGGCGGATCATTTGGTTAACTTAGAGCGACGACTGAGGTCTTTAGAACAACCTGGTTAGTTAGTTATTTTATATATGCTAAGAAGTCGAGAATTCTTTGGATTAGTTTAGTTTAGATTAAACTCAAGTTGTTTTTCATATTTTAATTATTTAGAGCTTTAGCAGCTTTTTAAGACCAAATTTAAAAAAATCTATTAATGCGTTTTTGAGAAAAACGATTTTATGAAACCCATTTTATGTGTTTGATAAACTTGATTAGAAGAAAAACGTAACTCGGTTAAGCTTTAAATTTAAAGCACACCATCAATCAAATTCATGTAGTACTTACTGAAAAAATGACAACTTTCAGAAAAATGCAGATATGTCCTAAACCAGAATTAAAAATATAAAAAAATAAAAAAGGAAATATTCATTAAAACTGCGGCAATAGGAGAGACTTTAACAATTTGATAAACAGTTGCAGTGGCGTACCATGCAAGTCCAGGAATACATAGCTGTACATTATTTGTGGCTGTTAATACAAAAAAAATCTTTTTAACCATTCTAAATAAAAATAAAAGTAGAGAATGTTTAAGCTTTAAAAAAAAAAAGAATCAGTCAAATCCATTAAGTAGTTTTCGAAATATATATTAAAAAAATGGCAATTTTTGAGGTATCTGACAGTGTATATCAGATCAGAGGATTCTTTAAAAAAAAACATGTCTGAATTTTTTATAATTTTGTCTCGAATTTTGTTTAAAATTAAAAAAAAAGCATGTCCTTAAAAATTTAATTAATAATAATAATAATAATAATAAAATATTTATTGTCTTTCAGATTACAATCTATGACAATTTGGTAAAATAAGATAAATAAATGTTATAAATACATACAAAAGAATAAAAATTAAATACATAAAATAAAATAAGTGCTATAAAATACATACATTACAATAAGAAAAGGATACTTATATATATATAAATAAATAAAATTAGAGTATCGCGCAACTTACCGGTTTTAAGTAATAGTACCATATAAAAGTAAAACATATATTAACAATAAAATTTACTTCCAGTTGGTCTTGTGACAAAACATGCATAAAAGTTCTGATCATTCGTTTAGTACAAAAGATCTCATTTTTAATATACTTGTTACTATTTTATAAAGAATATTAGTATAAGTAAAGTTTGATAATATAACATGCAAGTCCACTGGTTGTGGTAGCCCACTCAGATCCTGTCTCAATGGCTCATATATAGGACATTCTAGTATTACATGTCTTAATGTTTCGCAAACGTTTTGGTTACAAATAGTGCATTTGTTAGTTTGATTCCATGAATAGGCAATAAGATTAATATACAAGTAGCAATATGTATCATTTGTACAGCGTAACTGAGCCACAAATTGCTAAAATATTAAAAATTTAATTATTGTTCTAAGTTTGGGAAATATCAAAAACTAACGAAAAATGGATTGAATGTTCAAAAGGTCCTTGTAAATGTCGTCCTGAAACCAAATCTTTGAGTTGCTGGCAAATGAAACTGGAACAAATACCCTCAACTCAAGTGTTACCCAATGATATTATAGCTATGTAAGTATCAAACGCTTTCACAAATAAATATAATAGTTATTTATGGTACTAGTGGCTGCCGCCTCGCAGGTTAATTTTCGAGAGGGCAATATCGGTGTACCCATGAGTGCCATACAAGGTTTTATCCAATAAATAGCTTAGGAATTCATATTTTTATTAAAAATTTTAATGACATTTACAAGAAAATAATTTGACAAGTGACAGTTGAGTGGGTAAAATAAATAATTATCCACTCAATAAAGTAAAAGCCACGCGGGGGTTATTATTGAGTTTATCTATTTAAAATAAAGCTGGTAATTGTCTTATTATCTGTATGTATTGGATAAAGTAAGTTTTTCCTTCTTTTTTTGGTTTTAGCTCCTATGGCTATTCAACCAAATAAACTCTAATGCTAATTCGTAGAACATCCATCAAATGTATTTATTCACAACTATTTAGTAATTGGTTAATTACATACATAAAAGTTGGAAAATTAATCATTATTATCTGCAACTTCCTAAAAAGTTGAGAATAACTCATTTCCCTCCCTTGGTCGGGAAGGCTTTTGTAGCTAACTTCACGTAAGTCACTTATCAAAAATTTGAATTTATTGACTTTTGTGACAAATGAAAAACAGGTGCTGTCCTATATCGATAACTAAGTTTATTTGTGTCAACAAAATATTTGGTTGGATATGGCCAATTGAATTATTTGATTGTGACAAAATTTCTGTCAAATAAACTATTTTCTTCCCATTAATAAATTATTTTGTAATTAAAATATTAGTTTTTGTAGTGGGAAAAAAGGCAAATAATTGTAAATAAAACAGGTACCTATGGTTGTGAATAAAATAGTATACCTCGGTTTAACATTTTGTTTGTGCTTCGGGAATTAGCAGACCTCGGAGCTACGCTCGTTGGTCTGCTAACTTTTCCTCAGAAAATAAAACAGTTTCCACCTGGGTATGTAATATACTATTAAAAAAAAGCAAAGTGAGATTTCACCCTTTTTGATTACTTTTTTTGGAAAATTATATATTTTTTTTATTTTTTTAGTGACTTTGGAATAAACTCGATTTCCACAATGAACAAACAGGCTTTTTATGGTTTATCATATCTGGCGGAACTTGATTTGTTTGATAACAAAATTGATTATTTGC
Organism: Brachypterus glaber; assembly: GCA_958510825.1. Classification (NCBI taxonomy): domain Eukaryota; kingdom Metazoa; phylum Arthropoda; class Insecta; order Coleoptera; family Kateretidae; genus Brachypterus; species Brachypterus glaber. Next base: position 25,708,799 of record OY294052.1, on the reverse strand, counting down.
CAAATGGAATTTTTGATCATCTGGATAGCCTTAAATACTTGTAACCACAATCTACGCTAATTTTATTTATTTTGTAATTAAACTATTAAAGATTTTTTTTAGGAGATTACATAAAAATAATTTGGAGGAACTGCACACTAGAATATTTAAAAATTTAAGGAATTTACAAACTCTGGACATATCAAACAATAACTTAAAAAGCCTTCCTGTTGAATTATTTAAAGGTTGTGAAAATATGATTGTGTTGCAAATGTCTGGAAATAAAATTAGAAGTTTTCCCGAATCGTGTTTAAATAATCTGGATAAACTGGAAGATTTAGACTTAAGCAATAATTTAATTGAGAATATTCCAAAATTTAGTTTTAATGATTTAATTTCATTGAAAAGGTTGTTGCTTAATGAGAATAATATTACATTGTTGCCAACTGGTAAATTAATTTTAAAATGCCGGGTGTTTTTTTTAACTTGATCTTTCAACTATCTCGACTAAAGTTGTCTATTTTAATGGGGGAAACAAAATGGTGTATTTATTTTTTAAGGATATTAACGTTTTCAAGGTCATTTCAAGGTTTGTTTTTTTAAAAGGAAACATTTATTTTTTTACTATTATTTAATTCTCCTCAAAAAAATAAAAATCTTTTGTAAAACCTTTTTTTGATCGGACTTTTATTTGCAGAGATTACACAGCCACACAAAATTAAAAAAGTTTGATCTCCGACGGACTCGAATAGTCAATTCGTATGTAGTTTGAGCCACTGAATCCGAATCTGAGGTCGCATTTTAAAAGTTAGCTCCCATTTTCAACATAACCTCAAAAAACTACTTTTCGTAATGATATATGTTTTTTGGGGTTATGTTGAAAATCTAACTTTCAAATTCTGACCTCAGATTTGGACTGAGCGGCTCAAAATAATCGACTTTTCGAGTTCGTCGGAGATCCAACTTTTTTAATTTTGTGTGACTGTGTTATTTCTGCAACTTAAAGTCCGATCAAGCAAAGTTTTTTACAAAAGATTTTTATTTATTTGAGGAGAATTAAATAACAGTAAAAAAATATATGTTTCTATTTAAAAAAAAAACAAAGTTGACCTTAAAATGACCTTGAAAACGTAAACATCTGTAAAAAATAAATAAGCCATTTTGTTTCCCCCATTAAAATAAACAACTTTTGTCCGACATATTTTTTTCTAAAACGCATAGTATTCGAGATATTTGAAAGTTTCAGGTTAAAAAAAACACCCGGTATATAACTCTAAACCTCTGACCCTCTAAAACTCTAAAATTGAACCGGTGAGAGCAATAAGGGAAACATTGCACTCGATCCATCTTTCGGGAATTAACAAAAAACTTTATAGCAACCAAACCATAAGTCCAATAAAGAAACCCAACATTACAAACTTGTTCGTCGTAACCTTAGTAACAATGTTTAAATAGTATATTCTAGATTTAGCTCAGCGGTCAATGGCATCGATATAGCCTGACACTGATCTAATGATCGTGAGTTCAAACCTCACTGGCGCCGATTGCCTTTTTCAGTTAATTAATAATTGAAATTTGGCGAAGGCGTACTCCCTAGATATATTGGTTCGAAAGTCAATTAAAGCCGGTGGTTCCCTCTACTACTAGCCCACACAAGTCCTGGACTTAGGGGATGCTTAATTAAGTAGAATAGTACGAGGTTAAAAACAAACATAAACATAATTAGTATGGAATAGACAATACTTCGCGCGAGCGGAAAGTTTGTCATACCGCCGGCAGGCGAGTATGACGGTCCCGCGAACGCGTTGTAGACTATACTTTATCTTCGACTGCAAATATGAGACACTGTATGGCTTTAAACTGCGGACAAGGTTAAAAACAATGTTTTTTGTGACTCGAAATTGTAAATGCAACAAAACACATATTTTTAAATAAAGCAATAATTGTTATTTAATAATTTTATCAAATCAGTACTTAAAAAAGATTTTTATTTAATTTTAGGACATATTTACAAATTATAATGCAAAAATTAAAGGTTATGTCAGATTTTTGTGACAGATATCAGGTTTAAATATTTAACAATAGATGGAACAGTTTTAATTTTTTGAACTAAACTGATAAAGAACTGGTCAAATATTAAGAAAAATTAATAAACTTTATGTAATTTTAACGCAAAATTTTAAATTGCATTAAATTATTCAATGTTTCATGGTAAAATATATATATTTTTGCTAGTTTTGCTACTGTTTTCTTTACTTTTATAAACAAGAGATGGCACTACATGTGCTCATTCTAACACTTGATACGGAATATTCATACCGTATCTAGAGCTAGAATGGATTTATTCTGTGTTTGAAAAGTGTGTGTATTTGCTTACATTCTGAAGCAGTCGTATAAAAAAGTGGTTTCTTTTTAAAACCTTTAGTTTAGCTCTGATATTTAGTAAAACTTCATGCAATCTTTCCCTTCTTGATCTCAACTGACTAAAGTTTCAGGATAATTAAAAAAAAAAACATTTTTTACTGTTAATTACAAGACTGTCTTGCTTAGGTTTTTAGTACTTACTCTTACTCAAAGTCATCATCTTTTTCTTGTGGTAAGTTAAAAAAATATTCATACTTTATGATATTCCTGGAAGTTTCCCTTCTTTCTGCCATGCTAAGCTGAAAGGTCCTATCTGTGTGTTAAACCTATGTAGATAGGACCTTTCTGCTTAGACGGCAGCTTTGTCTCAATCACATATTCAATGTGTTACTGGGGTATAATAGTTTGTGATATGTTTACCTTTTTTGTGTCAAAGCAAAGAACAAAATGTCAATCAATTTCGTCCAAAAAGTGCAATCTTTCCCTTCTTGCTCTCACCGGTTCAATTATAAAACTTTAAAATACTAAAATTCTTAAACTCTAAAACTTTAAAATCTAAAACTTTAAAACTCTAAAACCCTAAAACTTTAAAACACTTAAACTTCAAAGCTCTAAAATTCTAAAAACCCCAAACTCTACAATTCTAAAACTTCAAAACTATCAAACTCTAGAACCTAAAAACACAAAACTAAATATAAAACTCTATGAAGAACAGAATCTGGATACTAAAACGATAGATATGCTTCTTGATCTAATTTTTTTGATTAGGGGAACCTGTTGTACCTAGACCCTATTTTTACATTTTGCGATGCAAGAAATAGGCAAATAGAACGAACTTTTTAAAATATAGCCTATTATTTTTTCCTGTGTTTTAGGCTTGATAGTTATATTTTTAAATTTTCCTAAACTACTTTTTTATATTTTTTAACACACCTGAAAAAAAATTGTATTTAGGGTCGAGGTACAACAGGGGCTTTGTACCTAGCACTGGCAGGGGTTGTTCCGCAGGTACAGATATTTTAGTTAAAATATATGTACAACTTGATTATTTAACATTAGCTCTACTGTGCTTCTTAGTTTCTTTATCAGGGGGAGCCCTCTTTTCACCATGCTTACTCCGCGGCATCTTTAGACAACTAAAAATATATTTTAGTTGTACCTCGAGTTACAACTAAGATATTTTTTTAGTTGTCTAAAGATACCACGGAGTATCGATCGAACCTGCCGAAAGTAAAACGTGTTATACGTCAGACCCGTTCACCGTACATTTTACACATTAGGTCCAAGGTACAACTATAGGTAGCACTACCAAAAACAATCCGTATATTTTTTTAGGTAAGAGTTAAAAGTTCTATAGCGCATACATTTTATACTTTAATAACTATATTTCAACAAAAAAATAAATATACTGGATATAAAGCTTGTAAAGGCAACTACCATCAAAAAAGTCGCAGCCAAAATACCTACTTTTCAATGTAAAATATATGTTAGCGGAATAACACACACACGCTTGCCGACAATGTTTTCGAATAAACTGAAAATAACCATCTATCGGATGACTAATAAACTACTACTGTTGATTTGGAGAAATTATACCCGGAAATTTGAAATTTAAGTGTAGGTTCTAGGTACAAATAGGTCCAAGGTGCAACAGTTTCCCCTAATTGTATTTTTTTTGTAGGTATATTTGATAAACTTATTAATATGGACTTTTTGAATCTAAGAAAGAACAAGATCACACATTTATCCCCAAATATTCTTGATAAATTAATTAATCTCAATACTCTTGAACTGACATCAAATCAACTTACTGAAGTAACATAAAATGTTGTAGAGTCAAATTCACAGCTGTTCGAACTGACGTCATTACAAATAAAAATATTTTACATTTCACCCCTTTCAACATGGAAAATTTCTTATATGGATGATCGTTTACACATAAGGGCATATCCACAGGCTCGCATAACCACATAGTACATAACAATGCGATGCCGTGATTGGCTTGATATGCCGCCATGTATCTTGTAAGCTAATCACGGCCTCGCATTCTTATGTTTTATGTTCTTATGCAAGCTTCTGGATAGGCCTTAATAACCAAAATTAGTACCGGAAATATTGCCAACATTTAGAAAAAAAAAATAACACTAGGTATCTAGAAAACTTGCTGCCTTATATTTAAGCGTATGGGGTGATTTGTTTTATCCACGGCCTTGATTAATAGGCTTATTAGTCACGGGTCTGTAAAAATAAACCGTTTAAAATTTAAAACGACCGTGGATAAAGTATAGTGTTCTACTCGCGTATAAAAGCGATTAATTATTCGGGTGATTAGGTCTCTCGCCTTTCGGCTCCTGTCCCAAAATTTACCCTCATTGATTAATAGCAATTATTATACGCTCATTGAATAATAAACTATTATCCACGGCCGTGATTAATAGGCCTATTAATCACGGGTCTGTAAAAATAAACCGTTTAAAATTTAAAACGACCGTGGATAAAGTATAGTGTTCTACTCGCGTATAATAGCGATTAATTATTCGGGTGATCAGGTCTCTCGCCTTTCGGCTCCTGTCCCAAAATTTACCCTCATTGATTAATAGCAATTATTATACGCTCATTGAATAATAAACTATTATCCACGGCCGTGATTAATAGGCCTATTAATCACGGGTCTGTAAAAATAAACCGTTTAAGATTTAAAACGACCGTGGATAAAGTATAGTATTCTACCCGCGTATAATAGCTATTAATCATTCGGGTGAATAGGTCACTCGCGTCACTCGTATCCCAAAATTCACTCTCATTTATTAATAGAAATTATTATACGCTCATTGAATAATATACATTTCGCTTAAGCTTGGGAATGTCAATATTTAATAAATAAATACTATTCATAAATCTTTACCGTTTTTTACAACTAACTTATAACTCTTCTCTCTAGAATAGGCTTTTCATTTGTAAAAACTGAAAAAAACGTAGCCAACATATACATTTGTCTGCTTTACTCGCACAACTTTGTTCTAACAAAGACAACAATAACAGTTACTGGTAACTGTTATTGTTCGGGCCTGAATATACCTACTATTTGTTTACAAACAAACCGAGATGTTGGCGATACTTTATATTAACGGTATGCGTATTCTAGAGAGAAGAGTTGTTAGTTCGTTGGTTTTTTATCAAAACTAAATCCCCATTACTAACTTTAACCCAGTTGTTCAAGAGGATTAGATTTATAACTTCCGATTAATACATTCTCGTAAATACCGCAGAAAAGTGCGTTTACACAATTAAATACCGTATTAATACGAACATTAGTAATAACTACGGTAGCACATGATATTTAGGTACTATTTTTAATGAAGTCAGTCCTGATACTTGTGAATTTGACTCCATATTTGGTCCATTTGATCCTTTTTATATTTTTTAGATTGGTTGTGATAATTTTGGTAAATTAATAAATCTCAAAGAACTGCACCTAGGTCAAAATTTCATTGCTAACATTTCCGAAAATTCGTTTTACCATAATAAAAATTTAGAAAAGTTAATATTGTTTTCAAATAACTTAGAAGAATTGAAAGAAAGAAGCTTCAATGGCCTAACTGGATTAAAAGTTTTGTTAGTTAATAATAATATTCTTGAAGTAATACATCCTAATACCTTATATTACACACCAGGTTTGCAAAAATTGTAAGTATGTGCACTAAGAATCTATTACAGTATTGTTTGTTTGTTTTATACTGTTTAACATCCTTTTTCGCTGCTTTGCCTAATTGACGGGACCGCCATCTTTACGTGCCCTGCGAAGCACGGTCCTCAACAGAACTCGCATCCACCCTAAAATGTGTTTACAGTTTCACCTGCAACCTACATTACAGTTAGTCATCGTAGTTCCATCTACCGACTGTTTACACCACTATTCATCCATGCTCTATGTGGGGCTCGAACCCACAACCCCGGGATCCGTAATCAAACGCGCCAACCATTGCGCCACCGGGGTCGGCTGTTACAGTATTAAAAACTGAACGATTTTGTATGTATGGAATCCCATGGGGTTGCAAGCTACTTGTAACAAGTTACAAGCTGTTACAGTAACAATTTTTTACAGTATCAAGTTTTTACACTAACAAGTTTTTACAGTAACAAGTTTTTACAATAAGATGTACAGAACAACGTGATTAGGTTTTTTCCCAGATAACATTAGTAAATTTTACGTTGAAGTCACAAGGTGATATCACGCCTGCGTGCAATATGCAGTTAGAGTGGAACCTACCAAAAAAAAATCACACTTGATCCGTATATACAGCCTGTTCCAGAACTCGCGTACCGAAATTTGAGGGTATATTAAAAACCCTCTGGAAAATATGAAAAAAATTTAAAAAAAATCCATCTTCAATACTAATTAAAAAGGAAGCTATTTAATCTGACCAATCCTGTTGCTGATGTTAAATTACCTAAAAATTAGTTTTTCCCTACTTATTAGTAACTATGGTTGCATTTTAATGGTTGACTCGTGCATTGTTTAAGACTTTCAACTTTGGAATCTTTTTAGGTTATTATATTTTGACAAAACCGACAGAGGCTATTAAATATTCTATTTTTATAGGGTCACTCCATCCGGCGGTGGTTTTATGATACCCGTCTTAGACGGCAGCAACAAACTGCCGCTGCAACTCCATTAAGCGCGCTGAATGTAGTGTTTTTTTTTATTAGAAACTCGGATCTTTTAATTGATTTACTGGCTATAAATTCTTAATAGAAATTAATAAAATAAAAATACAATAACTGAATTTTATTTATTTATTTCAAAGTAATGAACATAGGAAAAATTTTTATCGGTGTTCCGAAAAGAGTACATTCTAGCTAGAATGTAATTTTAAGATTGGTGCAGAGGGCAAGGAATTTTGGAAGTTTAAACGCAAACAGAATACTCTTCTGAAGTAAACATCATGAAAGTTTTGATATTTTTTTATGACATTAATAAATATTTATGTCACATTAATCACCATGTCAACCTATAGAACATGTACCTGCAATAATTAAATTTGCTTCCATAGCTACAAATTCAACCTTTAATGCTAATTTATAATCAGCAACAGTATTGGTCCACTTAAAGCGTACTTATTTTTGAATCGAACGAAGATGGATTTTTTTTGAAATTTTTTTCATATTTTCCAGAGGGTTTTTAATATACCCTCAAATTTCGGTACGCGAGTTCTGGAACAGGCTGTATATGTACATACGAGTCTCACGCGTGACCAAATATGAGCTCACTGCTGGCGCGTATCCAAGGAGGGGGCAATAGGGGCAATTGTTTCCCCCCAGAGCAAGAAAAATATATAATTTCATAATTTTTTTAAGACAGATAAATAGCTAAGCATTCAAATGCAAGTATTACATGGATAATGAACTAAAATTTTATCAATTTTTTCATAGTTTAGAAGAAATTTTCTGGCAGATAGCTAAAATCTAACAGAAAGTGCCCTTAATGCAAAATCCTGGATCCGCCCCTGGCTCACTGTGACTTTATAATTAATTAATTTTGTTATCTGTTTTTTTTTTCTTATAACAACTACAGTATATTTCTCGATAAAATCTTTTTCAGGCACTTGGATAGTAATAAATTTCAATACATCCCTGCAAAATCTTTGGACAAATTAACAGAATTAATATCAATTAAACTCGCAAAAAATCCATGGCATTGCGATTGTAATATTTTATATTTAGCTAAGTAAGTATAATAACACAGTACAACAAAAAAAAATCTATCATCGGAGCAATTAGTAAAGTCAATTTTGGGTCTTAGATTCTTTCTAGTAGTAGTAGTAATTGTGGGGAGGTCAAGTCTGGCAACTAGACCATATTGGTCCTTTTTGCCTACCCCTGTGTTACTAGTTTTTCTACTCTAATATATTATATAAGAACCTAATGTTTTCGCAATAAAACATTTCTTAAGAAACAGATCTATTTCTTGAACTGTTTTCACTAAAATTGAACCTCATCCATATCTCTTAATACTAAGGACGACTGAGCATTTTTTCTCTTAAATTTCCACGATAAGTAAACTCATTTTAAATTAAAATAAAGATAAAAAACACTTTTTTACAAACTACTTGTATAACAGCAAAAAATAAACATTTGACTTATTTTGACGTTTTTTAAAAAATGACACAAGACCCACTATAATCTATGAAACATTGTTTGTCCCGATATTTAATGCCACCACTGTACCATTGTTTCTACTACCTAAAGGTAGTACCTCCAAATATTTGTCACTAACTTAGTTTAAAAACTATTTTGACATAGCTGTCAGTTTGACAAGTAAGTTGAAAAAAGTTATCAGTTGTCTTAATTTTTTTCATTATTGACCGTCGTCAATAAACAATGCTTAACAACGGTCAATAATAAATGAGTTCACTGATTTTATTGGTTGTTAACGTAAACAAGCCTTGACAGCGGTAGATAATATGTAAGCTAGCACTTAATTAGGTAGTAGAAAAACAATTTTTACGTGCTTTTAGATGGATTAAAAATAATAAGAACAAAATATGGGATACGGAACCAACATGCAGGGGGCCTGGAAACTTGGGTGGGTCCCTTATTGTTAATATGAATTTTGGAAATCTCTGTGATGGACAATGGGCTAGCATGGTTAATTTAGCAGCGAGAGTACCTGTTAGAGGTGCACTTAAATTACCTGAAGAAACTTCTACAGTTACAATGAATGCGTAATCTTTACGCTTTATTACATATACCCAAATACACAATAGTAAACATTTCTTGTAAAATTAAGCTAAAATATAAATGTTTTTATAAATTAAAAATAAAGTTTAGTGCCTTATAGACGGCAAACTATTTAAATCTATAAAGAAATTAAACTGCTCTACTACAGAATTTTCACAATCAATGACAAAATCCCTACCAAAATGTCATATAGCTGCTATTTCACGCTTTTTTGCGATCATCAGTGAGCATATATTGGTATGGTGGCTTTCGCACAGATTGCAAAGCAATGAGATACCAAAATATCATATAGCTGTTATTTCACCCTTTTTTGCGATCATCAGTTAGAATATATTGGTTTTAGTGGCTTTCGCACAGATTGTTGAAATTTAAAAATACTTATTACAAATAATCATATCTGTATTGAGAGGGTACAAATTGGTGGCGCCATCTAATGTTGCCAAAAAGTACTACATTAGATGTTGGCAAACCTGTTAATACGCGTTTGTAATTTTCAATAATCTGTGCGAAAGCTATAGCTTTCGTCCTAAAGAATTTTTGTCTCACTTACCCCTCAGGGTCCAACTTACCTGAGTTTACCCTAAGCATTTACATAAAATTAAAACAGAAAACAATAAAAACAGATAAATATTTTATCAATATCCGCGGATTGATTAACAATTTTAATTGTATCAAATTTTATCGATAAAATTCTTGGAGATAACGAATATTTCCCAGTTGACACTTGTTATTTTATAGTTTCGGAGAATATGTGCAAAAAAACTCAAAAATGAAAGTGTCTTTTTTAGTATTGTTAGGTTTTTTTATGTATGGTGTTTTGTGTGTTGGTGGAGCTAGTAAGTATTAAAAAATTATAAAATATTAAAAAATATACATATATAAATAACATACTGTAGCAGTTGGATTTAAGTTTTTAACTCATACTTATGTAAAATTGTAAAATTTACACAAATTGTGTAAAATTTATTCGACTATATTCAACCTAAATAGACAAAGTTACATCTTAAAATTTTATTGTAACAAAGAAATATTTTTCATATCATTTGGATTTAAAATTTATTATCTCAATGTAAATTTTTTGAGTTGATGCAATTTTGAATAAGGCAAATTACTTGACGAATCGGTGAAAGAATTACAGAAGAATTATACACAATATTTTTTCACGGAATATCCGTCTCTACCCACAATAATATTTTTTTTTATAATATCCACTTAAAAAAAAATCTTTTTTATTTAGCAATAGGAGATTGCACTATAGAGGCTGAAATCAGTGACTTTGAGGGATTACTGGTAAACACTGACGATGAACCACCAGGAACCGAAACTGCTGATATTCAAAGTTATGCAGTAACAGGTGGAACACTTGGTAAGTAATATTAAGTTCCCCTATAGAGAAAAAAATATAAATAAAAAAAATAAAGGGCCATACTTAAAAGTATTTTTGTTCCGTACTTATTTTTAAAACGAAAGACGTCTCAGTCCCAAAAAATACTTTTCATTTATGTATTGGTAGGCAACTTCACACACACACACACACTTTATTAAAGGCAATAAGTCCAAAAACAATTGGATAATTTTTTTTAAATCTCAATGGTTATGCGTTTTATTTATTATGGCAGTCCATAAAACAGACCATTTTTTTGGTATACATTAATTTTTTTTAAATAACCTCTAACCCCACTTTTTTTAGGTTTTACATGTTCAGCAGGGAATCCTGATGATAAAATATATGAAAAAATGTTCAGTATTTATTATGACGTTACTGACCAAAAATTACATGTAGCTAAAACTTCAAGTATATCTAACTTTGATGAAGAAACCGCTACTACTAATACTAATCCAAAATCTGTAACTTTTACGTGCCCAAATATTAAATGTAACGATGTAGATTCTAAAGAAACTTTGGTAAGCAATTATAATTTTTACAGCTCCTGTTGTAAGAGTATTATTTAATATTTAGGGGAAAGGGGGGGAATACCGTGCCCCTTAGGGAAAAACTTGTTAAAAAAATAATATAAATCCAATATAGTTAATATTGTAGTCATTTAAGGTGAAAAAAGGGGTAAACCTCCGAATGAAAGATAACAAGCCAGAAACTTGTATAACTCTTTGTTTTGACATTCTATAAGTTAGCTCAAAAGTCTCATAGAATTTCGTGTCCGCGTCGCAAGATGTTCAAGGTCAAAGGTCGCAAAAACCGTTTTTTTGTAATTATCTTGTTTTCTTTGCTTCAAATGACATTTTGATTTATTAGCAAAGTTGTAGAGCATAACATTATCTACAAATTGGTGTAAGGCAATATTTTATACAATTAACCGTTCTCGAGATAGAACGCTTAACCTTATATTTGATAAGACTAGGTCAACTGTGGAATTCAATACATAGTACAGTTTATAAAGTTAATTATTTACCAAAAATATTTTATTTATTATAGTTATAAACTGTACTATGCATATGATTCCACAGTTGACCTAGCGTTATCATATACTGTTCGGTCCAAAAGTCAACCACCCACCCTCTGAACTTCTGAACCAGTTGAGATATCGACTTTAAATTTAAAACACTTAAATAAGACAACTTAAACTATCTTTTGGCATATATTCGACATTTGTAGTTTTTAAAATGTGGTCAGGGGGGCAAAGGGGGGTATTTTTTTAAATAGAAAGGGGTCGTGTGATATATCATTTTAAATAAAATAAAATTTTCTATTCGGCCATATATTTTTTTAATTTTTTAATTTTTTTCACTAAAAAATACGATTTTTTAAAAAAATTTTGTAAAGTTTTGTTTGTATCTTATGCAAATACGTCAATTATACGTTTAAACTAGTTTTAATTAATAGATTTTATAAAATAATTTACACACTTGTATGTGGGAAATGCGAAATTTTAATATTACTAAAAGATTTGCCTGCAACACTAAATATGATTTGTAAAATTTTAAGAGGTTTTCTCTCGATATTTATAAATAATTTTATAAAGTTTTATAAAATAAATTTCTTTTTAATTGCTGAGGTAAATTTTAAAAAATTTCGCCTGCGGCGCTTAACTTGGTTACCATTATTGATATCACAATAATAATTAATATTAGTTAATTATAATTAATAGATTTTATAAAATAATTTGCATATGAAATTCTGAATTATCTGAGACTTGTTGAACCTTAAGATTTCTAAAAGATTTCGAATGCGGCGCTAATTAGTATGTGTTAGAAATGTCCTGAACTATCTGCGGCGCTAAATATTGTTTTGAGCATTCAAAATGGTGAAGCCACATCATACTCCCTCCCACAGAAAAAAATCCGGCTTCGCCGGATGTTGATGTGGCAAAAACTTTGTCTTAATATTATTGTAAATCCGAATAGGCTTGCCCCCCTAACAAAAATTCTGGGGGCGCCCCTTGTATTTAATAAGGTAACACATTCTCAGTGTATTAGTATTATTAATTAATAAATTATGTTTTCTACTACCTAATTAAGATCCACTTGCACCAACTTTTGATCTGGGATTATCTCGACTAAACCGAGTTTAAATTAAAAATGCTGCGTTCCGATTGGTTGACCATTAATTTAATCCAAGTTTAAAGTTAAACCATCGTTGGTGCAAGTGGCTATAAGTGCTAGTTTACATATTATCTACCGTTGTCAAGGTTTGTTTACCTTGGCAACTAACTCATTTATTATTGGCCGTTGTTAAGCATTGTTTATTGACGACGGTCAATAATGAAAAATTTTTGAGACAACTACTAACTTTTTTCAACTTATTTATCAAACTGACAGCTGTGTCAAAATAATTTTTAAACTTTATTTTTAACTGATATTTGGAGTTACTAGCTTTAGGTAGTAGAAAAAATAGTATAAAATAGTATGCGAACTGTCTTAAGTAGTCTCGATTAATTTTTGCCTCGACTCCGTCTCCGTAGTATATGATACATGAATTTTAAGATAACAAGAATAGTTATTTACAGTACAAGTGAGGTAAGTGGGATGTTATTCACGAAAAAAAACTTGACTGAGAAGGCTCCTGGGTCGAGTGGGTTAATTTTTGAGTGAATAATGTTACTTACTCCAATTGTGCTTTACAACATTTTATCCAATACCTCTTAAAAACACTTCTGAATCAAATTTCCAAATGACATTTCCACAAAATTTACTTGACATTTCAATATAATGTCACTTTTCGTTTGGATAAAAATTATTTGGCAAAAAAAAATTATTTGGCAATGTCAGTCATGATACAAGTCAGTATTAAGTCACGTGACTTTTTTTTAATATTTTTTTTCCATAAATGTTTTACATTTATGTATCTAAATTTCCCCTTAAAAGATTTTTTATATACTTCATCCCAAAGAGTGTTTGTCAAATTAAGGGTTAAGTATAATATCTTTTTTATGTATAATATTTTTTGTTAAATATTTTAGACCGTTACTTTCTCCGTTTCTGATCACAACCAGCATCTAGAATTTTCAAAGGCGTCATACGAGTACTCCGTACCCATGCCACTGTTGCGTAATATTGATCTAACACAATTTGGAGATAAACTTGTAGTTGAAGATTTGGACTTTTCAAATGAGGAAGTCAGTTTTGAAATTGATGGAGCGGAAAATGACGATTTTTTAGTTACTTCTGAACGAAATGGCAAAAGTTATACGGCAGTAATAAAAGCTATAACTGCTTTAAAGTTTAAAGAAAAAACATTTACATTGAAGGTTACGGTAAGATATTGAAAATTTGGTTTACACAGAAAGGAAAATGTGATTGAATCAATCTGGGTAAAATTTTGGTAAAAATGACATATGCATTAGTGACATCGATGTGACTTAAGTTAATTTTCATTAACGGAGTACCTGATTTTTAAGTAAGAAATTCATATTGAACTTTATTATCAGTTAGAACCTCGTTGCACTAAAAAAATCTCAAAAAAAGCAGATAGAACATGGTTGTATTGTAAACAAAATGGGGTATGTGCATAATATTTTTATTTTTAAGTACAGACAAAAAGGTAGTAAAAAGCTCTATTCAAAAATGCAATACAGTGAAAACCTGAAAAAATGGAAGTTTAAACCTTGTTGTTCTGATACGACGATTTGTATTAAAACCTTTTAATAAAAATAAAAAATTTTAAATTTTTTTTTATAGCTAAAGATATAGATTAATATAAAACTGGTTCGAAAGTCAGTATAAGCCTGTGGTTCCCTCTACTACTAGCCCACATAAGTCTTGGACTTAGGGGATGCATAAGTAGAATAGTACGAGGTTAAACAAACATGTAAACAAACATGTAATGTAATATTGTAATAATCTTTATGCATATGTATTACAATATTTTGTTTAGCGGTTAGAGTTATCGACTGCAGATTCAAAGGATTAAACTTTGGCGGAGATAACTTTTCTTTTAAGATAAGATAACTGCTTTCCCATTTTGATTTTTTTTTAATTTCGGGGAAGCCTTGTATTCGTCAAAAATTTTTAATTTTTTTGCGTATTTTTACATTTTATGACGTTTTATGTAGATATAAATTTATTTCGAGCAAAAAAAAATTGTCGCTAGGTCGGTCGTTCGGTCTGTCCGGCAAATCTTGTGTGAACGATAACTTAAGTTTTAAGCTAGAGACTTGAAATTTGGCATACAGGTATGTACCAAAAGTTCTAGCTCGGGATTGTTTTTGGTGAACATTGGGGTGCGGCCTGGGGGCAAAATGGGGAAAACTATTTTTTTTACAAAAATTTGAAAATTGTTATATGGAGGTTTTTAAGTTTGCTGATTAAAACTGATAATAAAAATTTTCTAACTCCACCCCGGCGGGGGGTAAATATTTTTAAATATTTTCAATATTTTCGTCAAAATTGGTATATAGGGGTTTTTGGGGTCGACGAATCTGAAACATTTCACGCGCGAAGGTGAAAAATGGGAAAGCTCTTTTACTGGGCAGTGTGTTTTTTTTAATATACTTTTTTCGTAATGCTAATATTATTGTATTTATAACAAATTACACACAGGAAAATGTTTTCTTAAATCAAGACTATTCTGATTTGTATATAACGAAGAGAATATATTCTCTTTTAAAGCAAAATTTTGCTTCAAATATGAAACAGACAAGACAAAATTTTTCTATGTGTAGGATTAGGATGAACCTTATATTTTTTTATTTATTATCATAAAATTTTTATTTAGGTGTAACTGGAAATTTTTGAAAATATAAGAGTGATCAAACTTTTCTAAGGGTTCTAATTGGATCCCTAAAATTCATAAATCGTAAAAACATCGTTGAAAATTTTCTGTAATTTTTGTATAAGTGAAAAATTTAAACAGACACACCCTACCTATCTGGGGAAACCCCAAGTCTATAATGGGAGGATTGGTGTAGTGGACTACCTCGTCGTACTTGACGAGTTTACTACCCAAATAGCGTGAGTTCGATTCTCACCGGCGCCGATTTGCCTTTTTCAGTTAATTAATAATTGAAATTTGGCGAAGGAGTAAGTGAAGCGGACACTCCCTATAAATTGGTTCGAAAGTCAATTAAAGCCGGTGGTTCCCTCTACTACTAGCCCACATAAGTCCTAGACTTAGAGGATACTTAATTAAGTAGAATAGTACGAGGTTAATTAAAAATGTTCATTTTTCATTTTTTTATATAAAAAGTTAAAGTTTTACAATATTTTAGGACTCAGGAACAGATCCAGGACCAAAAACCACTAAAACCACTATTACTATAAAAATGGACAATTCTTCAAGTTTGCCAGACACACCAAAGTTTAATAAACCGTCCTACATATTTGACTATAAGGTTGAAAATAAAATTCCAATACTAGTACAAAATGAGGATATTATAATATCCACAGAGTCAGAAAAAGAAGTTGTTATTAAGACAGATTTAGATGGTATTTATATCAAACTTTTTTATCACAATTCATTTTTAGCGACATTTTAAAAGGCGAAATATACAGTGCGTAAATTAAGTCTGGAATCGCCCGATTTATTTATTTATTTATTTATTTATTTACTAGGAGATATATTACAAAGTCATAGGGAGTCCCAAATAAGCTTTAGGATTACCTTTTTAGTTGCAAATTTAAAAAAAGAACGCTCGGACAGGTCCACTTTTTATCTTTAATTATTTGGAAATTTTGGTGTAAAAAGGTTATACAGGGTGGCCCATATGTCGCTTTACCATTTAAAACTTGAATAACTTTTTTGTTTGTCAATTTTATTTTATTTTTTTAGTACAGAAAATTGAATTTTTTTAAACTATTTATAAAAAATCATGTCCTTAAATGACGTCCATTTTCTCTGCAAGCACTGGCCCTTTTCACTACATCTTCCATGGCGGCCCCTAACATGTATGGCTCCAGCTAGGGTCGTGCATCTACGTGAATTGCACCCCCTCAAGGTGAGGGTTTGGTCCGACGTAACATCCGAAATGATAATCGGGGCTTACCTCTGCGAGGAAAATGGCAATACAGTTACGGTGAACGGCGACCGGTATCGCGCAATGCTGGAAAATGTTGTGAGCCCTACAGTGAAGGACATGCCAGAGATATGGTGGCAGCAAGATGGGGCAACGCCCATACGGCCAGAGCCACAATGCAGCTTTTAAGGCAGATTTTCGAAAAGCGAATAATTCCGCGAAATTCGGATTTTCCTTGTCCTTCACGATCGCCGGATTTGACCACACCGACTTTTTTCTTTGGGGCTACCTGACACCACATTTCATGTTTAATGAACACTATTTTTTTAATTATAGCTTAATGATATAATTTTTTTTAGATAAAATAAAATGTACTATGATTACTGATAAAAAGATAAATTGTTCATGCACAAACACCCTTGATTCGGATGATTTAACCCTTAAAATAGTGACATTGACAGTGAAAACAGATGAAGCAGCTGAAGCTAGCTTGATTTTCAAGTTTCCAGTGACAAAAATACCTAAATTTAGCAGTCCGTACTACATCGGGAGTTATTCTTCTGCTGATGAGTCTGTGAAAATGGAAACAAATATAGAAGTTTCAAATAGTGATAAAGTCACAAGTTATAAACTTAGTGGAGGTAGGAGGGAAAAACGCTTTAAAACATCTTATTTAAAATATATTTCTTGGCACTAAACTTTTTAAAGAATGGATTCAATTACATACGCATGTACCGAAAAAAAAGTAAAATAAAAAACGTGTACGTCCCGATATATATACGATAGTATTTGTTGCTTAAGTGGAGTGGAAGAAAAATCATTCGAGTGCACTAAAATCTAGTTGCAAGCGAGTTTCATGTACTACTTTATCTACTTTATACATACAGGGTGTATTTGAAACAGGATTCGAAATTTTAAGGGGTGATTCTACGTCAGAAAATATGACAAAAGTTCCTATAAACATATGTATAAAAATGCGTAGTAGGGGAGCTAAGCCTCTTTGAAAGTGGCTTAGAAATTCGGTTTTTATTTAATAACTCACGAACCCTTTGAGATAAGCAATGAGGTTTTGTAAGTGAACTAACATTAATAAGGCCCATCTTCGTATGTTGATTTCATGAAATTATTTTAACCAGGGGTGTGCGAAACAGGGGGCCTTGTCATTTTTTTGTCCAAAACTTTTTTCTGTGTAATTTTTTTGTAATTTTATTTTTGGAATATAATTCTTCAGGTCAAAATAGATAAAAATGGTACTCTTGTGTAATACTGTAGGATTAACCGTTTTCGAGAAAAATTAATTTGAAGGTGAAATTTAACGGTTCGACAGGACGAGAAATTAAATACTAAAATTAAAAAAATAAATGTTAAAGACCAAAATTTCGATGATGCCGGGTACAGAAAAAAACCTCATATACAGGTACTTCCAAAAATCAATCCTAAGGAAGCTATGGTCTCCTAAAAATGCACAGAATTAGAATTAGAATTAGAATTACTTTATTGTCTTATAAAAACTATTTACAATAGTATGGACTCGTCAATAATAAATAGATTAAGGTATTTAAGAAAAAACACATATAAAAACATATATGCCTATATTATGGAAGTTACATGTTCAGAGCAACCCATAATAAATTCATCTATGCTGTAAAAACCTACATCTAGTAAAAACTTTTTTAGATTATTCTTAAATTTATTTAGAGGTATATTTTTAAATTCTGATGGAAGTTTGTTATACAAGAAGCAACCGGAATATCTGGCAGACTTAATAAAGAACACCTTTCTGTGTCTATCTAGCTTAAAATTGGAATTATTCCTGGTATTTTGCGAGTGGGTTTGCGAGTGAGTTGGGAATTGCTTCTTGTTCTTGTGAATGTGGGTTAGCAGTCTATAAATATAGATTGACGCCAAGGTTAAAACTCTTTGAGATCTGAAAGTGTTCCTGCAGGATTCCCTATATTTTAAGTTAAAGATCAAACGAATGATCCTTTTCTGTGACTTAAAAACTCTAAGTGCCTCAGTGGCTTGACCCCAAGCTACAATATTATAACTGATACTGCTGTAGACCATAGCATAGTACACACCAAGAAGGTCTTTTTGAGGAAGGCTTGATTTAAGGGTTCTCAGTGCAAAAAAGGACTTATTTAATCTAGAGCAGAGATCCTCAATGTGAAATGACCAGTTTAGGTTCACATCAAGAGTGACGCCCAGAAATTTTACTTTGTTACTACATTTTAATGTAGTATTATTGAAATTATATTGAATATTTTGAACTGGTGACCGTATGTGAAAATTTACACAAACTGTTTTAGTGTAGTTAATAATAAGTTTATTTTTAGTACACCACTCTTTAAATTCCTGCAAAACAATATTTACATTACGATTTAATTCCTCTGTAGTGTCACCAGTCACGATGATTGAGGTGTCATCCGCGTATAGAATGACTTTTCCTCTTAATATGAACCTAACCAGATCATTTACAAACAAAAGGAAAATTAGAGGGCCAATGACGCTTCCTTGAGGCGTCCCTGTCCCTAGACTATGCTTTTCAGAAAAACTGGATTGATATTTAACTAATATGGTTCTGTTCCTAAAAAAGGACTCCAAAAATGAGTTAAAACTCCCTCTAAAACCCAGGCTTTCTAACTTTTCTAAAATGATATCAATATTTAGACAATCGAATGCACGGGACAAATCAAAGAAGAGCCCCACCACAAGTTTATCCTTGTCAAGACTCTCATAAATATATTGCGTGAGAGCAATGGTTGCTGTCTCTGTAGAGTGATTTTCACGAAAGCCGTGTTGTGAAGCTGTTATTAGTTTATACTTGTCTAAATATGATATCATACGAGCACTAACAATTTTTTCAATAATTTTGGAAAAAACACTAAGCAAAGCTATTGGCCGATAGTTGGAGATGTCACTTTTATCCCCTTTTTTGAACAGCATAACAACTGACGCAATTTTTAATTTATCTGGAAATTGTCCCAGACTGACAAATACATTTATCATTTTACTTAGTACTAAAGAAAATATATCAGGGCAAAATTTAATGAGCTTGATAGGTACTTCATCAAAACCAGTAGATTTTTTGTTATTTAGGTCTAATATTACACTCTTAACTTCCTCAGGCGATACTGGGGAAAGAAAAAGCTGTTTGCTACTCTAATGCCTGTTGTACATTTTTCTGTATTTGACCCTATATTATCTTTTAATAAATTTGTGACTACACTAGTCAAGTACCCAGCAAACGCATTTGAAACATCATTTGCCCCTGTGTAAATTTTGTCATTTAACTTAAGTGTTATATTTTTTACATTTTGAGATTTACCAAGCTTGTCGCCAACTATCCGCCAAACAGCCCTGCTTTTATTTGCTGCTGCATTAATAATGCTTTAAAAGCAATTTTTCGACATGTACCCTCTTTTTTCTTAGTTTTTCATATAGAATAACCCTGCATTATTAAAATTTTGGTTTTTAACATTTTAGTATTTAATTTTACGTCCTCGAACCGTGAAATTTCACCTTCAAATACATTTTTCTCGAAAACGGTTATCCCTATATTATTACAACCTTTTTTATGTATTTTGACCTGAAAAATAAGTTTCCAAAAATAAAATTACAACAAAGTTACACAGAAAAAGTTTTAGTGTTCTAACGTGAACAATAATAAACCCACTAACGTAGATAAAAATCCTTTCGGTTATTGCACTGGTAGGACTTTTTACTGGCACTAAAAGAAATCATGTATTTTAGATTTTGAAGAATCATTTAGTATAACTGAGTCCAAAGAAAAAGCAGGCCTTTACGAAATAAAGCCAAATCCTCCAGAAGATTTTGGTGTAACTCCTCAAGCCGTACTTACCCTCACTGTTGAGAGTATAAATAGCAAAGAAGAATCTGTTGTACTGATAAAACTTCCAAATTATTCCGAATCATTACATTTTACGCAACTGTTGTATAGTGGAACCTTGGAAAAAAATGAAGTAGGAACAAGTTTAAATTTGACAAAATGTATTAAAGTTGATAATGTAAAAAAAGATGAAATAATTCCCAAGATAACGGATACAGGTAAATAAAGTAATAGTTACTAAATCATCCCCGATATGTCTTGAATTTGTTTTTTTTTTCTATGATCTCAAAATTATCAAAAAAATATTGTGAAAACAATTAAAATCTAACCACACTTTTTTAAATCCAACTGTACATACTACCTATCTTTTAGAATTATCCACGAAGTTCGACATTACAATATCTGAAGATGATTGTTGGATATTAACACTTAAATCAACACTAACAGACATCAAAAAACCCTCAACTGATTTGATTTTAAATGCAGAAGTAAACAAAGTAATAGGACAGTCGGTACTACGTGTTAGTTTACCTTTTAAGGAAAGCCCAATTTTTCTGAAAAGTTATTATACCGCCAGCTTAAAAGATAGCTCATCATTAAAGGAACAAGAAGATATAACATTTAAAAGTTCTTTACCATTAACTGACCTAAATGTTATGGTCGATGAAGGTAAGTTTTCTTCATAATTTGGATAGGTACTAAAATATTGGGTCTCCAAGTTGATGTATTAATATCAAGTATATATCTATTTAAAAAGATGTTTCAATCAAAGATAATTTCTGGTATGATATTTCATAAATATTTATAAATTTCAGCCAACAAAAAATACTTTGAAATAAAATGCACAGAAAAATCATGTAAACTTTCTTTAATAACTGACGTTGTACTACCAGATGAAATAATGAAACTAGGAAAAGATATCTTAATAACTTTAAGTGCCACATATGAAGATTCAGCAGCCAGTGAGGCAGTTTATGCTGTAGCTCTCCCTGATACAAAAGGTCCTGTATTTAAAAAATCTTATTTTTCTGGAAGTTTAAAAGATAACTCAGCATTCAAGAGCACTGAAGATATTATATTTATCAGTCCTGAAACATTTGAAAATATAAAAATAAGTGTGGATGAAGGTAAATTTTTACTATGAGTCTTTCGTTACATCTTTGACTTTATTTAGGACTAATTTTTATAATTGCTTAAATTATAATATATCTTCGTATTATATTTCATCCGAATTTATACATTTCAGCCAATAAAAAATACTTTCAAGTAAAATGCACAGAAAAATCATGTAAACTTTCTTTAATCTCCGACCTTGTACTACCAGATGATATAATGAACTCCGGAAAAGATATTTTAATAACTTTAAGTGCCACTTATGAAGATTCAGCAGCCACTGAGGCAGTTTATGCTGTAGCTCTCCCTGATACAAAAGGCCCTGTATTTAAAAAATCATATTTTTCTGGAAGTTTAAAAGATAACTCAGCATTCAAGAGCACTGAGGACATTACATTTATCACTCCTGCAACATTTGAAAATATAAAAATAAGTGTGGATGAAGGTAAATTTTTACTATGAGGCTTTCATCACAAATATATCACAACTTTGACATCCTTGTTAAAGTCTTTTATTTTGTGTAAAATAAATTGTCCTTTATATATTTTAGCCAATGAAAAATACTTTGAAGTAAAATGCACAGAAAAATCATGTAAACTTTCCTTAAAAACTGACGTCGTAATACCGGATGAAATAATGAACTCCGGAAAAGATATCTTAGTAACTTTGAGTGCCAATTACGAAGACTCAGCAGCTAGTGAAGCTGTCTATATATTATCTCTTCCAGCTATTAAAAATCCTAATATACCAATATTTTCTAATACATATTATATTGCCAAATTTTATAATAATGAAGTATATATGGAACCAATATCATTTAATAATAGTGATATTGGTACTATCCAATTAGATTTGGATAAAGATAATGGTAAGTCCATTTCTTTTTAACGCTTTCTTTCATATTCATAATTTTTAGAGGCCGAAATTACCAATTTTTATAAAAAAATTGTATTAGTGGATCATGCAAAACAAAGCTATTAAAAAAACATGTTCAGCTATGTCATTAATTCTTTATATAAAAATTGTTTTACTTTACCCCTGGTCAGGTTTTTTTATTTATTTTTTTTTTAGATTATGCAAAGTATTTTACAATCACCAAATTTGGATCTTCAAACCAATGGATACTGGAAAATCAAAATTTACCTAAAAACATTTATGACAAAATTACTTTTATTGCACTAGGAATTGAAGCTTCATATGCAAAAAATATTGCATATTCTACGTTAATTATAAACCTTCCAGCTGCAGGTAAGTAAGGTAGTAGTTTACTTTCTTAATTTAAGGTAGTAATTTACTTTCTTAATTTCAAAAATAATCATATTTAACTATATCTGAAAGAAAATTAAACAATTTAAGACGTTTTAAAAATTTTTGAAAAAGCGAAACACAGGACCACAATTTTTGTTTCGGTTGCAGTGGATCAGAAATGTTTTTTTCTACGACTGCTTTAGAATGTATGAAAATACACACACTTTTCAAACACAAAATGAATCCATTCTAGCTCTAGATACGGTATGAATATTCTGTATCAAGTGTTAGAATGAGCACATGTAGTGCCATCTCTTGTTTATAAAAGTAAAGAAAACTGTAGCAAAATTAGCAAAAATATATATTTTTTACCATGAAATATTGAATAATTTAATGCAATTTAAAGTTTTGCGTTAAAATTACATAAAGTTTATTAGTTTTTCTTAATATTTGACCAGTTTTTTATCAATTTAGTTAAAAAAATTAAAACTGTTCCATCTATTGTTAAATATTTAAACCTGATATCTGTCACAACAATCTGACATAAACTTCAATATTTGCATTATAATTTGTAAATATGTGCTAAAATTAAATAAAAATCTTTTTTAACTACTGATTTGACAAAATTATTAAATAACATTAATTGCTTTATTTAAAAATATATGTTTTGTTGCATTTACAATGTCGAGTCACGAAAAACATTGTTTTTAACCTTGTCCGCAGTTTAAAGCCATACAGTGTTTCATATTTGCAGTCGAAGAAAAAGTATAGTCTACAACACGTATGGAATAGTAATTCCGCGCTCGCGGGACCGTCATACTCGCCTGCCGGCTCGTATAACAAACTTTCCGCTCGCGCGGAATATTGTCTATTCCATACTAGTTATAGAATATACTATTCTATTTGTATTTTTGGTCTCTGAACAAGAATGCGTTGTCCGTTTTGGCCCATCACGTCTGGATTTTTTTTTAATACGAAAAACCAATTTTTATTTCGCTCATATTTTTCAAAATAATAATCTAAAGGTATTATATGCCTATATTTTTGGAATCAGAGATCTATAGACATGATTTTTTTTTTAAGTTGAGATATGGTCAAAATAGTCAAATTTCGTCATCGCTTGGATGTTTTTTCTAAAAATTCATAAAGTATCTTTTACTAGATATTTTTTAGATCAAGTAGGTACTAAAAGTCAAGATGCTTAAATTTTTATAACTTTTCTTAAAATGGGACTTTTTTACTCTGATTTGACGTACTTTTATTGCACTACTTTATGTTTTACTCTAACAACTTGTACTCAATAACTCAAGTTATTTGGGGTTCCAGTTATACTAATTCCTTCAGTATTTAATAACCCGCTGAGCATGAACATGACTTCCTATCAACTTTCATAAAAGATTAATACTTAACGTTTGACAATAACTTCATGTGGAAACTTCTATATAAAGTTACTTCATGAAGTTATTGTGTAACTTGCTATGAAAGTTACATAAACTTCCATAGAAAGTTTCATAAAAAAGTTAAAGATTACCTTTGCATAAAAATTATATAAACGTCTGAATAAAGTTATATTTCTGCAGATATTATGTGACTTTTTATAAATCATTATATAACTTTCATGCAAAATTTATTCTGGCGTTATTATTTAACTTACTATTAAAGTTATATAAACGTTTATATAAAGTTACATTTCTAACGTTATTATGTGACTTTTTATAGATTTTATTTAGTAGAGGCTTGTGTAATTTATCAATTTTAGTGCACGACAGCATTATGCTATAGGTGGCGCCACATGTTCTTTTCTACCACTAACAAAACTTTCTAAATGAATAAAGTCGTTCTTGGAATATTATATATTAATTAAAAGACAGCTGTCTTCATAAAGATATACTACTAGTAACTTACTAGTCAGCTAATTCGATACACATTATCGGATTGGTATGGTGATCGATAGATATCTGGGGGCTTTAGCCTAGAGGAACTATTTCCTCCAGTCATCTTGGGGAACATCACCATTTCCGGTTTTTCCATTTCCGGTGTCCTCAAGTTTTTGAAAATGGAGTTATGTGGGGGTGTCTGCTTAGGGGGATCGATTTTTTCGTTATTTTTTTGGTATCTCTTCAAGATACAAGCAAAAATGTGTGTGTGATCCATACATGAATGAACGTTATTTTCTGACGTCTCTTAGACGTTAAATGAAACTTCCATTTAACGTCTAAAAGACATCAGAAAATTACGTTATTTACTAACGTTTTGTAGGTAGGACATTTACGGGGAAATACCCAAGAATGGGACAATTTTTTTTTTAAACAGCTGCCAAAGGTTTATTTTTAATCTTTTTTACGTAATTTTTTTTTAGTTATCATGTTTGGCAATAAAACAACACATCCCATGTGTTAAACCTGAAAAATATTTATTTTTACCAAAACTACAAGTATTTAAAAAAACAAAAAGTGTCCCATTCATGGGTATTTCCCCCTAGGGTTCTATGCACTTTTATGGGAAGTTAGTTTTTTAGCAAAGTTAAAAAGTTTTTTTTTAACTTTCATACAACGTTCATAGGAAGTTATTTATTATTAATTTTTTTAGGGTCACTCGATCAGTTGTTACTTTGTCTAGTGTTTTGGTGGTTACTCGTTTGGGTTTCTGGAGGTTTTCGCCCAAATCTACCAACCATCAAAACACACTAACACACGAACTAGACAAAGCAACAACCGATCGAGTGACCCTAATTTTTTTAGATCTCATAAACAATGACACAGAGGTAGTGGAACATTTTACACTTTACATCTCAATAATAGCAGTTCTGGGTGTATGTTTAATCATTTATATTGCTGGTACAATACTACTTTACTATTTTAAATTGAGGTAATTAATAGTATATTATTTACCAAGTGAGAGAAGTTTAACATTTTTGACCTGCATCAAATTGCAGGATGAGCGCGCTAGCGCGAAGCCCGCAAGACGCGGTCTAAAATGTTAAATCTCACGTGAAAAATATAGTATTTTTTTCACTACCAGTACAATTAATTAGCTATTTATTTATTTATTTTACAAAAATTTAATGAAAAAGCTTATAAATTTAAAATATTACCCTGGGCGTTCAATGAAATGAATAACTTGACATTTCTGGCTTAAATTTTCTGGTGATCTGCTAAAATTATTAAGTTAGAAAGTGTTTCCGTGTTAAGTGTGATAAAATATATAAAAATTGAAAGTGAAATGCAAAGTGATAATTCTGGTACTCCCCCAGAAATAAGGGGACAGGCGAAAACTCTGAGGGAGAATCTATTGCCTCAAAAATCAATATATGGGGGTTGTACCTCTAGTAATATATGATCCTTACGGTAATATATGGGTTTTATAATCTATGGTTGAATATGATGGACCAATGATTTTCACTTTTTGAAGTGTTTTTTGTAAAACATGTTTTATAGGTACTAATTTAGTTAATATTTTTTAATTTATCATGCAATAAATAAATTTGGTGCCTAAAGACACTTGAAAATATCAATGTGATTTAATAATTAAGTGAAACGTCAGATGCCAAAACAGCTGAATAAAAATTCATTATTAACCATGGTGCAATTTCATTATTTTTAGAACCTCTGACGTCATAGGTAGAGAAATAATATTTCTACCAATGAAAAGAACAGTAATAAAGATGTGGTTTTAGGCTGGTGGTGAAAAATAGTTATTTATAATACAAGGGCGAAAAGTTAAATTTTTCGATTGAGTAGGTTTTTAGAAGCCGAGGGCTGGCCCGAGGGTAATAAACCTACGAAATCGAAATTTAACTTTTTGCCCGTGTATTATACATATATTTTATATTATACATATATTTTTTATTCGATTGTTACTAATTACAATAAATTATTAAAATATACTTAATTTTAAAGTGCAAAAAATATTTCTTTTTACTGTCTTATTACTTATCTAGTTGACAAATTTCTGTCCAATCAAATCGCTACAAAAACAATTGAATCGTTTCTTTTGCTTGCGGTTTCATTTTCAAATTAAAAAAGCTATAGCTTTGTGATTAATTTCTGTTAAAATGTGTCTGTTGTGAAAATAATACTTGTGAAACCTTTCTATGAATATTATAAATATTGAAATTGATTTTACAATTGAAATTTTGTCAGTTGACATATATTTTGAGGTTATGTTATGTATTTTTTTTTTATTTTGTATGAAATGATTATAATAACTGTATCTGGTCAAAAAAAGCGGTTAGTTCAAGACCAAAAGTGACCAAAAGGTCATATTTCTTTATAAATATTAAAGTAAAAGTAAAGCATCTTCTTTTAAAAAGCTTAAATATAACATTTTTAGTTAGCGGGCGAAACAAACTTTTTGGCCCTAGGGCCACAAACTTAGACTTTTCGCCCGTAAAACATGAACAAAAAGTGTCACTTTTAGAATCAATCGAATAAAAAAGTTATTTTAAACAGGATACATTACATATTAATGTTGTATTTTTTAGGCACAGAATAAGTCCAGATAAAACAGAAGATGAAGAAAAATCAGTGGACAAACCATTTACTAAAACACTAAGTGATAAGTAAGCATAAGGGGGCATCCATAAAATATTTCACGCTTTTTTTACATTTTAAACACTCTTCAATCTGTTACAAAGTGTCGCACCGGCACTGTCACGCATTGCCACGATGTCACGTTACTTTAAATTTTTATAAAAAAATTTTTTTGATATTAGTTATATACTTAGATAAAACTGCTTAGGGCGCCTTTTTACGGAGCAATTTGTACGCAAGTTTGGTGCTATGCAAATTTTCTGCCAGATATAACATGAGGACAATTGCACATTCATTTGCCTTTTCGCGGAGCAAGTTTCTCTCTCTGTCTATTTATCTGGTCTTTTTCTTCCGAATAATTAACCAGGGTTTCTCTATATAATCATGAGGTTTCCAGTGCGCAAGTACTAATCGGATATGTATCCTGACTTGCGCACTATAACTGATAAAATACTACTGTAGTAATTTCCACGCTAATATAAAAAGTTATCATTAAAAACACACAAAAAAATTATCTTCAAATGTCCATTATTATTCACTTAAAATTCAACAGTTCGCACGATTAATAACCATATATATGGTTCACTTTTACTTGTACATAAAACATTAACATAAAAATACTCGAGGCACATCATAAAAGATGACAAAACAAAAATACACGAGGCACATCATAAAAGATGGCTTAGCTCGATGCTGACGGTTCATCGCCCAGTACTTGGCGGAGCAAGTTGTATGCAAGTTTGACGCTATATATGGCAAGTTAAAAAGTGCTGCCAACTAGACAATTTTGACATGTCTCTGCGTTTATTGACAAAAACATAACCTAGCATTTTCTTTTTTAAGGAAGTTTCTTAGTTAGACAGACCGGCCTATTATTATTAATAATAATAATTATTAACATGTGCAGTTGCTACTATATTAGTAAACAGAAATCGATTTGGTAACTTTTTTCCAGGTTGGTACCAAGAAAATAACTATAAATCTTGCGTGAAAATCATCGAAAAATAGAACTTTGTTTTTTCTAATAATTTGATGGCTCGAAAATAGCATCAGTGTTGCCTGAAGGCATGCGCAGTGACTGAATCATTCTTGCAACAAAATTGCATAGCACCAAACACTAACGTCTACGTCCCACATTCAACTCGATCTTTCGCGCTGTTGCTAATTTGTGCAATTTAATTTATCTTTGGTTTTTGGTTGTTTTCTGAATGTTGGCAATATTTTCGGAACCATTTTGGTTATTATGCATAACATATGTAAATCTAGTTTGTATCCCAACTGATCCCTCTACCACAGTAGCCAAGGCCTTGCGGGACGCTATAGGAAGGTGCTTATAGATGCTTGTAGAATATTGTATATAGAATTATAGTTAGAACTCTTTATCCGCTTGCCGCTAAGCAAATTTGGAAAATGTTATTGTAAAAGTTTATTTTAGTCGGAACCTAACCAGTTTTGACAGTGGCGGAAATGTAAAATCGTCAAGAAAAAATATAGAATAAGAAGAAGAAACATAATATATATGTAAAGTTTACACTGTAAACGCTCTGGATTTATGGATAATGAAATACCGTATTTATATAGTTCTCCGCATGGAAAAAAGTCTCCGACGTAAGGGGGAGGAATCATTCGCGCTCTCTTCTTTCCATCAAAAGCGTTATAAGGCGTGCGTGCCTACAACGGGCATTTCACTTGCACACACATTCCTAACATTTTTCCCGTAGCCACAGATCCGGTCGTCAAACTTTAACTACGCTGTTTATCGTGGAAACTAGTCAAAGATTGGTTATCATTGACTATTTTTTTAGCAGTAGACACAATTGTACGAGTTTACAAGAATTTATTTAAAAAAAAATGCAAACAAAAATAAAACTTTTGAAAAGTCAAGTATCATCATGCTTCATCAAGTTTCTGGACAGAATTTAATTTTAATTTATCATTTTTAGACCATCAAGCACCGTAGATCGAAGACCTACAGGGTTTGTTTATAAACCCTTTGGCGATGAGGATGAAGAAAATGAAAATGTGGAGCCTAAATACAAAATTAAACTGAATGATGAGTAAGTAGAGCTTCGGAAGATGTAGAGCAAAATGTAGAGTGACCATACGTCCCCGATTTCCGGGGACATCAATATTTTCATCTGCTCACCCTAAACTAAACTAAATAAGACATTTTTACGTATTTTTTTTAGTTTATCTGCCCACCCTAACTAAATAGGACATTTTTACGTTTTTTTTTAGTTTATACGTTTTTGAGTAAAAACTACAATAAAAACTACAAAAGTCCCCGGTTTCCGGGGATAAATTCTGGTCACCCTAAAAAAATGTTCAATACCCAGACATAAGACTCTTGAGTCATAATATTGGTTATTTTTGTTTATATTTATATATTTTTTGTCTACAGGCCATCATCACTCAGTAATAGACGTCCAACAGGATTCGTTTTCAATCCTACACCATTCGACGATGACGAGGAAGAATTCAAGAAGACTTTGGGACCAAAATATAACATT
Source organism: Brachypterus glaber (assembly GCA_958510825.1). Classification (NCBI taxonomy): domain Eukaryota; kingdom Metazoa; phylum Arthropoda; class Insecta; order Coleoptera; family Kateretidae; genus Brachypterus; species Brachypterus glaber. The sequence continues at coordinate 25,679,053 of OY294052.1, read as the reverse complement.
AAATTAAATGACGAGTAAGTTAAACTAATGGAAAAATTAAGGGAACAAAGCTCCTTAATTTTTTAGTGATTTTAGTGATTTTTGAAAGGCTATATCTCAGTGAAAGATGGTCGTATGGACATTAAAAAAAAGAATTTTAAAGCTTTAAGTTTCTAGATTTGAGATCTGTTTAAAAAAAAAATAATTAAGGTACGTTTGTTGCCCAATCATGAGAAATATCGCGTTATAAAAAAAATCAAAATTTCGGTCCACAGACTTGGGAATTTTTTTCTTACTTAAACCAATGCATTGGTCATTTAGCTTGTTTACTCAGCTTTAGTTTGTTTTTTTTGTTCTCTCTACCTCGATTTTTTGCTGAGATATCCGAATTTAAATGAAAAAGGATCCTTTTGTTTTTGATCATCGATATCTCAGCAACTAATGACCGCGCAGTAAAAGGGTAGTTTTAAAACCTTTTTGAATTCTCTACAAGGACCTACCATGATTTTTAAAGAAAAAAAAATTATCCCTAACATTAATTTAAAAAAAAAGACTTTTTACGATTTTTTACAAATTTTGATGAAACGACTAATGTTGAGCGTAATTTTTACAGTTCACTGTGCCCACAATAGCCCTGTAATTTTGAATTAGATCCATCAAATCATTTTTCCGGACCGATTGATCAAAGTTTTATAAAAAAATTAAAGGAACAAGTGTATTTTTCCTAAACAATGTTTAGCAAACATCAAAATGGACAAAACTATTTTTATTCGATTTTTTTACAATTTTGCATTAGTTACTTGGTAAAATTGAGAAAAATTTTGTTTTTGAAATAAACAAGCTAACTAACCAATGCATTGGTTTAACTGAGAAAATTTTTACCAAGTCCATCGACAAAAAAAAATTAAAAATGTTTTGTCCGCGCTATTTCTTGCATAAAACTAGAAACTTAAAACTTCAAAGTTTCAAAAATCAATAAAAAAATTTAGGAAATTTTTTTTCCCTTAATTTTATCCAGTAGGTAGGTATTTTTGCATTTTTTATTTATAAAATAATTTTTATATTTTAAAATATTGTAAATAATTTTAGGATGTCACTGACAACGACTCGACGCCCAACAGGTTATGTCTTTAATCCCCCTCCACCTGAGGAAGATGATGACCTTGATAATAAGAGTAAGACATTTCTCTTACAATAGCCAAAATAGTTATTTTTGTATTAAAAGCGCAAAATGACTAATTTCAGAAATCACATTATGCGCTCGTAAAACAAACAACATTTTTTCTACGATCTAAAATAAATAAATTTCAGATAGTAAGTAATCTTAAAAGGTCGCAGTACTTACAATTTTCTGCAAATCTGGTAGTGTAGAAGTAAAATCTTTTTCACTTTTACTCTCTTTAATTCCTTTGTAATAACAAATATTTAGCACACGAAACTAAGATTTAATATAAAATAAATAATAATTTTATATAAAAAAATGGCGATGCATATACTTGACAGCTGTTTTACGATTGACCTGCAGGTTGCCTACAGTCTAGCGCGCGAAAATAAATTTTTCGCTTACTGTCATGGTAAGAAACTGATAATAATAAGTAAAATACTAAGAAATAGGTTATTTTGCGTTCTCAAAAATTTATTTGTTTGTGTAGAAATGTTAACTTTTCTATTAGATCGTAGAAAAAATGTTTTATGACCTTACATAAAAACTACTAGAATAAAGTTTATAATATGTAACAAAATTAATAACAATATTTTTTTTTAGGTGAATTTGATAGAAATGAAGTTAAAGAAAAAAGCAAATCTGTAGTTTTTAACGAAAACGTTGAGGAACTGGAAATCGAGAAAGTTCGGTATGAGTCAGAAGAAGAAGAAGATGAAGAAAAAGGAAAAGAAGAAGAAAACGAAGAACTAAAAGAAGAAAAAGAGGTAACAGATAAAATAATAGAAGAAAAAGGGGAAGAAAATGAAGAAAAGAAATTAAGTTCTAAAGAAAAACAAAATGAAAATGATTCTGGTGATAAAAATGAAACACAGAATTTAGATGATGACGATGACGATGACGATGATGTAAAAAATCCTACAGTAATTATTTAAATTTACATAATTTTATATTTTTTTATCGATATCTCAGTTCTAAACTGTTGTATCCCTATTAGTATAATTGTTATTATTATTTTATTATTACCCTACTGAAAATGACGGGTCTGGGCGGGTATAAATGGTGCACAAACCGTACTTGAGCGGATAAAATTCATCCGCTCAAGTACGGTTTGTGCACCATATATACCCGCCCAGACCATAGACAAGGAAAGACCTCCAAAGCCGTTGCGAAATACTGTGATAAATGTCTATTGCCTAGCGCAACTGAGATAAACTTGCACATGCGCACTACTATTGTTGTTTTTGACGAGTATTTTTAACCTTAGTTTTGTGTGACAAATAAAAATTGTAAAAAATTCAACAAAAAACAATAAATATATACGAAGAAACGTCTAAATAGTTTTTTAAAATTATTTTATAAGAATTTTTCGAGGTGTGTGAGTTTCGGGATTTTGTACACCTACTTTGAGTACACCAGAGATTGACCCTTTGCTCTTCATAAAGCAACAGTACAGGTTAGGTTTAAAGTTATATACAAATGCAGCAAAAAAACAATTAAAACATAGTAGAAGTCGAAAAATGAACAGAAACAAACGACGATCTGACAGTATAAACAAACTACTAATAATTCGTCACCCCAGTTTTGATTTGCCATATCTCTATTTTAGGACATTTTAAGATTTTTACTGGGGGATTTTTGGTGATAAGACAAATGAATACTGGGGTGATGAATTGTTTTACGACCGACAGCATTTCACAGCTGATAGAGATGCATACTGCGCAAGATCAGATATATTGCGTTACGTCATTTCGCTGCCCCGTTCTGTCACAAAATAATCTTGCGCAGGCTGGACTAATGGTTCTCTTTCCATCTCTATGGCCCAGACCCGTCATTTTCAACAGGGTATTAAAGAAAAGCGTTTCCCACTTCCTTTATTATGTATACCTAATAAAAACTAAATATATTTTTGTAAATATTTTTTTATTTGCCGTGTGAAAAATAATAAATTAAAGATAAATATTTAAGTATGAAAAATATATCAAATAATGTTATCTTACACAAGCATTTATTTCTTACACACCTGTTTTACTAACTTTTACTCATAAAATTAAGCAGAAACTTGGGCACTGCAGTGCTGGCTATATTTTTTTTTTTTCAAAAGTCACTCCCCTCTTAACTTTTGAACGAGTTAAGATATCGACTTAACATTAGGAACTCCTAAATAAGAAGCTGTCTTTTTGCATATAATTGATATTTTCAGCTCTTAAAATGTGGAAAAGGGGGCATGGGTGGAAGGGGGGCATGGGTGGATGGGTGGATTTTGCGACTCTTATAAGCTCATAATCAGGCATTTTGCGTGTTCTTATAGGCCCATAAGAGGTCAGTACTTTTTATTCTTTTGGGTTGGCAACAGACCTGGCTTGAAGTTTTCCGTGCAAATGTCAATGTCGCTTTAAAGTTGAATTTTCTACAAAATTTTGTGTTTAGGTTATTTTTACCATGTTAAAATTGTGGCTTGGTTAATTGCAGAAAAAAAGAGAAAAGATAACTATAAAATATATCAAAATATCATTTGTTCTTAGAATTTTAAACGTGGTGTAAACTGTAATGCCAATCCAAAACAAAAATCCCTAAATCAGTCATCAATTTAAATGTAAGTTTTTTTAAATTTTAAAGCAAAATAGAAAAAATTGTATAAAGCACTCGTTTCATAACACGTTTTTAGCGCACTAGTACTTTAGAAAACTCGCCTCAAGCGGCTCGTTTTGTACTCGTGCGCTAAAAACGTATGTTATGAAACTAGTACTTTAATATACTATTATATTCTGCGCTTGCATTTTGTTTTGTACATATTCGACAAAATAATGAAATTTTCCAAGAAATTCCAATATTTTATTGAAACTGCGAAAATATTCAATGCCAAATACAAATTTGCACATTTTTGTGGCGTAAACATAAAAATTAACTATTTAACGGTCAAATCAGTGGCGTACCCAAAGTTTTTCTTGCGGGAGCTACAAAAATTAAAATTTTAATATTTTATTCATTTTTTTAGGCAAAATTGTTAAAATAAATTAAAAAAAAATAAATTGGGGGCTGCAGCCCCCCTGAGTGCACCACTGGATCATATAATTGTTTTGTTAACAAATAGTTTAGAAAAATGTGCATATATAGAGAAATCTAACATTATTTTATTAATAAATATTTTTAAGTTAAAAATAAAATAAAATGGAGGACACGAGTCGCCTGATTGTTAAAAAATCAAAAATTACAAAACCATTTTTTATCAAACAATTTTCATAACAATGTAATTTATGTACACTGAGAATTTGTTGCTTAATTAATAAAAGATTTTGTATACAGTGCTGTCCAAAAGTGACCCCCCCCCCTAACTCTTGAACGAGTTAAGATATCGAGTTTAAATTTAGAACACGTAAATAAGACAACTATCTTTATGGATATATTTAATATTTTCAGCTTTTAAAATGTGGACAGGAAAACATTCAATGCCCCAATTGCCCCAATTTGAGCAATTTTTTTTATATTGACACATCATTTAAAGCTTATAAAATTCTCTATTTAACCGAATATTTTTTAATTTTTCTAAGCAAGTTTTTGGGGGTCTAAAATTGAAATTTCTTGACAAAAATTAAACATTTTTTTAAAAATGGTTTATTTAATAAAGCGAATACGTCATTTATACTTTTAAACTAATTTTAAATTATGTTTTAGCAAAATAAACAAATAAAAAAATAAAAACCTTAAAAAATGTTAAAAAACAAACTAAAAAATATATGTTAAAATATATGTTTTATTTGCTTTAAAATTATTTATCACACGACTCCCCTTCCTATTAAAAAAAATCCCCCCTTTGCCCCCTGACCACGTTTTAAAAGCCAAAAATATTAAATATATATGTCAGAAGATAGTTTAATTTATTTTATTTAATTTAAAGTCGATATCTCAGCTGGTTCAAAAGTTAAGAGGGTGACTTTTGGACCGCTCTGTATATATTACCACTATAGCCAAACACTATAGTGGTTGCTATAGCAACTTTAGTAGTTGAATACAACTTATTACAGCAATAAAAGAACAATGTTATGTTTTACTGTAGCGACTTTAATTCAGTAAGTTGCACATCTACAAAATCCTTCAATATTTAATATGGTAACAATTTCTCAGTAAATTTTTTTCGTTTTTCAACACATGACTGGTTCTTATTATCTTTAATGGAAAATTTTGCATATTCTTTGTTCTTCTTGACTAATCTGTTTTAGATAAAACTAGTTTTGTTTCAACACGTACGCTTATGTGTGTTGTATATGCAATTTGTGTTTTACACTAAACAAATCATTAATCCTATCCAATAAAAATTAAAACATGTGTATTCATAGCAGAGTTACACATTCTTTAAATACCGGGTGAATTTTTAGAATAAATCGATTAACTTACTCTTAACATAAAAAAATGTAGTCTGGTTATAACCACCCTGCTTAAAACGATCTATTGAAAACCATATGGTCCTTTATGTATGGTCCTTTTCCAACAGGCTAAATGGGCAATGGTTCGGGCTTAGCCAATTCACAAATGGTTTCGAATGGTTGTACCTTTGGTGAATGATTCTATATGGGTCAAGTCACTATTGGGAATAGATACTGTCCGAAATGAAAGGTCGCCAATGAGGGAAAAACCCTTTAGAACTAATGGTTTTCTATGGTCAATAAACCTTTTCAAAGTACTACTATTCATGTATGGTGTTAAACGGGGACAATGCCGTTTAGGAACTGTTGGTTCTCAATGAGGACAAAAACCATAGAGAGGAAGGATTGTTTGTGAATAGTTTTCAATTGTCAATGGTTATAAATGGGTATTTCAACCTTAGAAATTAAGACGATTCGTGAATGGTTATGAAAAGTTGATACGCCTATCAAAAGGAAACCATTCACGAATAGTATTACATTGGTTATTTATTTAGGCCATAACCCGATTGAGAACGATTGCCGAATTTGCGTAATTTTTCAATTTTAGTGCACTTGACAGCGTTATGCTATAGGTGGCGACACATGTTATTTCCCACCACTAAAAAAACTTCTAAAATAAATAAATAAAGTCGCGTTCTTGGAATACTGTCGTTATAACGATATCAGCTAATTCGATATACATTATCGGATTGGTATGGATATGGTATGGAAGGTATCTGGAGGCTTTAACCTAGAAGAACTAGTTCGTTCAGTCATCTTGGGGAACATCCCCACTTCCGGTTTGTCACTTCCGGTTTCGTCACTTCCGGTATTCTCAAGTTGTTGAAAATGGATTTATGTGAGGGTGCATATCTTGGGGGATCTATTTTTTCGTTATTTTTTTGATATCTCTTCTCTTTCAAGATACAAGCAAAATGTGTGTCTGGAGTCACACCACTATAGAAAACCTTTGAAAAACCATAGAACCATAGAAAACCTTTGAAAAACCGTAGAAAACCTTTGACAACCACAGAAACGAAGAAAAACCTTCAAAGTTGGGTTGCCCATTCATGCCTTTTCAGAAAGCGGATCCTTTTATGAATGGTTATCAATAGTGTTTTGCCCTAAATAAATAAACGATTGGAAACGACTGTCCAGTTTTATCCATTTTTTTCCAGTTTTGTCCAATTTTGTCCGGTTTTGTCCACCGGCCTGAACAATTTAAAAAAAGTGTACTTTTTCACAACCCTGGTAATTCGGCTCTTTAGTAAAACTATTCCTTTTCAAAAGTTCACTCTGTATATATCCTTAAGTTATTTACAAAAGGATAAAAAAACTGCGATTAGTTTCTATGTATCACACACGAGATAAGATTAGTTTGTATAATTGATAGTACAATTATTAACCACAACTTTTAAGCTGTATATATACATCTTTAATAAATGCGCGGCCTCTCGTGTCCTTTTCAATTAACGATAATTCACTTAAATTGTTTATGATTGTTCAATTGTTTGTGCCAGAAAGTTGGTCTTGTTTTGCATTTAAGACTTACACTGTATACATGTAAGTGGGTGACGGATATTCGTACAGATGTAAAAATTTGGATTATGTGATAGAGTAAAACTAGGTAATATAGTTTTTTTTTGACTCGCTGTCGTTTCGTTTTTATAATTTACATTTACTAAATTAAAATTACTTAAATTAATACGCCAAAATTAAATTTTGGTTCACCCCTCTTCTGTATTGTGGCAAAAAATTGACGATATTTGAAAAAAAACCTGTATTATTTTTATGTACAAAACTTTTTACAAAGTATGAGGCAATTTTTTTTATTTTTTTGCCGTCAGCATGAAAAATAACATGGCAAGCGGTTTCAGCTATAGCGATAGCGATAAAACACAAAAACCAAAAACAGTCTTGTTAAAAATTACGTCCTTTAGATCGCTAATGCCGACATTAGTCAAAATTAAAAAAAAAAAACATGCGTATTTTAGTGAACAAAAAAAATGAAATTTTCTGGCCAAAAACGGGTAAAAAAGGGGGCATGAAATATAAATAACAAGCTTTTTAAAAAAAATTGTAAATTAGCTAACTTGCTAACATAATTTTCAACAAATTTCCGAAAGATTTAAGTCAATATGTTAAATGGTTTTTTTTTAATCGCTGGAACCGTTTTGAAAAATTATATTTTAAGGAAAACGCGTTTAAAGTTTATTTTATGCATTAAAGTATGTACAGTGCGGTCCAAAAGTCACCCCCACCCCCTTTTAACTTTTGAACGAGTTGAGATATCGACAAATTTAGAACTCTTAAATAAGACAACTTAAACTATCTTTTAGCATATATTTGATATTTTCAGCTCTTAAAATGTGGGCGGGGGCATGGGGGGACATTTTTTTAAATGGAAAGGGGGGTCCGGTGATACATCATTTTAAAGCTTATAAAATTCTCTATTTAAACTAATATTTTTAAATTTTTTAAAAATGTTTTTTAAGGTTTTGATTTTTTAATTTTTTGTGCTAAAACATTCGATTTTTTAAGTTTTTTTTTATAAATTTTTATTTATGTCAACTAAAATTAGTTTAAAAGTATAATTAACATTTTTTTATGATGAAATTAGGCATTTTTAAAAAATTGTTTTTTTTTTAGAGGAATTTTGACATTAATACCCATTTTCAACCCTATTTTAAACCGATTTTTTTTTTAATTTAAAAATATGGAGTTAAATGGAGAATTTTATAAGCTTTAAAATGATGTATTACACGACCCCCTTTCCATTTAAAAAAATGTGCCCCCATGCCCCCCAGCCCACATTTTAAGAGCTGAAAGTATTAAATATATGCTAAAAGATAGTTTAAGTTGTCTTATTTAAAAGTTCCAAATTCCAGTCGATATCTCAACTGGTTCAAAAGTTAAGAGGGGGGGGGGGTGACTTTTGGACCGCTCTGTATATGTTTTTAAGTATATACTCATGTTAAGAAGTATAATAAGCAAAAAAAAATCGATTTTTTGAAACCAAAAATCAGAACCACCCCTTAAAACATAATTTGTCATTTTTATGGGGCTCACTGTATTTATTTTTTTCTTTGTTTTTCTTATTATTAGTTCATCCTTAATGCAGATCTAAATTAAATTAAGAAATGGAACAGAAAGTAAGCAATTTTTTCCACACACTGGGGTTCAAGAAAAATGCCGACCACAGCAGAACGAATACTTCGAGTAGCCCGCAAATTGGTTTCAAAGTGTCATTTTGTCAGTCAAACAGCCTGTTGACAGTGAAAGTAATTGGTGCTAGGCAGTTACCAAGTGACTACGGGGGACAGCAACCTAAAGGATATATTGTTAAGGTAAAAGTAATTATATACCAAGGTAGAAAATACATTTTTTTCACTACCAGCCTAAAACCACATCTTTATTACTTTTTATTGGTAGAAATATTATTTCTCTACCTATGACGTCAGAGGTTATAAAAATAATGAAATTGCACCATGGTTAATAATGAATTTTTATTCAGCTGTTTTGGTATCTGACGTTTCACTTAATTATTAAATCACATTGCTATTTACAAGTGTCTTTAGGCACCAAATTTATTTATTGCATGATAAATTAAAAAATATTAACTAAATTAGTACCTATAAAACATGTTTTACAAAAAACACTTCAAAAAGTGAAAATCATTGGTCCATCATATTCAACCATAGATTATACAACCCATATATTACCGTAGGAATCATAGATTACTAGAGGTACAACCCCCATATATTGATTTTTGAGCCAATAGATTCTCCCTCGCAGTTTTCGCCTGTCCCCTTATTTCTGGGTGAGTACCAGAATCATCACTTTGCATTTCACTTTCCATTTTTATATATTTTATTACACTTAACACGGAAACACTTTCTAACTTAATAATTTTAGCAGATCACCAGAAAATTTCTGCCAGAAATGTCAAGTTATTCATTTGTTTTTTTAATGGCCGCGAACGGCCAGCGTGATATTTTAAATTTATAAGCTTTTTCATTAAATTTTAGTAAAATAAATAAATAAATAAATAGCTAATTAATTGTACTGGTAGTGAAAAAAAAATACTATATTTTCCACGTGAGTGAAAATTTAACATTTTAGACCGCGTCTTGCGGGCTTCGCGCTAGCGCGCTCATCCCGCAATTTGACGCAGGTCAAAAATGTTAAACTTCTCTCACTTGGTAAATAATATACTATTTTATAAAGTCTTCTCTACCGTGGTTTATATATTAGTTTTTTGACTACTAACTATTTAACTATTTTTATTCAAATAATAGAGTAAATTATTAACAGAAATTATATTTCTTGAAATTTTCATAAAAATCAAGTAGTATTAATCAATGACATTTTCTCAAATAAATACTTTCAACTGACGTTTAAAAATTTAGTTTTTTTTATTTTTTTCATAATATTCAGCTAATTATTGATTGTATTAATTGGTAATAATTATAATTAATTATATTTAATAAATAAAAAGTTAAAAACTTTTTTTGACATTTTATTGCATTAAAAAAAAAAATAAAAAAATACCTTGGTAAAATGAAAAATAATTAAGGTCGTTTTATCTAAAGAATGTTTTTATTAATTGAGATATTAAAAATTAAAGACCTTGTTCTAAACAATAAAACTAAGATATATTATTATAGATTTGTAGCCGCATATTTGGTATAACATGACCTTATTGAGACACTTGTCATTAATTAATTTTAATAGAGGAAAGTCGCCTAATTTCGGATACCATTTACAATGTATTCAATATTTAATACTCGGTATTACTTTTTGATATTTTTTTTATATAACCAGATACAACTTATTATAGCGAACCATGATTTATTATAAAAGCAATTTTATTACAGTTTATTTTTTCCAAAAAACACGGTTAAAAAAAATCAGCGCATTTTTGTGCATTTGAAAAAGGGCTCCTAATTTCGGACATATCCGAAAAAAATTATTCAAGAGTAGATCTGGGTCCCATTGCTTATGTTTCTTGTTATTCCTTCACATTTAAGACGTAATTTAATCATTAAGCGATTTTCTACGAAATACTATAGGAACTATAATTTTAGATTCCCAATTTCGAATATCTTAGTATCTTAGGTAATTTTCGTTTTTTCAAAATTGTTTATCTTAGTTTGTTGTATCATTATAAAAATAATAATTAATGGTTGGTTATCCTGAATAATAATTACCTTGCGGATATCCGAAATTGGGAATCAAATGCACAAAAATGGTCTATCCAAAATTAGGCAACTTTCTGCTTTTTAGATTAGAAATTTGTAGAATGTTTACGTTTTCAAATTGCTTAATTATGAATAGTGGATCAACTTAACTAACATCATAACTTACCCAAGACAGAATCACGAACTTTTATAACGATTATTTATAAAATAAACAAGCATAATAATGCAACTGAGCACAAAACTGCCATTTGCAATATAAACAATTTGTGCTGCCATTTAAAGGGGAGAAGCTCTACCGTTATCATATTACAGGATGGATTTAGTTTGACTTTTGGCTTCACATAAAAGTAGGTTTCTGTTTACCTTTGCAGACAGTATCTTAAATACACTACTGTCCGAAATTTGGAAACCATCCGAAATTAGGCTCATTTCCTCTAATACCATTTAATATAAATAAAAATAATAAGCGGGTGTACACACAAAAAATTAACAATAATTTTTCTCTCGTATTACGGCTCGTTGACAACAAATTTGACGCCAGGTTTGGTTTAAAACGTCCATAATATGGAATGTAGAAAAAAAAAATAAGAAAAGTCCTTAAAAAGGAAACATTAAACTAAAAATGTTTTTGGACTTTACTGGTCTATGATTTTATTTAATAATGAAGCTGAACTTTGCAGCGTTTTTTTGCAACGAAAATTCAAATAGTATGTTCAAGTACTAGTTTCATAACATACGTTTTTAGCGCACGAGTACAAGTTTAGAAAACAAACCGCTTGCGGCGAGTTTTCTAAAGTATTAGTGCGTCAAAAACGTGTTATGGAATAAGTGCTTTAATATACTATTTGAATTTTCGTTGCAAAAAAACGTTGTAAACTTCAGCTTCATATTTAACAAATATGATTTTAGGTATCAACAGCTCAGGTAATAGCACATTATGATTTAAAAACTTATAACTTTTACTTTTTAAAAATATTTTCGTATAATTACTTGTAAGACGTTAAATGACAGTCCATTTAACCTAAATATAAAATACACTGCCCAGTAAAAGAGCTTTCCCATTTTACACCTCCGCGCGTAAAATGGATTTTTTTATTATCAGATTCACTTTCAGCAACCATAAAAACCTTAATATACCAATTTTCACGAAAACTACCCTCTGCCCCTTTGGGGGTGAAGTTAGAATTTTGTTATAAACAGATTCCCTTTCAACAACCTCAAAAACCCCAATATACCAATTTTCACGAAAACTACCCCTCACCTCTCAGGGGGTGGATTTAAAATATTTTTATTATCAGATTCACTTTCAGCAACCTCAAAAACCCCAATACTCCAGTTTTCACGAAAACTACTCCCCACCCCTCAGGGGTGAAATTAGGAAAAAAATGTGATAATAAAAATCGATTTCACTCGCGGAGGTGAAAAATAGAAAAGCTCTTTTACTGAGCAGTGTTTTATTATCATATTTAGTTTCAGCAGGGGTAGAATTAGACCATTTTTATTATCAGATTCAGTTCCAGCAACCTCAAAATACCAATATACCAATTTTCACAAAAATCACCCCCCACCCCTAAGGGGGTGGGTTTCAAAAAATATATTTCAAGATTCATTTTTATCAACCTCAAAAAGCCATATCTACAAATTTTCACGAAAATTTGGAAAACATTTCAAAATATTTACCCCCTCACCCTCTCGGGGGTGGAGTTAGAGAAATTTTATTATCAGATTCAATTTCAGCAACCTTAAAAACCTCTATATAGCAATTTTATATTTTTTCTAAAAAAAATGTATTTTTCCCCCTTGCCGCACGCCAATGTTTACCAAAAACAATCCCGAGCGAGAACTTTTGATAACATACCTGTATGCCAAAATTCAAGTCTCTAGCTTAAGGCGTTCTTAAGTTATCGTGCTTACAAGATTTCCCGGACAGACCGATCGACCGACAATTTTTTTTTTGAAATTGATTTATATCGACATAAAACGTCATAAAACGCAAAAATTCGCAAAAAATTTTTTTTTTAATTTTTGCACGAATACAAGGCTTTCCGAAATTTTAAAAATTTTCAAAATGGGAAAGCAAAAATATCAAAAACACAATGGGTAAGAAAAATATCGCGAAAAGTCATTTTTAAACCGCTAATCATTGCCGCCTTGATCCAATTTTTACTCAGACAGTTTATGTGCCGAGTTCATAAACAGCCTACTGCAGCAGCAGCAGTAACTGCTCTCTTGTTTAAAAAATTGTCTGTCTGTTTTTAGGTGACAGTTTTTCCGAGAAAACAAAAATACAAAAAAAAATCGTCGCAAACCATGGCCAATATTTAACTAAGTATTTCAATTTCCCTTACAATCAAACTCAAATTATCGCACTCTTGATGCATGCATAAAAAGCATGTTTGTTTCTCTGACAATCTACGCTTTACTAGAAGACAAAAACGACCAAATTTCAGACAAAAACTCAATATTTTTCGTTAATGATCTTTTACAAAAAGGCACAAAATTACAGAAGATTTTTCCGTTGAATGAAAAAAAATTAATGAGTTAAAAACTTACGTTTATTATAATTTTATACAAACTTTCACTTTTTAAAAACATTTTCATATAATTATTTGTAAGACGTAAATTTAACCTAAATGTAAAAAATTATCAAAGGCACAATGGGTAACAAAAATATTATTAAAATTAATTTTTAAACCACTAATCATAGCTGTCTTGGTTAAATTATTACTCAGATAGATTATGGGGCGAGTTTACATCTGGTCTCTCGCTAACTATCCTTTAAAAAAAAAGTCTGTTTTAAGGTGACAGTTTTTCTGGGAAAACAAAAATACGACGTCATTGTCTTAAAGATATATTTCTTAAAAATAGAAATTATATTTTAATTTCAGCGCCCAAGAGTTCAACCAACCTTATTTTTAAAAACATCTTCATATAATTATTTGTAAATTTAACCTAAATGTAAAAAATTATCAAAGGCACAATGGGTAACAAAAATATTACTAAAAGTCATTTTTAAACCACCAATCATAGCTGTCTTGGTTTAGTTTTTACTCAGACAGATTATGCGCCGAGTTTACATCTAAAAAGACAATGGTTTTTGCAGATTTCAATCTGGTCTCTCGCTAACTATCCTTTTTTTAAAAAAAATGTCTGTTTTTAGGTGACAGTTTTCCCAGGAAAACAAAAATACGAAACAAAAATCGTCGCAGAATCATGGCCAATATTTAATGAAGAATTCCAATTTCCCTTACAATCAAACTCAAAATACCGCACCCTAGATGAATGTATAAAAAGCATGTTTGTTTCACTGACAATCTACGCTTTACTAGAAGACAAAAACGACCAAATTTCAGACAAAAACACAATATTTTCCGTTAATGATCTTTTACAAAAAGGCACAAAATTAAAGAGGTTTTTATCGTTGAATGAGAACGATAAGGATGAAGTTACACTGCGAAAACATGACAACAAAACTGCCAGTAGGAGTAGCTATAGATGTTCTTTAAATGCTAGAAGAACGGTTGGGGTTGTTACGTACCTCTTGGATAAGAAACTGTTTACTCAGATTTTGAGGGGTAATACTATTTCTACACCAGATATATGGAGGACTCTTAAAGATACCACGACTGGAGTTAATGCGGTAAGTAACTTGTAACTTTGAGTTATCGAGGGGGAACTCAAAGTTGTACTTTCCAAGTTTCTAGGATTTAGAAACTAGAAAAGCATAAATTTCAGTTATGTAATAAACTAGGTAGGAGAACGTTCAAGTATTACGAAACGCAAATTTTGATCATTTTGGAAAGGGAGTTTTGAATCTTGGTTCTGCTTTTTATGCGAAGATAATCGTCAGGCCGATGTGATATTGTAATCAATACGTACATAAATAGTGCATGGGTCTTTTTAAAAAAGACAAATTTTTATTTAAGTGCCCAAATTGTATCTAAAAACAAGTGAAATTATTATTGTGCCACAATATTTTCTTATTGGTTAGTCTGTTAATTTTTTGTAACTATATTCTTTACTATTATTGCCAGTACTCTGGCAATATTTGGGACATGGTTTCCCAATATTGTCAGTATGCTATCTTTTTAAAAAATGAAGCTGAAGTTTGCAACGTTTTTTTGCAACGAAAATTCAAATAGTATATTAAAGTACTAGTTTCATAACCATACCCCGGATATTTGGTATTTTTACGAGGGTCGCGCAAATGTTACTTATAAAAAAAAGTTTTTAACGATTAATGGCACACTTTCTTAACCATCCCGTGATAGTTATTATTCATAGCGTAACTTGACGATTATGTTAAACAGGTGTACCAATATTATGACACGGGGAATTATCTATACTTTTAATATTACAAAAGATTTTAACTATATAAATATCGAAGGTAAAACGACAAAAAACTATATTATGTATATTTTACAAAATATTTACTTATTCTTATTCTTCTTATTCTATGTCTACCGAAGTACATAAGTAAAGCATAATTAAAGAATGTATGATTTCTTATGTATGATACATTTATAAGTATTTAGATTTGGTTTGGAAAACTCAACTTCTTTGCCATTAAAAACGTCTACTATTGAACATTGTGGAAAATTCGGAATAACATAACATGCGCAATCTTTAAAACAGAAACATTGTTGGTTTCATCTAAAAAAAATATTTTTGTCTTGTACTAAAATTTTGGATTTTGGTAAACAGTTTTTTCTCTTTATGGGCTTGCTTGGCAACTTTACAACTTCCAATTTTCTATACACCCTGAGGATTTTCAATTTTCATCGACGGAATGTTACAACTGGCTTAGTAAATCAAAATAAAACATTTTTGTATGCCATTATTTTGATGATAAGTGCTTTGAAACATTACATTTCTAAGACAAACCTATATTTTTTTCGCACGTTCAACAATAAAGTACCTCACGATTAAATTGCAGCTCGGGAAAAACTTATTTATAATAAATTACAAATTTGTGTCATTATACTCAGTAAGTGTCACCCATGTCAGAATTCTCATAAAAAATTAAACTTCCGCTCGCCCCTTGTAATCAATACCAAATATCCGGGTTATATTCATAACATACGTTTTTAGCGCACGAGTATAAGTTTAGAAAACAAGCCGCTTGCTGCGAGTTTTCTTAAATACTAGTGCGCTAAAAACGTGTTATGGAATAAGTGCTTTAATATACTATTTGAATTTTCGATGCAAAAAAAAACGTTTCAAACTTCAGCTTCATTTTAAAGAGCAATAATATTTTTTTAAGCTCTTTCAATTTGTTTATTTTTTTATTTTTGTTAGAATAAAGATATGTTTATTATTAAGGGCATATCCACAGGCTCGCATAACAACATAGTACATAAGAATGCGATGCCGTGATTGGCTTAAAATGCCGCCATGTATGTTGTAAGTCAATCACGGTACCGCATTCTTATGTACTATGTTGTAGATATGCCTTAAAGTAGCTTGTGGATATGCCTTAAAGTATTAGAGTTATGCGTGATTAAAACTAAATTTGAATGCAGTAAAAAATAGAACGTCTTAACAATATTTGGCATCCCAAGTAACACAGTAGCTGTAAAGTAGCTCTTATCGCTCTTTCGCAGCAAAATTATAGCCATATGGCTGTTATTTTGCTGCAAAAGGGCGCTAAGAGATACTTTATAGCTACTGTGTCACTTGGGTTACGTACCTTATCAAAAGCATTTTTTATGCATTTTCAAAAGGCGTATTAAAATGTAGGTTCTGTTCAAGAATTTAAATAGGGATAACTGGAGGATAGAAGGCGATCTTTAGAAACTCTATAAGTGCAGATATTAGTCCTTTCCTCGATAAATCAAACGGACCTCTTTAAAGGTTTTATAAAATTATATGTGGCTTCGTTCACGAGTTATTCTTTCTGTTATTTTATTGTATTTTTAGCGAGATGGAAATAAAGGCGGTGTCGAAGTAACTTTTACTTATGCATTAAGTGAAGATGGAACGAATGACGTGATGGAAATAACTTTAAACAAATTTAGATGTAGCATTCAGACAATGCAAGAACATGAAAAAATTGGAGGTTTGTACAACACTTTTTAGTAACAACACAAAATACTTTTTTCTCCAAGCGTACTAAAATGTTCATATTTTATAACTGAACACACTAGTTAGAAGTGATCTATTTTTTTACAGTAAAAAAATGAGTTAATTGTTGTAAGCCGTAAAAAAAAGTTAGTTAACAAAACCACCACTGGCGGCAGCACTCTTTGACTTTGATGACAGCCATACTTTAAAATTGGTTGTTTATTATGTAAACAGGTGGTTGACTAGAGATTCTGTGCACAAACCTTGTGTGAAATTGATTAAAAATGATTGTTTTATGCACCTACAAATCTCTCCGAAATTGCAAATGCTACATTAGACAAGTTACCATCGAAATCGCGAAAAGTGTACGATTTAGCCTACGAAAAAAATTTAAAATGAGCTAAGGAAGGTTTAAGTTTATTTTGAAAAGGTTTTATTGGCCTATTTTAATAAAAAAAACCATACTTTATTACTGAATAAATTAAATTCAAAAATTAATATTTAAAAAAATATATAGGATGCTTGAAGAAAAAATAGTATGTTTCACTCAGAGGAAAAGTGCTTTTTTTACTCGTCTGTAGTTTCCGCACTCCGCTTCACGTCGTCCGTAAATTCTACAACTAGTAAAAAAAAGCTTAACTTTTAGTAAAACAATATACTATTTTTATACTGCCCTGTTGGAAAAATACTTTAAGAACATCGTTGATTATTATAGAAATCTTAGAATGTTTTAAAAGATTTCTAGTATGTCTTGTAGGTTTTGAAAATTTAAAATTTGGTAATGAAATATTTTTAAATAGGATTTCATACATAGTAAAGAACTATGGCGCTTAGAGGGTAAAAACGATGGTGAATTGTAGACTGTATAAAAAGAAGCTTCTTACCTTGTTGGATGTGGCTTTTCTCTTAAGGTACCTTAATAATTGCTTCCCCATAAGTATGTTGAATTGCTGATTTGGCGATGTTAATTGCCATGTAATTGCATTAGCTTGGCTGGGATCTTTGATTTGAACACACTTTTAATGTAGACTGTATTACGACAGTATAACCGATAATATTGATTTTAATAACTACTTACTATTCAATGATAACGGCGTTTTAGCACGGTCCGTATCCGCAACGCGCTGAGTACACCTTCCGTGCCTCTTCCGTACGTGTGAATTCTTGTTACTGGGGGGGGGAGTGAACGGAGTTATCTTTCTGGCGCGTGCCGTTGAAAAAAGATAGACTGCGCTTCTCTTGAGATAGACATAGGTCCATTGTTCTTGCCAAAATATTCGTAGGTAAAGGTCACGTTCTACAAGAAACGCGCCAGGGCATTCCTGAACAAATAAATTTAAAAATATTTTTTATCCAGAAAATACTGAATATTATTTTAAAGGTTTTTTATTTTAATTATTTTTTTAGCATTTTTTATGCGGTAAATATTTGATGAGTTCTATGATATTTGATATTTTCTTGGAAAATTTTCATACATTTTTTAATTGGTTTATCTATAATATCCAACCATGTTTTTTTTTAATAGTATAGTATCTTTAAATAGGTTAACAAACATCATATTGAATGAGGCTTTTCTTTTAAAATATTTAAAAATAAAAATGTTTTTTTTTTAACTAATGATATTTAATGAGAAGAAATATACAGAGCGGACTGCTTTTTATTCAAAAATGGAAAAAAAATCACTTTTTCACCCCGCATTATAAAAGTTCCAAAATTTTGTACGAAATGCGACGATTTGTTTTGCATAAGACTGCAATCGATTAAATTTACCCCAAAAACACAGGAAAAATGGCATACGTGCAGTCCTTCACTATAATTGAACTAGTAAGCGGGGGCATCGTTATTCTGTGGAAATGTCATAGAACTAAATAGTTGGATACCTATAACTTCACTGATATGTCATGGTTTTTCTGAACATGCCCCCTCTAGAATTCCGAAAGTCCAAAAAAGGTATTCTTTTAAGGAAAATTGACCATAGCTCCCTCTATGCGTTAAAATCAAAACATTTTTTTTAATAAAATCATAATCAAATGTTTTGACAAATTTTAAATCAATATATTTTATATTAACAATGTGTTATAAAAGAATTAAGAAAATAGGGCTTTTCTGACAAGGTATGATGTTTTGGTAGCTGGGGGTTGAATCTGGGGCCCGATTAGGAATTTTTTTTAGCAATATGCTTAACTCGCATGTAGGAACCCACAAAAAAAATTGACAGTCACCCACTGGTGGACAATGACCAAACAATGAAATAGAAAAAGGGACGTGCAGAGAATCTGTGCGTGGTAAGAGCTAATTTGGATCATGGCCTTCTGGATCTTTTGCTTTCTTAGCGGGGAATATGTTACCTACTCTTAGAACCCTATGTAGGTACGCAAAATAAAGTTTGCATACGATTTCATACATAATTCTTATCTATTACATCCGCACTTGGTGCTACTAAGAGTGCCCATGTATTGAAATCATCGCCAATATGTCAAAATTATTGACCAAGTTTTTTCACATTAAATTTGACCATGTTTTTTCACATTAAGTTTTCTCGATGTTTTAGATCTTTCCGAGTCAAAATCAGTCAATAAAATTGCGTCCGTCTGTCTGTCTGTAAACGCGATAACTCCATTTCTAGAAAGGATATCGACAAGCGGTTTTTTGCATATTAATATGCAAGAAACAATTTCGAAGAGCAAATTATATTTTTAAGGGTAAACCATTAGGGATAAGGGGGTAAAAGTCCATTTTTAGCGTGTTTTGGTTATAATTAATTATAATTATTCTTGAATTTTATTAATTTAGCGTCTATGTAAAATATATGGTTAAACTGCTCAAAAAATGTAATAAACTATTTTTTCGTAAAATACACTGCTTTCTAAATATTGGAGCTTAAAGCAGTTAAATGATTTTTAGCATAATTATGAGTTAACTCATTTGTCCTATAAAAAAAGTCATATACAGTTTTTTGCTAGAATATAACGTTTTGGTTTTTCGTATTAATGTTTGCCTATTTAAACAACTTCCGTTTTTATCTGTTCCTCTAGTTTTTTAATGTTTTTAGGTCAACTGTATATAAAAATCTACGCCTTCGAAAGCGAAGAAATGCTTCAATCAAAGAAAAGTGATAAATTCAGCCCCACAATAAGCCTAAAAATGGACTCCAGCACGTCCACCCTAAGAGCCACTGTCAATAAATACAAACTAAACGAGATGAAAATATTTATTAAATTGATGTCAAAAAATATGATTTCGCAGAAAACACAACTTGGAGCCATTGAAATTGATAATACCAGTGAGATATGGAGAGATGTCGTTGCTGTTCCTTCCACACCAGTAACAAAAATGATACATTTTTTATAAAACATAAAAAAATAGGAAGAATAAGAGCAGAAGTGAGAAATAAGTGGCTTTTACACAGAAATTTTTAGTGAAATTCCTCAGTTCGAAAAAAAGTCGGGTAGCTACCAAATAAAAATTACTTTAAACTAAAGCTAAAGAAATATATAGATATATTTTTAGCAATTACACTGCTCTACAAAAAAGTTTTTTTTATCTGCCAAGGACCTTTTAGTTGCTGGCTATATTTCATGCGCTGATTTTAGAACTTTTTCTGTTTTTCTCGATCAGCTCGTTTTTTTTTCTTTTTTTTTGGAAATATAGGGCACAGTGATTTTTTTGACTATAGTTGTAGTAAAAAAAAAGGTCTAATTATTTTTTTGTGGTGGATTGCTTCTCTATTAATAGGGCTCTAAACCAAAAAAAGCGGATTTAATATATCTTTATTCGTTTGTTTTGTACATGTTTAATTCAAAAAATGAGATTTTTTTGCATTTTTTTGATATATTATAATAAAAAATTTAATTATAAAATAAAAAATTTATATAAATACCAAAGAAAAAAGTTTTAGATTTAATCCAATAAATAGGCTCAAAACATGTAAGATTCGGTGTATAATTTTATTAATTTAAATTAATATTATATATTTTAGTAAGAAAGCTTTTTCTGAAGGGGTTATTTTAGACCTATGGGGATTAGAGCAAAATGTAAAAAATGAGAACTTTTCGTCTGTATTATGTTAAATGGTCTATCTTCAAAAGTTTTGTGTGTTTACCTTTTAATTGAAAATTGTAATTTATTTTTTATAATTATTTTTCCGAAAGGCTACAGATAACGTTAAATGGGTTTTTCAGCCTGAAAAAAATGATTAAGTAGGCGGTTATGTAAAAGTAATTTTGATATGTCTTAAAAAATACTATGTCAAATTAAAAACATTGAAAATCACCGATCAAAAAACTAAGAAAAACGTATTAAAACTGCATTGTGGTGGATATATATTTTAAAGAAGATGAACAATAAGGAATTAATATATGTAAAAACAAAATTGTGTAGAAAAATAAGAAATAAGTCTAGTTTTTGTCAAAATGAAAAAAGTGCTTAACTTAACTTAAAGGATGATGGGAATTTTTGTAAACCAATATGGAATTATTACTACAAATAACCAACCAAGATCCTGTACCATAATGTGCTTTTGTATTATTGTTTATAAATAAGACAGTTTTTAATATAATTTAATTTATTTGTAATAAAAATATATTTCTTCTTTTAATTCTTTCTTCGTTTAGCAAATACTTAAATTTTGTTTTATTTTAGCGATTTATTATTTCCCATGTTAATGTAGTAAAATTTTCGAATTTCCATTTGCCATTTATAATTTTTGTGTTATTCAATACCCATTTTTCTTAAAATATACATCTAGAATTCAGCTTTCACATTTTTCCCCTTGATTTTTAAAATAATTCGACATTTTTTCAGTTTTTTTCTCATTTTAAATACTTTTTTAATTAAGAGATTATTTTTTGAGAGATGTCAGATAAATAACACGCCTACTGAATCCGTTTTTTTATGTTTAAAAATCAATTTACTGCAATATGTAACCTTAGAAAAATATGAATAAAAAATAAACTAGAATTTTAAATTAAAATTTAAACATACTCATCTATTGAAGAAAGATCACTGAACATAGTTAGGTCAGAAAGTTTCATATTATACATTTTGCTTAGTTACTGAACAATATGATAATACTTTAAATAAATAAAATTATCTTCCAAATCTTACATGTTTTTAGTATGGTTATGGTTATGGTTATTAGGGTGGAGGGTAGCTATCTACACGCACTTAGGCCACTTAGCTGGGCCCATTGTACTACCTCCCTTTGGTCGCAGCATTTAATTTAACCTCTCAGCCATCCAATTCTTTGAATATATCTAAGAAGATGTCTGGGTGTGATGCTGCTTATACCGGCCATGTCGAGCCAGTACTCGTCTAGCATGGACCCTCTTATTAAGGCTAACGCTGGACAGTGACATAACACATGTTCCATTGTTTCCTCTTCCATGTAGCATCCTCTACAGATGGGGTCGACTGGCTTCCCCATGATGTTAAGATGCTTATTTAGTTTGCAGTGACCTGTTACGATGCTTGCAAACTGTCTTAGGTTATCCCTTTTTAGTTGCATACAAAAGCGTGCTGTCTTTTCACACGGAGTGGGAAGGGCTGATCTTGCATGTTTACAGTCGTTTCTCGTAATCCAATTACAGGTGTGTTTTATGTGGGTTTCTTGATTAATGAGAGCTGTTTTAAAAGCGACAGATACAGGGATTATGGGCTCTGGACCAATAGGTACAGAGCCTGAGCCTGCTCGTGCCAATCTATCAGCTTCTTCATTGCCTACATTTCCATTATGCCCCTTTACCCATGAGAGTGTAACAGTATTAGAAACTGCCGCTTCCTCCAGGGATTGGTGACATTCCAAAACTAGCTTTGAAGTAATTTTGAAAGACTTGATTGCTAGTATGGAAGCTTTGCTATCCGTAAGAATAGTTATTCTTCTATTACTGATTTTCCTTTCAGAAATAGCACTCGCAGCATTTGTTATGCCTATTACCTCTGCCTGAAAGACCGAGGCATGCTTGCCAAGGGAAATGCTTATTTCTAACTCTAGATCTGGGCAGAAAACTCCTGCACCTGATCCTTCAGTTGTCTTTGAACCATCAGTGTACATGACAATGTCAGGTACGCTGTCAGTTTCTTCTTTAGTGGAAGCATAAGCTTGGTATGATCTATTAAAGATATACCTGGGAGCAACTAGATCGGTCTGAGATTCAAGAATGGGAGCTTGTGACACAAACCGTTCAAGAATAGACTCATGTCCAGTACGCGTTCCTCTTGCATTCCACGTACTATTTGCTTTAAGCCTAAGGGCTGTCTTTGCGGCCTCACCCTCAACAAAAATATTAAGGGGAGGAATACAAAGCAGAGTCTCTAAAGCTGCAGTTGGAGTTGATCGCATTGCACCGGTTATACTCATAAGAGCTAGTCTTTGAATATGATTTAGTTGCGTTCTTGCTGTAGTCAGTTGGGTTCTGGGCCACCATACAACTGAGCCATATGTTAGCATAGGCCTTATGACAGCGGTGTACAGCCAAAGGATGATCCTGGGAGACAAACCCCAAGATCTGCCCAGTGCTCTACGACACTGCCAAAAAGCTATGCATGCTTTTTCTGTTTTTTGCTTAAGGTGTGGTCCCCAACACAGTTTGCTCTCAAGAAGAATTCCCAGATACTTTACTTCTTTAGAAAAGCTGAGTTGTTTTCCGAAAAGAAATGGGACTTTGAGGTTTCCCAGTTTCCTTTTCTTAGTGAACAGGACCATCTCAGTCTTGGCTGGGTTAACCGAGAGAGAGTGATCATCACACCATTTCTGTAGAATATTGAGTGCGCGCTGCATGAGATCGCACAGCACGCTCTCAAAATTCCCTGTAAGTAGTATGACTATGTCGTCTGCATATCCTATTGTGTAGAAAGAATTATCGTTAAGGAGTGTTAATAGGCTGTCCACTACAAGGTTCCAAAGGAGAGGAGAAAGAACTCCACCTTGTGGGCAGCCTCTTGTTACAACTCCTCTTGTGATTAATCCCCCTATGTTTAGTTGAACTGCTCTCCATTCAAGCATGTGTTGTATCCACTCAATGAGTGTGGGTGATACACCATGTCTTTGTAGGGCAGTTTTAATGCTTTTAAAAGACGCTTTGTCAAACGCTCCTTCAACGTCGTTTTTAGTATATATTTTTAGTATATTCCTTTTAAATTTGGTATAAATCGGTCAAAAGGCAAAAAAGTTATAACGGTTTAAAAAGTGTCCGGTTTTTTTTGGGCCACCCTGTATAATTCAAAATATTTTACATCCAACCTTGTTTATTTTTACAAACCTCACGTGTGTTAGTGATGCTTATAAAAATCAAAGTTATTACTTGGTATTTATATAAAATTTTAATAAAAATATAGCGAAAAAATGCGAAAAATCTAATTTTTTTATTTTTAGAAGCCTATAAAAAACAAAGGAATAAAGATACATATTTTAAATCTGGTTTTTTGGCTTAGAGCCTTATTAATAGAGAACTAATCCACCGCAATAAAAAAAAATAATTAGACCTTAATTATTGTTTCACCACAACTATTATAGTTTTAATTAATTAAAAAACTTGGTACATTTTTAAAATGTAGAAAAATATATTTGTAATAATATATTATTTTACTATTCCTTACAACTACTTTTGATTAACAAATATATTTTTCTACATTTTAAAAATGTACCAAGTTTTTCAATTAATTAATTAAATCTGATACCACAGTAAAGGTAATTTCTAGCGTTTAGGATTCAATTGGCGGCAAATGTCCACCGTGGCATAAAATGCTGCCCCCTATCGACTGCGTGCAAGAGGTTCTTGAAACCTTATAAATTGCTTCCTTTTTTGGACGTCCGTTAGGTTTTTTCCGGTCTCTGCTTTTAGCAGCAGATGTTGCTAACTGTTATTGCTGTTCCTTACAATTATTTTTCTACTCCATATAGCATATGAAAAAGATTTGATTTTCACAGTTGTCCTTATACTGATATGTTGCTCTGAAAAGTGCTAACAAGCACGAAATCGATCAGTCACTTCGGTTTGGACGACTGTGTGTTAATCAAAACAAAAGTAGTTGTAAGGAATAGTAAAATAGTATATTATAGTTTTGCCTATTATACTGCCCTCTACGCTAAAAAGCCGTAACTCCAATTTTTATGGATTTTTAATTAACCTTACACTTAGTTGTGCATTTCCATGGGCTATTTATTGAAAATCAAATTTGAATAAATAGTTTTATTTATGCAGTTATAAACTTATCTCAACTCCAAATAATTTTTTTATTATGAAAGAAAATATTAGTGGCATATGGGACAGACCATTTTTTATTAACTAATACATTAAATTAAAATTAGAAGAATGTAAAGCATTAATAAAACAGTTTATTTTTGCATTATTATAGCTTTTGTATGACGCTAGGTTTTCCGGAAATAGCCAAAAAAAAAACTTCTACCAACAAAATAATACTTTTTCGTGCAAGTCTTTCTTTATTAAAACAATTATTTTGGGACACGAAAAAAAAATTAAATTTTTTTGAAAATTATTTTTTTTGAAAATTATTTTTTTTTAATAAAAAAAAATGTTCTTTTTATTCAAAAAACGTTTTTTTTTTTTCGAAAAACAAAAAAAAATAAAAAAATGTTTTTGAAAAAACTTGTTTTTACCCTGTTTTACTCCCTTACACCGAATTTTATCAAAAACAATCCCAGCCCCAGAACTTTGTATAATCTAGCTATGGTCCAAATTTGAAGTCTTTAACTCAAAGCGTTATCGAGGTCACAAATTTTTGGACAGACGGACAAACAGACAGACAGACCGGGACACAGATTTTTTTACGGAAATCACCTTTTTTGGATATAAAAACGTCAACAAACGTGGAAAGAAAGCAATACAATTTTTTTAATTTTTTTTACTAACTCCAGACTTTCCTTGGGGAAAGTAAAATTTATTTTTAAAAGAAAATTTAAAAATGTATTTTTTATTATTTTTGGGTTGTTTTATCTTTATCTTATCACATACTGCTATTTAGTTTAGCATTCCTAAAAAATTTGACTTTGAGATACTAAACTAAAAAGCAGTAAGTGCCATTTTTTTATTTAAATAAATAATTAATGATTGCGTACTTATGTTAAAATAAATGTACTTTAAACCTAAAGTTATACGCCCACTTTCCCGATTCTAGGTATATCACAAGGAAGTGGCTAGGACGATTTACTGTTTTTGCCATTATCTTAGTTTTATTAAATATGGAGTTACTGCTTTTTAGGGTAGTAGGGCAGTATAGACAAAAAACAAGCTTAAAAAATGAGCTGATCGAGAAAAATAAAGCAAGGTTCCGAAAATAGCGCATCAAATATACTCGGCGCATTATCTATCTGAGTAACAAATTGGATCAAGGAAGCTATGATTAGTGGTTTAAAAATGACTTTTAGTAATATTTTTGTAGCCCATTGTGCTTTTGATAATTTTTAACATTTAGGTTAAATTGACTGTCATTTTAAGTCTTACAAATAATAACAAAATCTGTTTAAAAAGTAAAACTTTGTTCAAAATTATAATAAAAGTAAGTTTTTATTCATAAAGTGCTATTATAAACTTAAATTTAACATTACCTGAATAAAATTACGGACCAGTATTATTTTAACCAAAAAATTATCTGTTATAGTGTTTACTTCAAAAATTTATAGAGCACTGCATTATATTACTTCATTTAAACAAAATGTTTATAGATTGATGCTTTAGTTTTCTTTTTATGACTTTTCTTGTTATTCCTTCTTGCTAAAGCAAATTATTTGGATTTTTTTATAAATGTCAAAATAATGTCTTGATTGAGAATAAATTTTAAACAAGATGAAAACTTTACATAAGGAACTAAATATATTCTGCCAACCAAATAACAAGAAACAAATGACTATCAACTCAGATAGATAATGCGCGGAGTTTAGGTCTAGAATCAACTTAAATCGAGGGGTAAACCGCAGAGGAATTCAGGTGTACAAATTGGAATATTTGAAGGTGAAGGTCAGCGGTTTACCCCTCGAGTAAAATGGTGTCGGCAAATTTTTGAGTGTAGTGTAGAGAGTAGTATTATTTATTCTAAATTAATTTATTTTTAAAACTATTAAAATGTGATAACACAAGCTATGCTTTATGTAAATTATTTAAAAACTGTTAAAATATTTAGATATTGCCTATGAAGGTTTTAAATAAGTTTAAGAAAACAATATTTTAAATAATTACGATTTATTAGCACTAATTTATAATAAAAAAAATACAAAAATATATTTTAATTATATTTTTAATCAGTATGTTTATTAAACATCGTTTAACATTGTTACTTTTTATGTTAGCATTAATTAACATTGTCAATGTTAAACATTGTTAATGTTAAACATTGTTTAACCTAAAATCTATAAAAAAAACTTAGATCCTTATTCCCGTGTGGTCGTCATGTATTTTAAAATCTCACTTTTCTCGTGCTTTCTTGCCAACTTAATTTGAAGCGGTACATCCGGTATATACCCGATTACTCCAGTGAGAACCGTCATGAAATTTTGATAAACAATGATAAACCCAAGTTTAAAAACCACAATGTACCAGTATATCCAGGGTCTTTTATACTTTGGTTCTTCATTATAAGAGTTCCTGTATTCACTGAAAGAGCACAGGGTTACATTTCCAAATTCGGAGTGGGCTGGAGCCGATCCTGGCTCGAAATCACTGGTGTTAAATACTGCAGAAGTAAAATCTAAAAAAAATAAAGGGTGTCCCAGTTAACACGTTGACTGTCCCTGTGATTGAAGATACGTTTCCCCCACACATCCATGAGGCATATCGTCTTGTAAATTTCAGGACTTCGTATCTCAATTTTTTTCGATTAACATCAGTTTTTTTTTTGAACGCTGTGGTAAATTTATTTCTATTAAGTGCACGTCTGACTAAAGTATAGAGTGTTTTTATTTTCTATGGTGTAGTCAGATTAGACTCATGGGGGGGGGGGGTTAGAGACAAAAAATACATAAAAAGCAAATAGACGTAAAATAGTTATTTGCGCTCCTAGTATATTATACTCAATTTCAAAATGAAGTAAGTGTAAACAAAAGCACGTGACAACAACGGATTTCGTGACAGGGTAGGACTCAAAACAAAATATTTCTATATAACGGTCCATTGCAATGCATTGAACGCTTCATCGCATGTGCTCACGTACTGATCTGTTTAATTTTCTACATCCTTACTCTCGCAACATTCGAGTGTTTTAACCAATGAAACCACGCGCAAGCTGCCTCGTGCGCGATTCTTTTATTTACTTCCAATGCATGTTTAAGTTGAATATACTATAGGGGTAAGTGAATTTTTTAGTGTGAGGCCGTATTTTGTGGACCGAAGCGAAGCTGAGGTCCATAAACAAGACCGAAGACGTAAAAAAACTTCTATACGAGTAGCGCATTACGTTTTTCTCACTACCAAGGAGTTAAAATCGTATTTTATTAATAATATTTTTGACATTTATGTCTGACAATTCAACAAATCATTTTTTTATAGAATCACTCTGTAAAATTAAGAATAGTATAGTATATTCAACTTCAAGGTTCAGTAGAAATAAATACAAGAACCGCGCACGCGGCAGCTGAGGCGTGGTTTCATTGGTTAAAACACTCGAATGTTGCGAGACTAGGGATGTAGAAAATAAAACAGGTCAGTACGTGAGTAATTGCGATGAAGCGTACAATGCATTGCAATGGACATTTATATAGAAATATTTTGTTTTGAGTCCTACCCTGTCACTAAATCCGTTGTTGTCACGTGCGTTTGTTTACACTTACTGCATTTTGAAATTGAATATACTATAGTCTTGTGTCTAGGTGGCCCCCTTAAGTAACCCAGGTAGCAAGGGATGTTATATTACAAGAAATTAACATCACTTTTGGGTGTATTTTTAAACTAAATCATAACATCACATAATATTGAGAAATAACATGTATTTAACATCACATTTGCAACGTAACACGTGTGACGTGACAACCATGTTATTAAATAACAAATATTTAGCAACGCTGTGAATATATCGCATGTCACATATTAACGTGGCTTTCACGTGAATGTCATGTTATTTTGCTTCTCACCGACGTTCGAAGCAAAAAAATCGATATAAGATGATGTTGATAGAGTAAATCATTATAAGGAAATTGTATACACATTATTCGATTTCCAATAGATAGGAGGCTCTGCCAGGCTTCTTAAGACCACGGACATGGATTAAGGGAAAATATTCTCCGATAAATCTGCAATTTCGTATTTAGAATCTATCTGTTTCAATCTGTGATTGTTTCAATTACTGATTGATTTTAAATACGAAATTGTTTATAGGGTTATGGCGTTTTTAATGTTTTTATTTAGAAAAAGCTAATATCCTAGGATATTATTTAAATATTAGAGTACCAGTAACAGCATCCATATGATATTAGATATACCAGCGCAGGAATGTGGATTTATGATGTCACAAACACGTTATTTTCGGGATGTCATTGTCTGATGTTATTAGGGGCGGACTTAGGACATCCCCACCATGCTACATTCTTGTTAAATGTGTCTACAATCTTAACATCACATGTCACATATTAACGTGGCTTTCAGTGCACGAGAGTGCTTATTTTTATATAAAGCGTAACCGAGTACTAGTAATAGAAAGAGGTTTACGTCGAGGTGCGTATACTATTTTTCCTACGACCCAACACCTAAACATCAAAAAAACGCAAAAAATTGCCTTAAAATTAAATTAATTAACTTGAAGTTTTGTGTTTGACGATTACTCTTTTCTAAAAACAAATGTGTAAAATCAGCGAGGGATAGGGTAAGGTGGTAAGCTTCCTCAAACCAGTTTTGGGATAGATAATTTGATGATGATGCTTACCTAAAAATGATTCGGAGCCTCCTTTAAAATAGTGAACCAATTTAGGCAAAAATTGAGAAGAAAGGGCTATAATTAAGGCATTAATAAATATAGATATCCTAATTATTATGGGTATAATCCTTGTCCATACTTGTATATCTCTAGCCCTTTCTGGAACGGGACGTTTTGAGTAATATACGTATTTTTTGGCAGTAATTCTCATGTTGATGAGGTTGTAAAAAAGAGCAAAAACTGGCGCCAGAGGAAAGGCTGTTACGAAAATAGTAACAAATCCATATTGCTTCACTGAAAAAAATAAAAATAAATTAAAAAATTTGAAACGGGTGCCTTTTCTAGACGGGTGGAAAAATCAGAACATTTATAAAATAAGATATCAAATTGACTTCGGCTTCTTTTTATCTAATCCAAACAAATTTGATGTAACCCTTTGGGGACAAGTGGTCCCATATTGATACCATCTTTTCATAATTTTTTATGAAGTTGGGGCTTAGTGCTAACATATGAGTTTCTACATAATCATGTAGTCTATGGTGCTATCTTTCAAATAAAACCTAGATCCCATAATAAAAGATGACTTGATATGCATAAACCGGTAATAAATAATGACATTCAGTGCAAATTTGTTGCTGCAAAGTTAATGTATGCATATTTTTGATATTGTGTAGTGTACACTCAGAAAATTTCGTTGTATTTTTAATACTGAATGTTATTTGTTAATACATATTTTTTATTTATATCGCCACCATTGGTATTTAATACTTTTTTATTTATTTTAAAAAAAGTATTTTGTGAATTCTGATCGACAATCACTTTGAAAGTTTAACACTGTATAAGTTAATTTAAAGGACAATTGATTATATGTATAATATTGTGTCAATGAAACCATAAAATAAGTCTAAAAATAAAAAATAAACTATAATAGACAGCTGTACATACAGGGTGATCCATAACTGGCATGCCAAAATTTAAGAGGTGATTCTAGATCCAAAAATATAAAGAAAGTTCCTATAAAGGTTGGTCCGGAAATGAGCCCTAAGGGATCTAGGGCCCTTTAAAATTGTAATAAAAATAAGGTTTTTAAATAATAACTCGGGTACCGTTTAAGCTAGAGCGGCGAGCTTTTGCATGTATACTAGTATTAATAAGGGCAATAAGTTTATGTTAATTTATTTTTTTAATTTATCCAGAGGCGTGCCCAGACGGACAAAATATATGAGGCTTAAAACATTTTTGCCCCAAACTTTTCTATGTGTATGTTTTTTGGATTTGTTGTAAAAAATATAGATTTCTAGAGTAAAAATACATATAAAATATCATATAGTGTAACACTGTAGGAGCAACCGTTATCAAAAAAAATGCAATTAAGAGGAAGTAACATTTTGTGCCACCAAAAACGTTACTTTTTAAAAGGCTATTACTCCTTTAATATTAAATTTAGGTGTTTTGGTGTATAATACTTTTTTGCTCAGTTTTAAATGAAGAATCACCCTGCAGCATTAAAATTTTATTGATGCCTTTTTTTGTTCCCCATTCAATACGTCATCTTCGAAGGGCCGTAGCTCCCTTAGGGCTCATTTCCGGACCAACCTTTATAGAAACTTTTTTTCATATTTTTGGATGTAGAATCACCTCTTTCGGTAAGCGAGTTCTGGAACAGGCTGTATATAAAAATTACAGCGGCCCACAAAAAATTAAATTACTATTAGCCAGACTAAATGTTTTGCCTATTTTTGACAATAAAAAAGCTCACTGACTGGCTGAATTTCGGATAAGCCACCCGCATAGCACAAAACAGTTCTAAGAATATTCCTAAAATAAATATTGAGAATGTTATATGATTCTAAGAATATGCGATGTTTTACGTAGAACGTTAGAAGGTTTGGACTTTCTTAGAAGGTTTTAAGACATGCAATGGATACCGTTTTAATCATGCGAAAGCTTCTATGATCATTCTAAAAAAAATCTTGCACAATATGCCCAGCATCTTTTTATAACTTATAAAACTATCTACCTAATTTATGATCAGTCAAATCTAAAGTAGTCAATATCCAGAATAGTGACATGTGTAATAATGGCATTGTGTGGTACAAAACTGTTATATATATTATATAATATAATAAACAAGATTTAAAATTCAGGAATATTAACATTTTCATGCACTAATTTGTTTGTATACAGGTACATACCTTTCTATGCTTACAATACAATTTTACATAGCTTACAAACACTGGACTTAATAAAATCACCAATCACTAGACTTAGGTCTATAATTATAATCAAATAATGCACGATTGGAATCACCAAAAACAATTAAATGTATAATTTTATCGGCTACTGTAGAATTACAACTCCAAGATGTCAAAAATGTATTGCAGAACAGCGGCAAATTCAAATGAACCTTCAGATTATAACATTCTTAGAATATGCATAGCATAATTTCTAAGAAAATTCTTAACAGAAATTTCTTAGAATATGTTTATTTGTTTTTTATGTTTATTTTTAACCTCGTACTATTCTACCCGGACAACATCCATAAACTCATGAGGCCTCATGAGAGCATCATGTTATTTTTTCCACGTTTTGTACTCATACGAACATCATGATGAGCACATCTCATGATTTTGTGATCATGTTATGAGTTTGTTATGAGTTTGTCATGAGGTGTATACATTTAACGTTAAATCATTAAATGATGTCATAATGACTTCCACGTGAAATAGCAAATGTTGCTCAGGAGCCGATTGAGAACGATTGCCGAATAGTACAGGCTTCTGTAAGGTTTTAATTTCAGTGCACTTGACAGCGTTATGCTATAGGTGGCCCCACATGTTATTTACTACCACTAACTAAACTTATTAAACGAATAAAGTCGCCTTCTAGGAATACTAGTATTAAAAGGCAGCTGTCTTTATAAGGATATACTACTAGTAATAACTAGTAATTAACTTACTGGTTAATTCGATACATATTATCGGATTGGTATGGTAATCCGTAGATATCTGGAGGCTTTAGCCTAGACGAACTAGTTCCTCCAGTCATCTTGGGGAACATTTCCACTGGGAAGTTTCCAGTGGGAACATCCCGGTGTCCTCAAGTTGTTGAAAATGGACTTGTAGGGGTTTGATTTTTTCGTTATTTTTTTGGTATCTCTTCACGTTTTCAAGATATGAGTAAAAAGGTGTGTGTATGTGATCTTTTTAAGCAGGGTAATTTCATTTATTTTTTTTTAATTTCGCGGTCAATTTAAATTTCGCGGTTAATTTAAAGTTTGCGTGCGCATTCCGTAGACCGCTGCTAGATCTTCACGACATGATATCGTAATGACTTTACAATGAGGAGTCATCTGTATGCGTTCATGAACTCAGAGAAAATCATTAAATGATGTCATAATGACTTCCACGTGAAATAGCAAATGTTGTCCGGGTACTTAATTAAGCATCCCCTAAGTCCAGGACTTGTGTGGGCTAGTAGTAGAGGGAACCACCGGCTTTAATTGACTTTCGAACCAATCTAGGGAGTACGCCTTCGCCAAATTTCAATTATTAATAACCTGAAAAAGGCAATCGGCGCCAGTGATGTATTAGAAGAACGATATGAGAAAATTATAAGGATATGTCATGCATATGCATAGATTATGCATTTTAAGCGCAAGTTTTAAGCATAATCATAGCATATCTAAGAGTTTATTCTAAGAATATTCCTAATAGAATAATAAGAATATTCTTAGATCATCGGTGCTATTTGGGTACAGTTTTCGACATTCTGATCAAAAGTGTTTTTAGGCACAACTGTCAACATTCAATTGTTTACATGCTAGAGAACTTTGAGGACCTCAAGCTAGCTCGTCCAGTATTCTTTATTGAAGTTTTTTGAAAAAGTTATGGGGTCAGCAAGGTTTTTCACTCACGTTTTTAGCACAAAAAAATACGTAAGAAAAATATATAATTGAAGTTTTTTTGTGTGCCTGTGTTATTAGACAACAATTTTAGTGAATATTCTCAAAAACAAAACCAAGGCAAAAAAAAACAAAATTTAAAGAGTTTAAAATAGTTATTTATAATACAAGGGTAAAAAGTTAAATTTTTCGATTGAGTAGGTTTTTAGAAGCCGAGGGCCGGCCGATAGGGCCGGCCCGAGGGTAGTAAACCTACAAAATCGAAATTTAACTTTTTGCCCGTTTATTATACGATTTTTTTTTTATTCGATTGTTACTAATTGTAATAAATTATTAAAATATACTTAATTTTAAAGTGCAAAAAATATTTCTTTTCACTGTCCAATCAAATCGCTACAAAAACAATTGAATCGTTTCTTTTTCTTGCGGTTTCATTTTCAAATTAAAAAAGCTATAGCTT
Source organism: Brachypterus glaber (assembly GCA_958510825.1). Classification (NCBI taxonomy): domain Eukaryota; kingdom Metazoa; phylum Arthropoda; class Insecta; order Coleoptera; family Kateretidae; genus Brachypterus; species Brachypterus glaber. Next base: position 25,645,023 of record OY294052.1, on the reverse strand, counting down.
GGTGATTAATTTCTGTTAAAATGTGTCTGTTGTGAAAATAATACTTGTGAAACCGTTCTATGAATATTATATATATTGAAAGTGATTTTACAATTGAAATTTTGTGTTTTTAATTTATTATAGTGGCTGAATACAGATTAATCAGTTGACATATTGAGGTTATGTTATGGAAGAAATTGTTATTTTGTATGAAATGATTATAACTGTATCTGGTCAAAAAAAAAACGGTTAGTCCAAGACCAAAAGTGACCAAAAGGTCATATTTCTTTATAAATATTACAGTAAAGGTAAAGTAACTTCTTTTAAAAAGCTACTTAGCGGGCGAAAAAAACTTTTTGGCCCTAGGGCCACAAAGTTCTACTTTTCGCCCGTAAAACATGCCTGTTGAAAATGACGGGTTTGTGCACCATTTATACTCGCCCAGACCCGTCATTTTCAATAGGGATGAACAAAAAGTGTCGCTTTAGAATCAATCGAATAAAAAAAATCATATTTTTTTAAAAAGTGTAAAACTTTTAAATATTTTTTTAATATACCTATTTCAAGGTATTCCCAAAAAATAAAATCTTCTTTAACATTTTCTAAGTAATAATCATCCAGTCCTCTTTCATCCTTATTTATTATAGTTTCATTTTGTTGTTGTTCTGTATCATTTCTTCTTGAAATTCTTCTCAATCTCTTAATATTTAACCTAGCAATTTGTAACTTTTCCCTAAGAGTCATTCTACGAGTTACGCCTTTTCCAAAATATTTTATTACGTACAAATCAAATAAACTTAGCAAAAGACCGATTAGTTGAAAACCTATTAGTTGAATTGTTAGTTGAATTGTTAGTTCCATAAAACATCCACCCGGATCGCACTAAAAGTAAATTAAAATATATACAGGGTGGTCCAACTAAAACGAAACAATGCGAATATTTCGGGAACCGTGCAAAATATCAAAAATCTAAAACTTTTAAATTAAACTGACTAAAAAATTAAAACTAAATTAACTGAAAATGGTACGGTTTCACAGCACTTATTTTATTGCGAAAAAAGTTTTAAGATTGTGATTATTTTGTGGTTATTTTCATATCAATCTGCATTGTTTTTCGGTGATTATGAAAGAGCAATCCCAAATGTAAATGTTACGCCCTTATGTGAGTTTTTTCAAGGAAAACCACTAAATTTTTGTTAAAAAAGTTAAAAATATTTTAGAATATCAAAATTAATAATCAAATTCTGTATTTTACATTGATATAAGAGTTTTTCAACAAACTGCCTCTGAGTTTAAAAAGTTTAAAAAACAATAGGACTAAGTTTAAAAATAGTCTATACAACTACATTTGCGACTTAGAACCATATAGCCTGGAAGAGTGTCACTCATCTGTTTAAACAACTTTTTATATTAAGTATATTATTTATTTATTTTCTGTTACTTTTAAATATGTATTTTTTTTAAATGTGTTTTAAATTGTCCGTATTTTTATATTTATACATGCATTTTTTTCTGCAAGCACCACTCTTTTTGACAAACTTTCAATAAATATTTTTAGTTACTTTTGTATCAGAAGTGTTTATGCGAAATAAAGATTATTATTATTATTATTATTATTATTATTATTATTATTATTATTATTATTATTATTAATGGAATAATCAAACTATGTAGATATAGAAATTCTAAATTTTTGGTTTTCTTTCAAAATTATTGAAGAAGTCCGGCACAAGCTTAGACTTATTGGGGATCCTCATGCTACAGTAAATTGTAAACTATAAATAAATAAATAACTACGAACAACCAGCTGTTTATACTAAATCTGTCTTTACATTACGTCAAAACGAGAATGTTAAAAATATATTATTTACGCTGATTTTAAACGATTTAAAGGCTAAGCTTTAAAGAATATTTTAATTATACCTAAAAGGTACACATAAAAATAGTTTTACTGACTTAAAATACCTAATTAATTATTTTAAAACAAATTTTTGGAAACAACCTGTGAACATATGTTTATAATATAACGAATTTAAAAATTAAAATTAGGATCTAGAAGGCTTCGGATTTCGCTCGTAGCGTAGCGCTTTTTGGTCAATACGTAGCCAGATCGAACTACAAGTTACCGGTCCTTATTCTCTACGTTCATGGGACAGACCAACAGACGGACATCGAAAAATCGTTTTTTTTTCTCGGATAAACACATCAAAATCTGGAAAACATTGATTTTACTTATAACAATTTTTTCTCCTCTCCAAGGTCGCTAAAAGGTAAAAATCCCTAGGTACCTACCTCTTCTTGACGATACCCAAAAATCCTATTATATTTATATGGATATCCAGTCAATTTTCCTTTGATTAAAGCAATGTAAAATATCGACGAATAAAAATTAAAAAATTGGAAAATATACAACTTCAAACTCAAGCTATTGTTATAGTCCTCTTCGGTTCTAGGAAACTCAAAATCTGTTAAATATTTTGCCAATTTTTGGTACAAGCGATCCAAAATGAAAACGGCGATTAAATCCAAAATACTTGCTAGTATTTGTACCATATATATTCTATATTTTCCATTTCCTGAATGAACGAAATCTGCAGACTGCGTAGCCAATACGTACATAATGGAACCAAAAAACTGTACTAACGCTACTGCTATTAGGAAAAATGTTGTTGAGTAACTAAATACTATTCTTGGTAAATGCATTTTCCAAAAGCTAAACACTGAAATAAAAAAAAAAGATTATTTTCCAATTGTCAAAACTTTAAGGGTGGTTCCTGATATGGACATTGGTCCTTTACTGGAACAATCACCCTACCAGTTAAAACCAGTTAAAATGTTTGCCTGGTTATCTCTTCTTTAATAATTTATCAAAATTTAAATCAAGATTATTTCACCTTGGCATACTGTGATGTTTATTTAACATTTTCTCCCACTTATATAATGAATAAATATATTTTATTTATACAGGATCAAGTAAGCAATAAAAAAAATTAAATGTAAAAGTGTGATACGTCATTTAAAAGCAAATAAAATTCTCTATTCGACTATATATTTTTTATTTTTTTCGATTTTGTAATTTTTTTTTTGCAACATGCGATTTTTTAAGGTTTTTTGTTAATTCTTATTTGTATAAATTAAAATTAGTTTGAAAGTATAAATTACGTTTTAACATCATGAAATTAATTAATTTCACAGCCACACAAAAAGTTCTCTTTTGAAGACCATTGTATTTTTATGTATTTTAAGGTTCCGAATCCAAATTTTAGGTCAAAATAGCACCTCAAACGTAATTTTCGAGTATGGAAATAACGTTTTTTGAGGTTATCTCCAAAACGAATTGGATGAACTGCTGTTTTGACCTTAAATTTGGGTTCTGCGCCTCAAAATACGTAGGAATATAATGCTCCCCAAAAAAGTTCTTAATCTTTTTTTTTATTTCTGTGACCCTACATGTATTAAATAAATATAACAAGAATGACACGACAGAATTAAGATATTAACAGTTTTAACAATTATTGAAAAGAATCTAACATTAGTTATTACCAATTCTATTTTGGTTGAATATTAATAAAGGAGGGTATCGCATTTTGGGCTAAATCGCCTGCAACGATAAGACTTTACATGCTTATAGATACATAAAAAATTAATACTTAGCCAAAATTTCAGCCCTTTTTACATCCCGGAACATACTTTAATTAATTATTTTATTTAAGAATTTGACATCTGTCAATGTACGATTTGGCAACATTGCACGAAACTTCAAGTGTCAAATGTCATCTCGTCAAAATAAAAATAACTTTGAACGTTAACTACTACAGTGGGGCCAAAGGAAAGGGTCTGTGTTGTGTTCACTGCTCTTGACTATAATATTAAAATATTTTGTTGTGTTTTGTTAGTTTTCACGGATTCAATATACTGTAATTCAATGTGTAATTAGGCTGGACTTATGTGACTAGTTTCTTATGTTTCAGTACGATTATGGAGTTATTTTTAAGGTATTTATACTATAATAACACTGTAAGCAAACCAGCTGTTTCAGCGATAACCCAAAGCATGTAGTTCCTTGGGACAAGTAAGTTAATGTGGCTTTCAACATGTTAAATTACTTTATTTCCATGATATGATTCAAAACTAGATTATGAAAAAGTTACACATAGACTTTTAACTTTTAATATTAATTAAATATACTTATTTAAAAATAGATATATTTAATTAATATTGTGTTGTGTTTTTATTATACATTCTACCTAAATGTATTTATGTTGGTTTTTAGACAAACAAAAAAAAAATGCTTTTTTTCAATATGATATCACATTTAGCGCAAGAATAATGCGATGTTGTCGGGTTTACGATAACAAATAATTCCTGAGTTTTTAATTTGTTTTTTCATTTTGCTCTTTATTAACAAACAACACAGTTTTTTATCATTTCTTTTCATCATTTTGCAATTTTTTGAACAAAAGCATATTTTTCTCATTTAGCCCAAAACTCCTATTTAAAACGATACCCTTCTTTGTTGCAGTTTCATTTGCATTGGCCATTTCTATTATTCCTTCAGGTAACTTTTATCTCCTTCTTTAAGGTTCATCATTTTCTTTTATAAAAACTTTACAATTAAAATTGAAAACACCACTGACATGATCAAACTGTCTTAGGACGCTATCATGTTGATCGGTCACCATGGAAACAAGTGTCTTAGCCAATAATGTTACACGTTTGTATAATCAACCTACTTGTTTTTATGAAATAAATATGCGTGCGGAAAAAACCTTCTTTCCACACGCATATGCATGCGGAAAGAGACATATTTCCGCACGCTCGTAGAAAAAGTATATTTGCTGGATCCTGTATAATGTTACCTTAATTATTTACAATCCATAATGCTTTAATAATGAATCTTAACTTATCTTATTACATATTTTGAAGCCTATAGGTCCAAAGCATTCATTCTTTACGAAATGGATTTAATATTACCTAAATTAGTTTAAAATTGTTTATTAAAAATTCTATAAAATGTTAATTAATTAATTAAAAATTGAAATAATTTAATAACACAGGCCCACAAAAAAAAGTAGAGAATCTGTCATAAAAAAGGCACTTCATGGGCTCATTTTTTTGCTACGCTAAAAAAACTGTCTAAACTGATAAAAATCTCATATAATTTCAGTGTAGCAAGAAAATGAGCCCATTAAATGCCTTGCTGGGGTTGAGACCCATCTATTCTTATGTACAGTTGATTTCAACAAAACTGGAAAAGTGGGGTTAAGTAAAATTTCATGTTTTCCATAAAATTTAGTTGTGTGAATGTGGATTATTTAAATGGGGTTATGCCTGTTTGAAAAATAATATTAGTTTAACCATGTCAAAAATCATATATTATTCTATGAATTTGTGTTTAGTAAATACTATTTAGATTTTGAAGCGTATCTCTATTGTTAATTACTGTATTTCTGCTCTAAAATATCCCTATTCTAAAATTTCTATTATTAAATCCCCTTATCAATATATTTTGTATCTAATAAACTTGTTTTAAATACCTTTATTTTTTAAAAACACTACTAGTATATTGGTCTCCTACAACTAGGTATTCCTCATAGTTCCTTAATTTAAAAATTATAATTATGGGTTTTACACCAGTATTCTTCGAGTATTCTTGTTTTTCTGCTTTATCTCTCCCAATTTAAAAAAAATACACCAACATTTTTTGACTTTGACATTGATGTGGCAATAACAATATTGACACTAAATTTATTAACAAGTAAACAAATATTTGTCAAATGAAAGATAGTTCACAATGTATTTTTTTTATAACCCCACTTTTCCTGTTTTGTTGAAATTAACTGTATCTGCTATAAAAATGTAACTCTTGTGCTCATTTTTTTGCTACACTGAAAAAACTGTCTAAAATTGTGAAAATCTCATGAAGTGCATTTTTTATGTCAGATTTGTGTTCAGCATCCCAAAATACATAAGAATAGATGGGTCTCAACCCCAGCACAGACAACTTTTTTTTGTGGGCCTGTGTAAGAAAACGTTCAAGTATTACGTAACGCAAATTGTACCAAAATTCATACATTTCATACTCCGGTTCCCGCGTTACTATAGATTATAGAGATTTCATATTTTGGCTAACCCCCTAATAGGGGGTGTGTTAGGGGGGGTAGCCAAAATATGAAATCTCTACAGCCTCGAATAACGCGAGAACCGAGGTATGAAGTGTATGAATTTCGGTACATTTTGCGTTACGTAATACTTGAACGTCCCCTAATTTATAATCTATAAAATAAAATCGATGAGGTGTCCGTCTGTCTGTTTGTCTGTCCTTCCAGAATTTTTTTATACTTCCCAAACAGCTAAAAATTTAAAACTTGGCATGCGAGTTAGAAACTTGGGTCTGCTGATGAGAAAAGTCTACACGGGTTAAATATAAGCTTTCCTGCTGAAAAACAGGCGTAAAGGCTAGTCAATAATATTAAGGAAAAACTGGCATAGAACACAACATCAGCTAGACCGTAAGACTAAAGGCCTATCCAGAAGCTTGCATAAGAACATAAAACATAAGAATGCGATGCCGTGATTGGCTTACAATATACAGGGCGGTACATCAAGCCAATCACGGCATCGCATTCTTATGTATGACGTTCTTATGCGAGCCTGTGGATATGCCAAGAATAATAAAATTCATTTTTTTCTAGTAGGAACCCGTAAATTATTCTATTATACAGGGTGATCAATAAAAAGTTCCCATAAAGGTTGGTCCAAAAAACATACACATAAAAAAGTTTGGGGCAAAAATGTGTTAAGCCTCAAATTTTTGCCCGTCTAGGCACGCCTCTGGATAAATTCAAAAAAATAAATTAACATAAACTTATTGCCCTTATTTATACTAGTGTACATGCAAAGGCTTGTCGCTCTAGCTTAAAGGGTACCAGAGTTATTAATTAAAAACATTATTTTTATTACAGTTTTAAAGGGCCCTAGCTCCCTTAGTGCTCATTTCCGGACCAACCTTTATAGAAACATTTTTTCATAATTTTGGATGTAGAATCACCTCTTAAATTTTGGCATGGTATTTACTGATCACCCTGTATTTATATTTTTTGACCTTCTGATTGATTCTAAAGGCTTCAATTATAATTAACATAATTATATAATACTATTACTACGTTCTGAATATGTTTATATGTTAAATATCTTTTTAGTGAAAATAAGCTAAACTATTTAAAATCTTAGAATAAGATAAAAAAAACATTACCTATAGGTACCTATACTGCCCTACTACCCTAAAAAGCAGTAACTCCATATTTAATAAAACTGAGATAATGGCAAAAACAGTAAATCGTCTTACCCACTCCCTTGTATTATAGCTAGAATCGGGAAAGTTTTAAAGTACCTTTATTATAACACAAGTACGCAATCATTAATTATTTATTTAAATAAACAAATGGCATTTACTGCTTTTTAGTTTCGTATCTCCTAGTCAAAATTTTTAGGAATTCTAAACTAAAAAGCAGTATGTGACAAGATAAAGATAAAACGACCCAAAAGTAAAAAAATATATATTTTTAAATTTTACTTTCGCCAAGGAAAGTCGGGAGTTGATACAAAAAATTTTATTGCTTTATTCACGTTTGTCGACGTTTTAAATCCAAAAAATATGATTTTCGTCAAAAATAAACTTTCTTTGAAAAAAAAACTTTTTTGAAAAAAGAAAAATTTTTATATTTTTTTGAAAAATAAAAAAAAATTCAAAAAAAATATTTTAATTTTTTTTTTGTTTTCCAAAATAATCGTTTTAATGAACAAAGACTTATTGGGAAAAGTATTATTTTGTTGGCAAAAGTTTTTTTTGGCTATTTCCGGAAAACCTAGCGTCATAGAAAAGCTATAATAATGCAAAAAGAAACTGTTTTATAAAAGCTTTACATTCTTCCAATTTTATTTTAATATATTGGGTAATAAAAAACTGTCTGTCCGATATGCCACTAATATTTTCTTTCATAATAAAAAACTTATTTGGAGTTACTGCTTTTTAGCTTAGTAATAGTCCCTTATTTTGGAGATACTGCAATTTTCATAAGTTTATAACTACATAAATAAAACTATTTACTCAAACTTGATTGGTTCAATAAATAGCTCATGGAAATGCACAACTAAGTGTAAGGTTAATTAAAAATCCACAAAAATTGGAGTTACGGCTTTCTAGCGTAGTAGGGCAGTATATAAATTTTTATTCTGTGACCTTAAATTTTTTAATAATGTAGGTAAATGTTTTCGAATATAATTTTTAAAGTTAGTTACTTTTACACCATATTTGGTGTATTAAGTGTTGGTGGTGAACATAAAATGGTTCTCAATGAAGAAAAATGTTCAGATATAACAAACACAGAAAAAAGGTAAATTAAAATCTAAAATATTTCCCTTAAAATCATAAATATTTTATAAAGTACCGCAACCGGGGTAAAACCGATCAGCAGGGGTGAAACCAATCATCACGTATGTTTTAGCTAATGTTTTTAATAATGGTAGTATACAGTAGTCAGCACGCGGCGAAAGTCGACAAGTTACTGTAGGAAATATCAGTCTCTACGAGAACGGGCAAGAAGAAGTTTTATTTTGTCTGTCTGTCGAGATACGTAGGTTGTTTTAGAGGTGTAAAAAAAAGTAGTTTTTGGAAACTTATGGAAACGTTTTGTTGAGTTTAACTATTATCTGTTCCTAGTAGTAAAAAGTTTTTAGTTTTTCATCAACATTGTGTAGTTTTTTATTTACATTTTTATAAAACGTGGGAAAATGGTTTGGGAATTGGTCTAAATAAAGCTTTCTTTGTCATTAAAGTTTTTTTTCTGAGTTTGTTTTGTAGGAAATCCAAGTAATTTTAGTAAGTCCTTTACACTAACCCCCTCACCACCTGCCAAACCATTTAAGAAATAATTTTAAGTTTAAGATAATATATACCTTTTTGATAACAAATACACATTTTTTTACTAGTTTTTTAACTTTTTTTCTTTATTTAAAAACGAAAAGTTTTTTAAATGAGGATAAATGATCGGTTTCACTCTCGAAGTTGCTAGGGTCAAATATACGTGAAATAAAAGAGGTGATCGGTTTCATCCCCTCGTACGTACTGGGTGAAACCGATCAACATTTAATAATATACAGAGCGGTCCAAAAGTCACCCCCCCCCCCCTCTTAACTTTTGAACCAGTTGAGATATCCACTTCAAATTTGGAACTTTTAAATAAGTCAACTTAAACTATCTTTTAGCATATATTTAATACTTTCAGCTCTTAAAATGTGGACAGGGGGGCATGGGGGCACATTTTTTTAAATGGAAAGGGGGGGTCGTGTAATACATCATTTTAAAGCTTATAAAATTCTCCATTTAACTTCATATTTTTAAATTTAAAAAAAAATTGGGTTTAAAATGGGGTTGAAAATGGGTATTAATGTCAAAATTCCTCTAAAAAAAAACAAATAATTTTTTAAAAATGCCTAATTTCATCATTAAAAATGTTAAATATACTTTTAAACTAATTTTAGTTGACATAAATAAAAATATTTAAAAAAAAAAACTTAAAAAATCGAATGTTTTAGCACAAAAAATTGAAAAATCAAAACCTTAAAACACATTTTTAAAAAATTTAAAAATGTTAGTTTAAATAGAGAATTTTGTAAGCTTTAAGATGATGTATCACACGACCCCCCTTTCCATTTAAAAAAATGTTCCCCCATGCCCCCCTGCCCACATTTTAAGAGCTGAAAATATCAAATATATGCTAAAAGATAGTTTAAGTTGTCTTATTTAAGAGTTCTAAATTTGAAGTCGATATCTCAACTCGTTCAAAAGTTAATAGGGGGGGTGACTTTTGGGCCGCACTGTATAAAAAAAAACTATTGTGGTTATTTTGACAGTTTTAACAGTTATAAATGCTCGAAACTTCAAGCTTTAACATATATATTTTTTTTTGGATTTTTATTTTTGTAAGAAAACCTAAAAAAACCCAAAAAAAGCAAATTTTGACCTGTTTCCCCCCATTTACGGTATTCTATACCTAGGTTTTATCATGTTTTTAACTAAGTTAAGTTTATTCAGAACTTAAAAATCACACAGTAGGTTATGTAACATTTCACATAACTTATTGGTGTATTTTTAAAATTTGCATAATATATTATGTATCTTTACATAACTAGTATTTTTAAGTTTTACATAATATATAATATATTTTTACATAAGTTATGTAATTTTTGGCGCCCCATGGCGTAGGTATTTCCAACGTTAAGTTATGAATTATTACAAAATATATTCCGTAAAATTTTCTTTCACATTAATTTTTTAAAGAAAATGTTTCGAAAGATTTTATTTCACATAATTTTTTACAGAATATGTTCCGTAAAATTTTATTTTACATAATTTATTATGAAATTATACAGAACATGTTCTGGAAAACTTGCATAACGTTGGCAACAATTTTCAAATATTTTTTTATCAGTATACAGGGTGATCATAACTGGCATGCCAAAATTTAAGAGGTGGTTCCACATCCAAAAATATCAAAAAAAGGGAGCTACGGCCCTTTAAAATTGTGATAAAAATAAGGTTTTTAATTAATAACTCTGGTACCCTTTACGCTAGAGCGACGAGCTTTTGTATTTGTACTAGTATTAAAAAGGGCAATAAGTTAATGTTAATTTATTTTTTTGAATTGATCCAGATTCGTGCCTAGATGGACAAAATATGTGAGACCTAAGACATTTTTGCGTGTATTTTTTTTGCGCGCCCGGGCGCGCCCATTTCGAAAGTTATAAATTAAACGTACTTATAACGTATTTTTAACTTAAAAATCTA
>OY294052.1:25399822-25633995 GCA_958510825.1 Brachypterus glaber | reverse complement strand
GTAACAAATATGATTTCAATTGTTTTAAAACTATTTAAAATTTGATTGGGGAAAAGTAAAATTATTTGAGAAACTAATCTTATCTTAAGGTTAAATAAATTTAATTCAAATTTTATTTTTTTAATAATGTCCTATTACTAGTTTCCTTACCCGTCACTTGTTAAAAAATATATGTTCCAAACAGAGCATAACTAAATTTAGTACATGTAGGTAGTAATCATAAAATAATGTGTCCTAATAAAGAAAAAACTCCGAACAACACCGAAAAAAGGTAAATCAGAACTCAATAACTTTTTGCAGTGTACTATAGCAAAGTCCCTACGTCATGACGCGTCAGTATTAAAAAAAAAATAAGTAAACAAGTAAAAGTACTATACTTAAATTCCCAACTATTTCCGACATCATCACAAAATAGTACGTAAATACCGTCCTTTTTTCTATCATATGATATTATCACCCATTTTACCATGTTAATTTCTTATAACGAATCATTCACAACCGCAAATTGCCATGGTAAAATTGGTGAAATGCAATATTATTATTATTTTGTAATAACGTCAGTTCGAAGAGCTGTAAATTTGACTCTATAGTATTATTCATTTAGCTTTCCATTTTGAAAATTTTCAAATTTTTGGAAAGCCTTGTACAGTTGGATCCGAAAAAAAAACAAGATTGAAAATTTAGTTGCGTAAATTCAATAATTACAATACAAACAAAGCCGTTGTCATGTTGACAATATTTGTCAAAATTACTTATAATAATTATAAAGTAATTAGAAATGCGTTAAGAAATGCTAAGAAATCTTAAACTATAGTACGGAAGTGATCTCTATAGAGACCTTTAATTGTGGCAAGGTTATTTAGTGTTTCGGAGAGTTGTGTTAAGATCATAGAAAAAAGAATAATGGTTAAGATTGAAGAAAAAATAGATGGGAGAGGAAAGGGCGTACAGACTCGGAAAGAAAGAAGATATCAAATGAAATACAGGATGAAAATTTACTTAATTATTTGAGAGTATACCATTTACAAGAAGCGGTGCATGCTATAAACAATACAATTTTTCCTGTGTTAAAAACCATCGCCCGTCGCCGCATCGATAGTTCCAAGATTAAAAAAGCGAAAAAAAAACATCCGAAAAAACTTTTTTTTTAAACGAAAATCATAATTTTCATAAACTATATGTTTGGTTAGTAGAGTTCAAATTTTTATTTTTTCATAGGATTTACTAAATATTGTGTTTTAATTTTTGATTTGATTAAATATTCCAAATGTTTTTTCAGTTTATTATTATTATTTTTTTAATATTCGACATTATTCGCATGCATTTTCTGTAATAAACTTTGAAAAAACTGACAATTAATTGTCAAATTAACCTAACCTATTTCTTAAAATCTTACTTACACTATAAAATAATTGATAAAATTGACATTTTAGCATATTTAAATCTTGCGTTTTTTGTGGGTCCAACTGTACCTATTCGTGCAAAAAAAATAATTTGTTTTAATATATTATAGCGCTGCTTTTCCATCATGGATGTTTTGGAAAACGCGAAGAAACGTCGTTGCCATTTTGGTGTTTTTTGGTTTTTACAATGTATATACCCTACGTGTAAACCTTAGTATAGGCATTGTGGCTATGACCCAGGAAAAAACATTCAAGAACGAAACAGGAACCTACACACAAGTATGATCATACACTGAGAATCTGTTATCGTATTAAATCCCAAGCAACTTAGGTTATTGAATACAAGTTGTTATAGTAACAATAACAGAACAAAGAACCTGGCACACATATAGGGGGGTTGCTGGGCCTCAGTCAAACTGCCTCAAATTTTGATATTTTGTAATTTCGTTTCATTAAATTAGGAAAATTGCAGCCAAATTAAATGACCAGTTTCGGAGAAAAACGCTTTTAAAAGTCCAATTTTTTGACAGATTTTTTGACGTATATTAAGGATATTTTTTACTTACGTAAATATTAACTTAATTAGCCGTTTTAAGTTTATTATACTCTGTTAATTAAAGAACAGGCAAGATAAATATTACATAAAAGGCTTTATTATCATTTACTAACATGTGATTCTATAAAAAATTTAAAACTGAATGAAACTTCCACATGCTGGCATTTTCCACGTGTTTGCTAATTATCTGCATATTTTCTGTTAGATTTTTGCTTGATTATGTTGAAACATGGTTTGGTACATCGACTAATATTTTATAATTATATATCTTAGATTTTCTTGATATATTTTTTCAAAACAATATCTGATGGTTGACAAATCTCTCATGATATTTTCATATGCAAAACATATTATTGAGATTTCCTAGCAACAACTTAATTCATTAGTGAACCCTTTATAGTAATATTTATTAAAAGTTGTTGCTAGGCAATCTCAATAATATATTTTACCTTATGAAAATATGATGACAGATTTATCAAGCCTCAGACGTATTTTTGGAAAAATATATCAAGAAAATCTAAAATATATAATTATAAAATATTTGTCGATGTACCAAACCATGTTTCAACATAATCAAGCAAAAATCTAACAGAAAATATGCAGATAATTAGCAAACACGTGGAAAATGCCAGCATGTGGAAGTTTCACAAAGTTTTAAAAATTTTATAGAATCACATGTAAGTAAATGATAATAAAGCCTTTTATGTAATATTTATCTGGCTTGTTCTTTCATTAATAGAGTATAATAAACTTAAAACGGCCAATTAAGGTAATATTTACGTAAGTAAAAAATAACCTTAATATACGTCAAAAAATCTGTCATAAAATTAGATTTTTAAAAGCTTTTTTCTCCGAAACTGGTCATTTAATTTGGCTGCAATTTTCCTAATTTAATGTTTACCCCCGAGTTTACAAAATATCAAAATTTGAGGCAGTTTGACTGAGGCCCAGGAACTCCCCTATATTAGGGACCCTATATATAATGACATTAAAGTTCACACAAAGGGTTGAGACACGCTTTGATTTTGAGGTTAAAATGGCAACCAAGCACTAGTATTGTTAAACAATGAAAGACAATGGTTTTATCCAAAGTGCTTTGGTGCCAAATCTAAATCTAGTAATAATTATGTCTAAATTTAATATAATTCTGTCAGATACAAAATCTGAGGTTATAGTTAAATGTCAACCCGAACAGAGGCGTCAATATTAATTAATATAATAATATTCTCATATTTAAGTGTCAGTGTCAAACTGAATATTTGGTCATCAAATTTATTTATTTACGAAATTATGGTTTATAGTTTTATTATTGTACTTTTTTAAAGTGCCTACGAAAATACCTGTACAATTTAAATCAAGATTTACTTATGGAATATACTGACGACCGTCAGTGTTCGAATAATCTCGGAATTTTCCCTAAATAGTTGAAATTACTTTTATTTGGAACTGAATTAATTTTGAAGAAAAGAATAATATAAATAAATAAGAGGAATGTAAAAAATTCAGGCATGTACCGAAGAATATGATCAACTAGTAGTTTTACTTTAGCAAACTAAAAATATTAAAAAAAAATAATTTTATAGGTATTCCTTTAATAACTGCAGGTTTTTCATTATTGTTTTCTATGATAATTATAATAAAAATATACATTAAAACTTTGATTAGAACGTGTTTATTTTAGGCTTGCACTAGGCATGTTTATGTATTTTTTTTATTATAATCCAAAAAATATATTTTTTATTATTTAGTAATAAAATATGTTGAAGATTTTCATATATTAAAGTGTGTGCATACATAACAAATTTATATTTTTATAAGTTTTATACTTCGACGTTTTAAATCATAAATTTACGGCAAAACAGAAAGAATGAAAAGTGTACTATCCCAGCCAATACAGGATCAGCCAGGCACTAACGAATAAGGAAATCCAATTCAATAACAAATTAAATATTTTATTAACGAAATTAAGGTAATTTACAAGTATGTATTTTCTTTTCTGCTGTTTGTTACTTTTGTGGTTTTAAATTGTTCAGTTCAGTTCAGCTTACTATTTTTATCTATCCAAAAGTAATAATTCTGAATTTTAAAATTTTAATATTTTTTGTTTTAATTAAAGAGTTATGCTTATTATATAATTTACTGCTTTTCTCGTTACTAATAGTCATCTGCTTTTTTAGATAAGAAATATTTTGTAGATGCATTCCATTAATAAGTCCATTTTCTTTCACAGTTTTTGCATGCTGCACCTGCATGTAAGCTAAAGAAGTAACTTCTCCCAGTACAGCAAAGTCTTACTGCTTTCTTCAGCTTTTTATTATTTCTTATTCACTGTCATCCGCAAAATATTAAATGTTAATTTTTTGACCTAGTATACTATAGTAACTGTAACTGTTCATTATATTCAATCATCCCCAATTACGACAGTTTACCACTGAACATTGTCGTGATATTTTTTCAAAAAACACGTCTATGGATATTTTGACAAGTAATGTCACTTCTACTATACCAATAGTGCCAATTCGCAAAAAAAACATAACCCTGCAGAAATTACTAAATTGGTGTCTCAACCCTTTGGGTGAAGTTAAATGTCACTTTATTTAGGGTCCCTACCCTATATGTGTGCCAGGTTCTTTATGTACAAATGAGTTGATAAAATATTGTTATATTTGTTTTAGCCGCCAGATTTTAATTGGGACTCCAAACTTCAAGGGTACATTTTAAGTTCGTTTTTCTATGGATATATAACCACTCAACTTATAGGCGGATATTTGGCTTTTCGCATTGGTGGAAAACGTTTATTAGGTTATGGTATAGCTGTTACTGCAGTTTTAACCGTTATAACTCCATTTGTGGTGAAGAAAAACGTTTATTTGTTTATAGCTCTTAGAGTTACTGAGGGAATATTTGAGGTAAATTACTAGTATAATCTGCAAGCTTATATTAGGGGCTGTTCAATAATGACGTCGCCTATTTTTGACCAATTATTGACCCCCCCTCCCCCCTTCGTCACCTTTTGTCACTTTGCCTTATCCCCTCCCATAAAATAGAAAAAATGACGTCTCCTTTTGGAAGACCCCCCCCTATAATAGAGGAACTTTTCAAATAAATGTTCAATATAATGTTTCATTCATGCATATAAGTTAGAAAGCAGTAGCTTTTGTCGACTCTGACGTAATATTTTGGAAACGCTGCAGCGCGCTTCTATGGAGTTACTGCTTTCTAGCTTAGTAGGGCAGAATAGGTAAACCTACTAAAATATAAAAACAATTAAATTTTAATATATTTTAATTTAAAACTTTTAAACTTAAGAGATAATCAACAAATAAAGCAAAATCTTAGTTGGAACTAAGCTTTGAACAAGTCATTTAGGCCCAGAACCTCTGACAATTAAATCATTAAAGCCGTTAAAAAAATATCGTATTTTAAGGAATAGGGAAAAAATAATTACAATTTTTTGTTGAGCTACGCCTAAAGTAAAATTTACTGTAGTCTTTTATGTCGTAGTTGTTTTTATAAAAATTCTTCACTATTTTTTTTTAATATAACTTTTTTTTAAGGTGATGTCACTTTAAGTCTGACCCCCCTCCCCCTTCGTCACTTTTCGTCACCTTTTGACCAACCCCCCTCCCCCCTATGAAGGTGACGTCATTCTTGAACAGCCCCTTAGAGTTTCGTGCACTAAAAAATTGATTCCTTGAAGAAAATGAAATGGCCTCGGAAATGGCATTTACTCTAACAAAAATTGCTTTTGATGTTATGCCAAATAAATGGCATATTTAAAATAATATAATCATTTCTTTATAAATAATTTCTCATTCCCTGTTGAATCTAATATGAGCTCAATCAGGGGCGGATTTATTTCATTTTAAGGGGGGGGAGGCATCCGTAAGAAAAAAAATTGCCCATTCACCAAAAATATAATTTTGAAGGTATTTCTATGCTAATATATTTATTGCGAAAAAAAATGGTTGGTATTATATTCATTCAAGCATAAGCAGCTTTGACATAAAGGTTTCAAGTAATCCATACAAACGCCTCAGTCAAAAAAATTACCCCCATAGAGTTTCCAGGGAGCTCCCACAATAACCTTCCATGGGATGTCCGATATTCAGCCCCTGGGAGCTTTCAGGGAATGTGAAATGCCTGCATTAGCCTTAAAGAGCTTTTGGGTCGCTAGTCTCATAAGACTCCCATAATGTACCTTTAAGACTCCCACAATAGGTCAATAAGCCTTCCTTTGCTTTAAAATTGATACAAAATATAAGGGTACCGTCTGCAAACATTTGTAAAATACAAAATTTAAGTATATCTGGTATATTATTTATGTACAGAATAAACAACAATGCTCCAAGAATGCTTCCCTGGGGTACACCAAAACTATTTTCTTGTTCTTCTGAAAATACAGAATTAATTTTTGTTTTTTGAAACCTTTTAGATAAATAACTTTAAACCATTCTAAGACCACCCTTCTTATTCCATACTGATATAATTTGTCCAACAATTTTGAAATATCTATTGTCTCAAAAGCCCTTTTAAAATCTAAAAAAAAGCTATAATAATTTTTCCATCTTCTAATTTTCTTTTCCAATTTTCTATAACTATTATTATAATTAATTATAAAGCAAAAAATTAAGCGTTTCATATTTTGTTTTAAATCTTATGCTCCTTCTAGAAAAAAACAATCGGCAAGAAACTAGCATACTAAGAACTGATTATTTCTTTGGGTGAAGCGAGTATATTTACTAAAATAAATTTTATGCCATGAGAGCAAAAATGGCAATCAATTATTTTGCATTAAATGTAGGGATAATATCTAGGTCCCAGCTTAAGACCTAGATCTAGTGTCCTTTCTTAAATGGACCTGTAATATAGTAAAAGTAAATAAATTTTAAATTTAGGGAGCAACATTTCCTTGTGTTCATGCAATCTGGTCACGATGGGCGCCACCGTTGGAAAGAAGCAGATTAGCTATGCAGGCATTTACAGGAACTACCATAGGAACCATCATTTCAATGCCTCTATGTGCATATTTAGCTAATACATTTGGTTGGGAATCTATATTTTACGTTGCTGGAGGTAAACAGAAAGCCTAGAGCACTGGATAGGCAGGTTTGTTAGGGTAGGTAGGTAGTTTACACACTACACAAAAGTGGTTCCTGCGGAACCACTCAAACTACCCTAACAAACCTACCTATCTAGTGCTCTAAAAAAGCCCTCTAAAATGAGCGACATAATATTTCTATTTCTATTTTTTTTTCTAGGTGTGGCATTAATTTGGTTTGCATTGTGGATGTTAATCGTAGCAGAATCTCCAGAATCTGATCCTTACATCAGCGAATCAGAACTGAAATACATTCAAGAATCCTTGTCAAATTTGGACCAAAATAATAAACAAAAAGTGCCATGGAAAAAAATTACTAAATCTTGGCCTGTATGGGCTATTTGTAGCTCCGACTTCTGTGAAAATTGGGGTTTTTACACGCTTTTGACACAGTTACCAACTTTCATGAAAGGTAGATTAAATATAGGGCAGACTGAATGTACTTTTATATTTTTCTAAAAGCCATTTTTTTAAATATAAAAACGGAAAGAGTCTATCCTGATAACAAAATTATTCCTACACACTAATTATTTTTTGAAAATTGAAATATTAAACAGTTATAGAAAAAATACATATTTATATTTTATTGTAATGATCAATGGTACAAGACCATAATGTACCCATTGATCACATCCTAGTGTACCTTAGATCATCAACGTTATGTACCTAGAAGGTAGATACGATACAATACAATATAAGTGGGGTTGTGAGGCATGGTACTGCCTTTCAAATCACTGCGACTAATGATATCAATTGTAAATCCCCTTTGCAATTTAGTCCACATCAAACTTTAGGCTTTCAACCAGGCCTATTCACATGTACCATTGAGATTGAAATTCGTGGCAATATTGACGAAAATTGCAATTACGTCAACTGTATTAAAACTGCATGGTATTGTAATTTTTGTCAATATTGAATAGATTTCAATGGTACATGTGAATAGACCTGAATGAAGCCTAAGAGTTTTTTGGGGTACATCAAATACAGCCTGAAGAAAATAATGAAATAAAAATTATCTCCAACTAAATTCTTATTTAGTACACAAAACTTTATTTTATTTTGATTTTTGTTTTGTTTTTAGATGTTTTAAACTATGATCTAGGAACCGCAGGGTTTATGGCAGCATTGCCATACATAGCAACGACCATACTGTTGCTGGTTGGTAGCCAATTAGCAGACAGACTCCAAGAAAAAAACATTTTGAACACCACTCAAGTTAGAAAACTGTTCACATGTGGAGGGTTTTTATGCCAGGCTATTTTTATGTTGGCTGTCACTTTTTGCTCGACACCAGTTGGTAGTATGATTTGTCTAACAGCTGCGCTGGGTGTCGGAGCTTTTTGTAGCTGTGGATATTCGTAAGATAATCATTTTTTTTACAATTTATGTACACAACCTGTAAAAAATGTCCCATACACGGTAGTCAAAACTAGGGACCCTATATATAATGATATTAAACTTCACACAAAGGGTTGAGACACGCTTTGATTTTGAGGTTAAAATGGCAACCAAGTATTGTTAAACAATGAAAGACAATGGTTTTATCCAAAGTGCTTTGGTGCCAAATCTAAATCTAGTAATAATTATGTCTAAATTTAATATAATTCTGTCAGATACAAAATCTGAGGTTATAGTTAAATGTCAACCCGAACAGAGGCGTCGATATTAATTAATATAATAATATTCTCATATTTAAGTGTCAGTGTCAAACTGAATATTTGGTCATCAAATTTATTTATTTACGAAATTATGGTTTATAGTTTTATTATTGTACTTTTTTAAAGTGCCTACGAAAATACCTGTACAATTTAAATCAAGATTTACTTATGGAATATACTGACGACCGTCAGTGTTCGAATAATCTCGGAATTTTCCCTAAATAGTTGAAATTACTTTTATTTGGAACTGAATTAATTTTGAAGAAAAGAATAATATAAATAAATAAGAGGAATGTAAAAAATTCAGGCATGTACCGAAGAATATGATCAACTAGTAGTTTTACTTTAGCAAACTAAAAATATTAAAAAAAAATAATTTTATAGGTATTCCTTTAATAACTGCAGGTTTTTCATTATTGTTTTCTATGATAATTATAATAAAAATATACATTAAAACTTTGATTAGAACGTGTTTATTTTAGGCTTGCACTAGGCATGTTTATGTATTTTTTTTATTATAATCCAAAAAATATATTTTTTATTATTTAGTAATAAAATATGTTGAAGATTTTCATATATTAAAGTGTGTGCATACATAACAAATTTATGTTATGTTATTTAAGTTTTATACTTCGACGTTTTAAATCATAAATTCACGGCAAAACAGAAAGAATGAAAAGTGTACTATCCCAGCCAATACAGGATCAGCCAGGCACTAACGAATAAGGAAATCCAATTCAATAATAAATTAAATATTTTATTAACGAAATTAAGGTAATTTACAAGTATGTATTTTCTTTTCTGCTGTTTGTTACTTTTGTGGTTTTAAATTGTTCAGTTCAGTTCAGCTTACTATTTTTATCTATCCAAAAGTAATAATTCTGAATTTTTAAATTTTAATATTTTTTGTTTTAATTAAAGAGTTATGCTTATTATATAATTTACTGCTTGTCTCGTTACTAATAGTCATCTGCTTTTTTAGATAAGAAATATTTTGTAGATGCATTCCATTAATAAGTCCATTTTCTTTCACAGTTTTTGCATGCTGCACCTGCATGTAAGCTAAAGAAGTAACTTCTCCCAGTACAGCAAAGTCTTGCTCCTTTCTTCAGCCTTTTATTATTTCTTATTCAGTCATCCGCAAAATATTAAATGTTAATTTTTTGACCTAGTATACTATAGTAACTGTAACTGTTCATTATATTCAATCATCCCCAATTACGACAGTTTACCACTGAACATTGTCGTGACATTTTTTCAAAAAACACGTCTATGGATATTTTGACAAGTAATGTCACTTCTACTATACCAATAGTGCCAATTCGCAAAAAAAAACATAACCCTGCAGAAATTACTAAATTGGTGTCTCAACCCTTTGTGTGAAGTTAAATGTCACTTTATTTAGGGTCCCTAGTCAAAACTAAGGTATAGGACGAACAAAAATTCCAACCAAAACTGATAGCATATCCTGATTACAGACCCTTTTGGTAAAAGTTAAAGACGCGTAGGGTAAATTTTACTTCTATAACATACAATAGGAGACGCTAAGCGTTCATCTTTATACAGATGAGCGCTTAGCCACTAAAAATTATACTTTTTAAAAAGCTATATCTCCTTTAATATTAAATTTAGGTGTTTTGGTGAAGCATGCGTTTTTGCTTAGTTTTAAATGAAGAATCGTCCTGCAGCATTAAAATTTTATTGGTGCTTTTTTTGTTCCCGATTCAATATGTCCATCTTCGAAGGGCCGCAGCTCCCTTATACCTCATTTCCGGACCAACCTTTATAGGAACTTTTTTTCATATTTTTTAACGTAGAATCACCCCTTAAATTTCTCGAACTTATTTCTGAATAACCCTGTATAAACCACGGTAGAGAAGACTATTCTGGCCTCTTTAATAAGCTCGGCTATAAAAAATGTCTTCTCAACCTTGGTATATAATTACTATTAAAAGTTTGTTAGAATAATAAAACATACCAAATGAGTAAAAAATAAATTTTTGCACGAACAAGACTAAAACCTAATTTTACGCCTTCATTTTCGGGACTAAACTTGCCGTTTTTCTCCCTAGGGAATAAAAATCACGGCAACCTTGATAATATTAAAATATTATACTTACTATGTGCTTTGCTGGTTCAAAAATTAGGTTTGGTGGTGTTTTGTAATAAATTAGCAATTCAAACCAATTTATTTGATTTTAACAAAGACAACCTTTAAAAATAACATTGTTATAACAATTTATACATAACTTAAAATTTATCATCTTCGTCCATTTTTTTGGTCAACCATATTAAAAAACAATTGAAATCGCGATAGCCATGAAACTGACTTTTTGCAATTTAGAGGCATCTTGATTAAATTACGAAAATAAAACAACCGATTTTAGACGCGTGGTTTTTAATTTTAATTTTATCTACCTACCTAAATTGTGTTTGGTCCTGCAAAAAATAGTGTATATACCTCAGCACTAAACTTGGCTGTTTTAGTCCCTTGCATTTCTGTTTCCCTCGCTAGTTACGCTCGCTCAGGAAACACTAATGCAGCGGGACTAAAACAGACAGTTTAATCCCTTGGTATATAAATAACTATTTATTTGATTTTAACAAAGACAACCTTTAAAAATAACATTGTTATAACAATTTATACATAACTTAAAATTTATCATCTTCGTCCATTTTTTTGGTCAACCATATTAAAAAACAATTGAAATCGCGATACCCATGAAACTGACTTTTCGCAATTTAGAGGCATCTTGATTAAATTACGAAAATAAAACAACCGATTTTAGACGCGTGGTTTTTAATTTTAATTTTATCTACCTACCTAAATTGTGTTTGGTCCTGCAAAAAATAGTGTATATACCTCAGGACTAAACTTGGCTGTTTTAGTCCCTTGCATTTCTGTTTCCCTCGCTAGTTACGCTCGCTCAGGAAACACTAATGCAGCGGGACTAAAACATCCAGTTTAATCCCCTGGTATATAAATAACTATTTATTTGATTTTAACAAAGACAACCTTTAAAAATAAAATTGTTATAACAATTTATACATAACTTAAAATTTATCATCTTCGTCCATTTTTTTGGTCAACCATATTAAAAAACAATTGAAATCACGATACCCATGAAACTGACTTTTCGCAATTTACAGGCATCTTGATTAAATTACGAAAATAAAACAACCGATTTTAGACGCGTGGTTTTTAATTTTAATTTTATCTACCTACCTAAATTATGTTTGGTCCTGCAAAAAATAGTGTATATACCTCAGGGCTAAACTTGGCTATTTTAGTCCCTTGCATTTCTGTTTCCCTCGCTAGCTACGCTCGCTCAGGAAACACTAATGCAGCAGGACTAAAACAGCCAGTTTAGTCCCTTGGTATATAAATAACTATTATTATTAATTCTTTTAAAACTTCTATAGGAATAATAATTCAGAGGAATATCCTTATTAAATATGATTTAAAACCTTATTTTTTGTTTCCCACTGATCCTATCCAATATAACATACAATATACCCCAGATACCCTCTCAATGTCCTTTTAATATCGGTTGTCCCGGGACATTAGTCGTATATCCCAAGGATATCCCAAAAGGTATGTCCTGAGGATATTCTGCCCGTATCTCCCAAGGATATACGGTATGTCCTTCGTACATCTCTGGGACGTCCCGGGGATGTACTTTTGGGATATTCACAGGATATACGGGCAGTGTGTCACGGGAAATACCCCTCGGGACGTCCCTGGGACACACAAAGGATACTTGGGATGTACGAGGTATGTACGTGGTATATCGATATCCAATGGATCCATTGGAAATACGGGTTCGGAAGTCGTTCGACTTTCCGTTTAGTAACAAAAGTATATCCTGGAGATATCCATCGTAAAACGTGTGCTATATGGGATATAGTCTATTAGAGAACTTATAAGGTCTTTAAAGGATTCTATAGGACATTTTTACAGGGTAGCAAAATCCAAGGAGTCCGGGGTGACCCCCTGGAAGGGTTTAATGTTTTAATAAAGTTCTTTACGCCTATAATTAACGTTCGTATTTTTTTTTGCAGTGTTAATAGTTTGGACATAGCTCCCCAATACGCTGGTATTATAACGGGTTTTTCTAGCACCATTGGTACAATTCCTGGTATTATATCACCAATTACGGCTGGATATATGGTCACTACTGGGGTGAGTAGACATTATTTTATAATTGTACCTATCATCAGGCCCGGATTCAGCGGGTGGGAAGGGGGAAGATTCCCCGGGGCCCAGGTCTCGATAGTACGGGCCCGGCAAAAATTTCTGCCAGGGGTAAAGCTTTTTTTCAGTGGCGAAAACTTAAAAACTTTTATTTTTGCCAAAATGGGGTGCCCGGTAAAAAGGTTTCCCGGGGTACGGGCTGGCTTTGTAAGGCCCTGCCTATCTGGCTGAAAGGTTCACAGATCCAAGATGCCATTTTGACTATTATTTTTTTTTATATTTCAGAGCAACAGTGAATGGCAAAATGTATTCTACATTACCAGTGGAATATATCTAATTGGGTGCATTTTTTATGCTGTTTTTGCATCAGGAACAACACAAAAGTGGGCCTTAAAAGACCAAGAAAACGGAGACTCTCAGTCACCAGAGAAATATAAAAACGGAATAGACAACAAATGTTTTAAACCAAATGTATAGATTTTTCAGCCTTTTTATTAAATTATTGTTATTTTTTTAAATAAATATAAAACGAAATTCAAGTAATTTATCTTTAGTTTTCTGTATTGCTCAAGGTGAAAGCCATTGGACAATTCTTGTACAATAATTCCACAGACAATTTTAGACTATTTTAACAAATTTATTTATTTATTTATTTGTTTGTTTGTTTATAAACTATAGTTTATATATCCTGTATATATACAGGATTTACCCAATTACATACCGTGGACGCCAGATAAATTGCATGTTCGTATTTTGTACATATTAAATTGGGTTTTAGTCACATGTTTTTTTTTGTAAAAAAATGTTTTTTATTTAAAATAAAATATTGAAAAACGCGGCATAAAGAGCTGCACATAAGCGCTAACTGTCTAAGATGTAGAAAGCACATGGGTAAGAATTCTTACCTTTAATGTTGTTATCATTAATAACGCAACAGTCTCTAGCTTTTTCCAATTTTTGTAGATACTGAGTTCTTTCAGGCTGCATTTCCGAGTTATATTCCAACAACCCCCACTTAAAAGCTAGCTTAGAGCAAAGGCGTTTCCATAACTCCAAAAACAGAGCTGACCAAATTGTTGTAATCATCGATAATAATAATATGAAATTGTTATCTAGTAAATTTTGTATTTTTGATCTAAAACATCCTTCGCTCAGTTTCCAGTAGTCGCAATATTTGTCACACCTAAAAAATATTGTATTATAATTATAATAAAAAATTTTACACGGCCGGGACTAAAACGTTATTTTACTCCCTCTTTTGAGGGAGTAAACCTACTGTTTTACTCCCTTATCTGTATCATGTTATCCAAGTTAGCTGTAAACTTTTTCTTGATTTGAATGGCAATAAATTTAAAATGGCCTCGGCTGCCTTTAAAAAGTTTAACCCTCCATAACTTTTTTTGGTTTTGGAGGGATTAGTTTCAAAAACAATAGGGATCTTTCACTCATGGAACTTGATATTTCCTGAGAAGTTCAATTCGATCGGATTATTCGTTCTTGAGTTATCGTGACAACAGACGGACGGACAGACACATATTTTCAAAGTTTCTTATTTTTTCATGAAACACATTTGTATCCAAGAATGTTTTGTCTAGGACGTTTATTGGCGATTTTGGGAAATTCGAAACTACCGTATAATACTATTCTAGCGCTACACGCTGTAATAATAAAAAAACACTCATCTCAAATTTTCTTGACTATGATCGCGAAATTCCCAACACTTACAAAAAGATCAAAAATGTCCTCAACCAGTAATGGTACCCAGCAATTCAGGACCGATGCAACTTCAGCATTTGGACTTCCCATCCCTATTCCCCTCCTTCCCTCCCCGTCGCCCCTCTCACCAATTCCATAACAGATGCAACTCCAAAATCAGTGAGCTGCGAATCACCCCCCCCCCCTAATCTCCATTCAAACTAATTCCTATTAGGACAAATGAGCCATAGGCGCGAAGTCTTTCTCTTAAATACAGATAATTTAGGAAGTCTAAGTCACTTATCAAAATTTATAAATGCATACATGCGAAGAGCTTAAATTCTAAGAGGAGGAAGGTTTTTTAGAGTAGACTTCAAACAGCAGAATAGGGCCGCACTAAATTTATTTTAAACTATAATAAATTATATTTTTTTGTAAACTATAATTATTGTTAACCAAACTACACTGCAATAATCAAAACCTTAAAAATTATCCGAACTGTTATATCCAGAAACTTACAATACAATTGAGTGTATGCTAGAATTTAGAATAAAGAAAAGATAGGTTGCCTAACGTACAGGCATGACTTGCATTCGTTCAGATTAGAACGAACCTGCTTGACAGAACCGCCACGTGCTTACCGGGTTTGGACTTTTAAAGTATATTAAATGAAGTAATTAACTTTACTGGAAAGTGCTTAACCCACATCTTATACTTGCTGCGGTTTCCGCCGGCTGCTTCATTGGTGGTGTTAAAGTAAACTGCATAAGTTATGCGGATGACATGATTCTCTTATGTCCCTCTCTAGAAGACCTTCGCATGCTGTTACGTAAGTGCAAGGAGTTTTCTAAACTGTCTTTCTTAAGCTACAACTGTGGCAAGTGCAAAGTTATGGTTTTTAAGCCTCCTTCTTATAAACAACTCATTGTTCCTCCTGTCGTGTTAAACAATATTGTAATTGAACGTGTTAGCGAAATAAAATATTTCGGACATATAATTAACGACAAACTCGGATATTAAAAGACATTACAAATCTTTATGTACTCGTGCGAATATGCTAGCAAGAAAATTTAACAAGTGTTCAACAACTGTTAAAAACTTTTTATTTAAAACATACTGCTACAATCTTTATTCGGGTGAACTTTGGTGTAACCATACCGCCGCATCCTGGCGTACCCTGCGAATATGTTTTAATGACGCCTTTCGCATCCTGCACCGACTTCCGAGATATAATAGTGCCTCGGAAATGTTTGCGCTTGCTCGTGTAGATACTTTGGATGCTCTACGCCGTAAAAAACTCTCTAGCTACGTACATCGCTGGAAGTTGTCTACCAACACCCTGCTTAAAGCCTTAATAAAACCTGACGTCTTCTGGCAATCTCCAGTAATCGCTAACTGGCGCCTCTTATGCTTTACTTAGGTCTTATGTTAATTATTTTTCATGTATATATGTATATGCTCTTATTATTATTTTCACTTGTATTTTTTTTGTATATGATCCGTTAGTGGTCGGAATAAACATATATTATTATTATTATTATTATTATTATTATTATTATTATTATTATTATTATTATTATTATTACAACACACCCCATCCATTTACTCCTACTTACAATTAACGAGGCAGAAACGACACACCAGAGTACGTACCCACACCAGATGATGAACCATAAATTATTTTTCCTATTTATCCAATGCATTGTGCCTAGACAATTGAAAAAACCAAAATATACTAACCTAGGACACATGAGAACATCCGATGTACAAATTTCACTCGAAAACGGATCTGACATCATGGTCACGCTTCCAATAAGTATTAAAGCCAATACAGAAATAATGGAAAGTGGTATCAACATGGAAGTATAAAAGCCGACAAATGCAAAATGCAGCGCCACCTTTGCTCCAAAATATTCTTTTATCTCATCCAGAGGTTGGTAGGTAAAACATTTTTTCAGAGGGGTCCAGGTGTCTTTGAGATATGTTAATTTTGTTTCCTACAACATGAGGTCATAGATATAGTAGAATGTTTACTTTTAAAACCGATTAATGTGACATAGGGGCGTAATTAAATTTTATTTTATTAAGTAGGTAGGTAGTAAATCTTCCGACTTAACGACGGCAGTCGACTGCTGCCAATATACCTTGACAAGCCCTAAAATACATGTTCGCTGCTAAAAAAAAATCTCTTATATCTCTGGCGGGCACTATACACAGTGATTTAGAGAAATGGATAAGGCTTTCATACTGCGCGAGTGACTAACATAAAGTTTTCTCGACTTTCGAGTTATGAACTGTTCAGACCAATACTGCCCTGCTAAGACAAGTTGTCCTATCTGCAAATTAGATGTTTTGAGATATGGCGTTTTATTTTTTTTTGTTTGCACTTTTTTAAAACATGTTTAAATAAACATGGCGTTGGGTTCTGCTTTATTTTAAAACAAAAATACGTTATATCCTTTGAAAAAAAAATATTTTTTTTGTCAGAAAAATAACTTGTCATACTAAATGTATTTGTTCTATCTGAGAAATTAGGACAAAATTATCTAAAAAGTCCAATCAAATTACTAAAATCTGTAAAGTTAGTCCTAGTCCTGACTTATTCGTCTAGTAAAGACTAGTTAGGACAATTTTATTTAGAAAACATTGAAAATTTTCCACAAAGGACAAACATCTTAGGCTAA
Source organism: Brachypterus glaber (assembly GCA_958510825.1). NCBI lineage: Eukaryota > Metazoa > Arthropoda > Insecta > Coleoptera > Kateretidae > Brachypterus > Brachypterus glaber. The sequence goes on along the minus strand of OY294052.1, from coordinate 25,616,703 downwards.
TTTTTAGGATTTTGGTTACAAATAGGACATTTCTTTTTAGTAGGCACATGGGGCTAGTGTACACAGGTGTCTTCAGGCAAGCATAGGTTTGACAAAAATGTCACCAATAACTGTTTAGGGGACTTTGTAGTAGACGTACTGGAGATCATAGAAATGCATCCAACAAAATCGTAGCTGCTCACTTAAGACATTTATTCAATTTTATATATTTAATTAGACATGTACTGATGAAAATTGAACAACAGCTTTCTTTAAATGATTAATGTAGCTAGGATCGTCTAAACGATTTATTTTATATCTATTTTATGTTTGTTTGTTTGTTTTTAACCTCGTACTATTCTACTTAATTAAGTCCAGGACTTGTGTGGGCTAGTAGTAGAGGGAACCACCGGCTTTAATTGACTTTCGAACCAATATATCTAGGGAGTACGCCTTCGCCAAATTTCAATTATTAATTAACTGAAAAAGGCAATCGGCGCCAGTGAGGTTTGAACTCACGATCATTAGATCAGTGTCAGGCTATATCGATGCCATTGACCGCTGAGCTAAATATCCCATATTCCAATAAGTAAGGAATTTTTTGTGAACAGATTCACCAGCCTGTTCTGACCATAAACCTAGTCCTTTATTTTTCAGCAATTTTAACGAGTCTTGAAGGTGATGGATAATTACATGAATTTTCAAAGTTTCAGATACACCCGTTGCTTTGAAACATTTCGATAACATATTTATATCTCCTTGACAATCATAATCTGAAGGAACCTTCCCAGTGGTGAAGCATTTTTCAATAATTATGTTCATGATTTGGAATGCGGATATAAAATGAATAACTTGAATTACTCCTACATCCTTAACAATTTCCAGATCGTAAGCGCGTTGCTCTCTTTTAAAAGTTTTCGGCAGGCATTCCCTTCAAAGATCTCGCCGTGATAACTTTTAGAGATTAAATTTAGTTTTTTGGGCCACAGTAAGGCTTTATCACGTCCAAGTAGCGGCACAAGACCATCCCAAAATAAATGATTGACGAATCCTTGGAGTAGATGGAGTTCTGGGATGATGTACTTCTCGATGACATACATATTATCATCTTCTTCGTTTGGACTTTCGATTTCCATATGATCGTTTTCTTCCTCTTCCTGTTGAATTAATTCTGTATTATCTAAACCTCTATTTAAATCGGGCGAATAGTTCTATGGGAGAATGGTAATACATATTTTGAAAAAACCTTGACCTCCGCGGAGGATTTAAATAGCGGTTTAGATAATACAGAATTAATTCAACAGGAAGAGGAAGAAAAGGATCATATAGAAATCGAAAGTAAGAGAAGTCGTTACGTTGATGGAGGGTCCATTGGAAAGAAAGGAAAATTAACAAGTGTTAATCGACTTATAATGCTTTGCATTGTACCTCAAGTAAAAGAAACTTATCAATGATGTTTAGATTAACGAATCTTAATGTAATTGCTTTTAAATTTGTTTGCGATTTTAAACTTTTACTGTTGATCAATGGCCAGCAAACGGCTACCGCCACTTATCCGTGTCCGTACTGTTTTATCACCTTGAAAGATTTGCGCGAAGGTATGACAATAAAAGACGATCATGATGAAATAGAAGAAAAAGATGTGACTACTACTACTTTAAAGACATATGAAGATTTGAAAAGAAAAATGTTGTTCTGAAGGGAAAGACAAAAAGTTTGCGAAGGATTGTTATAGCACAATTAACCTCCCTCTTTTCGAAGAAGATGATAATATGTATGTCATCGAGAAGTGCATCATCCCAGAACTCCATCTACTCCAAGGATTCGTCAATCATTTATTTTGGGTAGGTCTTGTGCCGCTACTTGGACGTGATAAAGCCTTACTGTGGCCCAAAAAACTAAATTTAATCTCTAAAAGTTATCACGGCGAGATCTTTGAAGGGAATGCCTGCCGAAAACTTTTAAAAGAGAGCAACGCGCTTACCGATATGGAAATTGTTAAGGATGTAGGAGTACTTCAAGTTATTCCTTTTATATCCGCCTTCCAAATCATGAACAACATTTTTGAAAAATGCTTCACCACTGGGAAGGTTCCTTCAGATTATGATTGTCAAGCAGATATAAATATGTTATCGAAATGTTTCAAAGCAACGGGTGTATCTGAAATTTTGAAAATTCATGTAATTATCCATCACCTTAAAATTGCTGAAAAATAAAGGACTAGGTTTATGGTCAGAACAGGCTGGTGAATCTATTCACAAAAAAATTACTTACTTATTGGAATAGATATAAAATAAACCGTTTAGAAGATCCTAGCTACATTAATCATTTAAGGAAAGCTGTTGTTCAATTTTCATCACTACATGTGTAATTAAATATATAAAATTGAATAAATGCCTTAAGTGAGCAGCTACGATTTTGTTGGATGCATTTCTATGATCTCCAGTACGTCTACTACAAAGTCCCCTAAACAGTTTTTGGTGACATTTTTGTCAAACCTATGCTTGCCTGAAGACACCTGTGTGTAAAGCAATAAAATGGCGTGCTTATCTCAAAAAGTGAATTTTCGTAGATAGGACAACTTGTCTTAGCAGGGCAGAATAGTCTGAATCCTTGTTGCCATTTGACTTGAAACAGCCATAAACAATAGTGCAGAACTGAATTTAGTAGAAGTCTATACTTGGCATATATTTTGAATCCTAATTATTAATATTATTATTATTATTAAAAAAACAGTAATTGTTACGATAAATTTAAAATGCCAGATTGGGATTGCAACTATAACAAAATTCTCCAGAAATTACTAATTTTAACGGTTTGGACTTTTTAAAAATAGCGTTAAAAATGGCGAAACCAAACCAAGCGAATGTGACAGATTATGAGAGTTTAAGGTACATTATTTATGTTCATCTATATTTAGCTAGGGAACAATGTGCGAATGCGACCTATAGGTTATTACTTACGTTTTAAAAATAGCGTTAAAAATGGCGAAACCAAACCAAGCGAATGTGACAGATTATGAGAGTTTAAGGTACATTATTTATGTTCATCTATATTTAGCTGGGGAACAATGTGCGAATGCGACCTATAGGTTATTACTTACGTTTTAAAAATAGCGTTAAAAATGGCGAAACCAAACCAAGCGAATGTGACAGATTATGAGAGTTTAAGGTACATTATTTATGTTCATCTATATTTAGCTAGGGAACAATGTGCGAATGCGACCTATAGGTTATTACTTACGTTTTAAAAATAGCGTTAAAAATGGCGAAACCAAACCAAGCGAATGTGACAGATTATGAGAGTTTAAGGTACATTATTTATGTTCATCTATATTTAGCTAGGGAACAATGTGCGAATGCGACCTATAGGTTATTACTTACGTTGTGTAATGGATAAGCAGATATATAAACTTTGTCCATTATTAATCGTTTTATCCCATATTCATTATATTCTTCTAATTTAATTGCTTCTAAAATATAATACGTGATCATTATTCGATTTTCTTCAGAAAAATGCTTTTGAAATCTAAAAAAATCACCACAATTTTTTTTTGTTCAAAAACAAAGGGTAAGAACTTAAAGTTACGCCAACGACGATGATGAATTATTACAGTAAATATTTTTGACTTTTTTATTGAAAAAGAAATTAAATACTTACAAAAATTTCTGCTCTTCTGAATATTCAGAAAAAATTGTCTGATCTTCATTTTCTTTTCTAAATATTCTTAATATTTTTGCTAAATATGTAATCCATTGGCGACTAATATTGATTTTCTAAAATAGGAAATATCTTTCTATAAATAACATTCTTGAAATTAAGTTTTGACATTGGAAATACCTTATGGCTCGAAACCACGATTTTTGTCACAATTTTGTTAGGATTTTTCTCAGGATTTTGTCACGTTTTTTTCACAATTTTGTCAGGATTTTTCTAACGATTTTGTCACGATTTTTGTCAGGATTTTTGTTAGGATTTTTCTCACGATGTTTTTTACTAAATGCGGATCATCGGTGGTCAAAAGCTACAATGGATGGTGAAGCAATTTTTAACTATATAAGAAAAACCGAGAAAAACAAGGTGCAGTTGCCGTATACTAGGATTTTTTTTTTCGCTTACCTCAGTACGGCTCTTCAGTAATGAACTCTTAAACTCAAATCCATTTGAAGTAAAAAAATTATAAAACCTTTCGAGTTTTTAGCTGTACTGAAGAGGAAAATTAGGTGTGTGTTTTTTTTAATGAATATTAAACACATATTCTTTACCCATATAAGGTAATACACCCAATAGTTGACAGTCTAAGAAAAATTCTATAATGTTTTTTAATTAAAATTTTATCTAATAATTTTTTTTTATATTTTATTGAATACATGTGTTTAGTTAGATGTTTTCTTTTTATATTAGTACCAAAATGTTTGAATGTGATAATACAAACAAATATTTTTTATTTTTTTTTTAGACCCTGTAAAAATTGTTAAGTTGACAGGGGTAATAAATTAATTTACCAATAGTTGACATATTACATATCTGATAGTCGACATAACACATTTTTCTTTTATTTTAAAAGAAATATTACTTTAAAAGCATAATGCTTTAAAAATGTAACTTATAAATTACTGTTTTTATTAAAAAGAATGCCAGTAAAGTTATATTTTTATTTAAATTCATCAAGTTTTACAAAACGATATCAAAGCACCAATAGTTGACAGTATTTTAACCAATAGTTGACGAAAAGTTCCCTCTAAACTTTAAAGCTCTAAATCTTATTTTATCTCTAAATGCTATGCGACTAAAGGTTAACCAGAATTGTACAATAACTTACAAAACTGAAGTGAAGTTCTTAGCAAAATACGAAAAATAAGAGATGAGCATTTTAGTTAAAATACTTTGATATATTTTATTTTTTTATTGGAATTATAAAAAAACAACATTCATTTTATCTTAAAACACCTATCCACATTTAGATCTAAATTAAATGTGCAGGTGTCCACAGATCAGGGAAAACAGGGAAATCAGGGAAAAGTCAGGTAATTTGATCAACTGTAAAAAATCAGGGAAACTGAAAAAAAGCTGTGGTGTACATGATAAACTATTACTAAAACAAGTTTTTATTCATAGAGTTATACCAATCCAGAGATCAGTTTTACAGGAAAAAAAGTTGAAAAAATAAAAAATCATAACTCAAAAATAAAACAGGGTGTTCAAATTTTTTACGAAAAACTCTTTTTTATCTACGTTCATGATCTGTACTAAAATCAGGGAAAATTTTTAATTTTTATCAGAGAAGAATCAGGAAAGCATCATAAAAAATCAGGGAAGAATCACGAAAAAATGAGGGAATCTTAATTTGAAAAAACCTGTGGTCACCCTTAGGTGTATAATACAGTATTTTAAACGATCCCCACGAGCCGTAAAATTAGGTGTATTGAAATTTGTTGATTTTTTAATCTAGTGGTTGACACCCCCTATGTAAAAAGCTAAAACTGTCTTATTGAGTTGTAAATAATCAGAAAAAGTTTGATTTGAACCCATAAAAGCCTGTAATTAAGATTAGCATGCATAAATACGTATTATTCAGTAAATACTGAAAATTAAAAACACCCAATTTCTTAGCACTTGTCTTAAGAAACTGTAAAAAAAATGCGAACAAAAACACCCCACTAAAAAATTGCCTGCCATATTAAAACGCAACTCAACACGTGATCTTCAGTTGCAAATTCTAAGACTAGATGGTACTAGGTGCCCATTTATTATTTATTTCGCCTCGATAAATGTAATGTAATCTTATTTTAGGTTGTTTTATTTAAAACTGTCAACTATTGGGGTAGTGTCAACTATTGGGTGTTTTACCTTAAACACATATTCTTTACCCATATAGTACAATTTTGATCCAAAGATTATCAATTTTATTATTATTTAAATAATTACAACATTTGTGTAAAATTTAATGAATATATATTAAATATATATTCATTAAATTTTACACAAATGTTGTAATTATTTAAATAATAATAAAATTGATAATCTTTGGATCAAAATTGTACTATATGGGTAAAGAATATGTGTTTAATATTCATTAAAAAAACACACAACCAATTTTCCTCTTCAGTACAGCTAAAAACTCGAAAGGTTTTATAAATTTTATCAATAAAAATTAATTTATTAATTTAATATTTTTTGGCAGTAAACTTCAACTAAATAATTCAGTTATGTCAAAACGAAGTAACCTAGTTTTTAATTTTTTAAAATAATCCCATGTTAACCCATGAAAAAAATATAAAAATGACACGAATTTTTTTGAGGTTGTCCCGATATTTAATGCCACAACTGTAGGTACCTAATATTTATTTTATTTTGTAACACAATACCTACATAAAGACCTTTTATTATAAGTAAAAGTAAAAACAAAAAAACAAACCAACTCAAGTATCACAGTAGCTGTAAAATATCTCTTAGCGCTCTTTTGAAGAAAAATCTCAACCATATGGCTGTTATTATGCTGCGTAAGAGCGCTAAGAGATACTTTACAGCGACTGTGTTACTTGGGAACCCAATAAAAAATACTTATATTATAAAGGTAAAAACAACAACAAAAACAATCCATTCCAACTATGTATACCTAATAAATTTGGTTTAATAGCATTTTTTTAATTGACATTCGATAATTGGCATTATGCGATGTTATGGTCCGCGAACTAATTATTTATTAATTAATGTCAATACAAAGTTTTGTTCTTGCGAATTTAAAATTTGCGATAGTTTGGTCGCGATGTTTTGCGAAGAAAAGACCGGCCCCCTCAATTTAGACAGATTCTGCAGTTGGGATAAAACTTACTTTGGATGCTAGATTTGTCTTCATTTCGATTTTCAGTATTTCAGCATATGAACTTAAAACTTTTTCAGGCACAAACACCAACACAAAAAATGCATTTACATCGGAGTGTTCGACTGTTTTAAGTGTTATACCAATTTCCTCTAATTTACTTTCAAATGTTTTCCGTTTTTCATTTTGTATTTGATTCTCTTCATAAACAAGAATAAAATCAGGCTTTTCGAACATAACTGCAGGGTTTATTGTAACTTGACATATACAAAAGTTAACAAAATGTTAATGTAATAATTTAAATTTTTATAATTATCCACTTAATTGAATATAATCGATAAAACTATCACACTTCACTTTTCTCACATAATTTTCTCCAACTGTGCCTTAAAATAATCCCTTCAAAACTGGTATCTATATACAACCTTTTATAATAATACAATATACTAGATAAGGATATGTATAGGTCCTTGAGAACTTTTTATGTGGATTTACATGTAGATAAGATAAAATTTTAGTCATAATCTGGTAATATTCGATATTTTTAATAATCAACTAAAATTTATCAGAAAATATGAACAGAAAAATTTATGAATCATATTGAAAATGTTCTTAATATTTAAAGGAAAAGGCAGAGAATTTTTTAAAATTGACCTAGGGCCAAAGAAGATAGTTCTAAGATTTGGATTTAGAAGAAAACTTTAGATAGGAATATACATTTTTATCGTATAAGTATAAAATACAATAAAAGGTAAGCAAACAAATTACTTTTTGATGTTGAAGGCATTTCACTTTCTAAAATAAAAACCTTTGCAATAATTGCTTTATTTTTGAAAAAAACTTTACCTGAAACCTGCCAACTCCTTGATGGAGAGTTGTCTCAAAGGTAGAAAACCTGCCATCTCCTTTTAATTCAATAATTCGAGCCCAAACTAATTTTTTGTAGTTGATAGTTGTTAAAACCTCCAAAACACGCTATTAAGAAACGGGATTTTTTATTTTGTTATACAATAATTATAGAAATAATTATAAGGTTTTTTTCGTCTCCTGTAAAGTTTGGTCAAAAGGAGTTAACGGGTTAAGCCGAACCATTGGAGACGCCTTAATACGTTGGGGTAGTTTCTCCACGAAATGTTAATATATAAAGGAAAAGGCAGAAAATTATTTAAAAGGGTCAATTTTCCTTACATAATATAATACGGGTCGATTAATTACGATGAGGTATTGTGCCTCTCACTTGCACGCACCCTGCCTTACAACGCTTTAGTCGTTAGAGCGCGCCACCCCATCCATAACAGTCGGGGTATACATCTAAGCACAAGTAGGTTTTTCGGAATATGTATATGTAATGTATTTATATTTGCTGGAAAAAATGCAGAAATACAATGTTTAAAATAATATTTATTGGTTTCTAGTTTCGTCCCTTTATAAATTTATTTACATACCTTACATACTAATTAATTATGCTTCTTTAACTTTTTTCTTTATTAGATGCTATGCAGTCAACTGTTGGTATCGACTCTAAAGTCAAAACAGTTGATTACATACCCAGGTAGCAAAATAACATGACATTCACGTGAAAGTCACGTTAATATGTGACATGTGATGTTAAGATTGTAGTCTCATTTAACAAGAATGTAGCATTGTGGGGATGTCCTAAGTCCGCCCCTAATAACATCACACAATGACATCCCGAAAATAACGTGTTTGTGACATCATAAATCCACATTCCTGTTATATCTAATATCTTATGGATGCCGTTACTGGTACTTTAATATTTAAATAATATTCTAGGATATTAGCTTTTTCTAAATTAAAACCATTAAAAACGCTATAACCCTATAAAAAAATCGGATTTAAAATCAATCAGTAATTGAAACAATCACAGATTGAAAAAGATTCTAAATACGAAATTGCAGATTAAGCGGAGAATATATTCCTTTAATCCGTGTCCGTGGTCTTGAGAAGCCCGGCAGAGCCATCCATTGGAAATCGTATAATGTGTATACAATTTCCTTATAATAATTTACTCTATCAACATCATCTTATATCGATTTTTTTGCTTCGAACGTCGGTGAGAAGCAAAATAACATGACATTCACGTGAAATCCACGTTAATATGTGACATGCTATATATTCACAGAGTTGCTAAATATTTGTTATTAAATAACATGGTTGTCACGTCACACGTGTTACGTTGCAAATGTGATGTTAAATACATGTTATTTTTCAATATTATGTGATGTTATGATTTAGTTTAAAAATACACCCAAAAGTGATGTTAATTTCTTGTAATATAACATCCCTTGCTACCTGGGTAGCATGGAATAGAAAGAAGCGAATGAAGCATAATTAGTATCGATTTTCCTACACGTAAGTCGATTAATCCTAATTTTAAGTGTTAAGTTGGCAACACTGCCAACAGGCAGTTAGACTCAGCCCTCAAGCCATGCTATACGGCACTGTGTATATCGGCCTATTTAACGTGTTGTACTGTGTAATATTCATGATTAAATACATGTAACGTGACTGTGTTGTTTGACTATTGTGCAGACATAACATTAAGTATATACAACTTCTACATAACTACACTGATTTTACAAATATGTATATGTATAAAAATATAAAGTATAACAAATATAAAAATATAAAAATGTAAATATAAAATATAATTTATATAGGTATAATATAATGTAAAATGCTTTAAGCTATGTATTATTAATACATAGCTCAAAGCTTTCACTACCGATTCCTAACAATTCCGAAATTTTTTATAGGGTAGCTTTTTTAAATAACAAAATAGTATATTCTATAACTAGTATGGAATAGACAATATTCCACGCGAGCGGAAAGTTTGTCATACGAGCCGGCAGGAGAGTATGACGGTCCCGCGTGCGCGGAATGACTATTCCATACGTGTTATAGACTATACTTTTTCTTCGACTGCAAATATGAAACACTGTATGGCTTTAAACTGCAGACAAGGTTAAAAACCATGTTTTTTGTGGCTTGACATTGTAAATGCAACAAAACACACATTTTTAAATAAAGCAATTAAGGTTATTTAATAATTTTATCAAATCAGTACTTAAAAAAAAATTTTATTTAATTTTAACACATATTTACAAATTATAATGCAAAAATTGAAGGTAATGTCAGATTGTTGTGACAGATATTAGGTTTAAATATTTAACAATAGATGGAGCAGTTTTAACTTTTTGAACTAAATTGATAAAAAACTGGTCAAATATTAAGAAAAACTAATAAACTTTATGTAATTTTAATGCAAAACTTTAAATTGCATTAAATTATTCAATATTTCATGTTAAAATATATATATATATATTTTTGCTAATTTTGCTACAGTTTTCTTTACTTTTATAAACAAGAGATGGCACTACATGTTCTCATTCTAACACTTGATACGGAATATTCATACCGTAACTAGAGCTAGAATGGATTCATTCTGTGTTTGAAAAGTGTGTGTATTTGCTTACATTCTAAAGCAGTCGTAGAAAAAGTTATTTTAGTTGCTTTAATTTTCATTCAGAAAGAATCATTTGGAAATGGAATGAAATTTAAGAACAGCCTGAATTTCTTTCATGTTTAATTAAAGCAATGTTGTATTTAAAACTTTTTTTACAAATTTTACAAAAGTACGGATTACTAACATCCTGATTTGCCATTTCTTTTGTATTTGAAGAACCAGCTTTTGCTTCTCTTTTGAAGTGCGTCGCATAGTGTAAATTAGCACATATTTACAAATTATAATGCAAAAATTGAAGGTAATGTCAGATTTAAACAACTTTCACTTTCGGGTTTAGACCGTGTTAATGGATTTTCACTTTCCGACGTTTCGTCTCTTACTACTAGAGACATCTTCAGGGATTAATCTGAAACTAAGTAGTAAGAGACGAAACGTCAGATTAATCCCTGAAGATGTCTCTAGTAGTAAGAGACGAAACGTCGGAAAGTGAAAATCCATTAACACGGTCTAAACCCGAAAGTGAAAGTTGTTTATATCTTAATGGCCGTGAAAGCTTAAAATCTAAAATGTAATGTCAGATTGTTGTGACAGATATTAGGTTTAAATATTTAACAATAGATGGAGCAGTTTTAACTTTTTGAACTAAATTGATAAAAAACTGGTCAAATATTAAGAAAAACTAATAAACTTTATGTAATTTTAATGCAAAACTTTAAATTGCATTAAATTATTCAATATTTCATGTTAAAATATATATATATATTTTTGCTAATTTTGCTACAGTTTTCTTTACTTTTATAAACAAGAGATGGCACTACATGTTCTCATTCTAACACTTGATACGGAATATTCATACCGTAACTAGAGCTAGAATGGATTCATTCTGTGTTTGAAAAGTGTGTGTATTTGCTTACATTCTAAAGCAGTCGTAGAAAAAGTTATTTTAGTTGCTTTAATTTTCATTCAGAAAGAATCATTTGGAAATGGAATGAAATTTAAGAACAGCCTGAATTTCTTTCATGTTTGATTAAAGCAATGTTGTATTTAAAACTTTTTTTACAAATTTTACAGGAGTACGGATTACTAACTTCCTGATGTACCATTTCTTTTGTATTTGAAGAACCAGCTTTTGCTTCTTTTTTGAAGTGCGTCGCATAGTGTAAATTAAGGTAAGTCTCGGTAGAAAACGATTGATCACATATGTTACAAATGTATAAGTATACATTATTTGGTATGACTATATTGGAAAGTGTTTTCTCTGATGATTTTCTGATTTTAACATTCTCAATAACAGTTACTTTATCTTTACTTGACTTTACTTTATCTTCATTTGAAGTAAATATATCTTCGCTTAAAGTTACTTTGTCTTTATTTAAAATAACTTTATGTTCACTTACAGTTACTCTGTCTTCATTTAAAGATATTTTATCTTTACTTGAAGTTACTTTAAGCGATTTGCGCTGTTCCGCAAAATGTACCTGAGTATGCATATCAAGATTGTTTTGATTAGAAAACGATTTTTTACATAAATTACAATTATATGATTTTTCATCCCTATATTTCCCAATTTTCTCTGTTTGTAAGTTTACATTTAGTATTTCTTTATTTGACTTTTCATCTTCATTTTTCTCATTTGTAGATATTTTTAGACTAAAATCAAAAGATTTGTTTGCAATAGTTGAATCTGAGTGATGCGTTTTAGTATGTTCAGATAAATCTCTTTTGTTTTGGAACGACTCTGTACAAACAGCGCAAATGAATGTTTTTTCTTCCAGTTTTATTACGGATTGCTTCTTTTTTGTGTGTACCCTCATGTGTTTTTCTTGTTTTTTACCAACCAGTTTGTCTTTTGTTTTATCAACTTTTGAAGTAACAACCTGATTTAAATTTGATTCTTTATTCTGCTTCACTATTAATTCATCATCAGCTGAATTAATCTCATCATCATCATCATCATCATCATCCTGTTCTGTACCCAAGTTCTCTGATGTATTCACTATCTTATTCTGATTTTTTTCTGTTTTATCTTCCTTTTCTTGATATAATTCTACATGACTATTTTGGTGTTTAAGAAGATCTCCTTTACAGATAAAAGATTTGGCACAAACATTACAGATGTATATATTTTCTTTATATTGTTTATCACTTATTTTCACTTCATTTTTTCCCTTGTGTTTCATTTCATGTTGACTTAACTCAATTTGATATTTAAACGTTTTTTTGCAAATTGTACAGGAGTACAAACATTTAGATGGTTTTTCATTTGAGTCCGATATTTCATTTATCAGTTCTTTATGAATTTGTTGATGTCTAAGAAGATTTTTCTTACAACTAAAACGTTTTTTACAAGTGGTACATTTAAATTTAAGTATTGCGTCTGAATGTGACATTTGATGTAGGTGTAGCTGTTGCTTTAAGGAAAATAATTGATCACAAACAGAGCAATGAAATGGTTTTGCTACATGTCCTTTTAAATGTGTAAATAAATTTGGAATTTGATTAAACGATTTACTGCAATAGGTGCACTTATATGGCTTTTCACCTGTATGTATTCTCTCGTGTATTGTAAGCTTACCTCTCATGACCCATAATTTACCACAAAACTTGCACTTATAAGGTCCTTTACCTAAATCGGTTTTTTTATCCTCATTATAATTTTCCTGAGAATTTTCTGAACTTGTTCCATTTTCTGGGAATAATTCTGCATGTTTTTTTCTGTGATAAATTAGGTCTGCTTTATTACTAAAAACGTTTGAACAAATCGTGCATTTATTTTTACAAATGCGATTTCTACTATCTATTATAGTTAAGGGTATCTTGTGCTTTTGTTGGTGTTTGCTTAAAGCAATTTTATATTTAAATGATTGTTGGCAAACTGTACAAGAGTACAAACACTTAGGTGTTTCAGTTGAGTCCTTTACCAATAATGAACAAATTTGTGTGCCTTTAATTTGGAGTTGATTATGTGCAATAAGATCTTGTTTTAACGAAAAATATTTTTTACAAACGTCACACTGAAATGGTTTTTTTACGTGTAGTTTTTTATGGATATTCAAATGTGACATTTGGCGAAAAGAATTGTTACATATATTGCATTTAAATGGCTTTTCGCCTGTGTGTATTCTCTCATGTGCTTGAAGACCGTGTTTGTCAGTACAAAATTTACCACAAAACTTGCATTTATAATGTCCTTTACCTGAATCGATTTTTTTATCCTCTTTACAATTTTCCTGAGAATTTTCTGAACTTATTCCGTTTTCTGGATATAATTCTGCATGTTTTTTTTTGCGATTAAGTAACCTTGCTTTATGTTTAAAAATGCCATTACTCCTACTTATAGGTAAGATTATTTTGTGTCTTCTTTGATGTTTGCTTAAAGCAATTTTATATTTAAAGGATTGTTTACAAATTGTGCACGAGTATGGTTTATCACTAGGTTGTACATTTGTCTTTAAAGAAAGTGACTCACCAGTATTAGGTCTGTGTATTAAATTTTGTGTTTTATTTACAGTATTACACGACCTAAGATGCATAGCTAAATTCCATTTAAAAGAAAAAGATCTAAAACAAAATTTACATGTGAATGATTTGCCTGAATGTATATTAATGTGTGTAAGTAAATTTGCTTTATAGGAAAAAGTTTTTGCACAAATATTGCACTTGTGCTTTTTTTCTTTAAAATCACCTACAGCTTGTGTTTCATCCTCATTTAAGTGGGTTTTAGTGTGTAAATTCAGATTTGTGATAGAAGAGAAGGATTTATCACATATATTACACATATATGATTTTTCGACATTATTTTTAAAAATATTTTCACATAAAATTTTGTGATTTGCTAGATTACATTTCATAGTAAAAGACTTTTTACATTGTTTGCATTTAAATGGTTTTTCCCCTGTATGTACCCTTAAGTGTAATTTTAGAAAATAATCCTTAATAAACTGTTTATCACAAATTGTACATGTCAAATGATTGTTGGTTTGTTTATCTGTGATGTCCTTATTTACGGGATCTAAATTCGTTTCAAGGTCCTGTTCTGATTCATCATCTGCCGTATACGGTTCGTCTTCATTAAAATCTGAGTCAGATTCAGCTTCTTCTGTTCCTTTTTCTTCTAATTTGACCCCAACTTCTTCTTCATTAAAATTTTCAAAATATGGCTTAAACTCTTCTATTTTTATTTCTTGTTCTTTATCACCTTCTTCTTCTTCCATTTTTTCTTCTGCTTTTTCATGGTGTATTTCATCTATCTCTAGCTTAATATGTTCAAAGTTTTCTTCATTTTCTTCATCCGAGTCGTCTATTGTAATAACAGCAAGGCTAGGATTTTTCAGCTTCAAGTTATTGTATTGTGACAAGATGTGTTCCAACAGTTTTTGTTTTGCGCTACACTCAAAAGTAAATTTATACATTTTTGTGAAAATATCTTTGCATCGAAAACAAATGTTCTTCGGGAAAGGATCATTTTCATCGGCCTAAAAATTATAATATTTAAATTTTGCAATTCTACATAAATATATGCCTTTTTACAAGTAAATAAGCCTTTTTTTGCATAAAACTGAGATTTTTGTGTAAAATAAAAAAGGTACAAAACGACCCTTTGACAATTTAATAATATTAAAGTCCATTCAACGAGAATACGACTCTGACGTCACAGCGCGTTAATTAAAAAGCACTCTGTAGGTTAATTCAACCTTAAGGTTTAAGATAATTATCTATTAAGACTTACAAAATTTTTATATTAAGTCTTAAGAAATAAGTTTCAATTAACCTACAAATGCCTTTTTTAATTTACGCGCTGTGACGTCAAAGTCGTATTCTCTCGTTGAATGGAGTTTATTTATGTGATACATAACGTAATTCAAATAAAAGCATCTGCATAGATTTATGAAAAATTATAGTTTACCTTAATATCCAGGTATCTCAGCAATATCTGCGAAACGCTAGGTAGATCGTTAAAGGGCTGGTTATTAATTGGTTCTAAATCCGTTTTTGAAAAGCATGTCCTACAAATGTGACCAAAACTTTCAACAGTTATGCCGTCCATCATAGAACCAAAGCAAGGACACTAGATCTGTAATCTCTAACGCCCTGATCTAATGTCCTTAAGTCAAATCTGAAATAATTAGAGTAAATTATTAGAATGTTTTTTAGAGATCCTTAATATACAGTAGAACCTCATTAATCCGGATATATACCGTAACGAGACCAAGGTACACCCCGACCTTGAACTGTCAATTTCATGTTTCTAGGTCGAGGCGTTTAAAAATATGACCTTGAACTGTAATGTTGACAGGTGCGGTGATTTGTCTTGTTTCAAATAACACCCATGCCAAATTTCATGCTTCTAGGTCGAACCATTTAAAAGTTGAAAAAATATGACTGTCATTTTTTTACAACAGAGTAGACTGGTCTTCTTCCAAATGCCATTTATATCAAATTTCATGTTTCTAGTTCAAAGTGTTTAAAAGATAGCAAAATATGACCTTGAACTGTAATTTTTATAGTTGGGTCGATTGGTCTTGTTCCAAAGAAAACTATGACCTTGAACGGTCATTTTGACAGATGCGTGAATTGATCTTGTTCCAAATCGTACCCACACCAAATTTCATGTTTTTAGGTAGAAGCTTTCAAAAGTTAGCAAAATATGACGAACTGTCATTTCTTGGTGGCCATGGCATTTCCAAATGGGCATTTTTTTGTGATTTTGAGAAACTACCATAGATAAGAAAAGAGGAATAATAGTCCAGCCTGCGCATGATTATTTTTTGACAGAACGGGACAGCGAAATGACGTAACGCGCTTTATCTGACCTTGCGCAGTACGCATCTCTGTCAGCTGTGAAATACTGTCGGTCGTAAAACAATTCGTCACCCCAGTATTAATTTGTGGTATCTCCAAAAATCCCGCAGTAAAAATCTTTAAATGTCCGAAAATACAGATATGCCAAACGAATACTGGGGTGACGAATTATTAGTAGTTTGTTTATACTGTCAAATCGTCGTTTGTTTCTGTTCATTTTTCTACTTCTACTGTGTTTTAATTGTTTTTTTTTTGCTGCATTTGTTTATAACTTTAAACATGACCTGTATTGTTGCTTTATGAAGAGCAAAGGGTCAATTCCTGGTGTACTCAAAGTAGGTGTACAAAATCCCCAAATTCAAACACACCTCGAAAAATTCATATAAAGTAATAAAAAAAACTATTTCGACGTTTCTTCGTAGATATTTATTGTTTTTTGTTGCATTTTTTTTTGTACATATAAGGTTAAAAAATACTTGTCAAAAACAACAATAATAGTGCGCATGTGCAAGTTTATCGCAGATGCGCAAGACACATTTATCACACTTTTCCGCAACGGCTTTGGAGGTCTTTCCTTGTCTATGGAAACTACCTATAATTTATAATAAATATTAGATAGCAGACCCTGGTAGAAAAGTACATAAATCTAACTTAACATAACATTAGATTAGTGACATTTTTATGTTTAGTCTCAAACGTTATACAAAAACGTTATAAAATATATAAATCTAACCTTAAAAACTAACGTTTGACAAAAACGTTATAAGATATATAAATCTAACCTTAAAAACTAACGTTTGACAAAAACTTTATAAAATACATAAATCTAACGTTAGTTTCCTAACTAAATTATAACCTTTTTCTAACCTTATTCTAACTTTAAATATTTTTTAAATTTCCATTATTAATACGTAAGCTATAGTAGAAAATACTCATTTCAGACTATGTGCCTAGGTTTGATAATTATTTATTATTTCTATAATTAGTTTAAAAAAATATCTCCCAAACGTCAAAATTATAGTAAGTCTGGCAACGCTGTACTATAACTGAAAAAATATTAGATTCTGAATTTATAAATAAATATTAACTAAATAAATATAAAGTTTTTCTGAGAGGTAAACGTATTTATCGAAGTATAACAGGATATTACACGAAAAATATTTAGGGTCACCTAAAAAGATCGCTATTTTATAAATAAGTGTAACGAAATTATGTTTAAAAATATTATGATTGTTAAAATATATTAAGATTTATTTATATAAATAAATTTGTCTTCAGCTGACATTTTATGATGCAGGTAGAAATTTCCTAGTTGGCCACGCCCCCTCTGAAATTAAACGTACTTATAACGTTTTTCTAACTTAAAAATCTAACGTTAGATTAACGTTTGTAACTAACGTTTGATTCTAACGTTAAAAAGCGGGACATTTGCACATTATTTATAACGTACTTTTATACAGTTCTAACATTAGAAAAACGTTATTCTAACGTTAAATTTCTACTAAGGGAGTTATTACCAAATCTTCAGTAAATAATTATGCGGTCAATAATGACCACATCGGTGCAGATTGTGGCTACGGATTATCTCTCTTAACACCACATTTTACCGTACTTTTATACAGTTTTCTAACATTAGAAAAACGTTAAATTTCTACTAGGGGAGTTATTACCAAATCTTCAGTAAATAATTATGCAGTCATTAATTACCACATCGGTGCAGATTGTGGCTACGAATTATCTCTCTTAACACCATATTTTACCTTAGAGTAACCTATAACCAATTAGAGAATAAATTATAGAATTTCCGTTTTGGCCAAATTTTCCCAGTCCGGGCCTGTTTAACGGATTAGGTAGTACGGGCATATAATCTTATTCGGCATAGGTATGTATTATTAAACAAACTTACCAAAAATTATAAATAATTCAAAATTCTTAGCCCGACCCTGTTATTGTAATGAAAGTATGAACTGTGCTAATGCAACTTACATAAAACAAAAAACAACCACCAGACCAATTTGTGTGTCACACAAATGTAGATTATTAGACTCTAGTAACTAGAGGCACACAAATACACATATCACCCACAACAAACACAAACAACACTGCAGCTGACGAAGTATAAAAACCACCTGCTGCTTTCCATTTTTTCTTCTTCTTCTTCTTCTGCTTTTAATGATTTTTATTTATTTTTTTGAAAATCGACTTTTTACTTATTTAGATTTATTTATTATTATCTGCTAAAAGTAACACTGAACAACACCTCTAAGTAATGTTTTGCAAAGAATAATACATTTTGATTACTATAGTTACTGCAGCTTTCTATTGTATCTATTTATATATATTTTCTTTGCTTTCTATTAGAAGCGGCTAAATAGTGAGCTCCGTGCTTAGTGTGTGTTTTTTTATTGTAGTTTGGTGATTTTTTTTAATGAGTGGTGTTGGTTTACGTCAACGTTGGTTTTTTTTTGTAAAAAATTGGTTTTTATTTAGAATATATTGAAAAACGGTTAGCCCTCTACGACACATGCGCAGTTCGGCATCGGCTAATAGCCGCTCCTTTTCTCTTAATTGCAACCCACAATGCATCTAATATATTAAACAAAATAACCTTAAGATTTACGAAAAAAAATTGTTTAGTCCCAACATATATTTTTTTGTAGTATTTAAAAAAGAAAAATTGTAATAAAAAACATCTAAAATTTAGATTTAGGTCAATTTAGATTCTAAATTGACCTCAGAAAAAATTGACAAAATTCTTTTTTTTTGCATAGTGCCATATTTTGCACCGGTGATTACAAAAAAAATTGTGAAAAATCTGAAAAAAAAATTGTGACATTTGGGTGGTTCGAAATTTTTAAAAAATGTCCGATTTAGCTGAAATTTTTCTTTGATTTTGGAAAAATTAAAAAATAAATCGGCCATATTTATTTCGCCATTTTGAATTTTGAGTTTTTTGGGTATTGGTACGCATTAATAATACCAAAAGAAGCCTTTATACCAATTTAGATGTTTTTTATTACGATTTTTCTTTCTTAAATATTAAAAAAAATATATATGTTGGGACTAAAAATTTTTTTTTTTCGTAAATCTGTAATTATTTTAAGGTAATTTTGTTTGATATATTAATAGAATAAAAAAAATATTCACATTTTGCCAAATTTTTAATATATTCGTTTTCAAAATTAAATTTAAAAAAACGGGCCAGTAGAAAATCGTAAAATTTTTATAGTAATTTTTAGTACATATAAGGAAAATAACCCATTAGAGAATGGGCGTCAATTATTTTTTGTTTTGTGCCATTTTTCGTTAATCTTGGATATTTAAAAAAATTAATCGGCCATATTTATTCCGCCATTTTGAGTTTTGGGTATTGGTCTGCATTAATATTACCAAAGTAAGCCTTTATACCGAGCTTTATACCAAATTTCAGCTAAATCGGACATTTTTCAAAAAGTTTGGACCACCCTAATGTCGCAATTTTTTTTTCAGATTTTTCACTATTTTTTTCGTAATCAGCGGTGCAAAATATGGCCCTATGCAAAAAAAAAAACAGAATATTGTCACTTTTTTTTCTGGGACCACTAGGCGTTTGAAAATATTTTCCTAAGATCAACATCCACATGCATGCGTGCATGTGTACCATGGTAACCCCCTATAAGAATACTTATTAAAAGTTTTTAAAAATAGTTAACAAACAACTAATATTTTACTTTCACAGAAAGACACTCGTATATGTGTATACACATGTATGCGAATATGGACAGAAAAATGCAAAAAAAAACGTATTGAAAATTTTTATACGTGTTTGTTTAACCTCATACTATTCTACCTAGTTAAGCATCATCTGAATCCAGGACTTGTGTGGGCTAGTAAAAGGAGGAGGAAGGTGGCATGTTAATTGTCGTAAGTATGTGCGGTTTGGTGAGTGACCAATGGTCACTGACCAAAACGCTAATATTGAATCATTTAGGTGGTTTCCTCCACGAAATGTTAAGATTTAAAGG
This sequence comes from Brachypterus glaber, assembly GCA_958510825.1. Classification (NCBI taxonomy): domain Eukaryota; kingdom Metazoa; phylum Arthropoda; class Insecta; order Coleoptera; family Kateretidae; genus Brachypterus; species Brachypterus glaber. The sequence goes on along the minus strand of OY294052.1, from coordinate 25,596,608 downwards.
AAAAGGCAGAAAATTATTTAAAATTAGCTAAGGGTCAATTTTCCTTACGTAATATAATACGGGTCGATTAATTACGATGGGGGCATTGTGCCTCTCACTTGCACGCACCCTGCCTTACAACGCTTTAGTCGTTAGAGCGCGCCACCCCATCCATAAAAATCGGGGTATACATCCAAGCACAAGTAGGTTTTTCGGAATATGTATATGGAGTGTATTTATATTTGCTGGAAAAAATGCAGAAATACAATGTTTAAAGTAATATTTATTGGTTTCTGGTTTTGTCCCTTTATAAATTTATTTACATACCTTACATACTAATTAATAATGCTACTTTAACTTCTTTCTTTATTAGATGCTATGCAGTCAACTGTTGGTATCGACTCTAAAGTCAAAACAGTTGATTACATAGCATGGAATAGAAAAAAAGCGAATGAAGCATAATTAGTATCGATTTTGCTACAGGGAAGTCGATTGATCCTAATTTTAAGTATATACAACTAATAACTAATTTATATTTTACTATATACCCTATTGAAAATGACGGGTCTGCGCGGGTATAAATGTTGCATAGACCGGACTTAAGCGGGTGAATTTCATCCGCTCAAGTCCGGTTTATGCACCATTTATACCCGCCCAGAGCCGTCATTTCAGCAGAGTATATATAATTACTTACTTCTATAGAGCTACACCAACGAACTGATAACTCTTCTCTCTAGAATAGGCATTTCATTTGTAAAAACTGACAAGAACGTAGGCAACATATACATTTGTCTGTCTTACTCGCACAGCATTGTTCTAACAGAGACAACAATAACAGTTACTGGTAATTGTTATTGTTCAGGCCTGAATATACCTACTATTTGTTTACAAACAAACCGAGATGCTGGCGATACATATTAACGGTATGAGTATTCTAGAGAGAACAGTCGTTAGTTCGTTAAGCTACACTAATTTTACAAATGATATTTATTATGTATATGTGTAAAAATATAAAGTACCTATAATAAATTTTAAAATTTAAATATAAAATATAATTATTATAAAATATAATTTATATAGGTACATAGCTCAAAGCTTTCACTACAGATTCCTAAAAATTTCTTAAAAGCCATTTTAAACACTTCCTTTTATAAAATAACTTCTTGTTATTTAAAAAGCTAGTATACTAGCTTTTTTTTTAAATAACAAGAAGTTATTTTAGTTGCTTTAATTTTCATTCAGAAAGAATCATTTGGAAATGGAATGAAATTTAAGAACAGCCTGAATTTCTTTCATGTTTGATTAAGGCAATGTTGTATTTAAAACTTTCTTTACAAATTTTACAGGAGTACGGATTACTAACTTCCTGATGTACCATTTCTTTTGTATTTGAAGAACCAGCTTTTGCTTCTTTTTTGAAGTGCGTCGCATAGTGTAAATTAAGGTAAGTCTCGGTAGAAAACGATTGATCACATATGTTACATATGTATAAGTTTACATTATTTTGTATAACTATATTGGACAGTGTTTGCTCTAATGATTGTATTATTTTAACATTCTCACTAACAGTTACTTTATCTTTACTTGACTTTACATTATCTTTATTTAAAGTAAATTTATCTTCGCTTAAAGTTACTTTGTCTTTATTTAAAGTATCTTTATCTTTACTTAAAGTTATTTTGTCTTCATTTAAAATTATTTTATCTTCACTTAAAGATACTTTATCTTCAAGCGATTTTCGCTGTTCCGCAACATGTACCTGCGTATGCATATCAAAAATGTTTTGATTAGAAAACGATTTTTTACATAAATTACAATTATATGATTTTGCATCCCCATTTTTCCGAATTGTCTCTGTATGTAAGTTTACATTAGGTTTTTCTTCATCTTTATTTGACTTTTCATCTGCATTTTTCTCATTTGTAGATATTTTTAGACCTAAATCGAGGGATTCTTTTGCAGTAGCTGAATATGAGTGATGCGTTTTAGTATGTTCAGATAAATCTGTTTTCTTTTGGAATGACTCTCTACAAACAGTGCAAATGTATGTTTTATCGTTAGGTTTTATTACGAACTGCTTCTTTTTTGTATGTATCATCTTGTGTTTTTCTAGATTACCCTTAGTGCAAAAAGACTTCTTACATATATTACACTTATACTGTTTACAACCCGTGAGCTTCTTTAAATGTGATTTCAAATGAGCTCTTTGAATAAAGGTTTTTTTACAAATACGGCAACTATAAGGTTTTTCGCCTGTATGTATTTTCTCATGTACCTTAACTCTATGGTTATTGGCAAAACACTTTTTACAGAATTTGCACTGATGTGTTGATAATTCTTCATGACTTTTTTTATGTATGACAAAATCTGTATATTTGGTAAATATTTTTTTACAAATGGAACATTTGCGTTGCCGGTCTTTGTGTGTATTTTTATGGAGAGCCAAATTTTGCGCTGAAGTTAAGTTTTTTTTGCAAATATCACAAGGAAAATATCTTTTCCCAACATGGCTTCTTTCATGCTTATCATCGACTGAATTAATTTCATCATCATACTGTTCTGTACCCAAGTTCTCCGTTGTATTCACTATCTTATTCTGATTTTTTTCTGTTTTATCTTCCTTTTCTTGATATAATTCTACATGACTATTTTGGTGTTTAAGAAGATTTCCTTTACGGATAAAAGATTTGGCACAAACATTACAGATGTATGTTTTTTCTTTATATTTTTTATCACTCATTTTCACTTTATTTTTTCCCTTGTGTTTCATTTGATGTTGACTTAACTCAATTTGATATTTAAACGTTTTTTTGCAAATTGTACAGGAGTACAAACATTTAGATGATTTTTCATTTGAGTCCGATATTTCATTTATCAGTTCTTTATGAATTTGTTGATGTCTAAGAAGATTGTGCTTCCAACCAAAACGTTTTTTACAAGTGGTACATTTAAATTTAAGTATTGCGTCTGAATGTGACATTTGATGTAGGTGTAGCTGTTGCTTTAAGGAAAATAATTTATCACAAACAGAGCAATGAAATGGTTTTGCTACATGTACTTTTAAATGTGTAAATAAATGTGGAATTTGACGAAATGATTTCCTACAATAGGTGCACTTATATGGCTTTTCACCTGTATGTATTCTCTCGTGTATTGTAAGGTTAGCTCTTATGGCCCATAATTTACCACAAAACTTGCACTTATGAGGTTCTTTACCTAAATCAGGTTTTTTATCCTCATTACAATTTTTCCAAGAATTTTCTGAACTTGTTCCATTTTCCGGGAATAGTTCTGCATGTTGTTTTCTGTGATTAAGTAGGTCTACTTTATTACTAAAAACGTTTGAACAAATCGTGCACTTTAATTTATTTTTGCAAATGCGATTTCTTCTATTTAACATAGATAAGGGTATCTTGTGTTTTTGTTCGTGTTTGTTCAAAGTAATTTTATATTTAAATGATTTTTGGCAAACCTTACACGAGTAGAAACACTTAGGTGTTTCAGTTGATTCCTTTACTACTAATGCACAAATTTGTGTGCCTTTAATTTGAAGTTCTTTATGTGCATTAAGATCTTGTTTTAACGAAAAATATTTTTTACAAACATCACACTGAAATGGTTTTTTTACGTGCCGTTTTTTATGGCTATCCAAATGTGCTATTTGGCGAAAAGAATTGCTACATAAATTGCATTTAAATGGCTTTTCGCCTGTGTGTATTCTCTCATGTTCTTCAAGTTTAAATCTATCATTACATAATTTACCACAAAACTTGCATTTATAATGTTCTTTACCTGAATCGTTTTTTTTATCCTCATTACAATTTTCCTGAGAATTTTCTGAACTTATTCCGTTTTCTGGATATAATTCTGCATTTTTTCTTCTGCGATTAAGTAACCTTGCTTTAGGTTTAAAAATGCCATTTCTTCTATCTATAGGTAATATTATTTTGTGTATTTGTTGATGTTTGCTTAAAGCAGTTTTATATTCAAAGGATTGTTTACAAATTGTGCACGAGTATGGTTTATCACTAGGTTGTACATTTTCCTTTAAAGAAAATGATTCTCCAGTCTTTGGTCTGTGTATTAAATTTTGTGTTTTATTGTCAGTATTACAGTACCTAAGATGCAAAGCTAAATTCCGTTTAAATGAAAAAGACCTAAAACAAAATTTACATGTGAATGGTTTGCCTGAATGTATATTAATGTGTTTAAGTAAATTTGCTTTATAGGAAAAAGTTTTTGCGCAAATATTGCACTTGTGCTTTTTTTCTTTAAAATCACCTTTCTCGTCATTATTTTCGTTATTTTTAAAAGTATTTTCACATAAAATTTTGTGATTTGCTAGATTACATTTCATAGTAAAGGATTTTTTACATAGTGTACATTTAAATGGCTTTTCACCTGTATGTACCCTTAAGTGTACTTTTAGAAAATAGCCGCTAATAAACTCTTTATCACAAATTGTACATGTCAAACGTTTGTTAGTTTGTTTGTCTGGGATGTCCTGGTTTACGTGATTCAAATTCGTTTCAAGGTCCTGTTCTGATTCATCATCTGCCGTATACGGTTCGTCTTCATTAAAATCTGAGTCAGATCCAGCTTGTTCTGCTTCTTCCAATTTGAATAAAAATTCTGCATTTAAATTTTTAAAATATGGCTTAAACTCTTCTATTTTTATTTCTTGTTCTTTATCACCTTCTTCTTCTTCCATTTTTTCTTCTGCTTTTTCATGGTGTATTTCATCTCTCTCTAGCTTAATATGTTCAAAGTTTTCTTCATTTTCTTCATCCGAGTCGTCTATTGTAATAACAGCAACGCTAGGATTTTTCAGCTTTAAGTTATTGTATTGTGACAAGATGTGTTCCAACAGTTTTTGTTTTGCGCTACACTCAAAAGTAAATTTATACATTTTTGTGAAAATATCTTTGCATCGAAAACAAATGTTCTTCGGGAAAGGATCATTTTCATCGGCCTAAAAATTATAATATTTAAATTTTGCAATTCTACATAAAAGATGGCCTTTTAACAAGTAAATGAGCCATTATTAGGGGAAGTCGGGGTTAACTGGGCAGCTTTTTTTCATATCGAGCTTTCGAAAAACCTGTAAAAAAATTTCAAATATTTTCTATAGCAAACGATAGATTATTACTATAGTTAGAACATATTAATACTTCAGACAAATATTATTTATATAAAAAAGTTATTAACGATAAAGCAGTTAACCCCGCTGGACCAGTTAACCCCATAGGCCAGGGTTAAATGGACCACTACTCAGGGTTCACTGGTCCACTAACAAAAATATATTGTATTATTGTGAATAAAAACGATCAAATAAAATTTAATTCTAATATAAAAATAGACAACATAATATGTTAAATATTAGATATATCTTAGTATTAATTGGTCCGGGGTTAACTGGACATGGCCCAATTAACCCCGAACCAGTTAACCCTGAGTGACACCACTGAATGAAATCATAAAATTTTAATACTTAATAATATATTAGAAGGAGGCAATTATTTAGAATAATTAACAAAATATTCAGTATATTAGGTAAAATATTAGTCTAGATCCTCCTATTAATAATAAAGTATTAATTAAAAAATAAAAGTTAAGGTAAATACCTACTTTTCATCGAAAAAAATGAACTTTCTTTACTACTAACTTTTTGTGAGCAACACGGTCCGCCATAATACTTTAAACAATACTACTAACTAAATATCACTAGAATTTGCACTAATGCCAATACTAATAAACAAACTTGATAAAATCCAGGTGAACCAGTTAACCCTGTGGCCCTGTTAGCCCTGACTTCCCCTACATCAAACTGAGCCTTTTGTAAAAAAAAATTATAGTTTACCTTAATATCCAGGTATCTCAGCAATATCTGCGAAACGCTAGGTAGATCGTTAAAGAAATGGTTGTTAATTGGCTCTAAATCCGTTTTTGAAAAGCATGTCCTACAAATGTGACCAAAACTTTCAACAGTTATGCCGTCCATCATGCAACTAAAGGAAGGACACTAGATCTGTAATCTCTAACGCCCTGATCTAGCGTTTTTAAGTCAAAGCCATGCCATTTTTAATCTGAAATAATTAAGGAAATTATTATAATTTGTTTCAGGGATTCTAAATATACAGTAGAGCCTCTTTAATCCGAACTAAACTGGGTGTTTCACGGTAGAGAGATCAGACTATTTGTGGCGTTATTAACAAAAATATCAAAATTAAATTTTTACCAGTTAATTTAGACCTAATTATCTTTAATTGACTGCAAACAAAAGTCCTCTATTCTTTTTTGTTTTTGAGCTAGAACTCCACACAGAAATTTATTTGCACATATTTTTAAATGTCAAAATTTAAAAGAATAACAATTTTTCTTTATCATACAATACTTTTTTTACTAAAAACAATAACTTTGTTGTAATTCTTTTATTTTAAAAAATCTTAAAAAATGGGATTTCTATTTTGGAATGGCCCCGCTATCGTAAAAAGTAAGATGGTATGAAATTAAAATCAAAAGTGTGTATGCCGTTCATGATGACACTAAATGTCAAATGTGTGCAACATACCAACCTCCGCTCGGATTTAGGGCTTAAACTAAATGTCCAAAAGGTACTGCGACGCGGAAAGCCGTATACGGCTTTCCTAACTATAGTTAGTTGATACAATATAATTGTATAACAATATATTAAGTATATTGTGATGATATCCGCGCCGATCCCATAGAGCTGACGGCATGGGTCAGGGATTTGTCTGATTATTTTTTTGTGTGTAGTCCACCGATTTCTAAGAAAAACCTCTAAGGGATTTTATTCAAAAACGTCCCGGTTCAAAATATGATTTATTTTTTAATTTTCTTAAATTTTTTTAAATTTGTCAAAAATTTGACATTGGCGTGCAATAACTCAAAAACTATTCAACCAAGAGAATTGCGGTTTCCGCCAATAAAAAAATATATTTTTGTTTTCTAAGATAGCGGCAAAAAAGTGGCCTTAAATTTATTTGCCGCCATCTTGAAAAAACGAAAACTATCGAAAAAAAAAATAATGCAATTTAATAGAAAAAAATATGATTTTTTTATTGGTGGAAACCGCAATTCTCTAGGTTAAATAGTTTTTGAGTTATTGCACGACAATATCAAATTTTTGACAAAAAAAGATTCAGAAAAATAAAAAAATATATATTTTCGAAATGGGACGTTTTTGAATAAAATCCCCTGGGATCGGCGCAGATATCATCACAATATATTGTTATACAATATTATTGCATATCTTAAAAATCTTATTATCATGAAACGGGCAACGGTAAACGAGAATTTTTCCACGCCTATACTGCGAATAAAGTTCGAAAAAGTTTTTTTTGTCATATTATTTGTTCTAGCAAAGAAATAATTAAAAAGTGCTATTTTTGATATTTTTAATCAAAAGTGCACATAATTAGTAGTTTATCCTGAAAATTACAAAAAAAAATAAAAAATGGAGTTTTTGAGAAAGATCGCCTCAAAATTTTTCGTTTGGACTTAAAAAAAACATTTTTAAAACGGGGCGTTTTTGAAAAAGTCCCGTGGAGGTTGGCTCTAACATCGGTGGGCTACACATAACAAAATAATCAGGGAAATCCGTGACCCAAGCCATCAGCCCTGCCTGAATCGGCGCGGATATCAGAATACTAAACTTTTATGAACAATTTTTGGCCTTTTATATGTTATTTCTTGTTTATCACTCTTACATGTAAGAGTCACAGTTAAAAGTAACTTATAATTAATCCTATTGTTGAATAAATATATGTGAACTTACCTTCAATAAACAGAAAATTTACAACTATTTTTTAGTAAAGAAATTATAACACTTTTTTCCACACACTTGTACCTTCGTAATAGGATAACAACAATATGCGGAGCCTAAATGTAATATATACCTAATATAGACGCTAGGTATACCCAGGTACTAACTACTTGGGTACCTGGCAGGTAGGTTTTATTATGTGTGGAACAGAATATATCTACACAAGTACCTGAACTCCGTATACCTGCAATGCTTTAAAAGTGTACTAATCCTAATGGCAAAAATAGGCTTCAAACACTATCACATCTGACGGGAAATAAGTGAACTACCAAGGAAAGTACTGCAGAGTTCTGTAGAGCTGGTAAAAAGCCGGGCGCGTTTTAAGAAAACATAACCTATGTTTTGGACCGTCTTGAAAGAGTATATATACATTCTCATAAAAAAAATTAATCGTTGATTATTGATTAAAAATGCTTGTAATTTTATTTTCTATCTCGTTATAGGCTAAAATTATATATTTTTTTCTGTATTTTTAACCTTTATAAAGGTGCTTTTTATACTTTTATTTTTATAGTAGGTACTCTATTGTGAATAATAAAATTATGTCCAGTAAAATTTGTTTTTATTTTGGGGGACAGAGGTGGCGCCATATAAAAATGGTGATAATATTTTTTTTGTAATTTTTATTTACCTTTTAGCTGGTTTTTAAATTTTTGTCATAAAGTGAATAAGAAAAAAAGCCAAAACAAATATTTTTTCAGTCTTTTACACTTTCCCCCATAACCGATCTTGCTCAAATACGAACTTGTTCAAGATAATGTAAAAATACATCTGCTTACCAAATTTCAAGTCTCTAGCTTGAAGTGTTCTGAAGTTATCGTGGATACAGACAGACAGACGATTTTTTTTGCTTATTTTGATTTTTCTCGACGTTTCCGGAAAAAATAAGATGATTTGGGCAAAAACCAAATTTTGAAAAAGTAGTATTCAAAAAAAAAACTCAAAACGCATTTTTTAGCAAAATGAAAAATCAACATGTTTAAAAAAATGTAAAAAATATAATAGTATAACACGAACCTCTTTCCATTAAAACAAATCACCTGCTGCCCTGACCACTTAAAAGCTGTAGCTGTAGTTTTTTTTTTTAATACTGATAAAGAGAATAAACGATTAATCAAAAAAATCTATTACCTTGTTTTAATTTCTCACTTGAAAGGGAATTATTAGTTACAGCGGCAACGCCTTTTACCGCGTCAATTTGACAACGTCGATTCGAGAAGCCTATTCCGTAGACATTCAACGTTTTCGGTTTTAAGTCCGGGTACTGTTGTTAAATATATTCTGGTGTGGAACCTATTTTAATGATCTCTGATGATAAAAAGGCTTTTTAAAAAAGCGTTGCTAATCTCACTCTTCTTCTTCTTCTCTTTATTTGTGGCCTTTGCTTTATGTCAATTAGCCAGCTCGCTACTCTCTTGTTGATTTCTGCAGATGGTTTGCCTAGTTGCTACCATACCATCGCTGAGACGTGAGACCTCGCAATTCTGTTTAAATGTGCGTAGGAATAAATAAATTTCTTCTATCATAACCTCAAAAACATATGGCTAACCCTAATCCAGATTCAACCACTAAATTACATCACATATACAAGCATTCCATTGTAGAATCAAAATCAATAGTTATACCGATTGTAGATTTAATAATATTTTCTTAACAAACACATTTTTACATAAATTACTTGATACAGCTGGCGCGAAAAACTTACGACATTTTTAATTTCACCTTACATGTCTAACACTACCACCTTCGCGTCGCCCACGCGAATGTATCTCGCTTTTAAAATGTAATTAACCCAGACGGCACGAAATATTTCTGAAATATATAAGAAATATTATATTGAAATATATTTCTGTTATAATACTGAAATATAATATTTCAAATATTTCTGAAATATGTCTGTAATATGAAATATAGAAATGTCCGCCTTGTTTCAGTGAAATATCAGTTATGTTTCAGAAATATGAAAAATTACAGTAATATTTTAGAGATATTACTGAAATGTTTCAGACATATAACTGGAATGTTTCAGTAATATCCCAGACAGTATATGATTTCTTAAAGACGTATTTTTTAAATCTTAATTATGTCTGGACGCCTAAAGACATAAAAAGGATATCTTATGGACTTCTTTTTAGGGAAGTTTAAAAGATATCTGATTATGATGTCTATAAGATGTCTTTTAAGTATCGGTACAAGACGTCTTAACTTCGATACTCATCGCTACAAATAAATTAACCACAATCAACTATTAAAAAATTACCATATTTTTTTAAAGATCTTTTTTTGAAAAAGTCCAAACCAAAAAGTCCAAACGAAAAAAATTAAAAAAAAATAAAAAAAAAAATAAAAAAAGAAATTTTCAAAAAAGAAAACTACATACAGATAATGAGACAATTACCAGCTTTATTTTAAATAGATAAACTCAATAATAACCCCCGCGTGGCTTTTACTTTATTGAGTGGATAATTATTTATTTTACCCACTCAACTGTCACTTGTCAAATTATTTTCTTGTAAATGTCATTAAAATTTTTAATAAAAATATGAATTTCTAAGCTATTTATTGGATAAAACCTTGTATGGCACTCATGGGTAAACAGATATTGCCCTCTCAAAAATTAACCTGCTTGGCTGACGCCTCGCAGGTTAATTTTCTCATGGGCAATATCTTACTTTACCCACTAGTACCATAAATAACTATTTTTTAAGATCTTTTTTTGACAAACAAATTACCTCTCATTCTAATTATAATTACGTTTTTTATATCAATACGACCGTACCTAGCAACGTAAATGGGAGGGGGTATTATGTTGTAAAGTCGCAAGGCGTCTTAAAAAAGATGTCTTAAAGACATTACCTTTTGTAACATACGACGTCGCTAAGACGTCTTTAAAATGCATATATGGCGAAACCGACGTTCTTAAGACGTCTTAAGAACGTCGGTTTCGCCATATATGCATTTTAAAGAAGTCTTAGTTATATAACTAAGTAACTCTAGAGTTACCGCTACAACAGATCCACAGAAGAATAACTGAAACTAACAAATTTTCAAAACTCCCAAACAAGCAAAATGAAAAAATTAATTTTTCATTTTTTGGTATTGTGCGTGAACCTTCAAACCTTGAGGAACGACACCAACCTGATGTTGCTGACTTAATATAATTTTTTGGTCATGACCAAGAATCTTGTCAAATTCTTGCTGCAGACTTGACGCTCTGCTTCCAGATTCTTGCTAAAGTCTTGCCCAAGTCTGAATAGAGAATCTTGATTAATTCTCTTGCTCAAGAATTGTCCAACTTTTACAAAGAACTTTTCAAGTACTCTGGTCAAGAAACTTGTCCAAGATCAATGTTACTAGGGACAGGGTTGGTCTTTATACAGAATGGCTCGCTGATAGCTCAAAGGTACGTTACGGAAGAATTGAAAGATTATGCTATGTCTTTCATGATCAGTAATGCTAGACCTCACGTAGTCAGAGAATACACGGATGAAGTGGAAATTAGGCGGTTTGATTTTCCAGCCCTCAGTCCGGATAAGAATACCATCGAACATGTATGGGATGACTTGGTACGACGTATTTGGAGGCATAAACCAGCCCCAAGAACTGCCCATGAGCTTAGGAAGTTGATATAGCAGGAGTGGAATAATATCGACCAGAATGTGATCTTCATTAAAAGTAGGCCTCGTCGACTTCAAGCTGTCATTAACACAAGAGGATTAGGATAGTTGATGTAAATTCTTCACGGGGTTTGTAAATTATGTAGTCACACCTGTCGAAGGATAATAGGGTTTAATAACAACACCATTAAAAAATTAATATATTTATTTTAAATACCTAGGATGAAGGAAAACTAACAGTCATTTGTAGCAAAGGTACGTTTGTTGTTATATTTTTATGGCGCAAAAATAATTTTTGCTTAGCAGTGCAAAAATACATATCTCAACAAACTAAACTTTGACAACATTTCAGCCGTATTTAACTATATTTAGGCTAAATGTTTACAATTCTAAGTATCAAATATAATACAAAACAATATAATGATATATAATGAAATACAAAATATCATGAGTCAGATTTTCAGCAGCGACAAAAAAAACATCTTAAAAAAGTTAAAATTTATAGGGGAAGTTGGGGTTAACTGGGCCGCTTTTTTTCATATCGAGTTTTTGAAATACCTGTAAACAATTTTTAAATATTTTCTATAGTAAAAGGTAGATTATGACTACAGTTAAGGTAGATTATGACTACAGTTAGAACATATTAATACTTTAGACAAATATTATTTATATAAAAAAAGTTATTAACGATAAACCAGTTAACCCCATAGGGCAGGGTTAACTGGATCACTACTCAGGCTTAACTGGTCCACTAAAATTTATTGTATTGTAATTATTGTGAATAAAAACGATTTGAAATCAAATAAAATTTAATTCTAACATGTTTTCATATTATGTTATGTTAAATATTAGATATATCTCAGGGTTAACTGGTCCGGGGTTAACTTGACATGGCCCAGTTAACCCCGAGCTAATTAATATTGACATAAGTGGTCCAGTTAACCCCGAACCAGTTAACCCTGAGTAAGACCACTTTAATACTTAATAAGATATTAGAAGGTGGTAATTATGCAGAATAATTAAGAAAATACTCAGTATATTAGGTAAAATATTAGTCTAGTTTCTTCTATCAATAATAAAGTAACAATTAAAAAATAAAAGTTAAGGTAAATACCTACTTTTCATCGAAAAAAATAAACTTTCTTTACTACAACTTACACGTGGACAACACGGTCCGCCATAATACTTTAAACAATACTACTAACTAAATATCACTAGAATTTTCCCTAAGGCGCCAATACTAAAAGGTTGATAAAATCCAGGTGGACCCGATAACCCCGACTTCCCCTAAATATTTAGATTTTTTTTATATATAGACCGAAAAACTTGTCCATGCTTTAAAATAATTAAACTTTTAAGGCCAGCTTACTCCAAAAAACGTAATTTTTTTCAATACATTTTATTTATAGTACAAAACATGTTGAGTAATCAATTTTTTTACATATGAAAGCACATACATATGAAATTACTTGAAAAAAAAATTTTTTTTTTCAAAATGGCGGTCCTGAAAATGGCTGCTGAAACTCATCTGATTCGTAGATGGATGACACTCTCATTTCAAAACTATAGCACTTATCGATATGAACCAAACGGCATTTTACTCTTTAGATGTCTGACTATGGCCTCAAGCAGAACCAGAAATATTCATAATTATTTAAAAAAGTTATAAACAATTAAAAGTGAAAAAAAGGGTAAAAAAAATTCAAAAGTCCGCCATTTTGTTTTTTTTTTCATTGAAAATGTTTCATTCTGCTTGAGGCCATTGCCAATTCGATACAGAACATGAAACCGTTTTGTTTTTTGCTTTCAGATAATTCTTTTCAAGAAATGATGTCATCCATCTACGAATCAGATGAGTTTCAGCAGACATTTTCAGGACCGCCATTTTGACAAAAAAAAATTTTTTTTCAAGTAATTTCATATGTATGTGCTTTCATATGTAAAAAAATTGATTACTCAACATGTTTTGTACTATAAATAAAATGTATTGAAAAAAATTACGTTTTTTGGAGTAAGCTGGCCTTAACCATGCATAAAAAAACATTATTTTATCTCCATTTATCTCAAGACATTTTGAATTTCTGATATTGTATAACAGTATAAAGCAAATGAAACTTTTTTATTAACAGTTCAATACATAATGCATATCACAACAAAGGAACCCATAACAATCCCAGGTAGCAAAATAACATGACATTCACGTGAAAGTCACGTTAATATGTGACATGTGATGTTAAGATTGTAGTCTCATTTAACAAGAATGTAGCATGGTGGGGATGTCCTAAGTCCGCCCCTAATAACATCACACAATGACATCCCGAAAATAACGTGTTTGTGACATCATAAATCCACATTCCTGTTATATCTAATATCTTATGGATGCCGTTACTGGTACTTTAATATTTAAATAATATTTTAGGACATTAGCTTTTTCTAAATTAAAACCATTAAAAACGCTATAACCCTATAAAAAAATCGGATTTAAAATCAATCAGTAATTGAAACAATCACAGATTGAAAAAGATTCTAAATACGAAATTGCAGATTAAGCGGAGAATATATTCCTTTAATCCGTGTCCGTGGTCTTGAGAAGCCCGGCAGAGCCATCCATTGGAAATCGTATAATGTGTATACAATTTCCTTATAATAATTTACTCTATCAACATCATCTTATATCGATTTTTTTGCTTCGAACGTCGGTGAGAAGCAAAATAACATGACATTCACGTGAAAGCCACGTTAATATGTGACATGCTATATATTCACAGAGTTGCTAAATATTTGTTATTAAATAACATGGTTGTCACGTCACACGTGTTACGTTGCAAATGTGATGTTAAATACATGTTATTTTTCAATATTATGTGATGTTATGATTTATTTTAAAAATACACCCAAAAGTGATGTTAATTTCTTGTAATATAACATCCCTTGCTACCTGGGATATTTCAACTGCAATTAAATAAAACTTATATATTAACTCTTTCGCTCCTGTAGGGACATATACCGGGTGTCCCAACTCTATTTGCGTTGCGATTTTCTCGAAAACTAAAAGAGATCAAGTTCTGCAAAAACCATCTTAAATTAGACAACTTAACCTATCTTTTACCATATATTTTATACTTTCAGCTCTTAAAATATGGAGCATGGGGGGAGGGGTCGTGTGATACATCATTTTAAAGCAAATAAAATTCTCTATTGGACTGTTTTTTTTTTTAATTTTTTAAACAATTTTTTTTCAAGTTTTGATTCTTTAATTTTTTTGTGCTAAAAATGCGTTTTTAAGTTTTTTTTTGTAAATTTTATTTGTCAATTAAAATTAGTTTAACAGTATAATTTACGTTTCTTCATCATGAAATTAGTAACTTTTAAAAAATTGATTTTTTTAGAGTAATTTTGACAAAAATACCCATTTTCAACCCTATTTTAAACAAAAAAAAACGTTAAAAAAATAAAAAATTATATAGTTAAATGGAGAATTCAATAAGCTTTAAAATTATGTATCACACGACCCCCCTTTCCATTTAAAAAAATGTCCCCCTATGCCCCCCTGCTCACAATTTAAGAGCTGAAAGTATCATATGCTAAAAGAGAGATCAAGTTGTCTTATTTAAGACGGTTTTCGCAGAATTAGATTATCTCTTTAAGTTTTCGAGAAAATCGTTGTGTAAACAGAGTTGGGACACCAGGTATGTCCCAGCAGATGTTTATAAATACCTGTCGCTCCTGTAGATATATATTTAGTGTCCCAGAAGATGTTTAAAAAATTCTATAGCCAAAAAGAACATTTAAAATGCACAGAACAGGGACACTTTAAAACACCAAATGTGACCCTGCACAAAGAAACCCAGTTAGTATTTCAAATTAACGTATTTCATTTTACGTCGGATTCTTATGTAGAAAAGTTATTTACATAAGAATCAGAAATCTTTTTTTTTTTAATTTGACACACTAAGGGCCACTTGCACCAATGATGGTTTAACTTTAAACTTGGATTAAATTGACGGCCGACCAATCAGAACTCAGCATTTATAACTTAATCTCGGTTTAGCTGAGATAATCCCAGGCCAAAAGTTGGTGCAAGTGGCCCTAACTGGGTTTGTTTGTGCAGGGTCACATAATATTTTATATTGGGACAAACATTGAACACTGAACTTATTTTTCGTAAAAGAACGTTTTAAAAAAAATTCACTTGTTTCGTACTTTTGATAGCATTTTATTTTATATACACAAAAAAATGTTTCCGAAATGCAAAGAAAAAAAAACCGGAGCGAAAGGGTTAAATATGAATTAGAATATACAGGGTATTTAAATATAGAAATAGAATATACAGGGTATTTGGACTTGGAAAAAAAATTGCTGACTGACCTACGATTTTGCCGACTCGGTCGTTTCGCGGGGGGTGCGCCACCCCCCCCACACCCCCTCGAATCGTCCGTTCCAGGCTTTAAAATTTTATAAAATAACAAATACTAGGGTGCTTTTATATGAATTTTATCGATATTTGCATGTTTAGGGTTTTTAGGGCCCTAAAAGTACCAATATATGAATTTTTACTCCAAGGGCATCCTAATTTCGACAAATAGAAAATATTAAGTAAATATTTTTTTTGTCCACCCTAATGCCACATGACCTACCTAACTTAAAAATAATTGAAACATCAGTCCTCTACATTTATATAGGTCGAATCTTCTTCTTCTTCTTCTTCTTCAATTGGTGTATCTAGTTTTGTAGTGTTGTGTATTTTAATGTGTTCCATCAAATCTGTAGTCTTTGGGAATGCCTCATCACACACCAAACAACTGTACTTTTTTTCTATAGGATCGATTACAGTGTCTGTGTTTTCTTCCGTGCGTAATTTTAAATCTTTCTCTTCGTTTGTGTGGATCTTTGAATGATTTTTTAGATGGGGTTTTTGAGTGAAAGTTTTTTCACAAATGTGGCAGGCATAAGGTTTTACACCTGTATGTATCCTCTCGTGCACAACTAGTACGGCTCTATAGACAAACAACTTTTTACAAAATTTGCATTGGTGTGGTTTGATTCCTCTATGTAAACGTTTGTGAATTTTTAATTCTGCATAAATAGTGAACTTTTTATTACAGACAGAACATTTATGTATTTGGTTGTGCATATTTTGATGGCTAGTCAAGGCCTGCTTGCAAGATAGCGTCTTTTTGCAAATTTTACAAGTCAATGGATTTTCTGGAAAAGTATTTTCATGCGACACAAGAGGCTTTTCACGAGGTTTTTCATTAGTATGCACTCTTTTGTGCGAAGCAAGCGCTTTCTTTTGCCCAAAGCATTGTTTACATATTTTGCATTTAAATGGTTTTTCTTCGGGGTGTATTCGTTCATGTGACAATAGATTTGCTTTTTGAGAAAAAGATTCTCCACATACATTGCATTTATGGGGTCTTTTGCCAGTATGCACTCTTTCGTGATTAGCAACGTGACTTTTTTTGGCGTAAGATTTTTCACAGTAGGAACATTTAAAAGATTTTTGTCCAGACTCAAAATTTTCATTTTGTTGTTTTTCACAGATATAATTTGTTTGGTGACCTTTCAAACCAATGTCCTTATTCAATTCATTTTCATTTTTTGTTTTATTTAGTTCTGCGTCTAGTACGTTTTGTGCTGTATGCACTTTTTCGTGAATAGTAACATGATTTTTGTTGGAAAAATATTTGTCACAAAATAAACATTTAAACGATTCTTTAAGAGAAGCAGATTCTTCATTTTGTTGATGTTGATCAACTTTCTTGTCGTCATTTAATTCAGTGGACTGTACGTGGACTGTACAGGGCTCCCCCTCGGTAAAATTTATCTCGGATTTACCTGCGTTATCTTGTATTAAATAAGTCTCATTTTCTCCGTGTATTATTTTATGTTTAATAAGATTTGCTTTATATATAAATACTTTACCACAAACATTACACGTGTACGTTTTTTCTTTATTATCGGCAATATCCTCTTTAATCTTGTGTTTCATCTGATGCTGACTTAATGCAATTTTATATTTAAATGACTTTTTGCAAATTGAACATGAGTACAAACATTCAGATGTTTTTTCTGATGTGTTTGGAATATCCTTCTGTTTATATTTTAAAGCTATGTCTTGGTTTATGTCATCCAAATTTTTTTTCGAACTAGAAATTTTAGGTCTAATATCTTTCTCTTGTCCATGACTATGTCTCTGATGTCTAAAAAGATTGTTCTTCATGGTGAAACCTGTTCCACAAATGGTACATTTAAATGGTCTTTGTTTTAAATGTATTTTTTTCTGAGAAGCAAGGTTACTTTTTTGGGAAATCAATTTACCAGAAGAATTGCTTTTATATTGGTTTTTACCTTTTCCTTTCAAATGAGAGGCAAAACTAGTTTTTTGGGAAAACACTTTACCAGAAGAGTTGCTTTTATGGGGTGCTTTGCCTTTGTGTACTGATGTTAAATGTTTTTTAAGATTGCTTTTTTGGTTACACCGTTTACCGCAAAAATTACATTTAAAAGGTTTTTTACCTGTATGTACTCTTTCATGATTTCTAGCATTTGTAATACTGGAAAATGTTTTTCCACAAAATGAACATTTACAAGAATATTTGACGTTGAATAATTTTCCACAGTTATGATTAATTAAACTCGCTTTATAACTAAAGGCCCTTTTACACACCGTACACTCCAACGTTTGTTTAACATTTCCTTTTTTATCCATTCGTAACGAGATATTATGTTTTTGGTGGTGTTTACTTAAAGAACTTTTATTTTTAAATGATTTTTCGCATACATTACATGAGTGTGTTTTAATCCCATTCTGAACAACTTGCGTTGTATAATGTGATTGTGTGGAATCAAGAATCTTAGTTTCAGGATGATTATCATGGAATTTGAGATGTAACGCTAGGTTACATTTAAATGTAAAAGTCCTGTCACAAAATAGGCACGTAAATTTCTTACCTGAATGTACTTGACCATGCGCTACTAAATTGTGTTTAAAGTTGTACGATTTTTCGCAAACATTGCACTTGTATTTCTTTTGTTTAGATGGCTCTAAAGCATGCTCGAAATTCTGTGATTTTCTTTTAGTATGCGCGTTATTTTCTAAAGTAATATTATCTTGCTCTAAAGTGAGCTCCAAACTCCGTGATTTTCTTCTAGTGCGCATGTTATTTTCTAAAACACTTGGTAAAGTAATATATTCTTGGCTTTCACAAACAACATTGGCATTTGTTAAAGTTATATTTTCGCCATTATTTTTAACCTTTTCAACCTTTTTTTCACAAACAATTTTTTGATTTGTGATATTTTCGCCATTGCTTTCAATCTTGTGTTTTCTTTCACAAACAATTATGTGAAGGGTTAGATTGCATTTCAAAGGAAACGTTTTCTCACAAAACTTACATTTAAATGGCTTTTCCCCAGTATGTGTGTACGAGTGGACTTTTAGAAAATATTCATTAATAAATCGTTTTTGACAAATTGTACATCTGACTATAATTTTTGTTTGTTTTTCTGTTATGTCTTGGTTAACACTGTCCAAATTTGAAGTAACCTGTTCTATCTCATATTCATTATCTGCAGTGTACTCGTCGTCATCATTATTATAGTTTGAATCATTATAATCACAGTACAAAATATCATAATATGGGTTATCAAAATGTGGCTTATACTCTTCTACTTCTTCTTCTTCTTCTTCCTCTTGCAACCCGTCAGCTTCTATCTTAATTTGAACATTGTCAAACATTTCTTCATTTTCTCTCTTTTCCTTTTTTCCTTCATTTCCTTCTTCAGCGGCGCCATCTATTCTAAGAACTATATGTTTATTATCAACCATAGAATTTTCGCCTTGCAGGTTTTGGAATTGTGACAAGATTTCTTCCAACACTTTTTGTTTTGTGGTGCATTCAAAAGTGAATTTATACATTTTCGTGAAAATGTCTTTGCATCTAAAACAAATGTTCTTCGGAAACGGATCATTTTCGTCAGCCTGAAAATTAAAAAAAAACTGTTGGAAGATTACACAGCCACACAAAAAGAAAAAAGTTGGATCTTTGACAGACTCGACTAGTCAATTCCTATTTATTTTAAACCACTGAATCCGTATCTGAGGTCTGAATTTGAAAGTTAGCTCCCATTTTTAACATAACCTAAAAAAACATGCTTTTCGCTATGAAATGTTTCTTGAGGTTATGTTGGAAATGGGAACTAACTTTCAAATTCCGACCGCAGATTCGGATTTAGCAGCTCAGAATACAACTTATCAAATCCGTCGGAGATCCAACTTTTTTTGTTGTATGGCTGACGTCATGACTCCCTGAAACAAAAATTGATTTTTACAGTCAATTTTTTTTGGTCAAAATCTGTTTTGTTAAAAAATTTTCCGGCATATTTTTGTTGCTCAGATTTTTTTGTCAATTTTTTTTTTTAGTCAAAACTTCTCTCAAAATTAATTCATGGTATTTTTTTATATTTTCGAGTTATTTTTGATACAAGAATTAAAAAAAAAATTCAAGTGTTTCAAAAAAAGGTACCTTTTTCGTAAAACGATAAATGTGTTTTAAAAAAAATGTTTTTACCCCCATTTTACCCCAACCCGATTTTTACGAAAAACAATCCCATCCTAGAACTTTGGATAATCAATCTGTAGTCTAAATTTGAAGTCTTTAGCCCAAAGCGTTCTTGAGTTATCGTGGTCACAAATTTCCCGGACACACAGAAAGACATAGTTTTTTTTTGACGGAAATCATATTTTTTGGATATAAAAAGTTCAGAAACGTAAAAAAGAACAATAAAAATTTTTCGAATTTTTTTTACTAATGCAAAACTTTCCTTGGGGAAAGTAAAAGAAACTGAAAGAAAGGAAAATAAAAAACTAAGACAACACCTATAAAAGAAGTGGAATGTTTAAAAACAAAAAGAGGTGAATATGAAAAATTATTACCAAAGTTATTAAATCTACTTCAGAGGTACCCCTACGTAGAATATGTACTTGAATATGTATATTCATTAAACTTTAGTGTGCTTCATATTAGGGGCTGTCCATATATTACGTAACGCAAATTTTACCAAAATTCATACACTTCATACCCCGTTTCTGGCGTTATTAAAGGCTGTAGAGATTTCGTATTTTGGCTACCCCCACCCCCCCAATAGGGGGGTGTTAGGGGGGGTAGCCAAAATATAAAATCTCTACAGCCTTTAATAACGCAAGAACCGGGGTATGAAGTGTATGAATTTTGGTACAATTTGCGTTACGTAATATATGGACAGCCCCTTATGTAATGTATAGATGTCAAAAACATCTATATATCGACACTCCCATGCAACAAGGTTGTAACTCAAGTTAGACCTATTTTAAGTTATACTGATAGGTAAACGCCTTGAAAAAAAGACACAAATAGTGGTTCTACTCAGATTTCTCCACAGGTCATTTTAACCAAAAGTTTACCTAAAAGCACTAAAGTAAGAAATTCTAATTTTGAATATTATCAGAAACAAACAATAAATAAACAATAAATACTTATAGAGTTAAATAGAGAATGTTATAAGCTTTTAAATGATGTATCACATGGCTTCCTTTTCCGCGTCAATCATTTTCCCACCCTTAAATAAGAAAAAAAATATTTTAGAAATTTAGCTGTTGTGAAAAATGACAATATATGAGTTACGGCTTTGTTGCTTGGGGGTATCGATATCAAAATAGGTATTACAGAGGTTAAGCTTTCTTTTTTTATTGCAATCATTTGGTGTAAAAATTTTGAGGAATAAAACACACCAATTGTCTAATTTCAGGTTTTTCCTATGGTTATGGTTATTTTAAGTTAGGTTGGCAATATTAGGGGCCATACTTAAAATATGTAACACAACTTCTTGCAGTTTTGCCCCCCACCTTTTTTTTCTTATGTACTTTAGGGAACATTCAAGTGTTACATAACTCAAATTGTACCAAAATTCATACACTTCATACCTGGTTCCCGCGTTATAAAAGGCTGTAGAGATTTCATGTTTTGGCTACCCCCCTGAATAGGGGGTATGTTAGCCAAAACATGAAATCTCTACAGCCTTTAATACACGAGAATCGGGGTATGAAGTATATGCATTTTGGTACAATTTGTGTTAGGTAACACTTGAAAGTTCCCTTAATACATTGTTAAAAAGAACAAGCTATTTCATGTTTTTAAACTCCCTTTTTCCCCATGTAACACTGCATAACGCTGGGTCTTACTCCCTTACACATAATGCTAGCCAAGACCCCCCCTTTCCAAAACAAAATTTTTCAAAACATTTTTAATAAAATTTTAATTTTCAATGATTAATAATAATTAATAATCTTAATTGTACTTTTAATAATGACTGGTAGTTTATCTTATCTATGTTTGTCTACCTAAGATAGTCAAATTGACAACCACTTGTTTCTTTGAAAATAATAAACAGTGTTACATAATGCTGCATCCCTCTTAACAAAATGTAATGCACTATGCTCTGCATATTTTAAGAAATAGCCGCTTAGAGCTCCTTCATACTCTTACATTTCTGTCACCATTTGAAATACCAGAAGGGTTTAGTTTATAATTTAGATGAAATTTTAACCACTTGCAAACCTATGGGTAATCCTATAGGTACTTCTGCTTGAAAAGTCATATATTTAACTGTCTAAAAATCACTTACTCTCACATCCAAGTATCTCAATAATAATTCCGAAATACTGGGTAGATAGTCGATGGGCTGGCAGTCAATTGGTTCCAAGTCGGTTTTTGAAAAGCATGTCCTACATATTTGATCAAAACTCTCTACAGTTATGCCTTCCATTATGAAGTCAAAGCCTTATCTATTATTCATAATCTAAAACAAATAGGTTAGGTCATTTCATCAGAAAATTAACGAATATATTGAAGTATAATTGGTTCCCCTAATTGGTGGGCATAATTTAACATATTTATTTTATTTGGTTTAATTTATTTACTTCCCCATAGTCGTAATTAAATTATTAAATGCCCAACAACCGGAAACCAATTTTTATTTTAGAATGTTTCTTGATTGAAAAAACTAGTTCTTTATAAAGCTACTTACAAATAAATGGTAAATAAACTCCTAGACACAAAAAACAACGTTCGTTTCTTAGATGAAGAGCCGATGAGAAGCTTTTTTCCAAGAGCATTTTTTTCGTAATGCAAATTCCATAGATTATACAACTCCCATTACATGTCATCTTCTTCTTCTGTTTAAAATTTTACTGTGCTTTAAAAGCACTGCTTTTTCGGAATTACTTTATTATTTTTTTGCTAAAGTGAATCAAAACAATTAAAAGGCAACGAAACATTTCTAATTCGTTGGGTATATTTTTCTTCCTTTATTTAAGGGTTCCTGCCAAAAAAAAGGCGCAAAGGATCTATATGTTGCAATCCATAATACATCATTGTGTATAAACATTTGCCTACACTTGATTTATTTTAAATATTTTAGGTTAGGTCTTATGAACAATTTTTCCTAAAAAGATACTTTACAAGTTATTCAGTGCTTTTTTGTGACCAGTTAATAAAAATTATGTAATTTTAATAAAAAACATTGATCAGAAAGTACCAAAATGTTTTTTTTGAGAAATATAAGCTCAAGGTGTATAATTACTTTCAGAAGAAAATTTTGCCAAAAACATATATTGGATGAATATGCAGATATTTTATCTACAGATAGGTAACTAGACTTATATTTGATAAAACGTAAGCTCATGAGAGTAAAGTGTAATCTTTGTTTAGTGAATACGATGAAATTGCTGGAAGTAACATTCGGTTGAATGAAACCCACAATTGTTTTATAATCCAACCCTATGTAAAATGGGGTCCAAAGAAATTAAGTATAAAACCACAAGAACAACTAGACGAGGCAAGAGCCTTAATAAAATCTCTACCTGCTTGGCAAGTAGAAGATTCAATTACAGTACCATTGGAAAACCTAGAAAAAAATACTTTATTTAAATCTGGGTCGATGGAAAAATTAACAACTTTGATTCGTAAAAATAACAACATATCAGCTGTGTTTGTAAACACTGGAAACTTGAAAAGAATTCAAACATCTATGTTAAATGAAAACTTTCATTTACCAATTTTTGATCGATATGAAATAGTAATGAAAATTTTGAAGAATCACGCTATCAGTAAACATGCTAAGCTGCAAGTGGCCTTGGCCGAGTTGTACTATCTGCAAAGAAAGGCCCAAAAAGGGTTGCTTTTTACTTCGACCGATTCTGATACAGTTAAATTAATGTTTAAAAACCGTGAACAGAAATTAATAAATGCTTTAAAAGAAGTAAGAAATCAAAGAACATTGCTAAGGCATAAAAGACAAAAACTGGATTACCCTATTGTGGCTGTGGTTGGTTATACAAATGCTGGTAAAACGAGTGTTATAAAAGCTTTAACTGGTGAGGAAAGTTTAATGCCAAAAAATCAACTTTTTGCCACTTTGGATGTTACCAATCATTCTGGTATTTTACCGTCTGGGCTAGAAATACTTTATGTGGATACTGTTGGATTTATTTCTGATATTCCTACGAATTTAATAGAATGCTTTGTGGCGACTTTAGAAGATGCTATTTTAGCTGTAAGTTAGAGTAAAAATAAAAATAAAATATTGAAAAATTTTTTTGTAAAGACAATGAAAAAATTATTATTTTTTAAATTTTTATTACCCAATAGCCATGGCCCTTTAAAGGCTGAAGCACTAATATATTATTACTCAGTTTTACCCCTTTACCACACCCTTATTTTTACCAAAAACAATCTCAGCCTAGAACTTTGGATAAGCAACCTATAGTCCCAATTTGAAGTCTTTAGCTACAAGCTTTCTCGAATTATTGTGGTCACAAAATTTCCAGACAGACAGAAAATCAATTTTTTTGACAGAAATTTCTAAGAGATAGTAAAATAAGTTCTAAAGGTTTTTATTTTTAGGATGTAATATTGCATGTGGAAGACATCTCTGATTCATGTTACGAATACAAGAAAGAACATGTTTTAAATACATTAAAAGACTTGGGGAATAAAAGTAATGTATCCAATATATTGGAGAAAATTGTAACTGTTAAAAATAAATGTGATTTGGTGAAAAATAGCATAGATGAAGATGGTGATTCTATATATATATCTGCAAAAACAGACCATGGTAAAGTTTTTTAAAATAATTTTTACATTTAATCTGGGTTTCTTCTTCCTTTCTTTCTTTTTTTTTTGCCTTTTCTCAGTGAGATAATTAGCCAGATTCCTCTTAGTTACTTAATTCACCAAGAGTGGTTCTTGTCTGGCTTGGCACCATGCCCACTCCCGTTTTGATTATAGAAAATTTCCAGTCTTCTGTAAAACCTTTTTTTTTTTTAATTTGTAATTATATTTGCGCATGCGCTAGTATATAAAAAAAATTCTGTACGTATAAAAACTTCTTCACGTGTTAGTTGCTTCCAAATCAAAATTTATCAGCATTATAAATGATTAAAAAACATAAAATTACCTTCTTACTTCAATATAATCACATGTTCGCCATTTTACTGCACATCATCCATAAAATCACTATAAAAAGGCCATATCTAAGATAGCAAATAAATAAATAACTAAACTAAAACACTTGATGCTAAAAATTAAACGCGATTAACGGATTACCTAATTCTTCCCAAAAGTACATTTGCTCGTTTCACGGGTGAAAAGCAACTGTTGATCTGGGTTTATTTTTTTTTTTTTAGGTTTAAATGATTTAAGATTTACATTAGAAAAGACTATTTTAAAAGTGACAGAGAGGCAAAAAATTACTATAAAAGTACCAAATGGAGGCGATGAAATACGGTAATTACCGTATTTTATTTGTATTTGTATTAATACAAATTATATACCTATTTATATTCTTATTTCTTTTTTAGGTGGTTATATAAAAACTCAACTGTAGTATCTGTTGCACCAGATAGCAAAAATGGTCAACTGATAAAAGCAAGTGTAATTATCCTAAAAAATAAGTTACAGCATTTTAAAAATATGTTTATATAAAGTTTGGACTTTTTAAAAAAATTTAATTAAAACTTTTAATGAAAAAAATTTTGTATTGTAAGAATAGTTAGGTATATTTATCAGGCTTAACATATATAGTTTGACGCACGGATCTGTGGCTACGGGAAATATGTTTGGAATGTGTGTGCAAGCGGGAGGCCCGTTGTAGGCACGCACGCCTTAAAACGCTCTTGACGGAAAGAAAAGAGCGCGAATGATTCCTCCCCCTTTCGTCGGAGACTTTCTTTCACGCGGAGAACTATATTTTTACTTCTATAATAATATAAAGACTAACTTGAGGCACATTGTGCCTAAATATTTGATAAATAATATTTTTAACAATATTTAAACAGCCAACATAATGTGTTTTATGTGTTGTGTATCCTACGTATTGACTACCAAATTTTTTTTCATCAAAACCATTTTTTTGCAACAGAAAAACAGGCACAAAACCAACGTTAACCAACGTACCCCTAAAAAAAAAACCAAAACAATCTCGGTGTGGGTACCTATAATTAGGCGGTCGTAATCTTGATCTTGGAGAACACAATTTCGAAGAAGGAGTTCGCCGTCTTCATCTAATGAAGGCGTTAACGTTTAGAGGTAATTTAGTTTTTAAGTGAGTGTTTGCGACTATCATGCTAGTACAATTTAATTTGAAGTAAAAAAAAACTTAAATTGGTAACATAAACACTGAATAATATCGCAAAAAATGTTGATGAATTTAATTTAAAACGTACAACGTGGAAGATAAGTTTTTGTTATGTTTAAGTTTAAAGATAACAAGTTAGCGTTTGCGCAAAGATCCTTACACAGTGTAAAGTTTTTTGCGAGATAGAAAAACAAACAATATAACCCAGAAATTTGCTCTTCGGGGATGGGAATTCCCAGACCACTTCGTTGTGACCCGAATTCCTAGATTACAGGAAGAAAAAAATAGGGTACACATACATATTTGTATTGAGCTGGCCAAATTCCAAAGGAAAAGGCCACGATTATTTGAAGAAGAAGAAGATGAAGACTAATAGACATTTGACAGTTATTCAAAATTACGTTACCGGTAAAAAAACTTTATCGATCAAAGTCAATTAAATCAATCAGGGCTTTTACTAGTAATGGAAGAAGTAATATTATTCGACAAAAGCCTACAAGAACGTCTTCAAGAATATCACGATGTTTTATGTGGAAATGAAGTTTTGTGTGTTTCCAATATTCAGAAAGAATGGTCGTTCTTTTTCGAGTTAACTATCGACCCAAATGGCTGGCAGGCCATATGGAAAATACCCAGAAACACATGTGAGCAATTAAAAATACCGTTTCCATCTATAGTACTAGTTATCGTATTAAGAATAGAATTAAAAACTCTGCAAGCTCTGGTACGAGTACTTGCAGTTCAGGATGATGATATACATATCCCTGAAAAGCACTACGTTCCGCTTATCCAGTTGTGGGTGACAAAAGAACAAGATAAAAGTGTAGCTCTAAACTTGCACTCGACAGCAAATGCTATCGATATGTTGAGATTTTTTTATACAAAATTGTTCATGCCCTGGGACTTGGATGAAGATGATTCTTACAACTGGAGAGATAAGCACCTGGAATCTAGATTGAGGCTTTATTATGATATGAAGAATGGTATAATACCCAGAGCTACAGGAGAGCATATTCATAGCCTTTTAACTGAAGCAAAACGTTTACAGGTAAGATTTTCAATAATGAAATCCCAATATCCTGAACAATTAAATTTTATCAATACCAAGATTTTTTTCAGGATTTCTAATATTTATTAAATTTTAATATACAGGGTGTGTCAGAACTAATGAAAAAAAATTAAGTAGTGAATTCACATTTAAAAAATTTTTAGTAAAAATATGAAAAAAAAATTCATGTATAGGTTGGTCCAGAAATGAGCCCTAAGGGAGCTTTCTAAGGGTTTGACTAAAAATGAGTTTTTATTTAATTTCTCTGAAATTCTGTAAATCACAGTATTTTTGCACATGCCCTAACATTGATAAGGGCTATAATCTTTAAGATAAAGTACAAAGTATGTACTTTTTATTTGGAAACTTTAAAACCAACTGTTTTTGAGAAAATTACAGAGTTAAGATAATTTCACATTCTAAGCATTAAAAATAGAAACTAAAAATGCGCCAAAAATAATTTTAATAATGTTATATTGTTGTATATTGTTTTTTATAACAGAGTGTGTAGGTGTAAATGTGATAGAGGGGCAATTCCATTCATTCTCTTGCATTGCCTCTTAACCCCTTTACAATAGTTGACCTCTATAGAGGCAAAAAAAGTTCATGCTATTAATGTGTATGACCGCTTTAGCAGCATCTAATATTATCAGTTTACCATTAGTTTATTTTCCATGATTTTGTAACACCACAGATCCAATATGGCGGATTATATTTTTTAAAGTTGCTCGGATTTACTTGAAACTTGTTACTCGGGGGTTTTTGGGGTCGCTGACTACGAATCTGGTGCCAGTTTTCCACAATTCAAAATGACGCATCCAATATGGCGGATT
Source organism: Brachypterus glaber (assembly GCA_958510825.1). NCBI lineage: Eukaryota > Metazoa > Arthropoda > Insecta > Coleoptera > Kateretidae > Brachypterus > Brachypterus glaber. The sequence continues at coordinate 25,568,609 of OY294052.1, read as the reverse complement.
AGATTTTTTAAAGTTTCTCGGAGAATTTAATCCGCCATCTTGGATCCGCTATTTTGAGTTTTGGAAAACTGGCACTAGATTCGTAATCAGCGGTCCCAGAAACCGCCGAGTAACAAGTTTCAAGCAAATCCGAGCAACTTTAAAAAATCTAATCCGCCATACTGGATCTGCCATTTTGAATTTTGGAAAACTGGCACTAGATTCGTAATCGGCGGTCCCAAAAACCGCCGAGTAACAAGTTTCAAGCAAATCCGAGCAACTTTAAAAATCTAATCCGCCATATTGAATCCGCCATTTTAAACGCTAATCTTCTAATTCTGACCTTGGATTCAGATTCAGCGACCCAAAAATGTACAATATAATATATATAATGTTTTTTTCAGCACAATTTTGGCATGAAAACTTTATTTTCACTGCACTGTGAAGGGGTTAATGTTAACATAGTAGCGAAATCTAACGGAAATAGTTTGCACACTAGGTGCGGTATCATGGGGGGGGGTTTATTTAAAATAACTATAATCTCCCAATTAAAATTTTGATAGAAACCCTTATTTTAGGCAAAACGCGAGGAAATCGAGTCGGAAGTAAGCGATGTCGAAGATATTGATGAAGAACTTCCAAATAATAAGAGTTTAGAGAGTCTAATGCAAATCCATGTAAGAATATTAGAAATAAAAAGCGAGATGGAAATTTTAGAGGATCCTTTATTACGGAAAGTGGTAATTAAACGTCAAAACGAATTATTACAAAATATAAATGACCCAGAAAAATCACACATATGGCTAGTTTTCGAAGAAGGCTTGGTCGATAATTATATAAAATTCCTCAATGAAGTTAAATCACTTTACCCACACCAGCCTGTTAGTTTTACTTCATCGTTAGCAAATATTTTAGAAGTCTGTAATTCTAATGATGTCTTTATTCTCAACGAGTCTAGTCACAATATAAGAACAACAGGAGCATTAGAAAACGGTGGTATTCTAAGAGGAATATCGAATAAAGAAAACACTATAGTGACCTCTGAGATCGATGATGTTATGCTGGATTTTAGAAACAATGAGGTTGTTATTGAAAATTTAACTATTTTAGCTAGGAAAGCGAAGTGTGCAATGTTAGTACGTAGGGGGAAAGTCACTTTAAATAATGTAAAAATAATAGGTAAGAAGAACCTATTTTTACAACAACAAAATTCTGCTGCCAACAAAAAAAAAATTAAAAAGTTTTTTACCCATTTTACCCTCTTACCCCAACCCGATGTTTGTCAAAAACAATCCCAGCCTAGAACTTTGATAAGGAATGCAAGGTCCAAATTTTTAACCAAACATTTTTTTTTATATAAAACGGCAAGAAAAAAAACAATATAAATTTTTCATTTTTGCTTTCCCATTTGGGAAATTTTCAAAATTTCGGAAAGCGTGGTATTCGTTCAAAAATTTTCAATTTTTTTTGCGTATTTTTGCGTTTTATGTCGATATAAATCAATTTCAAGCAAAAAAAAAAAATTGTCGATCGGTCGTCCGGGAAATCCTGTATCCACAATAAGTTAAGAACCCTTTAAGCTATAGACTTAAAATTTGGCATACAGGTATGTTACCAAAAGTTCTCGGTCAGGATTGTTTTTGGTAAACATTGGGTTGGGGCAAGGGGTACAAATGGGATAAATACAATAATTTTTCACAAAAATTTTAAAATTGAGTTTTTGAGGTTGCTGAAATTGGATATGATAATAAAAAAATTCCAACTCCACCCCCACGGGGGGTAAATATTTTCAATATTTTCGTCATAATTGGTATACAGGGGACGACGAAACTGAATATGATAATAAATTTTTTCCATTTCCGACCCCTAAGGGGTGGGGGGTAGTTTTAGTGATAATTTGCATATTCGGGTTTTTGAGGTTGTTGAAAGTGAATCTTATAATAAAAAAATCTATAACCCTTTAACCCAATAAAATTGTGATGGTACATCTTTATTTTTTCTTTAAGGCAATATTAATCCAAAATACTTTGATAGACTTTCTATGTATGCAAACAAATATGCAAATTTAATTCAGTATAATACAGCTCTCCTGAAACTCTGAGGAAACAAAAACTCGGGCAAAAACTAAAAAAAAAAATCGGTTTATTTTTTTTTTTTCTTTTTAGACATAGCAAATATAAAAAAAACCCATTTAAATCGAAACATTTTTATTCCTCTTTTAATGTTTCTTGACGTTTTATATCCAAAAAAGATGATTTTCATCAAAAAAATCTGTGAAATTTGTGACAACTTGAGAACGCTTTGATTCTTCAAATTTGGTCCATAGGTTGTTTAACCAAAGTTTTAGGCTGGGATTGTTTTTGTTAAAAATCGGGGTGGTGGTAGGGGGGTAAAATGGGGTGAAATCATAAAAAAAAAACAATTTTCCGTTTTACGAAAAAAGGAAATTAAAAAAAAAAATATTATTTTTTTTTTAATTCGTTTTTAATTTAAATGAACCTATGCAATTAGGAGAAATCATTATTTTTTTGGCAGCAGTTTTTTTTTCTTTTTTTTAACTATTTTGTCTTTTTTTTTATTTTGATTCTAATAAAAATATTTTTAAGGTGATGGTGTTTCGTCGACCCACCAAGGCATCATCGTCCTAACCGGCGCCCAACTCGAGCTGAATAACTGCGAAATTTTGGAATTCAGCAGCGCAGTTGTTGGCAATTCCGAGTCCAAAATCACGATCAGAAACTCGGAAATCCACAAAGTAAATTGCGGCATTCAGATTTACGATAACTGTTACGTAAATGCCGCCAACACTGTTGTCCGCGACTGTAGAGACTACGGGATAGTTGTTGAAAGCGAAAATAGATATGAGGGTAGATCGGGGACATTTGAAACTTTAAATATGTAAGTATTATTCTTCCCTAACCTATTTTTTACAAAAACACTTTGATTTTTTTTTTATTTTTTTTTTATTTTACATTATACACTTAAATGCAAAAAATTGCCAATTCCGAGTCGAAAAATCACGATCAGAAACTAGGAAATCCACAAAGTGCATTGCGGCATTCAGATTTACGATAACTGTTACGTAAAAGTCGCCAACACTGTTGTCCGCGACTGTGGAGACTACGGTATAGTTGTTTTTTTTTTGTATTTTATTTTGGCGTTATCCAACACTTTTACGCCATTGGTAACTGCGGGAATATTTTTGTATATATTTAAACTAGACAAACACCGAGGGGCTGACCGCGTCTGAAATTTGTACAAAAGAGTTCCTTTTTGCAAAGAGTTCCTAAGAGTTCCTCCAGAGTTCCTTGGGAGTTCCTCCTGTATTCCTTTAGAGTTCCTCTCTGGAAGGGGTAATTTTTGGCAAATAAGCCGTTCTGGAAGGGGTAATTTTTGGCAAATAAGCCGTAGAAATTACCGCGCTATGCAAGCACTACTGCCATTAAGGCACCCTCAAAAAAAAGCTTTGTCTGTCCCTGACGGTTTCAACCAAACTTGGCGCCCCTTCAAAAAAAGAAGTTAGCGCCCAAAGAATACCTTCATGGAAAAAAGCTTTGTCCCTGACAGTTACTACCAGACTTGGCGCCCCTTCAAATAAAAAATGGCGCCCCAAATTTACCTTCAAGAAAAAAAGGCTTTGTCCCTGACCATTTCTACCAAACTTGGCGCCCTCCAGAACAAAATTTGGCGCCCCAAAATTACCTTCAGGAAAAAAAAGATTTGTCCCTGACGGTTTCTACCAAACTTGGCGCCCAAAGGTAGGATGTTTTGATAATCTAGTTTGCAAATAAAAACGTTAATCCGCATGGGTAATAAATAATAACAATTATTGTTTCTGACCGCGTCTGAAATTTGTACAAAAGAGTTCCTTTTTGCAAAGAGTTCCTCGGAGTTCCTCTAAGTTCCTTCGTAGTTCCTCCGGAGTTCCTCGAGAGTTCCTCAGAGTTCCTCGGCGTTCCTCCAGAGTTCTTCAAAGTTCCTCCTGAGTTCCTTTGGCTTGTACAAAAGAGTTCCTCGCGGTCAGCCCCTCGACAAACACACTTTTTACAACCAAGCTCTATGTGGGAATCGAACCCACAACCCCGGGATCCGTAATCAAACGCGCTAGCCATTGCGCTGCCGGGGTCGGCATCGGTATAGTTGTTGAAATCGAAAATAAATATGAGGGGAGATCGGAGACATTTGAAACTTTAAATATGTAACACGGTTAGTTTTAAAAAGTTTCACCTGAAAGTTCTGGCACCCCCGATGTTTTTTCTGATTATGATTGTTGTGTATTTTATGCATCCTGTGTAAAAATTAAAAAAATCGATAGATGTCTTTTTTTGCAGCATCGTCTTAAACTTAACACTTTTACCAAGGAACAGGGATTCATTTTTGACCTAATAAAAACAAGCTGCTGAATCCATAATATGGATTAATAATATTATTAATATCTGTTCTTAAAATTTAGTTGCAAAAACTACACAATTGTGTAGTTTTTGTGAAATATATTTTATAACGAGTATAAATAAATAAAATATTCAGGAAGATGAAATTTTGCCCAAGTTTGGGAATTTTGGAACAGCAAAGTGTTTTAATACTTTTTCGGCCTGTATGAATGAGTATATTTAAGCATATATTTGATAGATTTAATAATAACGCGAAAAAATGGCTGATCTGTCTTAGCTGGAAGGGTGTATACTTATTTTTTTTAGGAAAAAGTTTTTTACTATTTTTTTTTAATTATAAATTATCCAAAAGCCAACTTTTGAACGAGTGCAGATATCAACTTCAAATATGAACACACGTAAATAAGACAACTTAAACTCTTTTGACATAAAAAGGTCCGGAAATAAGCCCTTTAAAATTGTAATAAAAATAAGGTTTTTAATTAATAACTCTGGTACCCTTAAAGCTAGACCAACGAGCTTTTGCATGTATACTAGTATTAATAAGAGCAATAAGTTTATGTTAATTTATTTTTTTGAATTTATACAGAGGCGTGCCTGGACGGACAAAATATGTGAGGCTTAACACATTTTTGCCCCAAACTTTTTTATCTGTATTTTTTTAAATTTTTTGTAAAAACTATAGATTGAGTAAAAATACATAAAAAAAATCATATAGTGTAACACTGTAGGAGCAACCGTTTAAAAAAAATGCATTTAAGAGGAAGTAACATTTTGTGCCACCAAAAACGTTACTTTTTAAAAGGCCTTTACTCCTTTAATATTAAATTTAGGTGTTTTGGTAAAGAATACTTTTTTGTTCAGTTTTAAATGAAGAATCACACTGCAGCATTAAAATTTTATTGATGCTTTTTTTTCCCCATTCAATATGTCATCTTCAAGCTCTTCTAGGGCTCATTTCCGGACCAACCTTTATAGAAACTTTTTTTCATATTTTTAGATGTAAAATCACGTCTTAAATTTTGGCATGGCAGTTACTGATCACCCTGTATAATAACTTATCCTTTAATATACTATTAAATTCTTTTTTAGTATTCCCTACGTCAAGGCTGAACATTTAAGCGGAAACAACAACTCAAAAGGTGACGTGGTGATCAATCAAAAAACGAAGATCAAGCCAGTCGAAGATCTCTTCGGCAATCCAGATTTGGACCCGACTATTATCGAAGATGACGATGAAGAAATGAGTCACGATGTCGATTACACCGGCAGTACAACAGTTATTGAGAATACGAGGAAAGATAATATGTCCCCTGTTACCGTTTGAAGAAAAAGTAAGTATAAAGGAAAATGTATAATTTAAGTTGGTTTTAGGATCGACAAAATGTTTTTTTTTGTTTTTGCCAAAAGTGACTGTTTTTAATAAGTAATAGAGGGTTATTCTTTTAAATGTTACAACCACCGTAACTTTTGAACAGGATAAGATATAAACTTAAAATTTGAAAGAGGTATATTACACAACAAAAACTATCATTTGTCATATTTTCAATTTTTTATTCAGTAAGGCGGTGCCAGGGGGCATTGAGGGACAATAATTTAAATGGTACCCTGGGTCTTGTGATTCGTCATTTTAAAGAGCTTAAAATTCTCTATTTAAACATTTTACTATTTATTTTTTAATATTTTTTTTTATAAATATTTTTTTTCTTCAAAATTGATGAAAATGTCAAAATAGTTAATACATAAATCATGTTAAGACTAATTATTTATCATTTTCATGCAAAATTTTCAATATTTATTCACAAAATATTAAAAATTTGATTAATTTTGAAGAAAAAAAATATTCAAAAAAAAATGTTAAAAAATAAATAGTTACACAGTTAAATAGAGAAGTTTAAGCTCTTTGGAATTACACTAGGGTGCCATTTAAAATATTGTCCCCCATTGCCCCCCTAGCGCTGCCTTAACGAATAAAAAATAAAAAAATATGACAAATGATAGTTTTTATATTGTGTGATATACCTACATATTCCAAGTTTGAAGTTTTTGTCTCATTCCGTTCAAAAGTTACGGGGGGTGTACCTTTTAAAAGAATAACCCTGTATATTTGTTTAAAGTCCATGATATAAACGGAAATTTTGTATACTATAAAAAATGTTCAGTTAATATGCATATTTTTGATGTAAAATATTTATTAAATAATTGTTTAATATAAACATTTAAAAGAAATATGCAGCTAAAAGTTAATACAAAATTAGTTTTTTTCTTTGTTCTAAGAATGTATTTTTTATTTTTGTATTACCTATATTTAATATATTTTTCTATGTTAAACTTTTTTTTTTAACTTCACTAATGGCTTAGAAAAATATTAATGTACTCATCTTGCTCTACGCCAGTAACAGTTATATTTCGTTCCTTACCATTATTTATCAATCCGAGAAATTAATTACCTGCACCTAGAGCAATAAGGGAACGTTCAAGTATTACGTAACGCAAATTTTGATCATTTTGAACCCCCACCCTCTCCCCTGTAACGCTATTTTCCTATACCATTAACATGGGCATAACACTCCAAAATGACCCCCCCCCCCAGGAGCGTTACGTAATACTTGAACGTTCCCTAATCGGTTTTTCTCCCCAGGTAGCAAGTGATGTTACAAGAAATTAACATCACTTTTGGGTGTATTTTTAAACTAAATCATAACATCACATAATATTGAAAAATAACATGTATTTAACATCACATACAACGTGACACGTGAGACGTGACAACCATGTTATTTAATAACAAATATTTAGCAACACTGAATATATCGCATGTCACATATTAACGTGGCTTTCACGTGAATGTCGTGTTATTTTGCTTCTCACCGACGTTCGAAGCAAAAAAATCAATATAAGATGATGTTGATAGAGTAAATTATTATAAGGAAATTGTATACACATTATACGATTTCCAATGGACAGGGGGCTCTGCCGGGCTTCTCAAGACCACGGACATTATTAAAGGAATATATTCTTCGCTTAATCTGCAATTTTATATTTAGAATCTATCTGTTTCAATCTGTGATTGTTTCAATTACTGATTGATTTTAAATCCGATTTTTTTATAGGGTTATAGCGTTTTTAATGGTTTTATTTAGAAAAAGCTAATATCCTAGGATATTATTTAAATATTAAAGTACCAGTAACGGCATCCATAAGATATTAGATATAACAACGCAGGAATGATGTCACAAACACGTTATTTTCGAGATGTCATTGTGTGATGTTATTAGGGGCGGACTTAGGACATCCCCACCATGCTACATTCTTGTTAAATAAGACTAAAATCTTAACATCACATGTCACATATTAACGTAGCTTTCACGTGAATGTCATGTTATTTTGCTACCTGGGTCTCCTAGTAGGAGATAATTTTATAAACAAGTGATAACTGTCACTTGATTTTCCTTAATGACATGACATGTAGTTTTTTTTGTGATAAGCGGGCATATTGTTATTTTAATCCAAATTACAGACTAGGAGGTTAGTAATAGAACACAATATCGTCCATATGTCCGCCTCGGCTTTTCTTACAGACGGTCATTCTTTTGATGAAATTTTTCATCAAGTTTTCGCATAATTTTTGGTTTGGCCCGAAATTGATGTTATGAATGTGAACGACGTTTATTTCCAGCACAACGGTGCAACACGCCACACAGCTGGTGAAATAATGGCTATATTGCATGAAAATTTTCCTGGACTTGTGATTTTTCGAAATGGAGAAATCGTGCGATTTAACACCATTAGGCCGAGATCGTACGATTTAACACTACTAGATTTTCTTCTTTGAGGCTACGTTAAAGATAATGTCCACGCCAATGCTCCAGCAAAGATCCAAGCGCTCAAATACAACATCAGAGCTGTTATTCGCGAAATAGAGCCGCAATGGACAGCAGTTCAATACGTTAGGCAACATAAATTTAGGTCTTCAATACCAACCCAAAAAGAAAATTCCCTAAAAATATTGTATTTGTATTTTATCACAGTGCAACAAAATAGGAAGAAGAAGAAGAAGTGCAACAAAAAATGTGCATTGTATGCAAAATTATTAAAGGACACATAAAACAGCTTATTAAACACAAAAACAAGTACAAAATCTTCACACACAAGGGGGTATTATCAATGTCTGTCAAATTAAGGAGTAGGTCATAAGTTCCCTAGGAAACTTTAGACCTACTGTACACAGCTGTGTTAAAAAAAAATTAAAAAATGGTTTTTTTACTAAAAAATAACAAATATCTTACCTTCACGTAATTTAAAATATAGTCTAAAATGTTATTTTTACCTAAAATATGCATAATTTTATTTCAAAACAATAATAATTATACTTTTATCTCTTTCTGTAGAACTTTTTTTTCTTTATCTAATCTAGGTCCATTATGCGAAAACGTGATTAAAAATTTCTTCAAAAGAATGACCGTCTGTAAGAAAACCGAGGCGGACATATGGACGATATTGTGTTCCATTCCCAGGTAGCAAGGGATGTTATGTTACAAGAAATTAACATCACTTTTGGGTATATTTTTAAACTAAATCATAACATCACATAATATTGAAAAATAACATGTATTGAACATCACATACAACGTAACACGTGAGACGTGACAACCATGTTATTTAATAACAAATATTTCGCAACGCTGTGAATATATCGCATGTCACATATTAACGTGGCTTTCCCGTGAATGTCATGTTATTTTACTTCTCACCGACGTTCGAAGCAAAAAAATCGATATAAGATGATGTTGATAGAGTAAATTATTATAAGGAAATTATATACACATTATACGATTTCCAATGGATAGGGGCTCTGCCAGGCTTGTCAAGACCACGGACACGGATTAAAGGAATATATTCTGCAATTTCGTTTTAGAATCTATCTGTTTCAATCTGTGATTGTTTCAATTACTGATTGATTTTAAATACGATTTTTTTTTATAGGGTTAAAGCGTTTTTAATGGTTTTATTTAGAAAAAGCTAATATCCTAGGATATTATTTAAATATTAAAGTACTAGTAACGGCATCCATAAGATATTAGATATAACAGCGCAGGAATGTGGATTTATGATGTCACAAACACGTTATTTTCGGGATGTCAATGTGTGATGTTATTAGGGGCGGACTTAGGACATCCCCACCATGCTACATTCTTGTTAAATGAGACTACAATCTTAACATCACATGTCACATATTAACGTGGCTTTCACGTGAATTTCATGTTATTTTGCTACCTGGGTTACTAACCTCCTAGTCTGTACTTCGGATTAAAATAAAAATATACCCGCTTTTCACAAAAAACTGCATTTTTATCTTAATTTAAAATGATACCTCTTGTTGGAAGACCCTTTATATTAAAGTACAAGTTTCAGCGAGTTTTCTAAAGTACTAGTGCGCTAAATTTATAGAACAAACGATATGTTGATATCTTTAATAGTCAGCTCTTCTCTTTTTCACTGCAAGTAACCAAGCCGCAATTTTAACACGGTAAAAATTAACACAATTTCGTAGAAAACTTAAAAGCGGTGCTGACATTTGCACGGAAAACGCCAAGCGATTGTCTTTTGTCCTGTATTGCCAGCCCAAAAGAAAGAAAAAGTAAAAACCTCTTATAGGCATATAAGAACACGCAAAATGCGTGTGATAGTAGTGTAATATAAAGTTTTTCTGAGAGGTAAACGTATTTATCGAAGTATAACAGGATATTATACGAAAAATATTTAGGGCCATCTAAAAAGATGGCTATTTTATAAATAAATGTAACGAAATTATGTTTAAAAATATTATGATTGCTAAAATATATTAAGATTTATTTATATGAATAAATTTGTCTCCAGCTGCCATACTTTTATACAGTTTTTTAACATTAGAAAAACGTTATTCTAACGTTCTTTTTCTACTAGGGAAGAATTAATGTGCTAGTAGTGAAAAAAATAATACATAAACACGGTAGAGAAGACTACTCGACTATAAAAAATGTCCTCTACCTTGGTATATAATTACTATTATAAATATTATAAAATAGATCTTTATTAAAATTATTAAATATATACAATAAAAAACGTATACTATGCATATATCAAGTCTCAAGTCTTGAATTTGATTTATCGGAAATTGGGGTCAGTAAAGATTGATACGCCGCCTCTTGGGGCTTATTGTCAACAACCGGACTTTTGAATTCTGCACTTTTTTCCTTTGTATTTTCGGCGCTTTTGTTGGAGTTGTCAGAGTTATAGGCTACTGAGGATAGTTCAGTTTCCCCCGTGAAAACATTTGCTATCGAATCTTTTACGTTTTCGCTCCGTACTGGGGTAGATGCTCTTTGGAGTCCTAGTTCCTCCGGTCTTCCATCTGGTGACAAGTCTAATAAAAGAAAAAAATAAATGGAATAAGGTAAAATACTACGTTTTTGGATGGGTTATTGCGAAAACAAAAACTTTGGAGGGAAGGCAATAAAAGAAATAGATATTAGAAATATTAGAAAGGTAAAGTTGCAAAAATATACTAAAAACAGCTGTCAAACATAAAAATGTAAAACGGGTACCTTTTCTAGACGGAGGAAATAATAAGGAAGTTAATAAAATAAGATATCAAATTGACTTCACTTTTCCTGTAGTTTTGGACCATTTTCTTTTGTTTTTTCTTTGTAGCTTTTTCGGATTGTTTTTCTGGCCGCACCATTATAAGAAATTTATTAAAACAAAAATTAATTGAAATGAATTTTACCTATGATTGAAATTTTACTAGTGTCAAACTTTGACATCTAATTAAAAATGTAAAAATATACCAAAATTTATTAAAAGGCCTATATCTCGGAAACTAAAAGTCTATGATAAAAATCATTACATGTTTTTGTAGGGAATTAAACATTATTTTCATTAATCCAAAAATATTTGTCCTACTATAAATAATGAGATATCGCTAAAAATTATAGTTTTTGTCCATTTTGCCCCCTTGCCCTATGCTTATGTTAACCATATTTGATGTGACGCAAATAGAAAAGGTCCTGAATCGTTTGGTGAAAGATTTTTTCAAATCGGACATTCCGTCAATAAGTTATAAGTTTACATACAGACCGACAGACAGACATACATTTTTTTAACGCCTACTTTTTTTCACATTTTCTCGACGTTTCATGATATTCTCAAGCTAAAAATGCAAAAAAAAAAGATTTTTCTGTCGATTTTAATAACGGGTGTTTCCACCCGTAAAAACTTTGTTATTTAATGTAAAACTAGATGAAACGTTGCAAGCACCTTGTCAAAACATCGGCACTATTGTACACTAGAGCCATCTAGTTTGCAAATTTCAAACTAGGTGTTTTGTTTGATTTTAAATTCTGTATCTTTAAAATATTATATTATAGCAAAAAACTGTATATAAAATTTTTTATAGGGCTTAAAAAGAGCTTTTATTAAATTATAATTTTTTTAAATCGGGTTATAAATATGTGAGATGTGCTAAAAAAACCTTTTACTGCTTTAGACGCCAATATCTCGAAATCAATGCGTTTTAGGAAAACGTTGTTTATAAAATTTTTTGACCAATTTAAAATTATCTTTTATAACCAAATACAATAATAATTGCCTTAATTATAAACAAAAAACGCTAAAAATAGGAGTTTTACCCTATTTTTACCCCCTTACCCCCAATCGTTTACTCCCAAAAAAAAATAATAATTGCCTTAATTATAAACAAAAAACGCTAAAAATAAGAGTTTTACCCTATTTTTACCCCCTTACTTCCAATCGTTTACCCCCAAAATCTAATCAGCTCTTCGGAATACGATAAGAAACAATATGCAAAAAACCGCAAGTCGATATCTCATGTAGAAATGGAGTTAAAGAGTTTACACCCAGACAGACAGACGCAAAATTTTTTTTTACTGATTTCGACTCAGAATGGTCTAAAAGGTCGAGAAATGTGAAAAAACGTGGTCAAAGATTTTGACTTTTCTTTATTTATTTATTTATTTATTTATTTATACGGGAAAACCCCATTACAGTAAAAACATCAAAGTTTAAATTAAATCTAGTATATAAAAAAAAATATAAGAATACATAAAAATGTTAAGAAACAGAAATATATATGAAAATTTATTAATATATGTATGAAATTATAATTAAGGAAGAAAAAAAAAATTATACACTTGTATTTAGTAAGGAGCGGACAGATGATTTAAAACCTTTAAAATTTCCAGAAAACAGATCTAAATGTGAATCATTAATAAATTTTAAAGCTGAGTTAATTGGTGTTAAGCCAAGATTTCAATACATCGGCACTCTTAGTAGCACTAAGTGCCGACATAAGTTAAACTTACTTGATTTTGTTCTGCTTTTATTCTTCGCCGCGCTCGAATTGTTGCTGTGAATCGCCGACATATCTGAAAATTCAAGCGATAAACTATTTGGACTAGAAGCTATGAGTGTACTAGAGGAAATTTTTTCGATGAGGCGTCTTTTGAGGTGCGCCTTGAGGCTGACGTCACTATCGCTAATACCTTTTGAGCTACTACTACTGTCGAACTTTCTTTCGATTGAACTACTGCTCGCAGACAGCGCCAAGGCTTCTTTTGTTTTTTGTACTGTAGCTATAGCCCACTCCATACCTAAAAAATATATTTATCACAAAGTTGCTAAAAAATAGTCTAAAAAACTATAGCAATTAAATAAAAAATATATGTATAAAACATGTGGCAGTTGCAAGCATCTTATCAAAACATCGGCACTAGACACTAATTTAAAACGTTATGAAAAGGGAAGTTGTGTGAATAGGCAACCATTAATACACCTGCGTGTTGCAAAATTTATTAAAGTTAGGGAGTCTGTATATCCAAAACGTTAATATCTAGCAAATAACAGTTTATTACATTTTTTATAGGGCTTAAAAAGGGCTCTCATTTAGTATATGATTGTTTAAAATTGGATAATAATAATAATAATATCATAATGCTAAAAAACATTTTACTGCTTTAACGCCAACATGTCGAAAACAAAATATTTTAGGAAAAAATTTTTAAGCAGTTTAAAAAATTCTATCAACCAAAATCTCATTGTTAAAATGATCGTTTCAGATAATAATTATTTGGTAAATTTATTAGTTTTTGAGTCTTTGTCGGACTAATTAAATATAGTTGATTTGTTTGAGAATATTCCACATTGTCACATAAATTTAATATTAATTATTGTTAAAAATCATTTATAAAGACATTCAAAAATTCAGTTACTATTCAGTTTTGCTCAGTCTTTCTATAACTAAAAAGTGCCCAGTGAAAATGTAGTTCCTGTTAGGAATAATTTTGAGAATTATTCTTGAATTAAAAATAGTAAGAAAATATTTTTTATATTTTCCGTCTTAAACTTTAAGAGATTTTGACACTTTAATATGAGAGCTAAAAATAATTACACAATTTTGGACCCTTATAAATATTGTTATTATCTGCGCTGATAGAAATGTTCGCGATGAATTAGACTTTGAAAATTATTGTGTGCAGTTGAAATCTTAAACATACAATGATTTAATTTAGTAGTGCTTAGTGGTGAACTACTATGAGGAAAAATCAAAATGTAGCTTCTAGAAGCTTTGCATAGAAGTAGAACTTAAAAGGAAGAAAATATCTTTACATGTACTTGAAGAATTTAATCACATTTATTTAAAATATTTATTCCTAAGTTAAGAAGCTATTGTTTTAATCTTTTTCCAAAGCACCGTCTCACTAGAACTTACGGCTTACTATTTCAAATAGGGGACGAATATAAACTAGAACAGCCGAAATTAATCTATTGAAGAAATATTACTTTTACAATATTTAACACAATATACATTATACGCATCAAAACAAATAGCCTGAAATGCTATAGCCATTAAATATTACTATATGTATAAAAAATTTAAAAAAATGTATTATTACCTATACTTTTCAACATGGCCTCTATAGATTCGTCACTCGAGCTTGAAGAAAAGGAAGATATAGACCTCGAGCTCTTTTCCTGAGATATTACAACTTTTTTAGCAGCTTCCCTATTTTCTGGCAGCTTCGGTTTTATGGTCACAATATCCTGAATAATAATTCTGGATTTTGGTTTCTCCAAAGGCTTCTCCAGCGCTGTTTTTTGAGGTACGGCGACTTCGGAAACTATATCCGGTAGACCTGTATGCGTAGAATCACTATCACCCCCTTCAGAGCTAGAATCACTCAAATTATGTTTGGTTAAAATTTGACTCTCCGCTTCAGCTATAGTACTCAATTCGTGAGGTACCGTTGATATATTTTCGTTATTTATTTTAGCTACCATTATGCCCTTTGAAACAGGAGGTCTTCTATGGTTTGACGATGGATTTTTATTTTTTCCAGAATCTGTTATGTCCTCAAAAACCGGTAGTTTCGGTATATCGGTTAAAAATGGAACAAACTCTTCAGGTTCGTTGTTTTTAGTTTTAGTTTCTGGCTGATTCTGTTTTATTAAATTCTGTAGCCTTTCCATCAGGTCTTCAGATATTTCATCTGGAGCTTCCGATTCTGGTGAACTTTTCCCACTTTGGAATTTTCTTAATTTATTTGCAAGATTCATATCTATTTCCAACAGTTGTTTATTAAGCACTTCTTCGTCCAGACTTGGGCAAGGAGATTCCCTTGAACCTCCAGAAGAATTTGGATTCGAATCCTTTTCCTTTCTAGAAGTTTTCCTCGAATCCTTAGATAAATCTTTTAAATCTAAGTAAGCTGTAGACTGATCTTTACCCTCCTTTCCTTCTGTTGAAGTACTAGAGGTGCTAGTAGATATATCTATTATCTGCTTTTTCTCCTCCCTTAACTGTTGAATTTTAGCAGATAAATCAGCTATTCTCTTACTACAAACGTCAGTTATATGAGAATATTGTTGGACACAATTACGAAACTTTGAAGGACCTTTTTCCTTTTTTCTTGACTCCTCCACGGTAATTCTTTCAGGAATTTGTACATCCTCGTGGCTTATCGAGAGATTAGGACAGGGAGAGCATTTTCCGGGAGAAACACTTAAATTTTTCTCTATATCAGGCATATTAATAAGTTTTATCATATTGTGTACATTAGACAAAGGATTGTTTGTATCTGTTTCGACAATACTTTGACTGGGAGTGGAAATACTACTAGTAGAAACAGGCAACTCATCAACACGACTCCTTGACATACTCAACAATTTATTTATATAATTAGTCAACCTAGGATCAAACGATGGATCGTCATTGATCATGGATTGAGTGTTAATTTCAATACAAGAAGAAATATTTCCTTGGCCAGATTTTTGATTCGAAGAACTCATACTGCTGAATCCTTGAGGAGTTTTTGAGAAATCCGGAGGGCTTTGATACGATGTAGAAGCGGATGATGAAATTTTACTGAGGTGTTCTTTCCAGGATTTTGATTTATCGTCATTTATCGGTAGTTTTGTTGGTCTGTGATCCGTTGTAACCTTAGGTTTTGTTCCTTTCTTTAGAGTGTCTTTTTCTTCTGAAACTTTATCCGACTTACTACCTTCATCAATTTTTATAACAATTTCTAACTGATCTTTACTCTTTTTCTTATCACAGTCACACGTTTTACACACAACTTTACAGGGTTTGTCACATGGTTTGCATATATCTGTGCTTGAATCGATTTTATCATTTGATAATTTGCTTTCAGGTACATCAGTCTGTTGTTGTTTTGTTACTCTCGGTGTTGTTTGGGTACTTGTATTCTGTAACTCTACAACTTTTTGTTTTTTCCTCTTCACTCTTTCCGGTTTGCATTTTTTATCAACTATTTGACATTCTGTGGTAGATTCACCACTTGAAACTTCGCTAATGTTTCTTTTAGTAGCATCTATAGTAGATTCAGAGATCTTGCGATCTCTATACTCTGCAGAATGTTTTTTACCTTCTTTATGTTCGGAAGAACGTTTCTTCTGTTCTTTCAGTTTACTTTTTGATGATTTCGCATCCGAATCATCATCATATTCGTTTAGTTCTTTTAACAACTGTGAAATACTGTTGTCTTTAGGAAGTGATTTGATTTCGTTGATTAACTGCATTTTTTGTACTTTTAAACTGATTAATAACTCTTTAAGCTTTGCTTTTCTATCCTGAGGGTTTTGCTGGGTAAATGCTTTGATAATGCATTGTACTTCATCAGCAGTGAATAGTTTTGGTGTTACTTCGGAGCTCCAGGATGGTATATTGTTACTGTTACTACTACATTCGTCCCTGGTAGCCATATTTGATGCATCTCCTTCATTTCTTGAAGGTATTGTAATTACCTTGGGTTCCAGTTGTGGTAATTTTTTTCTGTAAGCATTTTCTAATGCGTTTTGTCTTCTAGCTTCCAATTCCTTTCTTCTCTCATCTGACATATGATATTTTTGTTTATCCGAATGTATATCTGCTATTCTTTCTTGTTTTTGTAAGACGGGTAGTTTCTTCATCATTTCTTTATATTCTCTTTCAATTCTTCCCTTTTCCAAAGCTTGTTTTCCTCTTATGTGTGCTTCTCTATCTCTCTGTCTCATTTTAGCGGCTACATTCATTTCGTCAGAAGTATTTGAAATCAATTCGATATCATCATTACTGATTTTTTCTGCGTAAGTGTTAGTTTTTATTAATTGTTCTGAAGAAAGTCGGTTACTGTGGTCGTAATTTCCCACCAAACTAGAACCCATTTGTGATGGCCTGTGGTAAGAATTAAATTTTTTTAATATATCCGAAGAAACTTCAGCTGGTAATCTTTTCCCAATTAGTTGTGAAGTCCCTTTATTGTCTTGACCAATTTTTGAAGTCTGTGTTGATACTCTAGTTTGAGTATCTTTTAACTTATCTGAAGTTTGCCTTTTACTAGAGGCTTGTGATGGCTTTTTAGTCACTTCAGCCCCTGTTTGCGAAGGTTTTTTAGGTTTTTGAACATCTTTTAACTTCATTTTAGGCTTTTCTGGTATATCCAAACAACTCTTATCGGTCATAGAAGATTTACTTTTCGTGTATTCCGTTTGACTTGTTTTTGATTGAGAATCTAAGGAAATATTGATTGGCTGGACACATGTCTCTTTTTGATTCTTTTTTGTTTGAACTGGTAAAGGAGCATAGTCAAGTAACTCAGGTGAATCAGATCTCTTCCTATTTTGAGAGTCAACATTAATATAAGGCGGTAAATCAGTATTCATTTTATTTTGACAACAGCAACCATTTCTGTGCATTTCGAAAAAAGAAGGAGACTTCTGATTCGGACAAGTCTTATGGTACTGGATGCAACAACAATTATCATGGACCTTTGATTTTCCGCATTTACAGTGTGGTGCTATGTTATCGCAGCAGCATACGTTGTTTTTATTTCTGGAGCTGATTTTATCTCTAATATCTGTAATACTTGGTATTAACGGGTTGGGATTTATATCAGCCACGATATCACAGTAGTCCGGCTGATTTGCCATAACTTGACGGCGTCTGATTCTATCTGATATTCTGGTGTCTTTGAAGTTGTCTAAATGTATGCCCCTTGGGGACACATCGTCGCTTTTATTGTTAAGTTTTTCTGCATTTTGGTTTTCTACACTTCGGTTTGTTACTTGGGTGCTTCTGTCTTTGGATGGGATTTTTAACAGTTCTGGAGATTTGTGTTTGTCACATGCTGAAATTAAAAAAAAAAAACATGTACGTATGTATTTAAAATAATAACATAACCCATTAAGGACTGATCCATGAATTTATTGTATAATATTGGAAATATTTATCAGATATTACTATTATTAGTCCAAATAAGTTGTTTTTACTAAAGAAAAAAAAATGCAAAAAAATTTTCAAGTTTTCGCTTGTTAAACAAGATTCTTGGTAAAATGTAAACAATTCACTCGCTATAAATAACAAACCATAATTTTTGCATATGCTAAGGGAACTTTCAAGTATTACGTAACGCTCCTAGGGGGGGGGAGTAATTTTGGAGTGTTACGCCCATGTTAATGGTATAGGAAAATAGCGTTAAAGTGGGGGTGGGGGTCCAAAATTATCAAAATTTGCGTTACGTAATACTTGAACGTTTCCTAAGCCATAAATAAATAAATTGAAAACTACATGCATTTTAAAATACTCCTTAAAGCAACCTGTAAAGTATGTATATTTAGAAGGTAGTCCTTAAGGAGACGTCCAAGTGTTACGTAACGCAAATTGTACCAAAATTCATACACTTCATATCCCGTTTTTCGCGTTATTAAAGGCTGTAGACATTTCATGTTTTGGGTTGGACTTTAAATTCATAGGTAGATTAAATAGGGATATTATGGAAAAAAATATTTAAAAAAATGGATCCTGTGACAAAACTAAGTATGGGTAGGGGTAAGGAGAAGGGTTCATAAGGGGGCAAGCTTATCACCATGTACTCATGCTAAAAATCAAGGGGGTCAAAAATGAACTAAAAAACTGTTACGTAATATGATTCTTATGTAATAATAGTATATTATTCAATGAGCGTATAATAGTTGCTATTAATCAATGAGGGTGAATTTTGGGACACGAGCTGAAAGGCGAATGGCCTAATCACCCGAATAGCTATTATACGCGAGTAGAATTCTATACTTTATCCACGGTCGTTTTAAATTTTAAACGGTTTATTTTTACAGACCCGTGATTAATAGGCCTATTAATCACGGCCGTGCTGGATTTTTTTAAGGTCAAATTCGGATTCTGCGCCTTTAAATTGATTGAAAAGAAAAAGAAAAATATATTTTTTGGGCTCGGGAAAAAAGTTTACACTGTGTGCTTTAATTTTATTTCTTTTTCATTTAAGTAGTTACTTTTACGAACAAACGAGGCAAAATAAAAAATTATTTGTATAAATATTTTTGTAGAGAATTTTATAATCTACAAATTAAGTCCTATAAAATTTTTATACAAATTTAATAGTTTTGCCACAAATGAGCAATTAAGTAAACTCTGCACTTTCATTTTAAGCTTTTTATTTTTTTTTTCGCTTACTTACTGTGACAGTAGGTCCTTGGCATATAGATTTTTGAATTCCTCGTATTTTTTTTTAATATACCCCAAAATTTTCAAAATCCTCCCCTTTTTTTAAAGACTTTGAAAAAAATGGTCATTATTTCCTGGACTTACATCTCAAAAATTTTAGGTGCTGGAATTTTTCTAAGATCAGGATTCTACGCCCTCGAATTAGTAAGAAAAATTTACTTTCCGATCGGGGCAAAAAAAAGTTGCGATTTGTTGCCTAATGTAATTAATATTAAAGAATAACTTACGTGGTCTAGGTCTTTTTTGCGAATCATGAAGTTTTAAGGGTTCTCTTGGTAAAATGTCCGAGTCTGTACAGGAACATGAACTTTCCTCATCCCCTTCGATAATATCAGACAGAGAAGTTCCTGTGGACTCATCGTCTAAGTCTGGGTCTTCATTTTCGTTCCCAGTTTCAGTGCCGGATTGGGGTATCGAAATATTTATATCCGCTGCCGTTTTTCGTTTTTTCCTTCTCGATTTATTCGGACACTCTTTGGACTGTTTATTTAGGTTTGATATTAGAGCAGACCTAAAAAAATATGATTCATACTTGGATATGTGGGGCACATATAATTTAGGCCTTTGTTAAATTTTAACAGAAAATTTCGTTGCAATGACATTTTGAATTTCGTTCTAACCAAGATTAATTTGACATTTTAGGGTATGTAAATGTCGTTATGCTGTTAGGGGATAAGGGGTTTAAAATAATTAGATTAAGAACTTTGTATCAGGAACAAGTGGTTCAAATTGGAAGTCTAGAACAAAACATTTTCAAGTTATCATAGTCACACATTTTCTCAACATTTTTTTTTATGGAAATCACCTTTTTGCAAAAGTCGAGCAATAAAAAAATGATTTTACTAACACAGAAATTTTCTAGGAAATGTAAAATAACGAGTTTAATAACGATTATATTTAGCGTGTCGTAATTTATATAAAAGCCCATAGGCTATAGCATTTTGCTAAAATTTAAATTACCTTGCATTTTCCACCTCTCGTGCAAATTTTTTTTGATTTATAACTTTTGTATCCTTATTGAGTTTTTCTTCTTTATCATGTTGTAGTTTTTTAGCAGCCACAAGAGTCCTTTCTTTTGCTTTTTCCTCATTAAATTCTGTCTGGCGCAACAATTCTGCTTCTTCATCTTCTGCGATAAGTTTTGCTTCTTTGTGGCCTAGTCCGATCTCTTCTAGAGCTTCTTTGTACTGAGTTTGGAGTTCTACTAACTTTCTATTTTGCCAGTTTTTAATTTTCTTTTTACCTTCCTTTTCTATCTCTTGCAATTGCTTTTCTTTTTCTTTACGTACCTTGTTTCTAATATTTTCTGCTATATCCTTGGACTGTTGCCTGACTTGTTCGAGTCGCATAAGTCTCCTCTTGTCAAAATCTTGCTGAGACTGATAGCATTCAGCGGTAACCATTTTTCCCCGTTTTATACTAATAGGATTCCCTTTTACAGTAACATTTATTGACATTTTGGCCGTTATTTAAATTTCTAACCTCATTTTTCTTGAAACTTCAGTTCAAATTTTCTGCACAATATTTAACCATGATTTTATAAAGAATTAGATAAAAATTACAAATTACAAAACTTTACAATACAATTAATTCAACAAAAACGTTTATTTTAACTATAAAAGTAACATTTTTAACACAACAACAAACACGTAATTCAAATATTCAAACAGTCAATAGATGGCGCAAGCTACTTCGTTTTAAGTATTTTTAAATAAAGTAATCTGTAATATTAAAGGTTTCTGTAATATAATAAAAGAAAATATTTATAAAATTAAATGTTTTGCAAATATATATATATATTATTTTTTTAATTTAAATATAAACAAACTTTTTATTATTATACTAATCACGAATTTGTTTTAAAATAACTAGTATAAACTGTTGTTTACTTTTTTAGTACTGAGGAATGCAATAGATGGCACTAATGCCAATAAAACAATATAATTTCAAACGTGTTGACAACCTTGGAAACGTGTTGTGTTGTGTAAACAGTTATTTGTTTTTGTAAAAAGGTTCTTAAAAAATGTTTTATCATAAAAACCATAAATGTAAGTATCTTCGTAATAAAAAGGTGGATATTTAGAATATAACTAATAACGTTATTCATTAAAACTATGAATGTTATTATTGAAAGGTTATTATAACCTATAAAAGGCATTTTTTTAAATGCTACAAACGCTGTTGCAGCATAAAAATAAAACACAGATGACTAGAGATAATATATACTTTATTAATAATTTTACGATTCATATTCACTTAAAATCACACTTTCGTTACATCTTCACTTGTAAATAACTCTTATCAGTATTGTAAAATTACATTCTTGTAATGTATACAGTTTCCTTAAATATGTATGACTTATTATCTAAAAATTACGAAGTAAAACTTAACATGATAAAATTTAACTTAACATAAAATACAATGTATATGAATACTCTGAAAAATATATTATTTAAATACAGTAAACTAAGGAAGGTTTTGAACTCAGAATAACAAAAAATATAAAAACCTATCCCTTTGTTTTGCAAGTGGTTATAAAATTTCAAATATATTTTGTTATTCAGAGATCTTGTGCCCTCTAATTGGCGACAATAATTATAAAATAAATGAAAGACGCAGAGGTAATGAAATGAGATGTTTTTCTTACTAAAAACAATAAAAAAAGTTGCACAACATTTCTTATAATTTAAACGTACGAAATAAGTACTATTTACAACTCTTAAAGTATCATTATTTATAATACAAAAGGCAAACTAGAAGTATTGATATCATTAATGCAACAAATAATTCAATAATTCTAGTGTGTTAGGTTAGTTCCATTTTATATACTTTCTCTCTACATATTTTTATTGCTTTTTTTACGTTTCTTGACGTTTCTATGCAAAAAAGCTAATT
Source organism: Brachypterus glaber (assembly GCA_958510825.1). Classification (NCBI taxonomy): domain Eukaryota; kingdom Metazoa; phylum Arthropoda; class Insecta; order Coleoptera; family Kateretidae; genus Brachypterus; species Brachypterus glaber. Next base: position 25,546,271 of record OY294052.1, on the reverse strand, counting down.
TCCGCGAAAAAAAAAATCTGTTTGTCAAAAAAAAACATCAAATTTGGAACATAGGTACCTTATCCAAAGCTCTTGGATGGGATTGTCTTTTTTTTCGCTTTTCGAAAAAATTTTGTATTAAAATGGAATTAACATTTTTTACATTTATCTAATAACAACTACTACCCAAGTAACATTAAAAATGTATCTGAGAAACATCTCACCAATATTAAAAATTATTTTTGTAATAAGAGTTGATGTTACTTGGGTACCTGATTTAAACGGTAGTTACGAATAAAATTGTTGCTACAAAATAAAGTTTTGCGGCTCAACAATTTTTATAAATATATTCAAAAACGTTGTTATTATAAAATTGCCACTTTGCGTTTAGTAGATAAATTACTAAATCTATGGCAGGGTATGGTTCTAAATATCTTATTCCTAAAATTGCCCAGAGAAAAGTGAAAAAGTCTCTAAATACCTCAAAAAGAAAAACTAGAACAAAATATTGATTGCTTCGATTTCTTGAATTTTGGAATGATTTTTTTGTTGTTACAGATTTGATCCTCTTTCTGAGATTTTGATCAGAATTTGGAAAAAGAGAACATTAAATTTCTGCTTACGTAATTTTTTCACGGCCCCTTAACTTGGATTATTGGACAAAGTAGAATAGCCAAAAGCCAAAATCGGAAACTATACCAAAAAAATACAGGTAATTCCAGTTAGTTCATACTTTCAAAGGTTGCTCACCCCTATAACTTTTTTATTCCTAGAGATAAAAAATATTTTGAATTATATCACCTAGAGTATTTTTTTTTACTTCCGGTTAATCGGAAACGACCCCCACTTTTGATTTTTAAATGGAACACCCTGTATATTTTTACATATTTGGATTCTCCATTAAATTCTGTGTATTATCCTAAGTTTTTGTCAAATTTGGACAGCTTTTGTCATTTTTTAAATAAAATTTTGTTTCGGATTTTTTTTATCCTGAAAGTCAATAAATTTATTCATTTTGAATCAAATATTGGTAGAAAAATACAATTTATTAACTTTAGATTTTACATATATATGTCTATGGCTCATCGATATCACTAGAAAGATTTTTTTTCTCTTTACAATGATATCAAAAAGTTAATATTTATTTTCATAACCTCTTTAAAATAATAAAAGTTAGTAAAATAATACACGCTATTGTTGCACCCGCCTGACACTGTGTGCGTGCGAGCTTATTATTATTTTTACAAATTTCTTTTATTTTAAGGAGATTATAAAAATAAATATCAACTTTTTCGTATCATTGTAACGGGGAAAATAATCTTTTTATTAATATCGACGAGCCATAGACGTTTATTAAGCCAAAACTTTTTGTTAGTAAGTAAAATAAAAAAATGTGTTTCTCCAAGTTTAGTTTTCGTGTAAAATTAGAAGTAAACTTTTTTTTAATAATTCGTATTTTTCTACTAATATGTAATCCAAAATTAATAGACTTTCTAGATAAAAAAATCTAAAACAAACTTTTATTTAAAAATTGACAAAAGCTGTAAAAAATTGACAAAAGCTTGAGATAATGCAAACTATTTAAGTAATGAGAATCCAAATATGTAAAAATATACGGGGTGTTCCATTTAAAATTTAAAAGTTGGGGTCGTTTCCGATCAAACCGGAAGTGAAAAAAAAACATTACGTTAGGTGATATAAATCAAAATATGTCCCTATAGACACCCTGTAAATTTTATTATTTTAACTCCAGAAATAACAAAGTTATAGGGGTCAGCCACCTTTGAAAACACCCGGTATGTGTCAGATTTAAACTCTGTAGGTACGAGATACAGTCCACAAAAGTTTTTCGAAATACTCTTTTCGCTATGGTATCACACATTTTTATTTTTATTACTTCGTACCTAGTATTTAAAACCTTTGGTAATTTAAGGTTATATTACTTTTATAAACAATCTAAACTAAGTCAAACTGAGACTTCTTTGATCAAGATCGGAAAATGGCCAGCTCGGAAAATTTACGATCTCTTAGGGCCACTTGCACCAACGATGGTTTAGCTTTAAACTTGGATTAAATTGACGGTAAGCCAATCAGAACGCAGTATTTTTAACTTAAATTAAGTTTATTCGATATAATCCTAGTTTAAGAATTGGTGCAAGTGGCCCTTAGTGAAATCTGTTCACCGTACTAGTTTTGCAGTCGCAGATAAAATTTTGTATATATCACGCTCAAAAAGTGTAGTTGGTGCACAACTCTTATTTGTCAAAAAACTGTTTTTAGGTTTTAATAAGATCTTTTAGGTTAAACCACTGTTCTTTTTTCGTTTTCGGCCAAGTAATTTTGATTACTTGGGTGTTGGGCAACGGTATAATATTTAACGGGCGTATAATAACTGCTATTAATCAATGAGTGTGAATTTTACGACACGAGCCGATAGGCGAGTGGTGTAATCACCCGAATGAGTGGAGATGGTTACTATACTTTATCCACGGCCGTTTCAAAGTTTAGACGGTTTATTTTTACAGACCCGTGATTAATGGGCCTATTAATCACGGCCGTGGATAAATAACTATTTCGTTTTGGTTTTTCTTTGGAGGTGTCTCTAAAATGTTAGAAAGTAAGTAAAAAGTACGAAAATTTAATAATATGGCAATTGGTAAAACTGCTAAGACACCTAGATTTTACAAAAACTTGTTCTATATTTTTATAGGCATCTTCAGGCATAAATATTTTTCATTTATATATAAATTTCGTTTCGATTTCAAATATATATATACACACTTTTAATTTTGTCATACTGAAAATAGACTTTTAAATATAGCATATACTTTTTTTTAGGTTTAAGGTTGATAATAAAATATATAAAACTACTTTATATGATAAATAAAGATTCTTTTATTTATAAAATATATTTATTTATAAACAAATAACTAAAAATAAATAATAAATATGTTCAATTGATTTAGGTACTCTAATATATGGCGGGTACAGCTTCAAAAGTGGACCATATCCATACTTTATATCATACCGATTTTTTTGGTGCACTTTTAAAGTAACCCCTCCATAAATACCGGGTGTTTTTCAAAGGTGAGACGCCTCTTTAACTTTTTTATTCCTTGAGATAAAAGAATGACATTTACAGGGTGTCTATAAGACTATATTTTAAGTTATATTACGTAACGTATTTTTTGTTCACTTCCGGTTTAACCGGAAACGACCTAAACTTTAATTCCAAAGTAGGGGTCGTTTGCGGTTAAACCGGAAGTAAAAAAATACGGTAGGTGATATAACTATAATATTGTCTTAAAGACCACCTGTAAAGTTAATTCTTTTACCTCCAGGAATAAAAAAAGTTATAGGGGCGAGCCACCTTTGGAAAATACCCAGTATATATTGGTACCCAATATTATAGTTTGTCTTTTTTACAATTTTTGTAAAATCTGGATATTTGAAATTGAGCAGCTGTACATTCTTTAAAGGTAATGTAGCGCGTCGATCTATCATTTTTGGGAATTGAGATCTTTTGTGGTACACATTTTTCTGGTATTGTTGCTTAAAAATACTCTAAACTACTCTTCATTCGTCCTCAAACACTGTTTGGTCAGAAACTAAGATTAAAGAAAGAAAAGCACAAAAAATACTGTTTTACATTTTCTATTCAATAAAAATCCAGTTTTAAAGAAAAAAAAGTTTATTGGTTATTGAGTCACCCTAGCCGAGAAAAAAATAAATTTTTGCTTCAAAATCGGCTATACCAATAAATACAGTTTGTTATATTTTTTATGTTTTAAAATCTACTTAAGAAATTTTCTTTTCTTTTTCATAATTTTTATACATACATTATTAGCCAAAATTCTCTATTAGGGTGACTCATAATTTGTGAATAGGACTAATTTATTTCAAAATATAGTTTTTTTGATTAAAAAATGTAAAAACTAATAATAATTAGTAGTTTTTGTTTTCTTTTTTTTTTCTTTTAATTTCAGTTTCAGTTATAACTGTGGAAAGTGTGAACATTTTTCGTAACACACTGTCACAGTTATTCAAAAAACAAGCATAAACTATATCACAAACAACCTTTTATCAACGTGATGTCAAATTTAATACTATAAGCGACTTTATCCAACATTTAAAGCAAAATATGTCAATATTTTATCTAAAATTAAAAAAAAAAAACTGTTAAAAGCATATGTCTAAAAGATTTGTTGATGTAGAAATGTAAAATATAAAAAGCACATGAACCATAGAAAATTCCTGTGAACGCTATCATTACTTTTATTTATAAACATAGATGGCGCTAGAAAGAAATTGCATATGTGCATATGATAATAAATAAAACTAGATTGTCGGCGTAGATTTTTACCATCAAGCTTAATTTTTAAAGCCTTTTAAAATATAATTTTACTCAAAATGTTGGATAAACTCACCTTATTACATCAATTGATTCAATGACAATAACTCAGCCCATCAAAACAGTATATTTGTTTCAATAAAATAAAGACTACCTCTTTGTTGACCTGTGTAATTTAACAAAAAGGAAGGAAAATAGTTTATCGATCATTATAAAAAAAATCTGATACGTCCACTGAAAAAAATGTTCGTAGACTACTCCATTTTCAAAAGAACAGACACTAAACCTTCTAGAGTTCTACGATTTTACGCGTATTTGCGATTACAAAATACGAACAGAATTTCTTTTTTGTTTGACATTTTTTTCAGGGTAAAACAGATTTTATTAAAAAATTTAAAATATTTTTATATATAATACAATATAGATTTCTGTCTAACAGTTTTCTCCGTTTTTTCTTTTCTTAATAATTAAAACTTAATCTCAGTAACAATAATTACACAACACAAAAAAATTAACGATCAAACACTATATAATAATAATAATAATAATAAACATCTCGTTCTTACAAATACTTATGTATAAATAAATTATTTATTACAAATAACGTAAATTTGATTGCTTAAATCGGATTTTAATTAATTAATTAATTATCCTTATAATTTTCCAGTCAAAACGTATCCGAAATTACTAAAATATATTTATTACAATACAAACAGCCGGTCTCAAAAACGCGGTTAAGTTTTATGAAACCCAATTTTATCAGGTTTCAAGTTACCTAAATTAGGTATATTATAAGCGTGAGCCAAAATTTAACTTCCTTTTAATTAATACATAAATCGCACCTATTATGTATCAGTGTCATAAAACAAAATTTTGAAAACGGTATTTAGTGTATTATTACTGCTCTTATTGAGATCTACCGATCTGTATAACTGGTATATTACATAGTGTATTATTACTACTCTTATTGAGATCTACCGATCTGTATAACTGGCATATTACATCTAACTAGCATAGTTATATGTAATATACCAGTTATACAGATCGGTAGATCTCAATAAGAGCAGTAATAATACACTATGTAATATAGTGTATTATTACTGCTCTTATTGAGATCTACCGATCTGTATAACTGGTATATAACTATGCTAGATAGATGTAATATGCCAGTTATACAGATCGGCAGATCTCAATAAGAGCAGTAATAATACACTATATTACATAGTGTATTATTACTGCTCTTATTGAGATCTACCGATCTGTATAACTGGTATATTACATATAACTATGCTAGTTAGATGTAATATGCCAGTTATACAGATCGGTAGATCTCAATAATAGCAGTAATAATACACTATGTATTATTACTGCTCTTATTGAGATCTACCGATCTGTATAACTGGTATATTACATATAACTATGCTAGATAGATGTAATATGCCAGTTATACAGATCGGTAGATCTCAATAAGAGCAGTAATAATACACTATGTAATATAGTGTATTATTACTGCTCTTATTGGGATCTACCGATCTGTATAACTGGTATATTACATATAACTATGCTAGTTAGATGTAATATGCCAGTTAAACAGATCGGTAGATCTCAATAAGAGCAGTAATAATACACTTAACACCTTTTTCAAAATTTTGTGTTATGACACTGTTCCATAACGGGTGCCAAATATTCAACGCCTATGGCTATTTTTTTTAGGATTTTATTAGTAAACTTGGATTTATCATGGTTGGAATGTTTAAGGTGCGAAAATTGGTTTTATACAAGATATTGAAGACATAGGAAGATTTTTTCCGATGCGATAAGTTATAGTTTTTTACTTTACCAGTTATACCAGCATACATTCATTTCGGTTTAATTCATTGACCAAGGTAACTTGACAACAATGCAGTGGGCTACCAACTTTGCATAGTTAGTAATGAATAAAACAAAAGATATATGAATGAATGTATGTATACCTGGTAAAGTAAAATACTATAAATTGTCGCATCGTAAAAAATAGGTATATTTTTTTGATTAGCGCGAGTAAATAATTTTACATATTTGTTCTGACAAACTTTTTAGTATTGCCATGTGCAAAAAAAAAAATAAACTCTGTTTTGCCCTCGTTTCTGAAATCGGCCATAAATCTCAATATTTCCAAAATTTTATAAAATTTTCTTTATATAGTTCAGTTCTTTTAACCAAAAAAATTTAATTCTAAAAATAGAATTTTTGAGTTCTAACGCGAAATTGGATCTAAAGGAAAATAATACTTATTTTTTCATAATATTATTATGAAAAAATACCTAACATTATTTCTCCTTAGGTCCCTTTTTGCGCGAACATTCAATTAATACGTTTTTATATATCTAATATAATATTTTGCGGAAATACTTAAAATGATTTACATTTATTTATATTGCTTTTTTACTTTCGGACACTTATACATACAGAGCGGTAAAAAGGGACTCACCAAATATTTTACTGGTTTAAGCCTTATCCACAGGCTTGCATAACCAAACATAACGCATATTAATATAATGACATCATTTGCATAAAGCATAAGACATAAGACTATCCATTTGTTATCATTATACATAATCGCTTAAGATTGGTTGATAGTCGATAGAAGAAGAAGGTAAGGACGAACATATTCCATTTATGTCATTATGTATTATGCGTTATGTTTGGTTATGCAAGCCTGTGCATAAGGCTTTACTATGTTCAGAACAGCCTGTTCTGTCGTGATCTACGCGTAAAAAACGTTAAAATGGATAAAAATACTTAATGTATCTCTTGTTGCCGCTATGTACTTTTAAAACACAGACATAGCTCCACTTTTATATAATTTGGACGTAGATATGCAAAAATGAATCATTTCCAGAACTGAGTTCAACGTTTTTGGAATACAAATCACAAATTGCTTAAATTTGGGGGAGGGGGTTACACTTAATACAGCGCATTTTTTAGAGAGGTTTTGTAGGTTTGTCGATTGGTTTCTTTTACTATAACTACGTCCAATTGATCTTAGATCACATAAATAATACGCTCAACAAAATTAAGGACTGTTTTATATGCCCAATTTTAAAAACCATAATGTATAAGAAAATACTGGAAAAATCTGCATATGGCGCAGTTGTTTTACCACTTTATTCAAAAATCGATATTTTTCATGTGATTTTATAAAACTGGGCGGCTTTTTTTTAACATGCGAAAAAATCGCATTATTATTGGTCAAGAAATACTATTTTCATAATTTTTGGTCCATTAAATACAATGGATTTTTTTTTCTTAATGACAGACTAGATCAATTGACAGTCACTTTTTTTCATTGATACCAAGATGGCAACTGCCGCCATCTTGATTTTTAGAACATACCATTTTTGGGTCAGTTGTGTCTTTTATTTTTGGTGGATCCATCTGGGTAACTGACATGCGTTTTTATATGGGTAAAAAAACTCAAAAATGTAAAAAGGGTATTTATAACTTTTAAAAACAAAAAATCAAGTTCATACAAAAATACTTTTTCGAAAAAAAATAGAACTTTAATAATAATCATTAAAATTTAAATAAATACATTAAAAGTAAGCTTACATTTACATATCACGTATCTTTGTCGGCAGTATATTATTAATGTAAAAAATATCGATTCAATATGATAAAAAACAAAAATAAAAAAAAGGAGGTACAACGAAATAAGGCACCTATTTCAAATAAATCAAACTCCGCACACGCCATCTTGGAAAATATAGTAGAATTATAACTCCAAGTCCTTTTTTTGTGTGGCGCGGTTGCCACAATGTGCAAATTTTTGGCAAACAAACAGAATTTACTGTATAAATAAAAAAATAGACTTATTGTCGAAGTTAAATATATTTAAAACAAAAAAATAGAAAAAAGGGTGACGTTAGGCACTCAAGAAACTCTAACTAAACAATGGTAAATACCCCATATTGATATCTTTATTAGTAATTGAGAAAAAAAGCCTTACAAATGTCAAGCATTGCATGGCAACTACTCGGAACCGGGCCTAACTCACACACATACACATATATTTTTTTTAGTTCGCAAGGACCCTTAATAGTGGCAACGTTGCAAACTGGTAAAACATGAAGCTCCGAAATGTTTAAAAATATTTTTAAAGGTTCATATAAAAAGCAGTTTTTTTGAAGTATGCGTGGTACACATTAAAAAAAAAAGACTTGAAGATGTAATTGGAGTTTATAGTTGTTAATTTTTCAATAACTTCCCTTAAATTTTCAAATTAAAAAAGGATAAAAGAATCGTTCGAAAGTCAGCCACCCAGTTGGAACAATCCTTGATTTTTTGGCGCGAATTTTAAAAATATCAATAATTGTACTTTTAGTGCAGTTTATGTATGAGATCTGGTTAAACGTCATTCGCTCGCTAACCCATTCGTCCATTTTAAGAAAAGAACCTTCTTCTATTTAGAAGTCGGTAAAAAAGAACACATTTTTGGATTTTGATTTAACCTCTTAGCCTCAATCTAGGCGAGTATCGATAACGAACCTGGTGCAAGCCTTTTTCCACTTGCACTGCGTACACCACTGCTCCCTGTGCTCCATCCCGTACACTTTGCGGCACTTTTTGTTTTCACCCCTCATACGCCGGGGCGAAATCATTATTTTCGGGCTGTGGGGTCGGTGGGGTGAGAATTTTTTTAGTTTGTTGGGTGATTGGGGCGATATTGTGTAAATTACGTTGTTGAGAAGATTTTTTTGGCGCATATTGTCCACCAGTTGGCGCTGGTAGTCTGGGTCTTCGTGGGGGGGACGGGCCATGTCACGGTGGGACAGGGTGGGGGGTGGGCTTGTTTCGCCCATCTCCAGTTCTGTGTAGTAGAATTCTTCTTCGTTTTCTGCGCATACTTTGTCCCTGAAACAAAGAACATTTTGGTTAAAGAGAGACAGAAAATTTATTTTTTTAAAAAATTGATCACCCGTCTTTTTTTTACAATTTTAAGAGATGACACCTCTATTTTTATTTATTATTCCATCATCATACAGAGTGTACTTTTATTTGTCAGTGTCAGTACCACATAAATCTATCACCTATAAGGACCTTAAGAGAGAGAGAGATAGCAGCTATATATCGAGAATGCGAAATATAGGCAACCAACATGAAAACTTCGCCATTTTGATGCCCTGGCCGCGTAAATTTAAATTTATAATCTTATATGGTCTATTTCTAGCTATTGGTCTATAAACAGCACTTTTTATGATTATAAAAATGCCAAAATGTCTTAAAAAACAAAGCACAAATAAAGAAAATTTATAGAAAAACGTAAAAACTCGAAAAATATACCACAAACGTCACCTTAAAAAGTAAACAAAATAGTTATCTAGACAGCGTTGCCACTTGTTGACAAATTTTTGTAAACATGTATTATTCTTCCTTACCGTTAGAAAGAGAAAACAACAGACTTTAAGGGAAAAAACACGAGATCTGACAAATTGGCAGAGTATCAAAATGGCGATTCTTTATCCCCTAAATATCCTGCGCCAAAAGCTGCGCAAATAGGTCAATTCCGTTATAGGGATTTAAATTATGTGATCAGTACTTGTCAACGAACTAGTAGTAGTAAATTTTTGGGTTGGCCAAAGCCGGACAACTAGGCCATTTCTGGCCCTTTTTGTCACCCCAGGCAATCCCCGTCAACGAACTAACAACTCTTCTCTCTAGAATACGCATACCGTTAATATAAAGTATCGCCAACATCTCGGTTTGTTTGTAAACAAATAGTAGGTATATTCAGGCCGTAACAATAACAATTACCAGTAACTGTTATTGTTGTCTCTGTTAGAACAAAGCTGTGCGAGTAAGACAGACAAATGTATATGTTGGCTACGTTTTTGTCAGTTTTTACAAATGAAATCCCTATTCTAGAGAGAAGAATTATTAGTTCGTTGGTACTTGTAGAATTAGTTTACACCGGGCCAATAATCATTGATTGGTAAATCTATTTAGGATTATCCCGATTATCTCGGATTATCCTGTATTATGTAAAGAATAAATAAGTTTAATATCGAGCCGTTCACTAATGGACCTCTCTACAACTAGAATTATGAAACAAAAGACGTCTACCCTATCTCTATCTCATTTGTGCTACACTTTCCAGCTAACCAAATAAATACTGTATTTGTTTTTCACACAACAAATACAGTATTTATTTGGTTGGCCGGAAGGTGTAGCAGTGAGCGGCACGAACGAACATAGCTAATGTGAATCTGTAGAATAAGATAATTCTACTAAAATTTAGATGGCGCCAGTAATTTCTTTACACTTTTCGCCCGGCCAAGTAATTATTGTATTTGTTTAACAAAGAACAAATACAGAATTTGTTTAGTGGGGTGGAAGTGGGAGTGTATGTATGTCTTCTATCCTTTTTGGGTAGAACTTTTGTCCCTGTCTAATCTAACGGGAGAAATCTCTATTGCAACGGAATATTCCCATGTTTACTTCGATGTAAAAATAATGTAATAACAAAATGTAAATGTTAATGAAAAAATATTAAGTCATAATATCGAAGAATGTTTACATTTCATATAATAGACTGTATTAAAGATAATTGGGTGCCAAGAATAATGAATAAATAAATAGCTATTTACCGAGGAGTATAAAAAAATAGACGTCTAGTCTTAAAAATTAATGGTATTTAATTTTTTTTCTCCAGACTAACAAAAACAATTTGCAAGTATATAATTTACAACCCTCAATTAATAAGTAAATATTATATATTAATAATTAGTTATTATTATGAATGAATGAACACATAAAAATTTATCATGAATTTAAATTTCTTTATGATATACCGGGTGATCCACGGTAAACAAATCTCTAGAAGCAAAACCTAGTTGCTCTATCTTCGTTTTCGGACCTATGTATACCTATGTAGTGGTTTTTCATGTTTTTTTTAGGTAGAATCATTTTCTTTAATGTGTGACATAAGACTGCAAAAACCGTGTATGTATTAATAATTATGTAGGTATTGTCAAAAAGTTTGATTTTCGGTCCTAGTGATAAAAATATGAGATAAAAGTAGTTGTTTTTAAAAGAATAGTATATTCTATAACTAGTATGGAATAGACAATATTCCGCGGGAGCGAAAAGTTTGTCATACGAGCCGGCAGGCGAGTATTACGGTCCCGCGAGCGCGAATGACTATTCCATACGTGTTGTAGACTATACTTTTTCTTCGACTGCAAATATGAAACACTGTATGGCTTTAAACTGCAGACAAGGTTAAAAACAATGTTTTTTGTGACTCGACATTATAAATGCAACAAAACACATATTTTTAAATAAAGCAATTAATATTATTTCATAATTTTATCAAATCAGTACTTAAAAAAGATTTTTATTTAATTTTAGCACATATTTACAAATTATAATGCAAAAATTGAAGGTTATTTCAGATAGTTGTGACAGATATCAGGTTTAAATATTTAAAAATAGATAGAGCAGTTTTAATTTTTTGAACTAAATTAATAAAAAACTGGTCAAATATTAAGAAAAACTAATAAACTTTATGTAATTTTAACGCAAAACTTTAAATTGCATTGAATTATTGTGTTTAATTGACCAATAACAAAACAATGAGAATAGGCGTTTGGCTCGCAAACAACATAAATAATTCGAAATTGAACAGAACAAACATGTGGGCAGACATTACACAGGCATATTGTGCGTAAGGCATGCCAACTTTGCCGAAGGCCGAATATTTGATGGTGACGTTGCGTAAGCGAACGGAAGAGCACAAGGAAAAAGCCAATAAAATAAAAATTTTGGAAAAAAAAACTAAAAGAAGGGTAGAAAATTTATAATAGTAATTATATACCAAGGTAGAGAATACATTTTTTACAGCCGAGCGTATTATATCCCGAGATGCGTAGCATCGAGGGATATAAGAGTGCGAGGCTATAATAGTGTTCTCTACCGTAGTCTATGTATTATTTTTTTAATACTAGAACATTTATTCTTATTGTTCAAAATTTTTAATATCAATAATAAAGTAAATTAATTGCTGAATCTTAATTAACCGCGAAAATACAAGTAGCCTTTGAAATCGCCATCTTTAAAAACAAATGAATTAATTCTAATTAAATTAAACGAGAATTTTTGTATTTCGGTATAGTTTTTTATTGAAAAACATATAGATTTCTGCCTAGCGCTTTCGGAGTGTTAGTCCATCTTCAGGGCTGGCACTGAAAGTAAGTAAAGGGGGGTCAGTTAGATTTGAACAAATTTTGGGGCACTTGAAATTAGGTTATGTCAAATTTTATTAAATTACTTACTTGTCAGTGCCTTACAGGGTGCAGCAGAGGATAAATAGTTGTTGGAAAGTACATTTAGAGCAAAGGGACTATTACATACACTTTAAAACTTAAAAACTAACATATTAAAATTGCGGGACATCTTGACATTTAAAATATTTTTTTCTTCTTCTTCTTCTTCTGCGTAATGGCTATGTTCAGGGGGTATATGGCCAGTCCAACGAGGAAGGATAGGCGGCCAGCGACGATCATTTTCAGAAAAGTTATTCTTAGGAAATTGTTGTAAAATTAGATTAAGTTTTTAAAAAGAGGGTTAAAATTGTTATTTAGGTTTTTTTGGTTGTTAATACAACCTCTTTTTAAAAACTTAATCTAATTTTACAACAATTTCCTAAGAATAACTTTTCTGAAAATGATCGTCGCTGGCCGCCTATCCTTCCTCGTTGGACTGGCCATATACCCCCCTGAACATAGCCATTACGCAGAAGAAGAAGAAGAAGAAAAAAATATTTTAAATGTCAAGATGTCCCGCAATTTTAATATGTTAGTTTTTAAGTTTTAAAGTGTATGTAATAGTCCCTTTGCTCTAAATGTACTTTCCAACAACTATTTATCCTCTGCTGCACCCTGTAAGGCACTGACAAGTAAGTAATTTAATAAAATTTAACATAACCTAATTTCAAGTGCCCCAAAATTTGTTCAAATCTAACTGACCCCCCTTTACTTACTTTCAGTGCCAGCCCTGAAGATGGACTAACACTCCGAAAGCGCTAGGCAGAAATCTATATGTTTTTCAATAAAAAACTATACCGAAATACAAAAATTCTCGTTTAATCTTATATACGGTATACAAAGTCAAAAAATCTTTCTTAATTCTAATTAATTAATTTGTAATTTTTGCCATTTTTATCCAGAGAAAAAATAGGTGTTGTTGAATTTTGTCCAAGAGAAATTATTAAGCAATGTCATGTCTTTGCAATTCAATGAAAAATCAAGTAACAGTTATCAATTGTTTATACAATTATCTCCTACTAGGAAAGAAAAAAAATATTATTGATCTAGATGCAGAGATTTAATTTCTTGGACTAAAAACATGATAAATAATGGTAAGTTCTAAAGCTAGTAGTGAAAAATATGCTTTATTTTTCTAAACAAAATAAATGTAAATTATGCACCTAGTATGCGAACTAAGTCTTTAGTGTTCGAGACTGAAGTTTTTTTTGCTGAAACAGAGTCTAGGCAAAAAATCAGTCGAGAACACTTAAGACAGTTCGCATACGTGGTGCATTTAATATTTTTTCTACTACCTAAAGCTAGTAAAATATAGTTTAAAAAATATTTTGACATAGCTGTCAGTTTGTCATATAAGTTGAAAAAAGTTAGTAGTTGTCTTAAATTTTATCATTATTGACCATCGTCAATAAACAATGCTTAACAACGGTCAATAATAAATTAATTCTCTGATTTTATTGGTTGCCAAGGTAAACAAGCCTTGACAACGGTAGATAATATGTAAGCTAGCACTTAATTAGGTAGTAGAAAAAGAATATTATGTTCTAAGTTTTCAATTATTCAAAATATCAAGTTTTTTCTTTTAGTTTGCCCTTTTAAAAACATACGCATTTTTTTCTTTTACAATTTTGTTTAGCATATCAAAAGCATTTTGCTGGAAAATGCTTTAGTGCATGAACATCTAATCTATCAATAATTTAAATTGCACGAAGGATATTTTTACTTCATGAAAAATAATGATAAAATGATACTTTTATTTCATGAAAATAGCAATATTTGAAGTAGCCAAATTTTTGAAAGTATGTTTTTTCTTTTAGAAAAGTGAGTTCTTTTCCTATGATCTAAAATATAATTTAACAAAAACATAGCCCTCAGATGCCAAATTATATATAAATAAAAATTTAAACGCACAATGACTCACGTGACTTAAATTTAGCATGTGAAAATTTTAATCAAAAACAATCCCATAATTTTAATCAAGGTTTGCCAAAATTGTTTGTGTAATTTTTAAGCTTTATTTTTTATTATTTCCGGTTAAATTTAGTTAATGATCAGCTTTTATTATCGTCTTATTTATTTAAAAAAATAAAGTCAAAATCACAGTTATTCGGACTAATGTCATAAAAAAACATGCCGCGAAGATGTGTAATGCTACGCATTCCGTTATATACTATTCACAGTAAATGATATGCATTTTTCTAAAAAAAAATTAAAAAAAAAACTGGTAACTATTAGTATTTTAAGTTCTGTTAAAAAAAATGTACAGTTGGACCAACAAAAAACGCAAGATTTAAATATGCTAAAATGTCAATTTTACTAATTATTTTATAGTTTAAGTAAGATTTTAAGAAATAGGTTAGATTAATTTGACAATTGTCATTTTTTTCAAAATTTATTACAGATAATGCATGCGAATGTCGAATATTAAAAAAATAATACTTAATAATAAATAATAAACGGCAGACTAACTAACATCTCTACTCTAAATTTCTCTACTCCCTAACATCCCTACTCCATAACATCCCTACTCCACAACAACTCTACTCCGTAACATCACTACTCCATAACATCTCTACTCCGTAACAACTCTACTCCACACTATAAGGACTTTATTAGCCACTTAATAATAAATAAGCAGTTCAAAGAACAAAGAATCTTCTTCTTCTAGATTATTTTATTTTTTTCGTAGAAAACGTTTATCTTTAAATTCAAATCTAGAACAATCATAAATGAATTATTCTAAAAGCCACAATGACCACGTACTCTTAATATGCACTAATAAGTAAGTAATTAATAAATTAAATTCATATTTGACAGTGACTTAGCATGACAAATATTCATTTGAGTTAAGACAAGTGACTAATCGAGTGTATATAGTGCGGAGGACAAGTGGCTAATCGAGTGTATATAGTGCGGAGTAGAGTTGTTACGGAGTAGAGATGTTATGGAGTAGAGATGTTACGGAGTAGAGTTGTTGTGGAGTAGGGATGTTATGGAGTAGGGATGTTAGGGAGTAGACAAATTTAGAGTAGAGATGTTAGTCTGCCTAATAAACTGAAAAAACATTTAGAATATTTAATCAAGTCAAAAATTAAAACACAATATTTAGTAAATCTTATTAAATTATTAAATTAAATTTAAATATTAAATCTTATGAAAAAATAAAAATTTGAACTCTACTAACCAAACATATAATTTATGAAAATTATGATTTTCGTTTAAAAAAAGGTTTTTCCTAAGGTTTTTTTTCGCTTTTTTAATCTTGGAACTATCGATGCGGCGACGGGAGATAGTTTTTGACCCAGGAAAGTTTGTATTGTTTATAACATGCACCGTTTCTTGTAAATAGCATTCTCTCAAATAATTAAGTAAATTTTCATCCTGTATTTCATTTGATATCTTTTTTCTTTCCGAGTCTGCACGCCCTTTCCTCCCCTATCTATTTTTTCTTCAATCTTAACAATTATTTTTTCTTCTATGATCTTAACACAACTCTCCGAAACACTAAATAACCTTGCCACAATTAAAGGTCTCTATAGAGATCACTACCCACAATCACTTCCTTACATCCTGCTTCCAATATACTAATAGTTTGAAATTTCTTAACATTTCTTAACGCATTTCTAATTACTTTATAATTATTGTAAGTAATTTTGACAAATACTTTCAACATGACAACGGCTTTGTTTGTATTGTAATTAATGAATTTACGCAACTAAATTTTCAATCTTGTTTTTTTTTTCGGATTCAACTGTACCTCATAAAAAACGATTGGTATTAGCTCAAACACCCGGTATATTTAGTCGATTTTTATTAAAAAAAAAAAAAATAAACATAAAAATTGAGAGGAAACAAAATTTCAGAAAAGATTATGTAGTTAAAAAAATTCAAATGTATGTTTGAAAAAAAAACTCTGAATAAAAAAATAAAAAAAAAAGTTTTTATCTATTGCGATAACGAAAAGTAAAACAAATTTGCAATTTATAAATATTGATGTGATTAGAAACAAAAAAATTTGTTATAATGTTTGTATGTCTGGTAAACGTATGTAAACAAATTTGTTTGTTTGAATAATACATATGCTTAATATTTTTTTTCCGATAATACACTGCCAATAACTAAATTGCGTAAAAAGTAAACAAAATGATAACGTTTAAAAATAACAAATTGCTGGACGAAAATGAAATAAATCAATATACAACAAATCGAAAATTGCATAATTGGTCAATAGCGGTGGCTATATTTAAAAGTTCACAACATTTTTACGAGATGACACTACATACATATAATATTTTCTTGTTTCAAAGCCACCATTTCTTTGAACCAGTCTATATCCTTGAATGAAGAGCACAAGTTTTTGAATGAAGTTCGCGCTCTTCATTCAAGGGCATTGAATTTGGTTCAAAGAAATAATAGCCTTGAAACAAGAGAATTTGGTATTGAACATATCAAAAGACACGTGTCCTTGGTTCAATAACTCCTTTTTTTCTTTGTAAAATTGGGGCGATTGATAGAGTTCTATAGAGCACTCGGCCAGCCAATAGTTTCAATGATACTGTCATCTTGTCAAATTTTTTTGAACTTTTAAATATGGCAGCCGTTGAACTCTTTTATGGATATTTATCATACTATTCACAGCGCTTAGCGCTAGAATAGTATTATACGTTAGTCTAGAATTTCCCAAAATCGCCAAAAAACGTCCTAGACAAAATATTCTTGGATACAAATGTGTTTTTAAAAATGTCTGTCCGTCCGTCTGTCACGTTTTTTGTAAACACGATAAGAACGAATAATCTGATCGACTCGAAATTTTCAGAAAAAATCAAGTTCTATGAGGGGACTATCCCCATTGTTTTTGAAAGTAATCTCCCCCAAAATCAAAAAAGTTGGGGGGGTTAGCCTTAAAAAAATAGAAAAAAGCTGAAATAAAATTTCGATTAACGTAACTTTTTCAGGAAAAATTGCTTTCATTATAATGTACCAATTTTGAAAAAAAAAACCAAAAAGTTATTTGGGGGGTTTAAAAAAAAATAAAAAAGCTCATCATTTTCAAAAACTTTTTTCAAGAAAAAATCTTTTAAATAAATTTTTTTTTTAAATATTTGGGAAAATGCAATATACCATTTACTGTTAATAGTATATAATGGAATGCGTAGCATTACATCACGGCTTGTTTTAAAAACTATTTCGGTTTTGGTTTGTAAATCCAAAATTTTATTTCTAAACAAGGATTGTGTAGTATTTCCAATTTTGGCGAAGGCGCTAGTACAGGAAAACTAAAAAAGTGCTTAAAAACTATCAATTTAAGCTATTTTGATAAATTTGGACTCGTTCAAAAGTAGTTTATAGTTCAACAATATTAATAATTTTGTCCTATAAAGTATAGATTTTATTAAATAAACTTTTGTTTAAACCATTCCCTGCGATCCAAATGGGCGTTCACTACCCAGGTGTCGTTTATTTATAAAAACCTTTTTAATGTTAATTTCTAAATGAATAAATTCCATCTGTTGATAATATCGCCAATTAGTTTAATGATAAATGAAGATTTTGCGTGAAAAAATAATCAAATGTAAACCATAATTATTATACGGAATTCTGCTCCTTCACTTGAATTATTTATTGCAAAAAGTAATTACATACATATGTATTATCATAGCGCCCTTACTTAACTTTTTATTGTAAAAAACATAAAATCAACTAGGGACCTTACCAACGCATTTGACTCATTTGATATTAAATTTACCCTTTCTCGCTTTGTGGTATACCACACATACCACATTTAAAGTGTTTTACTGGTCCTAGTTTGTGGTGTTACTATGCGTACCTCCGGTCTCTAATCTTTTTTAGCATGCGCCCTCTACTGATCAGCGAAAAAAAATCAGATATCTGGCTGTAGAAACCTACTATACTATTGTGTTTGGAGGTTATAATTCTGCCCGGAAAGAAATTGTCCCCCTTTTGTCATAAGCCATTCAATCATAGACGTTTTTATTTAAATGCATGAGTTTCAGTAACCTTGGACCGTTACATTAATCGCAGTGAAAAAAAAATAACCATGCGCGGTAATAGTAATAAAGTTGGCCATGGAACTACCGAAAAATCCGTTAGGTTAAGGCGAGGCACGTCTTTGTATCAGTTTAATGGCGCAAGGCGGTTAAATATTAAAAATGTCGATAAACTAATACGATTAATATAAATTTCACCGTTAAAAAGATTCACTAGTTAACGGGACCGATTTTAAATGTTCTTTTATCAACATTTGAATTGACTGAATTATTTTTTATCTGCAATGAATGGAACTATAACCCCATCAGCTGGCAGATAAAATCTAAGCTTGCTCTAATTTTTGACAGGTGGGCATCCTACACGAGTTATATTTGACGATGGAATATAATTGTTGAGCAAATTTTAAATGTTTTTTATCGACATTTGAATTGACTGAATCATTTTTTATCTGCAATGAACAGAACTATAACCCTATCAGCTGGCAGCTAAAAACTATGAAAGTTTTTGACATGTTTTTTTATCGACATTTGAATTGACTGAATCATCCCCATCGCCAGTTAAAAACTACACGAGTTATATTTGATAATGGAAAATAATTGTTGAGCGAATTTTAAATGTTTTTTTATCGACATTTGAATTGACTGAATCATTTTTTATCTGCAATGAACAGAACTATAACCCTATCAGCTGAAAGTTAAAAACTATGAAAGTTTTTGACATGTGGGCATCCTACAAGAGTTATATTTCATAATCGAATATAATTGTTATAAATGTTTTTTATCGAAATTTGAATTGGCTGAATCATCCCCATCGCCAGTTAAAAACTATGAATGTTTTTGACATGTGGGCATCCTACACAAGTTATATTTGATAATGGAATATAATATAATTTGATAATATAATAATAATAAACATTTTATTTTTGCCATTAAACAATTTATAGGATAAAAGGTGGGACCGATTAAGTATCGGAAATCAGAACTTAACAGCTAGCCCTAAGAAAAGTTTTATTAGAAAAGGGTAATTAATTTTAATGTCGTACTTTTTAAAAATGCCCTACTTGATGGATGAAGCTGCTACTGGAGTACTCTGATAATTAAATTACAGGAAGAGCTTTGTTAATTGCCACAAAAAGTCTTCAAAGTATTGGATGCCAAAGGCTCTTGAGAAAATTACAGTAGAATCATTACGCTAGATGTTATAGACCTATTTTGAGGAGCAAATCATTACGAAAAGATGATCAAGGACCAAAGAGTAACCGCAAAGTCAGCCTGTTTTTCCAACACCTGTAACTTCGATTGGAATTGATAAAATGTAACGTATAAGTGCTCAAAATTATTGTCTGGTCATGAACTATTGTTCTAGAAGCTAAACATCCCCTTAAACAAAGGGTTAACTATAGGTACTTGAATTAAATTTTATACTCTAAATTTTCTCACATTTAATTAAACATAACTGGCTGGATCCCTTTAACTCAATTTTTCTCGAGATACTTTATGATTTAATAATTTTTTTGGTGCTTGCTTGCTTGCTTTTAACCCTCTTTGTGGGGGTGAATTTTCATCAAATCCAAGGGTGATATCCCTTTACGTGTTTTTTGTTTCATATTACGGAAAAATGTGTTTTTTAAATATTTCTCTGTAATATGAAACATAAAAAACACGTAAAAGGGTATCAACCTTGGATTTGATGAAAATCCACTCCCTCAGAGTGGGTTAAACTAGCCCCAAGCACCAAAAAAAGTAGAAAATCATAAAGTATCTAAAGAAAAATCGAGAAAGGGATCCAGCCAGTTATGTTTAATAAAATGTGAGAAAGTTTAAGAGTATAAAATTTAATTCAAGTACCCATAGTTAACCCTTTGTTTAAGAGAATGTTTAGCTTCTAGAACAATAAATCTTGCTTTTTGCACAAGTTCATGACCAGACAAACATTTTGAGCACTTATACGTTACATTTTACCAATTCCAATCAAAGTTACAGGTGTATTTTATTGGCCTTTATTAAAAATAAAAAAAATAAATCTGAGCATTTTAAAAGAATAAAAATCTAAATCGACTTTAGGCTAGCTTTAATTACTGAATATCACGACTATCACGCATATCGAAAACCTGATAATATGTATGATGAAACTGAAATGAATTATGAGCTTATGAAAAAAGAAACTTGTACAAATTTTACCGTTAAGATTCACTATTTTAAAATGTAAAATATTTGACCGATGTCGGCTGTAACATATGGTTTAAAAGAATTTCTTTTAAAGAAACTAACAATGCGTCGTTTAAAAACAGTGTTTAAAAGACTAATTACACTAGACAAAGAGTTCTCATCGCCATATTAGTAAAACAATTATTCGATCTATGTCTTCTTGACTACATTAAAAATAGGAAATAGACTACTTCCGGAGTAGTGATAATAACATAAATATGTTAAAAAAGAGTGAAATTATCTTTGGAGGGTTAATAGTCGGAGAGCTGGTGGCCATTTTTATTCCATTATTTTCTCCCGGCTGTATTTTATATATGTCTTAACGTACATTCAAATTAAGCTATTTCAAAACTGCTAGGCTCCAGATCCGGTTCCTCTGGGTGCTACAAGCTCCAAAATCTGTGGCAATGAGCTACCAATAAATCAATTACATTTATTACATTCATATTAAGCTATTTTTATAGTACATACACAATAATTCTGGGGCCAAGGGGTAAGAAAAGTCTTCAAAAAGTGCCTTTGACATGTGATACTCAATTTTTTAAAGAAATGAGAATTTATGAAATGACATTTTGATTAAATGAAAATTCTTTAGACTTTTTAGTATTGACATATGTCAAATTGATTTCTTAAAGTATGTTTTTACCCCTTGACCTGCTGAATAAATGTGTAAAACTGTGAAAATAGACTAATCTAAATATAATAAATGTAATGTATTTGACTCGGTAAGTTAAAAATATATTTTTCGTATACTCCATTTCACCACCTCGATCTTCTAGCACCCTAGGGAACCCGATCTAGGACCTGGAGATTGACAAATAGCTTAATTTAAATGTACTTTAAAACATATACATACACATACAAAAAACAGCCAAAAGAAAATAATGAAATAAAAATGGTCACCAGCTCTTAGACTGAAAGTTCACGAAACGCCAAAACTCCAAGTATTTCCCTTTGCATTATCTAAAAATTTGCAGGTAAAGTTTAAATTTTCAAAAGTCAAATAAAATAATTCTAAAAAATGTGACACAAGTGGCAACAAATCCCTTTTAATTCTGTTTTACCCTGTGTGACCTTGCTTTACCTCTGCATGGTCAGACGGCTCCGCTGTAAAGGATATAAACGAAATTCTTTACCTGGTTAGTCATAGACCTACACAAAAGGCCTACTATGCGAAATTTTAACATTTGAAAATTTCGTTTTTCGTTGTTCAGTTAATACTTAAAAAAAAAGAAAATCTACCCATATTATCAGAAGAATTTAAGAAAATAATCTGCAATGATTAAGTAATTTTTTGCATGTGGATATCAACTACAAATGTATCTGATAATGGAATAGAATTCTTTAGTATTTTTAACGGTTAATAACACTGGCCGGCAAAAATAGACTTTTTTACCTATGAAAATATGATGACAGATTTATCAAGCCTCAGACGTATTTTTGGAAAAATAGTCAAGAAAATCTAAAATATATAATTATAAAATATTTGTCGATGTACCAAACCATGTTTCAACATAATCAAGCAAAAATCTAACAGAAAACATGCAGATAATTAGCAAACACGTGGAAAATGCCAGCATGTGGAAGTTTCACAAATTATTATTAAATTTTTTATAGAACCACATGTAAGTAAATGATAATAAAGCCTTTTATGTAATATTTATCTTGGCTGTTCTTTAATTAATAAAGTATAATAAACTTAAAACGGCTAATTAAGTTGATATTTACGTAAGTAAAAAATAACCTTAATATACGTCAAAAAATCTGTCATAAAATTAGATTTTTAAAAGCGTTTTTCTCCGAAACTGATCATTTAATTTGGCTGCAATTTTCCTAATTTAATGTTTACCCCCGAAATTACAAAATATCAAAATTTGAGGCAGTTTGACTGAGGCCCAGGAACCCCCCTATATGTGTGCCAGGTTCTTTAAATATTTTTTAAATTTTATGCGAAATATTTAATAATTAATTTTTTTAAAACCCTACGTGATAGAAAATTAATAAATACTAATTTAATAATGTTTGTTTTATTTAAGTGTTATACAAATAATTTTTTGCTTCGTCCATTTAAAGAATTTTTCAATTATTTAAAGTTATACAACTTTTACTTTCCAAAATGTAAAACGATATAATTCATTAGAAAGTGCAACCATATTTAATTAACTGCAGTTTTGATTGCGGTTTTTTAACAATCTATTTGTATAATTATTATTATTTCATAACTGTACCATTGTCTATACATAATAATCAAACCATGCCTTTATTATGTCACCTTAAACATTGATAAAAACACGACTGTTTAGCTATGATATTAAATTTATTTAGTCTTATATGAAGAATAAACAATACATTTAGCACGGTTTGTTTATTTATTTAAATAAAGGGCGACTTTTCCTAACAATGTTTAGCTGTTATTGTTGTCTCTGTTAGAACAAAGCTGTGCGAGTAAGACAGACAAATGTATATGTTAGCTACGTTTTTGTCAGTTTTTACAAATGAAATGCCTATTCTAGAGAGAAGAGTTATTAGTTCGTTGATGTTAAGGGATCTTTCTACCTTCGAATTTTAAAAATATTTTGTTTTTAAACATTTTTTTATATAGAAAGAAAAGAGCTATCATTGTGAAATTTTGTAGGTATGTTTATTTATATTTAAAGAATACAAATGGAAAAATTCCAACTAGGTAACCCATACAAAAACTAATCTGTTTCAAAAAATACTTACTTGAGGTGCTCGTTTCTAACGTGTTCCTCTATAAATGGCAAGTTAACACTCTTAACTGTACAACTGGGCCATGTGCATTGATAAACGATACGTGTCAGACTCTGTAACAAAAGAGAATAAAAAATTAATAAAATACAAGATAAAAATTATTTTGATAAATAAGGGATTATTGAAACTAAATTCTTTTGCGACCTGGGATCACATAGGTAGAGAATATATTGAGGAAATAAACATTTGCGCAGGGTTCTGCGCTGCGTTATAACAATAGATAGAAAATTGACATCTAAACGGTAAAAATGGCGGTTCTACGTTGCCAACACCATTTCAACCGTATAATTTTTGATTATAAAAACCAATGAATTTCCAATATTTTGCTACAAATTTTAATAAGAACACTCAAATACAGCATAAATTTACATTCAAACCGTTTAAATGCAAGCAAACGAAAATTTACATGGGTAGGAGGTCCGACAACGCTGCACATTTTGTTATGAAATCGAATAATTGGTGATACTTTGTGGCGTTGTTTGTGGTATTTGCGTGTCTTTATAGTTTTATTTTGTTTATAGTGTTAAAATTTTTAACTTATAAATTACTTGTTTTGTAAAGACTTGTAAAAATGTGAAAAACCTTTTAAAGGTTTTGTTTTTGTTTACAAATTTTGACGTTTAAAAGGTAAAAATGGCGGAATAAATTTTACACAGCTTATGTTTTTTTGTCTTTATCTAATACACTATCGCTTCTCTACCTATGTGCCTGGGATTAAAACGAGAACCTTTGGATTTTTTCTCTATTATGCCATATTTATACAATTACATGAGCCAAATGTATATAAACATATACAGCGTGATTGACCTAACACAAATCACGCGTTTTTTTACATTATTTTTATAGTTATAAAAGTAAAAATTTTACCAGTTAATTTGGACCTACAATTTCCTCTATACAAAAGTTTTCTACTCTTTTTTGTTTTAGAGCTAGAGCTCCACACATGCATTTTTTTAGCATAGCAACACTTTTAAATGCCAAAATTAAAAAAATATATTCATTTTCTTTATCATATTATATTTGTTTTCATTAAAAACATTAATTTTCTATTAAATTTTTTAATTTTAAAAAATGTAACTACCTTTTAGGAATGTCCTGTTAACGGAAAATAATTAATAATAACAAAAAACGCGTGATTTGTGTTAATTGAATCACCCTGTATGTATATATTTTTGACATTTTAATTATATAAATTATTAGGCGATGATTTTTGCTGAAATATACGATTCTCGCTCAGCAATTAATTTTAAAATGTTTATTTTTCATTGCTACTATTAAAACCCGGATAAATCAATCCTTTGTTAATAATTTCACTCGAAACCAATAAATTTGCATCCGAGTTCGTACCTATAATTTATATTTATGCAAGCCTAAATTTTCGCTAGGAAAAACCGTAATTTGTGCGTGTTTATTAAACAAAAGCTAAAAAAACTAAATTAGATAGTTGTTACAATATTACATGTAAACACTTCCTGTTCAACAATTTAACAGGAAGTTTAATAGCTATTTGTGAACATGTGTACCATGACTTTAAAGTGTCCCACTTTGTAGAAGGATTTTCAGAAAAAAGTCACATTTATAGTAGAATGTTTACATTTAAAACAGATTAATGTGAGACAGGGATGTAAATTATATTAAATACGTATTTATCTTATAGCTCGATGCACAGAACACTAATAAAACAAATTAAAGCCGGTCCAGAAAATATTTATTGCTACAAATGCCTTGTGGGTGTGGTAAAATCTTTTATGAAATATTATTGGATAGGGTCGAACGTTAACTGGCTAGATCAGTTCACGTGTGGACTGGATAAAAATACATTACTTTAAATGAGTCTAAAATTATGCAACGTTGGACGAACAGTTTGACATGCAAAATAAAGGCTGTTAAAAAAATGTCTTATAACTCTGGCAGCGACTATACACTAAGTACTGACTAACAAATAAAAGTGTTTAATTTAAATAGCAAGGTGCTTTTTTCCGCGGTTGCCAAGCCACACACGAGCCGCGTTCCCGATAAGCATTTGAATTCCCTAAAATGTAAGAATACCACATTTCAAGCGGACAATTCGCAATAAGTAAGATTCTCAAATAATTTGATAGTAGAATGTCAAATGTGGCACATTTTATTCCACCAGTTTAAAATTTCTTGATTCCAATTCGTTGGATCTTTTACAGAATGTAGCAATAAAATGAAGTAACTGGCGCAGTCGATAAAACAGAAAACTAATTTAACGACGCACCTTTTTCGTAGCATTAGTCTTTTTTGAAGTACGAGGAGCATAGGCAGTGCCACTACTTGGTGTAAATATGCCTAGGTTACGGTCTACAGTGGCCTGGCGCTCAGAACAGTCATTAATTAAAAAAACTCCGCTGAGTAGTTTATTTATATTTGATTTTTGATTAAGTAATTCCAAAGGTGATTGATTGCAAACAGTATACGTATTATTCAATACTATTAATTTTTCGATTAAATCATTTAAGGAAAATTTCAATTTATTTTGATTTACGATGATAGTATTACATTAATTAATTAATAATTACTATTACGTTTATGCTTAATGTTTTCATCCTTTGTAACAGAACTAAAACGTATATTAAAGATATAGATATGCTAAAGATCGCTGTATCTACGGCTCAGGTTCTTTTTAGATATTACTATCCTTTACTTTCAATAGGGACGATTATATAAAGCTTTTTCGGGTTGCTTACCAAAGTTGCGGTTATGGTTATGATGGTTTAAATTATTTAGCAATACTTCCAAATGTGTTGGTTACACTGACAGTTACTCTAGTACACATAACCTATAAGTAGTGTATTTTGTTTGTTCTGTTAAGATAAATAGTGGACACATATTGGTCAAAATACAAGAATTTCGTGTTAATTTGTAATTATAAATGGTAAGTTGTAAAAAACAGCCGTTTATACTGCGAATATTTACATATAAGAAAGAAAGAAGAATATGTAATAATAACCAAACGCTATAACCGCTCTGAAAGCACGGATACTGATTTTACACCAGTTTGTTCAACCGCACGTAAACAAACCAAATCAGATGGTAAATACCAAACGTTTGACCAAAACTTTGGTAACTAAAACAAAAAGGCTAAGTCATCCCTCTTTGAAAGCCACATATGGTGGATAATGACGAAACAATGATACAGAAATAGTGACGTGCAGAGAATCTGTGAGTGACAAGAGATAATTTGAGTCATGGCCTTCTGAATTTTTTACCTAGTCGCAGAAGATTACTTGTAGAACTTTAATTCATAACCGAAAAGTGGGATCTTTACATGTACGTTGTTACAATTGCTGGGTTCACACGCGCTCCATAATATAATTTTATTTTAAAACACCTTCACGGTGTTGTATAATTATTTGGAAAGGGTGAATTTTTTCTATTATGCAAACCTTTACCCATATTCAAGGAAAATTTAGATTTTTATCTGTTGGGTTTTGATCGTTGGTACAAATTTCCATATAACACGTTAATTTTATAACGATTTTAAAAAAAAATTAAATAATGGTTAAAACTTTAAGGAAAGTCCAAACCAAAGTTGCAGTTATGGTTATGATGGTTTAAATTATTTAGCAATACTTCCGAATATGTTGGTTACACTGACAGTTACTCTAGTAAACATAACCTATAAGTAGTGTATTTTGTTTGTTCTGTTAAGATAAATGGTGGACACATTTTTGTCAAAATACAAGAATTTCGTGTTAATTTGTAAATAGAAATGGTGTTGTAAAAAACAGCCGTTTATACTGCGAATATTTACATAAAAGAAAAATATGTAATAATAACCAAACGCTATAACCGCTCTGAAAGCACGGTTACTGATTTTACACCAGTTTGTTCAACCACACGTAACCAGAGCAAATCAGATGGTAAATACCAAACGTTTGACCAAAACTTTGGTAACTAAAACAAAAAGGCTAAGTCATCCTTCTTTGACAGCCACATATGGTGGACAATGACCAAACAATGATACAGAAATAGTGACCTGCAGAGAATCTGTGAGTGACAAGAGATAATTTGAGTCATGGCCTTCTGAATTTTTTACCTAGTCACCTCTATATAGAATGTGCCAACTGGGAAATTTCGTTAATAAAGAAATTGACTTTTTTAACGTAAATATCAAAACTTTTAAAAAATCTATCATAGATTTAAACATTAATTAATTTTTTTGTACATATGTAAAAATTATATTTATTTTTTTTACCAGACCCTGTAATTGGATCCATTGGATCTGTAGGATTTGTAAATAAATAAATAAATAAAATAAATACTTGTAGAACTTTAATTCATAACGGAAAAGTGGGATCTTTACATGTACGTTGTTACAATTGCTGGGTTCACACGCGCTTCATAATATAATTTTATTTTAAAACACCTTTACAGTGTTGTATAATTATTTGGAAAGGGTGAATTTTTTCTATTATGCAAACTTTTATCCATATTCAAGGAAAATTTAGATTTTTATCTGTTGGGTTTTGATCGTTGGCACAAATTTCCATATAACACGTTAATTTTATAACGATTTAAAAAAATAAATAAATAATGGTTAAAACTTTTAGGAATGTAAGACCAAGAAAAATAACTATTGTTTTGAACTACTCAATCACTTAACGGTGACAAATTTGGTTTAGATAAAAGTTCTTTGGTCTAAATTAAAGAACAAAACAAAAATATTGTGAACTGTTGACATGGTTGTATGGTTAAGACAGAAAAAATATTTTTGTTTTTTTTTCTCTATCTACCTAACTATTGACTTGTCGTTATCTCTCATAATTTGTTTAGTAATATTTATTTAAAATAAATAAATAACCCCAAAATGTATTTGTAATTATATAGCCATTAACAATAATTGGACTTTCGGAATCCTAGACGAAGAAAAATATTTATTAACTTAAACTAGTTCAAGTTAAAGATTAAAATTCTTTGGCCTTATACCTTCTTTGGAGAGCCCCAAATAAGCTTTTGGCTTGTGCTAGGGGCTCTATATCTATATTTGGATGCATCCACATGTGGTTGACGTAGACATAATACAGCCTGTTCCAGAACTCGCGTACAGAAATTTAAGGGTATATTAAAAACCCTCTAGAACCTTCGTTCAATTCAAAAATAAGAACGCTTTAAGTGGACCAATACTGTTGCTGATGTTAAATTACCTTTAAACGTTGAATTTGTAGCTAGGGAAGCAAATTTAATTATTGCAGGTACATATTCTGTAGATTAACATGGTGATTAATGTGACATAAATATTTATTAATGTCAAAAAACCACCGCCGGATGAAGTGACCTTATAAAAATAGAATATTTGATAGCCTCTGTCGGTTTTGTCATCATAACAACCTAAAAAGATTCTAAAGTTAAAAGTCTCAAACAATGCACGCGTCAACAATTAAAATGCAACCTACTAATAAGTAGGGAAAAACTAATTTGTAGGTAATTTAACATCATCAACAGGATTGGTCAGATTAAATAGCTTCCTTTTAAATTAGTATTGAAGATGGATTTTTTTTGAAATTGTTTTCATATTTTCCAGAGGGTTTTTAATATACCCTCTAATTTCTGTACGCGAGTTCTGGAACAGGCTGTATTTTGGTGTTTTTCTATGTACATATAGAAAAACAAGAAAATACTGTCTTTAAATTACCGTCTATACATACTATCATGCGGTTTAGTAATAAATATTATTTTCATTAAACAACCCCAAACATGTATAAGAAATTACTGTTTCACCAGGTTTGTGGAATATTATACTATAAAGCAACCGTAGAAGCAAATTAGAATTTTTATGGATTACAACACGTCAGATTCGATCACGCAAAATTTTGAATTAAATTTTTAAAATCCGGAATAAGTTTGATATTCTAAACCGGAAATATGTTTATTCGGAAAGAAAATATTGTTTTTTTTTAATAAAAATAATTAAACTTAAGTAACCTAATTAATTTAATATACAAAAATTATATTTTTTTACGTCCTCTATTAGGTTTATAATTATGGGTTACCGAAAAAAAAAAATGACAGTATAAACTAGCGTGTTACAAGTAATTACATTAAACGCACTTGTTTTTTGTTATCATTTGCATTAATTTTAATAATTTAATATATTTTAAACGGTTTATGCCATATGTTTGTTTCAACTCAGTTTGATTGCCTTCATCTCATATAACGAAAATGGGAATACCCTGATTTGAAAAAAAAAATTTACCGACTATGTAGTTAATAGCATAAAATGGAAAAAGGAAGCGAATAAAGCATAATTCTTAGTTTTGGGCGTAATTACATCGGCACTTAGTGCTACTAAGAGTGCCGTTGTATTGAAATCTTCGCCGAAAAGTCAAAATCTTTGACCACGTTTTTTTCACATTTCTCGACGTTTTAGACCATTCGAAATCAGTAAAAAAAATTTTTGCGTCCGTCTGTGTCTGTCTGGGTGTAAACATTTCTACATGAAATATCGACTTGCGGTTTTTGCATATTGTTTCTTATCGTATTCCGATGAGCTGATTAGATTTTGGGGGTAAACGATTGGGGGTAAGGGGGTAAAAATAGGGTAAAACTACTATTTTTAGCGTTTTTTGTTTATAATTAAGGCAATTATTATTGTATTTGGTTAATTTAGCACTTATATAAAAGATAATTTTAAATTGGTCAAAAAATGTTATAAACAACGTTTTCCTAAAGCGCCTTGTTTTCGAGATATTGGCGTTTAAAGCAGTAAAAGGTTTTTTAGCATATCTCACATATTTATAACCCCATTTCAAAAAAATATATTTTAAATAAAAGCTCTTTTTAAGCCCTATAAAAAATGTTATATACAGTTTTTTGCTAGAATATAATGTTTTAAAGATACAGAATTTAAAATCAAACAAAACACCTAGTTTGAAATTTGTAAAACTAGGTGGCTCTAGTGTACAATAGTGCCGATGTTTTGACATGGTGCTTGCAACGTTTCATCTAGTTTCGTATTGTATTAGTAATAATCATTAATCGGAATACATTCAGTTATGACTCATCAACATTGAAAATAAACACAGAAACATAGGCTTACGGAATAATTTTGCCGAATTATGAGGGAAATTTTTATAAAGGTCACTAAATCGAAACATTTGACGACTAATTTGTTACACAAAACAATATTAAATATACATATTAACTATAAATATGTAAATATATCGGTGTTTTTCGAAGAAAATAAAAATGTAAATATTTAAAACCTCGCGTCAACGATAGAATCGACGCGGCGCCTATGCTAGCACTGGAAATTCGCCGATGACTGGTAATAATAAAGCCATTTCCAACAAACTATTAAATAAATAATTATAGTTTACTCGAAAAATACACTGAAAATTAATTCTTTTATTAGTTTGTTTATGCGTAGTAAATAGCATAAATACAATAACTTAATAGTTGTTAACAAGGAGAATATCATAGTGAACACATGCTTGTAAATGTAAATAAACAAAATATAATAGTTATGTGATGATGTAAAGTGTAACATTGACCTCAATAAAATTGTAAACAAACTTTCGCCAGTGCATATTTTTACCTAAAATACCAGTTTTATGAGTGTAGAGATTTATGTAAATTTATCACATTCAAAGTGGGCTTGAATATGTATATATTTCGCATCTGAACAATGAATTATAATTATTATCCCACCTATTCAAATATCAAAATTAGTATATTAAAGTACTAGTTTCATAACATACGTTTTTTAGTACTTTAGAAAACTCGCCGCAAGCGGCTCGTTTTCTAAACTTGTACTCGTGCGCTAAAAACGTGTTATGAAACGAGTGCTTTATACAATTTTTTCTATTTTGCTCTAAAATTTTAAAAAACTTACATTTAAATTGATGACTGATTTAGGGATTTTTGTTTTGGATTGGCATTACAGTTTACACCATGTTAAATATTCTAAGAACAAATGATATTTTGATATATTTTATAGTCATCTCTTCTCTTTTTTACTGCAATTAACCAAGCCACAGTTTTAACATGGTAAAAATAACCTAAACACACAATTTTGTAGAAAATTCAACTTTAAAGCGACATTGACATTTGCACGGAAAACGTCAAGCGATAGGCCAGGTCTGTTGCCAACCCAAAAGAACAAAAAGTACAGACCTCTTATGGGCCTATAAGAACACGCAAAATTCGTGTGATTATGAGCTTATAAGAGTCGCAAAATAGAAAATAGTATAGTATGCACCTAGTATGCGAACTAAGTCTTAAGTGTTCGAGACTGAAGTTTTTTTGCTGAGACGGAGTCGAGGCAAAAAATCAGTCTAGAACACTTAAGACAGTTCGCATACGTGGTGCATCTACTATTTTTTCTACTACCTGAAGCTAGTAACCCCAAATATCAGTTAAAAATATTGTTTAAAAATTATTTTGACATAGCTGTCAGTTTGACAAATAAGTTTAAAAAAGTTAGTAGTTGTCTCAAAAATTTTTCATTATTGACCGTCGTCAATAAACAATGCTTAACGACGGTCAATGATAAATGAGTTCACTGATTTTATTGGTTGCCAAGGTAAACAAGCCTTGACAACGGTAGATAATATATAAGCTAGCACTTAATTAGGTAGTAGAAAAACAACCTTAACGTATTTAAGTGTTTACAATGATGAACATTGTCAAGAATACGCCAAATTTTATTTTTAAGGAAGGCGCTATCTGTAACTTCTTATCCACTTTGGACTTAGATTCATTAAAATATAGAGGACCGGAAATAAAACTTTTAATTTAAATCCTTTGTAACTGTAAATATAATTTCATAAATAAAGCCTAAATAAAGCTAGAATTATTAATGAGTACAGAAGCAGGCAGGCACCGCACAGAATAAAAATGTTACAGAGGACAAGGACAAAGGATTCATGCGACTTTGATCCTTAAAACCTAGTCCTTAATAGCGAAATCAAGTCCAAAGTTTCAACTTCAGTTGTTTTAACATTGCCCGTCAGATATTTTACTGTATGAACAAGGAAGTAACAGCAGTAAATATAAACTCATATTATATTAGCATATACCCGCGACTTCGTCCGCGCAGGAATCGACACACTAAAAAGCATTAAGTTCACTGTTGCGGTATACTTCAAAACAATAAGGAAGTCCCGTCGCGGCTTCGCCTGGCGGCCTGTCACGAGATAACCGTAAAGCCTGTTCTTCGAACGGGTTAGGGAACGTTCAAGTATTACGTAACGCTCCTAGGGGAGGTGGGGGTCATTTTGGAGTGATACGCCAATGTTAAAGGTAAAGGAAAATAGCGCTACATTAATGAATTGCAGAAAAAATTAAACCGTGGACATGTACTGTATTTCCACTGATTTTTTTTTGTTGTTTTTTAATCGAAAGGGGGTCGTGTGCTAAATCATTTTAAAGATTATAAAATTATCTATTTAACTATATATTTTTTATTTTTTTTTTTGTAAGGTTTTAATTTAACAATTACTATTTTTCACTAACTGCTGTAAACATATGGATCTCGCAGCCGTAGTGTCTCGTAAATGATAATGTTCTTAAGCAGAATGAATAAAGCTACAAATTTTGCGAACATTGGCTTTCTTATCTCAAAATGTCTATTTTTGGACTAGTACTGTTTTTGCACTGACCGATTCAAATATATTCTTATCTTGAAGAATTGATTTTCTTCAGGAATCCTGAATCAGGACCTACATTCTACGACTGGCACTCAAAAGAAAATAAACGGAGGATTACCCAGCAGCAAAATAAGGACAATAAATCCCACTCCAAGATACCAATATTGGTAAAAAAAATGGATTTTATACCATGTATTTATCTTTTAAAGATAAATTTACCTTAAAGTTGGTAAAATAAAGCAACAAATATACTAATCTTTTAAAGATAAATTTACCCTAAAGTTGCTAAAATAAACCAAGAAATATACTAATTTTATGAGAATTATTATTTTTTAACTATAAGTATAAAAAGGTAAATATGTTGGTAAGATTTTTATAACTTATTGTAGTGTTATGTTATGAAAATTACTAAGAAATCAAAAATATAGAGTAGGTATTTTTGATTAAAGATTAAAATGGTAGTATATTGGCTTTTGTTTTAATGGATTACAAATATGAATATATAGATTTTTTCGCGGGAAATTTGAAATGATCTATCAAATGAAGCACGTGTAGTTGCTTGTAAACATATCGATCGAGGTCGGCCATTTTGAAACGTCATACACAAGTATCTTCGATCCTGTAGAAAAGGACGCAACCAACACAAAGGTAGGGCATCTCGCTCTCTGTATCTGATTCCTTTGTTACAAGTTTTCGGGAAAATTGAATTACTTTTTCCAAACTTGACAAATGCATTGCATAGTTTTAAATATTTCCTCAATATCGTGCCAAATAAAGGACAATGAAAACATCCTACAGGATTATTACTAACCGCTTTTTCGTTCCTTAATAACAATATTGAAGACAGTTCCATAAAGATCTTGGTAAAGTTGGCTACTTCGTAAATTCAATTTCCTGCAAAGGCTCTGTTGCTATTTTTTATCAAAAAAGATAATTTTTTGGATTATTTTTATAGGTCTTCTGCGCGTGACATACGCTTGGGGGGGAAATCACTTAATTTTACAATCTGACTTTACTGTATCCACAAAAAGTCACATAACCTTAAACAACTGAAGGAGCCTCTGGTACTATTTCAACTTTGAGAGAGAAGCTGATTAAAAATCAAGGTAACCTAAAAATTTTCAGTTAAACAATCAATTGTTTTTTTTTTGCGCTGGCTACTTCGGTGAAACAGATATACAGTTAAAGAAAAAAAATCAATTGTACTTTTAAAATAAATGACTATGTATTATAACTTTGTTTGATTTAATAAAAATAGTTTGTATTGTATTTATTTATTTGCGAAAATATAATCGATGATAAGGATCAAGAAAAATCATAAAAAATGTATTTCTGAATACTCTATCTAAATTGAATTCATTATCTAAAAGTGTTATCTTCCTTTATTAAAGTTATTATCTATAAAAAATTATACAGACTAGGACAAAATTAACTAGGTATTCCTAAAATTTCTAGTTTTCATTATTATTATATTATAAATCATCAAAATGTATGAGATTTTTTTTTAAATGTCATGTTAAAATTACGACTTTCCAAGATAGTCGCCAAAATCAAATTAGTACATATAAATAGTTATTTATGGTACTAGTGGGTAAAGTAAGATATTGCCCATAAGAAAATTAACCTGCGAGGCGTCAGCCAAGCAGGTTAATTTTCGAGAGGGCAATATCGGTTTACCCATGAGTGCCATACAAGGTTTTATCCAATAAATAGCTTAGGAATTCATATTTTTATTAAAAATTTTAATGACATTTACAAGAAAATAATTTGACAAGTGCCAGTTGAGTGGGTAAAATAAATAATTATCCACTCAATAAAGTAAAAGCCACGCGGGGGTTATTATTGAGTTTATCTATTTAAAATAAAGCTGGTAATTGTCTTATCTGTATGTATTGGATAAAAATATATATTTTAAGATTAAAGTTTTTATAAAATTTACAATTTATTTAAAAACACGTTGTATAAATGATAAAGATCAACGAAATTGCAAAACTATCATAATTGCTTTCACTATCTAAAAAAAAATGTTATCTACCATTATTAACAATTATAGTTATTACTTATATTAATATTTATTATCTATAAAAAAATTAAGTGGAAACTTTTTGTGAATTCCTTTGTATTCGACTGGAACTAAGATCATTACAATTAAAGCAGGTGGATTCATAAAAAGTCCTAAAATAGGTTTTACGTTTTGGGACAATGAACTTTTAGAAACAGGTAGTCCAGACCATATGCGTAGATCTAGAAGTTATTAACCCTCCCCCAAGATATACATAGACAGCTGGGGAGATTTTTTCCTTTCTAGACACATACGTAGGTAATATCCTATAAAAAAGGGTCCCATAAGAGCAAAAGGGAATAATCGCCAGGGCCTTAATTGGTTTTAAATCTCCTATCAAATTTACTATGTAAGCTTTGTTTCGTGACAAAACTAAAACTAATCAAATTTTCTATAACTTAAAACTGATTAGGCCAAAACATAGAGAAAAACACGGTGCAAATGGGACTTTTTAATGTATCTGGGATCATAAACATTCCAGTAGACACATGCATTTGGAATATTTTTTTGTTAGAATTCAAAAATGTAGGTACTGGAAGGAATAATTCAGAGGGGAATGAATGTTTAGAATCCAAACGAATAATTTTTTTACTTAAACAGCTGGAATGAAGCAAACAAATTAGGTATTAAAATGTATATCCTAAAGTAACTTTTTGCTAAATGAAAGGAAGTAATTTCTGTCTATATTGAGTTTTCTTACAAAAATAAAAATCCAAAAAAAAAATATGTTAAAGCTTAAAGTTTCGAGCATTTATAACTGTCAACACTGTCAAAATAACCACAGTAGTTTTTTATCTATATATTTTTAAAGGTTGATCGGTTTCACCCCGTACTAGGGGTGAAACCGATCACCTCTTTTATTTCAAGTATATTTGACCCTAGCAACTTCGAGAGTGAAACCGATCATTAATCCTCCTTTTAGAAAAACTTTTTCGTTTTTAAATAAAGAAAAAAAGTTAAAAAACTAGTAAAAAAACGTGTATTTGTTATCAAAAAGGTACATATTATCTTAAACTTAATTAATTATTTCTTAAATGGTTATTTCTTAAATGGTTTGTGAGGGGGTTAGTGTAAAGGACTTCAAATTTACTTAACACGTTCTCTCGGCTTCACACGTTTCCACAAGTAACCAAAAACTACTTTTTTTACACCTCTAAAACAACCCACGTATCCCGACAGACAGATAAAATAAACCTTCTTCGTGCCCGTTCTCGTAAAGACTGATATTTCCTGCAGTAACTGTCGACTTTCGCCGCGCGCTGACTGCTGTATACTACCAGTACTAAAAACATTAGCCAAAATATACGTGATGATTGGTTTCACCCCTGTTGATCGGTTTCACCCCGGTTGACGGCAACATGAACCGAGTTCAAAGCCTTTTTATGTAAATAAATTATTAAGAAAAGGAGAAACTCCTGATATTTTTTTTGGGGTTGATGTTTTAAACTCTCTTTGATTTCCAAATCAAATTACAAGGTAGAAATAATTGAATTTCCTATACCTTATAACTGGTGTAAAAAGTTAATTAAATTGAAAGCCTATAAAAATACAGGAAAAATATTGTTGGGTTGGATTTCCAACAAAAAAAAAGAATATTATTAATTTTGCTTAAACTGAGACATTCCAATGGCGAATGCATTCGCCAGAATTATTAAGAATCCCTAAAAAAATTCGTGAAAAATTGGAAGAATTAAAAAAAGAATATAGATATATATTTTAAAAAGGTGGCCTCCCAGTTTTCAGAATTTACAAATTAGGATAATTAATTACTTACAATTACGAATTTTGATCCTGAAAATGACAATGAAACAATGACAAAGCTAAAGTAATTCCAATATAGTTCCATTTCCAAAGATAAACATGTCTGTTTTGTTTTTAGCAAGACAAGGTTTGGAAAAGAGATTAGAACAATGAAGTAAAAGCATAAAAAGTCTGTTTTACGTAAATTCCGCATTTGCTATACTTTCACAAACGAGTCTGTGGCTACGGAGAAAATATGTGAAGAATGTGTGTGCAAGTGAGAGGCCCGTTGCAGGCACGAACGCCTTATAACGCTTTTGACGGAAAGAAGAGAGCGCGCATGATACCTCCCCCTTTCGTCGGAGACTTTGTGTCATGTGGAGAACATGCAAATATACACGGAAAGAAATTAGTGGGCTCTGCGCTATACATTATAAGATATTTGGTAACAGTGGCAAATTATAGTGATTTAAGCTATAGATTATAAGGGACACATTAACTAATAATGTTAAAAATAAATTGGAAACGATTATATATATTACAGACACGATTATATTTATTACAGGCACTATTATAAATTTACAGAAATTTTATTATATTATAAAAATTATTAGCACGGACAATAATTAAATCTATTTAAGCTATAAATGCCATACTATTTGTTATATTTTATTATTCACTAAACAATTAAAGTATTTCATATAAATTTTTACACTGACTGCCATAATTGTAAGAGAAAGCCTTGTATTTATATAATAAGCGATTATAATTTGCTTGGTATATGTGTTATAGCGCTCCTAGCTATAATTTTTTTTTTCCGTGTAGAAAGAAAAATAACGTTTCATTATTGATGAAATGAAGTATGCATGCAAAAATAAAAGGGAAGTTAAATTTCCCGGAATTGTCGTTACTGCTAATTAAAAATGTTATTGTTTATTGAAACTCTTTAAAATGTAAGTATTAAGGGCAGTAAGTGCATTTTACCGGTTGAGGATTATTTTGTAGATTGAGACGAAGTTGAGATCTCCAATACTATCCGAAACCGGTAGAGCACTTAATGGCCGTGAATTCAACCCTAACAACGGGTTGCTACGGTATAATAAAGCTAAATTGTTGATTTTGTTTGACGTTTGTTCTGTGGTCTTCGTAAAATAAACATTTTTTATAATAAAAAAACATCAAGACGAAGATTTTGAGCCTGAAGATGCGTGGATCATTGAATGTTTTGCAATTATACCGGAAAAATCCAAAGATGGGTATGAAAATACAAAGTTATCAAACATGGTGCAGTGAAAAAAATATGCGAAAACATCTAATCATCATAGAAAAGTTACTGTTTATTTATTTATTTATCCATACGGGAAACCCCCATTACAGTAATAATTTACAAAATATGTATAAAATTAACCTAACAAATATTTTAATAATTAAATAATAATAATTTAATTTAATCTTTGAAAAGAAAAATAACAAAAAAAAAGAATATATTAAAAGAAAATTAACAAATAATATAATACTATAATATAATAATAGTATATCACAATAAAACAATAATAAATTTTAATTTATTAGTATTACCTTATTAAGATCACAGGTTTCAGTCAAGCAAGTCTTTTTAAATGATTCCTAACTTTAATCCTAAATCTATTAGATGAATCTGCAAACACATCCAAAAAAGTATGGTCATTAATAAAACGTAAAGCACAATTCCATGGGGAATTAAATAGATAATTCCTATGAAATATATTTATATAAAATATATTTACTGTGTTACGCGTATTAACAAAAGGAACATTGAATTGTAAACCACCCAACAATTCAGAACAGTTAACTTTGCCAACAGCAATGTTTTGTATAAGACAGACATTTAAAAAGGTTCTGCGAGATTCTAAAGTCATCAGACCAGTCACTTCACGTATTTCTTCATATTGATGATCAGCCCTAAATATATTTAATCTAAAAGCAATATACCTTAAAAATTTGTTTTGGGTTCTTTCTACACTATCAATATATATGTTATAGTGAGGAGACCATATTATTGTAGCGTATTCTAAATTTGACCGAACAATTGATTTATATAGAATAATCAGCGAATTTGTAGAAAGTTCCTTACAACTCCTAAAAATAAACCCTAATAGCTTATTAGCTTTACCTTGAATTAATTGAATATGCTTAGCGAACGTAAAGTTTTCAACTAACGTAATACCAAGATCTTTAACAGACTGACAATAACTTAAAGGCTGACCATCCAAAACATATAAAGAAGGAATTCTGACCCTAGTTCTATAAAAGCTAATAAAATTACATTTTTTTACATTTAATAAAAGGCCATTTCTCACAGACCAATTGTGTATAGAAGTAAGGTCTAATTGTAGCAATCTTACATCCATAGATCTAATAAATCTAAAAAACTTCATGTCATCTGCAAATATCAAGGCTCCCGACCAAATCAGGTACGAAATAATGTCGTTAATAAACAGGCAAAAAAGAAGCGGTGCCAAATGGGAACCCTGGGGTACACCAGAAAGCACCAATATTTCAAAAGAGAAAAAAGTCCCAATCCTTACCGATTGTTTACGACCTGTCAAAAAGCTTAAAAGCCAATTTAATAAACTTTCATTAAATCCTAACTTCCTAAGTTTATATATTAACATTATATGTATGACCTGATCAAAAGCCTTAAAAAAATCAATGTAGTTGCCATCTATTTTCAAGGGCTTTCTGTATCTGTGAGAAAAGTAATAAAAGATTAGTTGACGTAGACCTCCCCGAGAAAAACCCATGCTGTTCGTCAGAAATAATATTTCTACAAGACCATCTCAACTGGTCATACACTAGGCTGTCAAACAGCTTGGGTATACTGGATTGGTTACATACATACTGTTGGCTTAAGAAATTTCTTATTTCGTTCGAAGAAGAAACATAAATAGGTCGATAACGTTTAACAATTATTGTTATAATTGTAATTTAACTTTTAACTTTAATAAAGACTAATTTAAAGCTATAAAAATAGAAAATTAATTTATTATTTACTTACCGCCTCCTGATCGGTAAGTAATTTACTTACCGATCAGCAATTTGTAAACATAACTTACTCCTGTCATAATTAAGCTAGTAAACATGTCAAATTGCTCGATCGTGCAAAAACATTATTAAAATTTAATTAGTCTGCCCTTAAAGATATAAAAAGGTGCTAAAACAAAGCAAACAAATAGTGTGCCCTTTATCTCCTAGGTGATATTGAACCAACTAAAACAAAGTCTAATAAAATTATTACCAAAATTAAGTTAAAATGCACGAAAAATACGAAACAAAAAAGTCAGTGCGCCCCAACCGGTTAGGGATGTATCAGTTTTTAAATATTTCTAATACGAAAATGTATTTCAAACGACCTCCATTTTAAGGGCCACTTGCACCAATTATGGTTTAACTTTAAACTTGGATTAAATTCACGGCCGACCAATCAGAACGCAGCATTTTTAACTTAAACTCGGTTTAGCTGAGATAATCCCAGACAAAAAGTTGGTGCAAGTAGCCCTAAATGCAAAAAAACCCAATTAATGTTACCTCCTAAAAAAACCGCCCAGCTTCTGGAATTGACCAGAACATCTGGACGAAAAACTATTCAAGGACATGAGTATTTACATGATAGACAATGGTAAATGGTATATTTTGATGCAAAAAAAGTTAAGAAAAAGTTAAAAAGTTGCATGAAAATAATATAAGTGCCAAAAAAATAAACTAATCATAAAAAAAAACTAGAATAAAAGTTTAAAATGAAGCAAAAAAAGCTATAGTGGCACTTTGCCCTATTCACGTTTCCTAGGCAATATTGAGCAAATAATTCCGAGGAATTTAATTCCTAAATGGAACTGTCAGAGGTAAAAGAAATGAGAAACAGAGTGACAGCAAACGTTTTGAAAACAAATTTAAAATAAATAAAAAAATAATACCTAGTGCCACTTTGCCTATTTCATTGTTTCCTAGGCGATATTGAACAAACCATTAAATGAAAAAAGTTCTAAAACAGAAATTTCATATTGAAACATCGCGATAGTAGAATAATTGTATATTCTTAAATAAAATTACTTCGTTATTCTGCCGGGTATCTCACGCTAGCGCCATATTAAATTAACCACAGAGTGGAATAACAAAGTAGGCCTTTAATCATGCAACATTGTATATAGAAACGTATATTTGGCGCGCAAGTTGCTTCTGAAAGCACGTGGTACAGTGCATCGATGCATTTAGATAAACATAAATGCAGTGTTGCCGGATCGGACTATAAACAAAGAATAAATGTCATAAATATTTTCCAGAATGGTCGGTCGAAGATATTGAGGACATAGAAATTTTGTTTTCTTTTTAGTTTTGAATAAGAACTACCTTGGTAAACAAAGTAAGTATTGCAAGAAAACGTCACTTTTGTACCAAGCAAGAGAAAAATAAAGTGGTCTTGTAATCAATAGTCTTTTTACGATTTTATAGAAAAATTAAAAACAATGAAGAAGTGGACAGGACAGAACATCAAATTCATAAGCATTATCTTAATACCATTGTGTTAAATGCCTATAAAAATTTAAGTTTCTTTTATTGTTTGTGCAGATATTTTCTTGTATGATAGTTCGTTTATTTTTAGGTTAAAAAACCGTATTTCAGACAAAAATAGACACGCTGTACATCAAACGAACATCAGATTCCTGAGCATTGTGCAAAATAGCAATAAGATTTATTTCTTTTGTTTTTGATCGACTGAAACGCAGCGTATCAAAGATAACTATAGGTACTATACGCAGTTTTACAGCTAAATGGATATCATTTCTAAAAAAGTTGAAATTTTGAAAAAACAGTTAATGTTGGGCGCCAGTTACAAAAACAACAAGTAGCAGTTTCTAAAAAAATAATACTTACAGAATACGAACTATTTTGGATTTGAAGAGTATACTGCTAAAGACGAGGTATAATGTATCTTCACTTCTGTTTTTTGTTTTGTTGTGGTGTAATTTGCGGAAGCCGTTAGCGTCAGAAACTGCGCAATTGCGTCTCTAGAGGTAAAAACGACAAAATATGGCAACAGTTAGATAAAAACCGGGCCCTACTGCGATGTAAACATTGCAGGGCATTGGCCTCGATGCCATGAGACCTCAGAATAGGTCCCCCACCTCTCTGAATCTGAAAATGCATACTCTTCTTTGTATTTGTGACGTCATACAATAACAAAGTGCCACCACCAGATGCATTTACGCGTAAGAAATTTATTAAATACAAGTAGGCTAAGTAACATTGCTTGTTAGCGCTGTTTTCAACAATGTGCTACCGGTATTGACTGTCGAATTATAATAATTATTGTTCCTTTCCCTTCGAGTCTTTTGTATTTCGTTTACTATGACACAAATGAGTTCAATTCTGAAATTAAATAGCTAAACCTTGTTCTTTTATTGCCGACAAATGAATTAGTTTTACCTATTTATCTAATTGCTATTTACTAGCTCTAATAAACTGTAAAAAGCAAGACCTTTTTTTTATCCACTTAACCCTTATGAGTAATATAACTTACAGCTACATGATCTATTTCGAAATGTTGTCCATTTTAGTTGATTGTTGGGGATCTTTGTGGCCCTTTAACTAAATTGGGTTGAAAGAATTAGTTTATACCAGATCCTGTTATTTTGTGTAGTAATCCTTTGATTTACTGAACACCATGAACGTAGAGAACACTTATTTTTTTGGGATAATAGAACAATTCACTTTTTTAGCTTTTCCATTGCCAAGCATCCTTTAAAAATAGCCTTACGTTTTTATATATGCATATATAAAAACCTTATTAAAGCGTAATAAATCTAGTCATAGATATTTATTGTTGTAACGTTAATGGTGTTTACATCAATAAAGTCAATGCAACTTATATCAAATCAGCAATTTGTATGAAATAACAGGAACGTTCTTATATAGATGATATCATTCCATTACACTACTTCTCACATCAAAAGGCTCCGTTTAGAAAAAGTCTTACAGTATACAAACCGAACTGTCTTACTTTTTGATTGAAACCCATAATCGTTTAGAATCCCAGAAGTAACTGGACGGTAGAATCAAAAGCGCTCCCTTATCCTAATACTTTTAGTTACTTCAATCTTAATCTAAGGAAGATAAGCAAAAAACTCGCCCAGAAGAAATATGATTACCTCCAGTATCTAAACAAAATGGGACCTTGTCATACATCTATAAACAAATGGCCTGCAGAATAACACAATTAGATCTGCTGATTTAGTGATAGTGGATCAATCCGAAGAACAAAGAACACAGAAGCAACAATTACCAACTGCCAATAGAAATGATCAAACAAATCATCGGTTTAACAAATGATACATGATTGTATTTAAATATGAGATAGGAAAATGATAAATTGACTGAATTGACTTATGTATATATACATATTTAAATTTAATTGAAACTCAAATATTTCTATTTGCTTTGTTAAGCATGCGTTGGTTTCCATCTATGTTAAATAATAGGTGATTGTAATGCATAAACGTATATGTTATGTAGAATACATCATACATAATAGGTAATATTTCAAGTAAGGTGGGTGAAACAATTATTGCCATGTTCCTAATATTGCCACCCCCTCTTAAACTTAGTAGTTCGTCCCCTGTGTCATATTTTGCACTGACAGTATATCTGTTATATCGAAAAGATGCCTGTAAACATGATGTATCTGTATACAGTTGGTAATGGCGTACACAAAAATGCAGTTCTTGTTTCGGTTCTTCCAGTATAAAAAATTGTTCTGACTGTCGCAACCTGTGTAGCATCGATTATTGCAGGGCAAAAATGTAATAAGGTAGGCACAAACACGCACTTTCTTGGCCCATATCGAAAGGCATGTCACAGGGGCGGTATTTCGTCCCTTCGAGAGGCGACATGACGCGATATCGGGGGCAGTGTCGAGGCGATCTCGGGCGATCTCGAGGCGATATCGGGTGATCTCGATGCGATATTGGGCAATCTCGAGGCGATATGGGCGATAATGATTACTGTAAAAGGCGATATTTCGTCCCGAAAATGAAGAGTGACATACCCCTCGGCCCATATTGTGTTTCACTCAACAAAGAAGCTAAAACTTAACTTTATGAAATTGTTGTTTAAGTAGCTGTGTTCCTAACATTGCTATGGGAAGTAGTTGACCACAAAAAAAGTATGAAAACAAAAAACAACAAGAAAAGAAAGTAACGAAGAAATCGGAGAGTTCTGAATCTTGTTCTGCTTTTTATTCGAAGATAATAGCCAGGCCGATATGAGATTTTATCCGTACAAATATGAAGAGTGCGTGGGGCTTACTAAAAACG
This sequence comes from Brachypterus glaber, assembly GCA_958510825.1. Lineage (NCBI taxonomy): Eukaryota > Metazoa > Arthropoda > Insecta > Coleoptera > Kateretidae > Brachypterus > Brachypterus glaber. Next base: position 25,501,885 of record OY294052.1, on the reverse strand, counting down.
ACAAATTGTTATTTAAGTGATCAAATTGTACCTAAAAAACTGCTGAAATTGTTATGGTGCCACAATATTTTCTTATTACTTTGTTAATTTTTTGTAAGTTTGTTCTTTGCTATTATTGAAAGCAATATTTGGGACATGGGTTTCTAATATTGTCAGTATGCAATTTGTTGTAGTTAAGTTTCAGGTGATTACAAATAATTTTGATTGCAGTAAAAAGTTAAATGTGTTAACATAACCTCGCTTTTTTTATGAAGTATTGTTCCTTCCGTTCCCGCTTTTAGTTTTCTTCCATATTTAGTAATTTCTTACTTGTTTGGACTTTTCTAGCATTTAGCGATCTTGGATAAAAGTTAAGGGGGGCCTCTGTCATTTTAGTGTCGGTCCCCATTGTGCATGTGACTGTATTTTTCATTACTATGTTTATTTAATTTTAATTAAAAGTTTGCCTAAAGCAAAAACTGGACAGGGCGATTCTCTCGCTTTGATTATCATTTCATTTTATTTTTAATAAAAGTGTAATAAAATCTATAGTCGGAGAGCTGGTGGCCATTTTTACTTCATTGTTTTCTCCCGGCTGTATTTTACATTCAAATTAACCTCCAAATTGCTAGGCTCAAGATCCGGTCCCTTTCAAATCCTTTGGGTGAGAAGCTCCAAAGCTACCAAAAAAATCTATTTTTAACCTGGCTAATCATTTACATTACATTTATTACATTCAGTTTAAGCTATTTCAATAGTTATACACAACAATTCTGGAATCAAGGGGTAAAAACAGTCTTTAAAAAGTGCCTTTGGTATATGTGATACTCAATTTTTTGAAGAAATGAGAATTTATGAAACGACATTTTGATTAAATGAAAATTATTTCGACTTCTTAAAGTCTTTTTTTATCTCTGGACTAATCTAAATGTAATAAATGTATTTGAATCAGTGGGTAAAAAATATATTTTATCTACGATCTAATAAAAAAGTTAACATTTCTACAAAAACAAATGAAGTTTTCTGACCGAAAAATAACCTATTTCTTAGCATTTTACTTACTCGTTACCATGACAGCAAACGTAAAACTGAATTTTGCGCGCTAGAGTGTAGGCAACCGGCAAGTCAATCGTAAAACAGCTGTCAACTTGACATTCTGCCATTTTTTTTAATATAAAATTATTATTTATCTTTAATCAAATCTCAATTTCGTGTGCTAAATATGTATGTGTTAAATATTTTTTATTATGAAGGAATTATGGAGAGTTGCAGTGATGAGGGTTTTTCTTATAAACCACCAGATTTGCAAAAAATTGTATGTGCTGCTGACATTTATTTATTTTAGATCGTAGAAAAAACGTTGTTTGTATTAAGAGCGCAAATGTGATTTCTCTTAATAGAAAAATAACTATTCCGGGTACCTGCCTTTTTGGAGCTTCTAGCACCCAAAGGAACCCGATCCAGGACATGGCGATTTGCAAATAGCTTAATTTGAATGTAATTTAAAACATATATAAAATACAGCTGGGGGAAAATAATAAATAAAAATGTGCCTTAGACTACCAGCGTGACTGGGCTAATGTAATTTGTGCACTCCTGCAACCCGACATACAATTTCAAAACAACTTCGTGTATTTGAATGCAGGAAAAGTATAAACGACTTTGAAGCAGAAAAAAGAAGCCGAAGCGGTTAGAAATCTTATTATTTATCCGCTATAGTTGGAACAAAACAGAGTTACCCTTGGCCACCAATGCCTACTATTGCAGGTCATCAAACCCACAACACACAGGCTCGGGATGAATCTAAGCGAGTCAGCGACCTTCGGTGATTCCAATCTGATTTCAGTGAAAGCATAAGAACAATATTTTAGAAATTATCGCACTTTTGTTTGTCTTTAACAATGGCGATTTCTCCCGTTAGATTAGACAGGGACAAAAGTTCTACCCAAAAAGGATAGAACTCCCACTTCCACCCAACCAAACAAATTCTGTATTTGTTCTTTGTTGAACAAATACAATATTTACTTGGCCGGGCGAAAAGTGTAACTATATTATTTTTATTAAAGAAATTACTGGCGCCATCTAAACTTTAGTAGAATTATCTTATTCTACAGATTCACATTAGCTATGTTCGTTCGTGCCGCTCAGTGCTACACTTTCCGGCCAACCAAATAAATACTGTATTTGTTGTATGAAAAACAAATACAGTATTTATTTGGTTGGCTGGAAAGTGTAGCACAAATGAGATAGAGATAGGGTAGACGTCTTTTGTTTCATAATTCTAGTTGTAGAGAGCTCCATTGAAGAAATTCAGTTTACTAGCGAAAGTACTCCAAAATACGATATTATGCAGGCCAAGGGGTAAAAAAGTTTTTAAAAAGTTTAATTAACATATTGTTTGCTGAACTAAATAGTGGTATAACTCAAAAAACAAAACAAAAAAATAAATAGCTGACAAGATACGTCACGGACATTTAAATTTAATATTTTCTAATTTTTATTACTTATTCAAAGAACTGTTGAGAGAAGCAAAGCATACAAAGCAAAAATAGCATACAAATTTATGTATGTCAAACAGCAAATATGATTTTCATTTACCTTTAGTTTTCTTGGTTTTAAATTTAATCCATTATTATAGTAGCTGTTTAATGGGTTGCCTATAGCGCAAGCAAATCAAGGCAAACTTGACAGTTTTCTAATTAAATTAAATTTCTGTGGATGAAACAGTAAAATTGTACTGTTTTACAATTTCATAAGGAAAAGACCGTGAATTTTGATGTTTTTTGTAAAATGTAAGGTAACTAAATCAAAAATTAAGTAATGTTTATAACATTTAATATAATTATATTATTAATAGACAAAAACATCCCAAGTAATATCTTGATCAAACTAGTAAGGTTATGACCATAGTTTCTATTTTTGGCATGAAAAACAGAATTATCTGGATTAAAAAACATAAAGGATGTGATAAAAGGTGAAAAATGGCATATAAAACGAGGTGATCAAAATTCGTAGAATCTACAACGTAAATATCTAAATAAAATTAGGCAAACCTACATACACAAATATCAAACTAGGGTGATATAAAAATATCAAACTAGTGTGATATTAGGCGTTTTCTGAAGAAAAAAAAAGAATGTGCTAAATGTCATTTTCATGGGGGATCGTAGGAAAAAATATTTATTACATATTAGTATTTAAATTAAAATTGCTTAAAAAAATGTTGTAAAATAAGCTTCATCTAAAAAACAAAAGCTAGTAGAAAACTTTTGTTTTTGCAAACTTATAGCTTGTTAGGTGTATATTGACTAATATAAATTTTATTCCGATAGCTTTAATAATAACGTCAAAAACCAATTCGTCTGTCTTAGCTGGGACCCCATGTGTAAAATGCACCCGGTTCTGGCGCGATGGTTAAATCCATGGTACCGCATTTAAAGCTTAAAAGTTTTGCGCAATATTCGCTGCGCGGCCTTCAGTAAGCATAGCCACCTGCAAATTGTACATTTACCACAAACTAGATTATTGTTTATATCTTATAATTATTGTTACTCTAGCCTATCATTACCGAGATAAAAAATGAATAAAAAACGAATAACGGAATATTACACTTTATTAAATCTTTTTTGCTGTGAGAAAATGTAGACAAATGTATTTAAATTTCTGAATAATTTATTAAAGTTTCATAATTTGATTTTTTATATACAACTATAAAAGTAAATAAAATTTCAATAATTAAAGTATTTCTTAAAACCATTAAGACATACTAATACATTTTAGAAATAGTTCTAATTAATTAAATCTCTCGTTAATTAGATACGATGAAAATTTAATGAGTAACAGTTACTGCAAATGGTGACTTTTTTTATTTCAATTCCTTACAGTTGGAGATACTGGTATACGGTATTTTTCCATAGAAAATGGGTCATATAAAATAAAGGCCTACAGATACAGTACCAAAATAGTGTTATACAAGAAAATAAAGCTTGCTATATACAATACAATAGATATAATTTTTTATTCAATTGATTCTACAAGCGGCACTTTTTGTTCATCTTTTACGGGCGAAAAGTTGAACTTTTTTTCGCCGGCTAACTAAACCTTGTTATTTTAAAGCTTTTTAAAAAAAGATGCTTTACCTTTACTGTAATATTTATAAAGAAATATGACCTTTTGGTCACTTTTAGTCTTGAACTAACTGTTCTTTTTGACCAGATACAGTTATTATAATCATTTCATACAAAAAAAAAGTCTTCTATAACATAACCTCAAAATATATGTTAACTGATTAATCTAATTCATCCACTAAAATAACTTAAAAACACAAAATTTCAATTGTAAAATCAATTTCAATATTTATAATATTCATAGAACAGTTTTGGAAGTATTATTATTTTCATAACAGACACATTTTAACAGAAATTAATCACCAAGCTATAGCTATTTAGTTTGAAAAGGAAACCGCACGCAAAAGAAACGATTTAATTGTTTTTTTTAGCGATTTGATTGGATAGAAATTTGTCATGGATAACTAGATAAGTAATAAGACAGGAAAAAGAAATATTTTTTGCAATTTAGAATTAAGTATATTTTAATAATTTATTGTAATCGAATAAAGAATATTGTATAATACACGGGCAAAAAGTTAAATTTCGATTTCGTAGGTTTATTACCCTCGGGCGGCCCTATCGGCCGGCCCTCGGCTTCTAAAAACCTACTCGATCGTAAAACTTTACTTTTCGCCCTTGTATTATAAATAACTATTTTAGGAAGCTTGGTTTTTATATATTTTTTAAATGTCAATAACTTTTCTAGAAAATACTGAATATTTATGGTAATACGGATAAATAGGTAGCCATTATACGTATATGAATATATTTCTACTTTCATTATATTATACAACTAGATTTATGTATAAATCGACATAGATTTTACACTTGACCAATCTTAAAGACAATATCGTATCATAAAATATATAACATTTATTTTAAAATAGATTTAAATATACATATACTTTAGGGAAGTTTTAGTTTAACATAAATCATTGTAAAGGTATTTACGATTATAAACGTAATCATATATATTTTTTAAATTGTTAAGACATCATATTTTTTCCAAATATGATGTAATGCTTCATTTTACATGTACATATTTCAGTAAAACAAAATGATTGATGTGACATCAATTATGTTTGATTTCAAAATTGTTTGTTTTCGTAAAACATTTGTAAATATATTATTTAGTTTTAAAGATCGTCATTGTATTTTCAAATTTAGAAATGTTTGTCAAGTCTAAAAGCTTTTTTCATAAAACATGGAAACAACCTTTATTGGAATATTTATTTTATCAAAAATTGAGATATTGTTTAAATTTTCAGATGAGTTGTCCATCACCAACACTGCTACGAGCACCAACTTCAATGGGTGCTAAATTCTATCTCAAATATTAGATAATCTACTAGTTTTGTTTTTATAAAAAAGGAATCTATATCGACTGGATATCATCGAAAAGAATTGACTAAAAAGTCCCGCTTTAATGATACTTCAATCTTCTGATACCTATCACTGTATTATACAAACAAAATAACAATGATATTATAAATTACTTATTTTGATTGTCCAATTGTTTTAATAACGGATTATTACATATTCAATGCATACCAAAAAAGGATGCACCAGGTGAATGAACTGTGGGTTCAATATATTTGGTAGGTGCAATGATTTTTGGCCAGCCTTATTATCTACCTGACTCAAGGAGCAACCGAAAGGATCGAAACCCCTTTTTTAAATCATAATGTTTTATTTTCTTAGTTTGATACAGATTCAGAAGCATACAGTCAGTCATACACAAGCTCTTTGATAGATGCAATGATTTAATCCAGTATTACAATCTAGGTAACTCGAGGAGCTACCGAAATTATCAATACCCTGTTTTAAGTCCTCCTTTATTTATTTGTTTAGTTGATATAAGCATGAGGAGCCAAAAATAAGGAAGGTAACTTACAATGTTAAAACCATTGATGGTTTTAGATGGATCATAATGTGAGCTTTCAAGGGACATAACGCTTAGTTCCGAAATGAATGGGATGTAAGGACAATATAGTGTTTAAAATAAGCGCTTCCCCGCAGATTGCTTCATGTCTTTTGAAAGCTCATATGACTATTCATCCAAAACCATCAGTGCTTTTAACATTGTAACTTATATTCGACCTGCTTCAAATAATAAAAAAGTCAGTCTCATTGAACTTTAGACCCCATTTCAATCATGTTCCCATCATCCTATGCAACTCAAAATAAGTGCATACTATTCAGTTTAAAGTGAAGTTCAAGTTAAAATTTCTGTATCGATGTTTTAAACTCTTAACTTATTAGTTTTAGTTCTTGGTAGATATATCCCCTAATAGAAGTTTATTACTTTCCTCAACAATGTAACAAAATATTTACATTCATCATGCGTGAGAAAACTTGATTTAAAATTTTTTAAAAAACCTTTAGTACAGAAACGCTGTGTATTATGATTTAAAGCACGTGCTCCACACATTACAGGGATCACGCGCTCGCTGCAACAATATTTACATTTAATTTTGAAAATTTTAAATTATAGTAGATAGTAATTTTGTAATAAATATTCTTTTATTATTTTTTGAATTGAATTTTCTCATGAAATGATCATCATCAACCTTTTGCGATAAAATTGTAATATAGGAAATTAATTTTTTATTTTTTTATGTTCTTTTAGTAAAATAGATCCTTTTAATAATAGTTATTTATGGTAGATACTAGTGGGTAAAGTAAGATATAGATATAGATATGCCCATGAGATTAATTTTCGAGAGGGCAATATCGGTTTACCCATGAGTGCCATACAAAGTTTTATCCAATAAATAGCTTAGAAATTCATATTTTTATTAAAAATTTTAATGACATTTACAAGAAAATAATTTGACAAGTGACAGTTGAGTGGGTAAAATAAATAATTATCTCAATAAAGTAAAAGCCACGCGGGGGTTATTATTGAGTTTATCTATTTAAAATAAAGCTGGTACACGGAAAAAAAAGATTATAGCTAGGAGCGCTATAACACACATACCAAGCAAATTATAATCGCTTATTATATAAATACAAGGCTTTCTCTTACAATTATGGCAGTCAGTGTAAAAATTTATATGAAATACTTTAATTGTTTAGTGAATAATAAAATATAACAAATAGTATGGCATTTATAGCTTAAATAGATTTAATTATTGTCCGTGCTAATAATTTTTATAATATAATAAAATTTCTGTAAATTTATAATAGTGCCTGTAATAAATATAATCGTGTCTGTAATATATATAATCGTTTCCAATTTATTTTTAACATTATTAGTTATTGTGTCCCTTATAATCTATAGCTTAAATCACTATAATTTGCCACTGTTACCAAATATCTTATAATGTATAGCGCAGAGCCCACTAATTTCTTTCCGTGTAATTGTCTCATTATCTGTATATATTGGACAAAAGTAATTTTTCCTGAAAAATTACGTTCATCGGAATTTTATTTCAGCTTTTTTCGATTTTTTTAAAAGTTTAACCTGTTGTAACTTTTTTGTTTTTGGGGTGATTACTTTCATAACCAATAGGGATCTTCCCCTTGTAGGACTTGATTTTTCCTGAAAATTTCAAGTCCATCGGATTATTCGTTCTTGAGTTATCATGTACACAAAAACGTGACATCAGACAGACGAACAGACGGAAATTTTAAAAGAAAGATGCGTATTTTTTCATGAAACAAATTTATATCCAAGAATTTTTTGTCTAGGACGACTTTTGATTTTTTTTTTGAAAATTCGAAACTACGGTATATTATTCTAGCGCAGGCGCTGTGAATAATATAAAAAATAAAAAACGTTTATTAGGTTTTTAAAATGCTTTGTCAGAACGATTGCTGAAGGTTATCGACCTAAGCTAAATTAAGCTTGGAGAAATTATATCATTTTTATTTAACGTAAAGTCGAATACAAATATTAAAACATTAAAAGGTTTAGTATTAAAAGCCGAGAATAAAGCCGAGAATAAATCCAGTGGGAATAAAATTTCTTTGCGAGTTAATAAAAGAGTTATAAAAATAAAACATCAAAATAGCTTCATTTCATCCTTGAATAAATGTAAATTTAATTATTTATATAAAACGCGCGTGTAATAGTTAAGCAACAGCAGATCGTAGTAAACAGAGATATAACAATTAATTTAATAAATAAACAAACCGTGAATATCTCGTTTGCCAATAAAAACAATTCTTTTCACATTAAGATAATAATATTATCTTATACCTATACATATTATGTATAGGTATATATTTCGTATCTGTTTATTTAAAATAATAGTTCTTTAAATATAATTTTAATTAATGAACTAGATGAAACGTTGCAAGCACCCTGTCAAAACATCGGCACTATTGTACACTAGAGCCAACTAGTTTGCAAATTTCAAACTAGGTGTTTTGTTTGATTTTAAATTCTGTATCTTTAAAACATTATATTCTAGCAAAAAACTGTATATAACATAACAAAAAACGCTAAAAATAGGAGTTTTAACCTATTTTTACCCCCTTACCCCCAATCGTTTACCCCCTTACCCCCAATCGTTTACCCACAAAATCCAATCAGCTCTTCGGAATACGATAAGAAACAATATGCAAAAAACCGCAAGTCGATATCTCATGTAGAAATGGAGTTAGAGAGTTTACACCCAGACAGACAGACGGACGCAAAAATTTTTTTTACTGATTTTGACTCAGAATGGTCTAAAACGTCGAGAAATGTGAAAAAAAAAAAACGTGGTCAAAGATTTTGACTTTTCGGCGAAGATTTCAATACACCGGCACTCTTAGTAGCACTAAGTGCCGATGTAATATACTTAATAAATTTATTATTTTACCCTTAAATAGCAAAATTCAGAAAATATAGATATTTCATTTTAATGTAATGGAGACAAAATAAGAAGTGAAGAGATCAAAGGAAAGACAAGTTGAAAAAATTAAATAGCAAGAAAGGATTAAACATATGGGTAAAACATTTATGAAGACAAAATGAAAAGGGAATAGAAGAAGAATAAAAACTGTTTGATAGTTTAAAGGATGGTTTACCAATTAACACTAATCAAACATTTGACCAATTAAATGTTAGATTTATTTGTCCCATTTTATTTCATTAGTTAAGTTCTTAGTTTAGTGTTAATTATTGGATGAACCAACATTATATTTTCATTTCTTACATAATATTATTTAATTATGGAATGCTTCTATGCTCAGGTTCCAAAAGAAAATTTTCCATGCCATAAAAAAATTAATTGCTTCTACAAAATTTAAAATATTCCACACGTAAAACTAGTGTATTGAAATTTCTCTGTAGATACATATACACAACATCAACGTCCTTGATGCAACACGTGTCGGTGCATTTATGCAACTACGCAATATTCACCGCAGCAAAACGAATTGCAACGATCCCACGAGGCCTGTATTTTCAAAACTATTATAGAGACAATTTTATTTATAGTTTTTACTGGTCTCATAATTTTTCTAAAAAAAAATACTTTATGTTTTGAGGTTTTTTATCCTTCATTTAAAAGGGACCGCAATAATCAACTCCACATGTTTTAACAAGCGTCCCAATCAGTTTGGACTTTTATTATTATTAACTAATACTAATATTAACAACGCAGATTTTGTAACTTATTTTGAAGCTTTCTATTGTTGACTTAAAAACTTAACTTTCAAAACCAAATTCCCTATCTAAGTATTTAAAAATGGTCAAAAATCCTTTGCAATATATAATATAAATTTAAAGAATCTGTTAAATGATTTGAAGAATTGTGAGTAAGTTAATAATGATTCATTTAACCCATTTTCTACAAAAATTAATAAATGTTTTAAAATCTTTTAGAGTATCTCTGTAACTATACATGAATGTCAAAGTAAAATCTAAACATTTTCAAAATTAATGGTTTGGGAGCAGATTAAAAAATAAAATTTGGTTTGAGTAATTGAGAGGGATGTAGAAGGAAAAATAATGGTGTCGAAATGTAGGCGTTAAAAATGTTTGGACATTTTTATTACAGAGTAGCTGCTAATAGTAAATATTAAAAATTCTTTGTGTTATAACAGTCTATAATCGTGTAAAATTCCCAATAATAGGTCTGAAAACAACTATAAACTAAACAAATAAAATAAATAAATAATAATTAAATGACCTTTTATTTACACAATAAGTAATGATTCTTTTTTTTTAACATGCTAGTTTTGAAAACTTGCGCCTCCTGCGGTTTAAAGTTTAAATTCCGCTATCTTCTGCTTCTATAATCAAGATTTTTTAGTTTTATCGAGAAAATATGCGGCTACATAATTTTCATGTCCATACTTCACTCGAGTGATTAATGGTAAGTGACATTTTTATGTTGCACTACATTTTCTTTTAGCGGAGAATGTGGCAGGAATGTTTAGCAGTCAAGTTTAACAGAAATTTAACTTGTACATAAAATATTTGATTGTATTAAAAAGCGAAACATTTTCTACAATATCTAGCCAATTTTTGGCGTCAATTTTTATTAAATTGATGATTACTTATTGATCACAATTTAATAAAAAATAGTGTATGTATGTATGTATGTATGACACTCAGTCTTCATCGATTTTAAATTCACGGATGCGTCAGTGAAAACCACTTCTTAAATTCTGTGTCATAAATAGATAAAACATGTAAAATAATTTTGTGCATATATGCAACAGATCTGAATTTGAATCTCTACAACATATATTTTTTGATTGTCCGATCTATGAACCTCTCAGAAATCCATATGCACTCAGTCTAAGAGATATGAATGGGCTTATCTTTGCACTGAGTAACCTAATCCTCATAAAACTTAAACTGTTGTATTTTTTTGTAATTAATGTTCTTAAACTGAGATCCTTTATCCTTAAAGAATAAATGGCCTCAATCTTAATTAAGTCTAGATCATAAGTTTGTTATTATATTATTCCCAGCGCCAGCGCTAGAATAATATTATACGGTAGTTTCGAATTTTCAAAAAAAATCAAAAATCGTCCTAGACAAAAAATACTTGGATATAAAGGACATGGCACAATTTATAGGGAATTTTGGCCCTCGGTGAAATTCGCTAAATTTTTTATATGTTTTAGTTTATACTTTTTTAAAAAGAATTAGGAACGTTTCAAGCACTTTGTATGTACAGTTTTTTTTCTATAAGGAAAATAAAAATATATTTTTGCCCTACACTCCTCATAAAAATATTTTTCTAGTAGGCATTGTTTCGTTTGACAACTTGTCAGTGAAGGATATTCTGACGTATTTTTGAAGTTTTTTAGACTAAATTGTCAGTTTTATTGGGAAAAAGTAATGAAATACATATTGAAATTGGACAGAATAATTAAATAAGATGAAGAAAAGTGCAACAGAAATACTTCTTAAGGACTAAATTAGTGAAATACGTGAAATAAGTTATTTGCTAACCTGGTAAAAAGTACTAAAACGTATATAAAAATGAACTAAAGAATGAAATAAGAAGAAAAGCAGAATAGAAATACGTTTTAAGGGAATCGTTTGTAAAATAATAAGCGATTTTAATGCCGAAAGTGTATCCCTTATTTTTTGTACGGCAAAAAAAAAACAATTATTTCCAAAATTCTACACAGAAGAAATTGAATATGTTTTGTAATATAATGTACTGGAACCCATGTTAAAAAACTCCAGAACTTAATAAAATAATAAAATAAGAAGTAAAACAGAACAGAAAAACTAAGTTGAAAGTGAAATACTGTGTTTCTGCATAGAATAAATTATCCAATATAACTATCATACCGAGGGCTTCATAACAGGGCTGTATCAACCGTGTTAACATGTAGCAGATATGCCCCTTTGCTATGAAGCCCTCGATATGATTTAAAATATGAACACTAAAAAAAAAGGATCCATGAATCAAGAAAATGCATCTTTCGATTATATTTTAAGCCAAATTCTCTTATTTTTGGACTAGCATTTCTTATGAACCTAATAACTGGCGCGGGTCTTTGAATGGAAATCCGCGCTCTTCATTTAAGATGTTAGCCTTAAAATAAGAGAATATGGTGTTGTACTTATCGAAAGACATGTGTCCTTGATTCAATTCTTTTTCACAGTATTACATTAGGACATTTTTATAAAAAAAATAAATAAAATGTTTTCATTTCCTCCCATTCGGGGCATCTGCTGTTGACCACCTTGACGGTTGCATACAAAGCAATTTACTTGAAAAAAGGCTCTAAAAGCCATGCTAAATTAATTTTATATTACTAATAATATATAAAAAAAATTGACAGACATCAGTTTGACTTATACCAATCAAGCTTTTTTCTTAATCATTAAGCTAATTAAACTTATTTTTATGAGGAGTTTGGGGCAAAAATATTTTTTTATTTTCGTTATAGAAAAAAAACTGTACATACAAAGTGCTTGAAACGTTCCTAATTCCTTTTTAAAAAGCATAAACTAAAACATATAAAAAATTTAGCGAATTTCACCGAGGGCCAAAATTCCCTATAAATTGTGCCATGTCCTTTGTTTCATGAAAAAATAAGCAACTTTTTTTTTCAAATGTCCGTCTGTTCGATGTCACGATTTTTGTAGACACGATAACTCAAGAACGAATAATCCGATCGTATTGAAACTTTCAGGAAAAATCAAGTTCTATGAGGAGAAGTAATCCCCTCAAAAAAAAAAAGTTATGGCGAGTTGAACTTTAAAAAAAAATCGAAAAATGCTGAAAGAAAATTCCGATTAACGACATTTTTTCAGGAAAAATTACGTTTATTACAAGGCTCAATTCTACAAAAAAAAAAAATAATAAACAAAAAATTGAAAAAATTTGATTTTTTTTTTAAGTTAAGGATAATAGGAAAATATTACTTATTGTCACTTAAGTGAACATTAAAAGACATGTTGATTGTGCATGATTGAGCCATAAATACTCTGTATAGTATCTATCTTGTTGACTTGATATTTAAAGTTTATATTTAGCTATGCCAATGCCTCAATAATAGCATGCGTATTCTTGAATTCTAAACAAAAAAACTATGAACTGGAACTAGTAGTTCTAAAAATACACAAAGGACAAATCGGTCTGAATATACACGCTTAAAAAAACGTTAATGCTCAGGGACAAATTATTTAAATTGTTGATGGCTAGCAGACAAATTATTTAAGGCGAAAGCTAATGATAAATAGATTTGAGGGAGACAGACAGGCGACAAAAGACATAAGCAATCTTTAAAAAAAGTGGTATTTCAGATAGCCATGCTCGAATGTATATTTATTTGATATTAATTTAAAGAGAAAGAAATCAATTTTATATGAAAGTGATCATGCGAAAGTACAAAAAGCAAAACCAGAGGAATCTCCGTTCCACAACATTTTCGGTTTATCCATTGTAGCTCGGATGGTAGGCAAGTAAGTAGATACGTAAGCTAATTAAAAAAAGATTGAATTTTTATCAAAAGCAAAGAATATCCATTACATCATTTACCTTTTTGCGTATACTATAGGGATTTAGATTTAAATTTAGGGTCATAGGGAGTGGATATATTGATTATTTTGCGACAATATAAATATAAAGTGGATTTTTATATTTTTATCATAGCCAGCGAAATTTTATTTCACAAAGTATTCTTTCTGTGCTATTTGAGGGCTTTTATTTTTAGCTATGATTTTACGCCAAGCCCACTTCACTGGAAAAGTCTTTCAGGAAAAATATCCTTTTATCAATAAAGCAAAGAAATGGGGATATATTCGTTCAAATTTAAAAAATGGAACCTTTTCATTATTTAATGTTTGCACTTTTATACGAGAATAAAACTCCACGCACAGTAATATGCTGATTCCGTTAGGAAGCAAAGGGAAGCCAAATCAATTAAAGATGCTGCCATATAATTTTAACGATATATCCTATCGTCTTTAAGCCATTTTTACTATCGATGGGAAGTGGCCAAGAACCTGAGAAGCCGTTATCTCTATAAGGTGCTATGAAAAGTCTTAACCCAACAGTTTTCTTATGTCAAAGAATGAGGAAACTTCATACTAGTATCTCCTTTTTTACCTATTTAAATGTAAATATAAAGAGAGAGTGATACATCTGTAGAGTTGTTTACTCACCTCGAAATTTACTAAGTTTAATAATAGTTTAATCTTTTTAATTTGTATGTACGCACGTGTTGGATGCAGTCCAGGGTAGCCGAAAATTAAGTATTTTCTGTGTCATTCAAGAATTCGGAATAGGCCCAATTTAATTTAAGATTTAATTCGATTATTTCTATTTTGAAAGTTGGCAACAATGTATAATATGACTTGCCTCTCCCAGAAACCTTGATACGTGATACTTCAGTACTAACAGAATGTTTACATATATATATTTGTTTATTATGGGGTAAAATTGAAGGATTATATTAACTAAACTTTTTTTATTTAGATAAGTGGTTAAATACTTTGCATTTTTTAAAAACAATTAACTATTTTTAAAATAATGCATAATTGTGTCAAGGGTAAGATATCCAAAAAATAAAAAATATATTTAGCGTTCTTTATCATGGCAAGGGCTGGTTGGATAAACCTGGCAGCTGAAACCAAATATATTAAACAGAGAGAACGTTCCAACGAACTAATAACTCTTCTCTATAGAATACGCATACCGTTAATATAAAGTATCGCCAACATCTCGGTTTGTAAACAGATAGTAGGTATATTCAGGCCTGAACAATAACAGTTACCAGTAACTGTTATTGTTGTCTCTGTTAGAACAAAGCTGTGCGAGTAAGACAGACAAATGTATATGTTGGCTACGTTTTTGTCAGTTTTTACAAATGAAATGCCTATTCTAGAGAGAAGAGTTATTAGTTCGTTGGAACTTTTCCTCGTTTTCAATATAAACACGTGTATGCTAGTAGTTTCCTTGACAGATATGACCTAGCAACAATTATACGATTAAACCATCTGAAAATAGAGCTTGAATGGGAAAAAAGCTAGTGAATCGGTCACCTTTACAGCCCACGGTTAAAACAAATGCCACACGAGATACACGAGGCAACTAAATTGCACATTACGTAACCATAGGATAGGTTTAGTATATACATAAATAATACACAATAAAATGCCGGCCGGCACTAATCAAGCGCTTCAACAATTGAATGTCGAATTGTTAATATGTATATATTGTATATACAGAGCGGTCCAAAAGTCATCCCCCCCCCTCTTAACTTTTGAACCAGTTGAGATATCGACTTCAAATTTGGAACTTTTAAATAAGACAAATTAAACTATCTTTTAGCATATATTTAATACATTCAGCTCTTAAAATGTGGGCAGGGGGGCATGGGGGCACATTTTTTTTTAAATGGAAAGGGCGGTCGTGTAATACATCATTTTAAAGCTTATAAAATTCTCCATTTAACTCCATATTTTTTAATTAAAAAAAAATGGGTTTAAAATGGGGTTGAAAATGGGTATAAATGTCAAAATTACTCTAAAAAAAAAAGTGAAAAATCAAAACCTTAAAAAACATTTTTAAAAAATTTAAAAATGTTAGTTTAAATAGAGAATTTTATAAGCTTTAAAATGATGTATCACACGACCCCCCTTTCCATTTAAAAAAATGTCCCCCCATGCCCCCCTGCCCACATTTTAAGAGCTGAAAATATCAAATATATGCTAAAAGACAGTTCAAGTTGTCTTATTTAAGAGTTATAAATTTGAAGTCGATATCTCAACTCTTTCAAAAGTTAAAAGGGGGGGGTGACTTTTGGACCGCACTGTATATATATACATGCAATCATTACTAGGTTAGGTATAGCTAATGTAAATGAACAATACATTAATCTTTGCCTAATTTGAATGCTATTTTAATTTGGCTAATATAGGTGGAAAAGAACCGAACCTAAAAATATAAAATTCAGCATTAGTTAGGCGAGGTAGTTATACTGGATGTCTCATGTCAGAAATTACAATTTTTCTACGACTGCTTTAGAATGTAAGCAAATACACACACTTTTCAAACACAGAATGAATCCGTTCTAGCTCTAGATATGGTATGAATATTCCGTATCAAGTGTTAGAATGAGCACATGTGGTGCCATCTCTTGTTTATATAAGTAGCAAAATTAGCAAAAATATATACATTTTACCATAAAATATTGAATAATTTCATGCAATTTAAAGTTTTGCGTTAAAATTATAAAAAGTTTATTAGTTTTTCTTAATATTTGACCAAGTTAGTTCAAAAAATTAAAACTATTCTATTGTTAAATATTTAAACCTGATATCTGTCACAACAATCTGACATAACCTTCAATTTTTGCATTATAATTTCTAAATATGTGCTAAAATTAAATAATTTTTTTTTTAAGTACTAATTTGATAAAATTATTAAATAACATATTATGTGTTTTGTTGCATTTACAATGTCGAGTCAGAAAAAACATTGTTTTTAACTTTGTCCGCAGTTTAAAGCCATACAGTGTATCATATTTGCAGTCGAAGAAAAAGTATAGTCTACAACACGTATGGAATAGTCATTCCGCGCTCGCGGGACCGTCATACTTACTCGTCAAACTTTCCACTTGCGCGGAATATTGTCTATTCCAATATACTATTCTTAGTAGTTAACTACACCCGTATTTATTATCATCTAACATCTGTCTGACTATCTTTCTATCAAACAGATCTATTTGTATGCAAACCTTATAACTTTGGAAAGGAATATCTGATTAAAAAAAAATATTTCACCAAACGATTCGAAGCCTTCGTAGTTTGCGATATCAGTACAGTACTGTTCAGTCGCTATAGGGACTATATTTAGCCTAGTAATATGATGTACATCATCGAATTAGTGTGGATTTTCTATGCCTGTGGAAAATTCCTTTCACTGGACAAGAGCAGATATGTGGAGGGAGTAATGGCAAGAAATTTTCTATGAAATCATGTCATAGGATCTCATATTATAATATTGATCTCTCTAAAATTGACCCACACCAGCCTTGTGGATTAATTTTCTCATGGGCAAAATCCTAGTTTCCTCTTTCGTATCATAAATCACTATTAATTGGAGTTATTTCTGATTTTATTATAACGTCAGTAATGTAACGTCTCTGTGCTGTGACTTATACACGTCACTGAGACGACAGCAATACGTCATAATATGAAGTCATGTAGGTCAGTTAGTGCCCAATAATAAACGCCAAAAATACGTCCTTTGGTTTCCTGGGTTATTCCTACACAGTTCAAAAGCATTTTTATCCAATACATACAGATAATAAGACAATTACCAGCTTTATTTTAAATAGATAAACTCAATAAAAACCCCCGAGTGGCTTTTACTTTATTGAGTGGATAATTATTTATTTTACCCACTCAACTGTCACTTGTCAAATTGGCTTGGCTTGGCTGACGCCTCGCAGGTTAATTTTCTCATGGGCAATATCTTACTTTACCCACTAGTACCATAAATAACTATTGTCATAGGACTCTTAGTTTCCGACATTAAGCCATTTGAACATAGTGCCAACCATTTGAAAAAGGTACCTATTTCAGATGGTTTACGATTTCCGGAAGATTTGATGGAAAGTGTTGAAAATTCTTATGTGCAGCCAAGCATCGGCTGAAAAGTTGCGCACACATTGTAGATTTCTAATAAGCAAAATCAATAGAATATTTTAAATATCTTCCTGATAGGTGAAAGTTGACCAAAGCGCTTTTTAAAGAATAAATTCAATTATTACAGGAAATTATGCAATATATCGAGGTATTATGGAAATTATTATGTTCTACGTGAAAAGGCTATTAAAATTTCTGGTATAATTAAATACTAGTTCAAAAAAAGCTATGCTTTCCCATTAAGTTATCTTTTTTGACTCTATAAGGCTTCTCAATGCGTTAGAAAATAAGACTGTTAATTTTGGCGATAATTGGCAATGGGGAAGATCTCCCAGAATCAACAGCAATATTGAAATATTCCACAGTGGGCCAGGAAAAAAGAAACAGGGACAAAATTCTGAATTTTTGCATTCCGCTGGTTTCGAATATTTCGATTTTCCGGTTGATTCTGGGAGATGTTCCCCATTGCCAATCATCGCCAAAATTTACAGGCTTATTTTCTAACGCATTGCTTCTCAAAATTATATTCATAATCATTTAGAAATAAGCTAATTAATTACATACATACGTAAAAATTGGAAAAACAATTATTGTTAACTTCTACTACCTAAAAAGTTTGAAACACCACATTTCCATCCCTTGGTCGGGAACGGTCTTGTGACTAACTCTACTTTTACTTCAGATATGTCAAAAACTTAAATGTATTAAAATGTTATGGAAAAAATAGTTTTCAGTACTTATTTTTTTAAAATAACATCAGATACACATTTATTGCAATTGCTGCCACCGCCGGTAATTTACCGAAGTAAATACATAACGTTATGTTTATACTTTTTTAGACAAATATTTATTATTTATGTCGAATCAATATTTATATTCAAAATATTAATATGTTTTAAAATTGTTAATATTAAAAAAAGGTTATTTCGTGGAGTTTCATGCAGTGATAAAGCAAAAATGTGTAACTAACTAACCAGTGTTTATAAATTTAAAGGTGATGTCAGTTTTGTTGTGGAACATAAAATATACAATTTCTAATAAAATAGGTAAAAATTGTGAATAAAATAGTATACAAACCTCGGCGAAAAATTAATTTTTCCTTCGGGAATTAGCAGACCGCGGGGCTAACGCTCTTGGTCATCTAACTTTCCCTCAGGAAATTAAACATTTTCCACCTCACTATGTAATATACTATTGTTTAAAAAAACATCACACGTTATTTTATGAGCTAGCGTTAATCACGTGACTTGCCGCCAAGGATTGTTTACATTTCTTTACAATTAATTTATATCAAATAGTGTAATACCTGAATATATAATTAGATAGTAATTTACATAAATTCATTCATTTAATTAATTCTAGATAAATATCAAATTTTTTTCAATTTCAATTCACGCAACAATGGTAAATGTTTGGGCATTTGATTTAATATTATACAGTGTATTTTACACCAACAAAAACAAAAAAGTCCCTAAAAAGTAATCAATTGTGTATTTTTTGTTCATTTTCGGTTCATTTTTGGTTTAATATTGGTTCAACAGGCATTAAAGCCACTTTACACGGAGCAATTTGTGCGCAAGTTTGAGGCCATTTTCGTGCCATCAAATTATTTAGAACATGTTCTATTTTTCGGCGATTTTCACGCAAGTTTTATGGTTATTTTTGTGGTACCAACCTGGAAAAAAAGTTACCAAATCGATTTCATTTTACTAATATAGTAGCAACTGCACATGTTAATAATTATTATTATTAATAATAGGTCGTTCTGTCTAACTAAAAAAACCTTAAAAAAGCAAATGCTAGGTTATGTTTTTGTCAACAAACGCAGAGACACATCAAAATTGTCTGGTTGGCAGCACTGTTTACCTTGCAATATATAGCACCAAACTTGCGTACAACTTGCTCCGTGAAAAGGCAAATCAATGTCCAATTGTCCTCATGCTATATCTGGCAGCAAACTTGCATAGCATCAAACTTGCGTACAAATTGCTCCGTGTAAAGTGGTCTTTAAGCAAATCTAGTCTAATTGAAGATGCGTTTTTTATGGATAAGTTAATTGTTTTAATGCAAACAACAAACAGACAGACGTAATACGAATAAATTTAATTGATTAGCAATTTCTTTAATTACAGTTCAGGAAATTCATTAAATGCAAATGTATAACCTAGATTATGTGTAATTGTCGGGAAAAGCAAAGAACTAACATAGAAATTAAAAAAAATAATGCGATTATATTTTTTCAATTAAAGCCTTAATTAACATAAAATAATCGTAAAAATCTTATGAATGTTTAAATTTATAGGAATGAAATAACCGATTTACAGTAATAATTTTTTTAATTATAAAATTATGAAACAACAAGTCTCTCATGAATACTTGGATTTATTTATTGGATTTATTGATATTAAAAAGGCATTTGAAATATACTCCATAAAATTTAGAGAAATACGAGTAATACAAGCAATGCAATTCTTTCAAAGTCCAACAAGTTTCTCATGAATACTTGTATTTATTTATTGGATTTATTGATATTAAAAAGGCATTCGAAATATAGTCCATAAAATTTAGAGAAATACGAGTAACACAAGCAATGCAATTCTTTCAAAGTCCAACAAGTTTCCCATGAAAACTTGGATTTATTGATATTAAAAAGGCATTCGAAATATACTCCATAAAATTTAGAGAAATACGAGTAATACAAACAATGCAATTCTTTCAAAGTTAGTTCGTCTTATTCCATTCATTGGCCCTGGCTCATAAAGCCACAGTTTCTCAAAATTTAAATTTTATAACAAAAACGAAGTTGCGAACTATCTTAACTTGCCGGAATACTTGCTACTAAAGCTGGAAAGCTGTTATAATAAGTGAAAAACTACTGAAACTTACTAAATTGTTTACTTTATGGAGTCAAACTTATTTATGTATAGGAAACTTTGAGGAAGCGATGTAAGGTAGGTAAGCCAATTATTGTCATGTTCCTAATATAGCCACTCCCCTTTTAAACTTGTTAGTTCTTTATCTGTGTCATAGACAGCACTATCATTATATCTGTTATATCAAAAAGATGCCTGTAAATAAGATGTATCTGTAATCAGTTGGTAATAGAGTACACGACAACGCAGTTTGTGTTTTGTGCTCTTCCACTACAATAACTGGTAATATTGTGCCGACTGTCGCAAGCTGGGTAGCATCAATTATTGCAGGGCAAGAACGTAATAAGATAAGCACAAACATGCACTTTCTTGGCTCATATTGTTCTTCAGTCAATAAAGAAGCCAAAAAGGTAATTGTTGTCTAAGTAGCTGTGTTCCTAATATTGTCATGCGAAGTAGTTGACAACAAAAAGTTGACAAAAACAAAAAGCATCAAGAAAAGAAAGTAACGAAGAAATGAGAGAATTCTGAATAATTCAGAATTCTCTCATTTCTTTATTCAATTATTTTGGTTCTTTTTATGTCAAGATAATCGCCTTAAACGACAAATTGTTATTTAAGTGCCCAAATTATACCTAAAAACAGTTGAAATTGCTATTGTGCCACAATATTTTCTTATTAGTTTGTTAATTTTTTGTAAGTTTGTTCTTAACTGTTATTGCCTGTACTCTGGCAACATTTGGGACATTGGTTCCTAATATTGTAAGTACGCAATCTTTATAAAAAGCAATAATATATTTTTTGAAGCTCTTACAATTTGTTTATTCTTTACCCATTAGAATAAAGATAAGTTTATTGTTAATGTAGTAAAGTTTCAGGTGATAACAAATAAATTTGAATACAGTAAAAAAAAAAGTCTTAATATGAGAATACAATTTATATATATATATATGTAGTATGCTGTACTGATAAGTGAAAATACCTTACCCCTACGATGGATTTTTTTACCCCTCTTACCTCGAATCTAAAGTCGTGCTTATTGTTTGCTTTTTAATTTATAAAATATAATTTATTTGTGGATTAATACGTTATAATTAAGAAGTATGCGTATTAAATATAAATTATATTCTCTCCCTAAATATCAATTCGTGATACTAGGTTAGGCACCGGTGCTAATTTTACTCATATTAATCCCAATTTTTGGAAAATGCAACTCCTGCTAAAGCAGTCGTTGCATTTTCGTTTGGACTTTTATTTATTATATTTAAATTATACCTAAAAACAGTTGAAATTGCTATTGTGCCACAATATTTTCTTAATAGTTTGTTAATTTTTTGTAAGTTTGTTCTTAACTGTTATTGCCTGTACTCTGGCAACATTTGGGACATTGGTTCCTAATATTGTAAGTACGCAATCTTTATAAAAAGCAATAATATATTTTTTGAAGCTCTTACAATTTGTTTATTCTTTACCCATTAGAATAAAGATAAGTTTATTGTTAATGTAGTAAAGTTTCAGGTGATAACAAATAAATTTGAATACAGTAAAAAAAAAAGTCTTAATATGAGAATACAATTTATATATATATATATGTAGTATGCTGTACTGATAAGTGAAAATACCTTACCCCTACGATGGATTTTTTTACCCCTCTTACCTCGAATCTAAAGTCGTGCTTATTGTTTGCTTTTTAATTTATAAAATATAATTTATTTGTGGATTAATACGTTATAATTAAGAGGTATGCGTATTAAATATAAATTATATTCTCTCCCTAAATATCAATTCGTGATACTAGGTTAGGCACCGGTGCTAATTTTACTCATATTAATCCCAATTTTTGGAAAATGCAACTCCTGCTAAAGCAGTCGTTGCATTTTCGTCATTGGGATTATATTTGTAAAATTTATGTAAAAAAACACCGATACCTAACCTAGTATCACTTATGATATTACCCCTGGCAAAATTTAGTTTTCCTTCCTTAAATATAGTTTAAAAAAAAATCAAAATTTTTAGTTTTTTTTTTGTAAATTGTACTTTTGCACAAATTTCTTCTATGTAATGTATTTATAATTTAGTTCCAGAGTATTTAGTTTATTGTTACAATGTAACTGTGAAGCTATAAAATTACACTTAATAAGCATAGGCAGATTAGATCTCGACTGAAACAAAACTGAAAAAAAAAACCTATCGTAACGGTGAATAGTTCACATGTAACAACGTTACAAAGTAAGAGATTTTAAAATTAGATAAAATTGATTATACCTTTCTTCTCGCTTATTTTATTCATATTAATTATATAAAAGTGTAATTTGGTATAGGTATAATTTCAATTAATTTTCTACACATTTATATTAAATTTAGCTTCGTAAATACGGCACAACCACCCACTAGTAGTTTTGAAATCATTGTTTTAAACATAATGACATAAAATTTATTAGCATTCGTATTTATGTTATTATTCTTCTTGTTATTCTTGTTTATTTATCCATATTAAGGGGTTGTTCTGATTTTTGAGGCAAAAAATTAACGATTTTTGGAATTTCAGACGAACTGTATTATTTTTATGTACAAAACTTTTTACAAAGTATTAGGCAACTCTTAGTTTACAAAAAATATTGCTTTTTTCTTTGCAGTCATAACTAAATGTGCAGAAATAACATGGCAAACGGTTCCAGCGATAGCTCCGCCCCCATTGGTCTTAAACACAAAAATCAAAAACAGTCTTGTTAAAAAATACGTCCTTTAGTTCGCTAGTGTCAACATAAGTAAAAAAAACAAAAAAATGCATATTTTTCGGCCAAAAACGGGTAAAAAAGGAGGAATAAAAAATAAATAACAAGAGTTTTAAAAAAATTACACTAGCGAACTCTATTTTTTGAAATCAAAAATCAGAACAACCCCTTAATGGAGCTCTCTACAACTAGAATTATGAAATAAAAGACGTCTACCCTATCTCTATCTCATTTGTGCTACACTTTCCAGTCAACCAAATAAATACTGCATTTGTTTTTCATACAACAAATACAGTATTTATTTGGTTGGCCGGAAAGTGTAGCATTGAGCGGCACGAACGAACATAGCTATTGTGAATCTGTAGAATAAGATAATTCTACTAAAATTTAGATGGCGCCAGTAATTTCTTTAATATAGTTACACTTTTCGCCCGGCCAAGTAAATATTGTATTTGTTCAACAAAGAACAAATACAGAATTTGTTTGGTTGGGTGGAAGTGGGAGTGTATGTATGTCTTCTATCCTTTTTGGGTAGAACTTTTGTCCCTGTCTAATCTAACGGGAGAAATCGCCATTAGTTTCGAAATCCTTTAGTGTAAAAATACCTATGTAGATATTTTTAATTAAATAGCAAAATTAAAAATTATAGCTGATTATTTTGAAGCTAACCATACTTATCAATTCCCAAATCAAATTTATATTAATGTTTAACTGTTAAAAAATGGAGGTCAAACATTTTTTTTTTTTAGTTTCGATCAGTAGTTACATTAAAATCTTAATTGAACTTAAAGAATCGATTTTAAATAATCAATTTTATCGATTTTTAATAATTATCTATATTTAACTCCGCTAATCGACCATGGATTGTATCAAATTGGCCGGTTTCAAGGATATGCGGACTGTAATTTTCTAGTTCTAGGTTAAAAAAATTGTAGGAATTAGAGTTATTGAGTTATTTAAATCCGGGGCGTGTCAATTGAAAATAATAGCATATTAGTATATCTACAGGTGGAAAATGTCTCATTTCCTGAGGGAAAGCTAGCTGACCAGGGGGCGTTAGCTAATACCTAAAGGAAAAATGAAAATTTCCGCCGAGGTTTGTGTACTATTTTATTCACAATTTCTACCTAATTTATTAACAATTGTATATTTTATGTTCCACGACAAAACTAACACCATCTTAAAATTTATAAACACTGGTGAAGTTGGTTACACATTTTTGCTTTATCAATACATGTGATAGGCGATCTACACGAAAATAAAATAAAAAATAACTTTTATTTAATATTAACAATTTTAAAACACATAAATATATTAAATATAAATATTTATTCGACATAAATAATAAATATTTGTCTAAAAAGTATAAAAATAACGTTATGTATTTACTTCGTTAAATTACCGTCGGTGGCAGCACTTATCAATGACAGTTAAATTGGATGTAAATTTAATATAATTTAGAAATACGAAAATATTGCAATTTAAATGTGTATCTGATATAAGTAAAACTATAATTTATAAACTATTTTTTCCATAACATTTTAATACATTTAAGTTTTTGACATATCTGAAGTGAAGTGAAGTTAGTCACAAGACAGTTCCCGACCAAGGGATGGAAATATGAGAATAAAAAATGGCCGCGCTTCCGCAATAAATAAAAATGATGACAATTATGACGGAGAATAAGGCAGAATAACCAAGAAAACGTTCTCATGGATATTAACCTCAAAAATTTAACTCTGTAAAAGTGAATCTTACCTTCTTTTTTCTGGGCATATCCTCCAAGTAATAGTCCATGACGATACCTTCATCGGAAACGGAACTTGAAGACAAGGGTGTGGAATTTGGGGAATTTGTTCGCGGTGGAGGAGATGGGGTTGAACGGTACGAAGCTGAGCTGCTCGAGCTGCCTGGTGAGGTGCTGGGCCATGGATGCTGGGCTAAAAATAAAAAATATTTGTTAATAATTTATTTTAAAGATATCTTATTTTAAGCTTTCTATATTTTGATTTTAGAAATTTTATATTCATGTACAATTAACCCTATAGCAATAAAGACCTTTATTATTATTATTATTATTAAAGAAAGAAAGAAAGAAAGAAAGAAAAAAGATATTAGAAAAAGATGTAATAATAACCAAACGCTTTAACCGCTCTCAAAGCACGGTAATAGATTTTATTACCAATTGATTTAACCGCACGTTACCAATGCATTCCGAAACCAAACGGTAAATACCAAACGCATAACCAAAACTTTGGCAACTAAAACAAAAAGGCATTTTGAATATATAATTTTAATTAGACTTTCTTAGCTCCATTGAGATAAAAATGTAGCAATATGAAAATGTCGATGACCGCCTGCAGATATAAAGTTTAATTTATACAGGGTATTCTAGAACTCACGGAAAAAAAATGTGAAAAAAAGTTCGTATAAAAGTTGGTTAATATCTCTTTAACAATAGTAATGATTTTTTGCACAAGCTTTACCATTTATAAAGGCTATCATTTTATGTAATTTTTATTTGTTAATTTTAAGCAGGGACGTGGGGGGGGAGGGCGATGTCACTTTTTTGACCCAAACTTTTTTATCTGTATTGTTTTGACATTTTCTCAATAAAATATAATTTTGTAGTTAAAAATACATAAAAAGGGTACTCTTAGTGTAACACCGTAGAACCAATCGTTTTCAAGAAAATTGCAGTTCCTTAGGGCTTGTTTCCGGACCAACCTTTATAGGAACTTTTTCATATTTTTGTATGTATTTTTCCGTAAGTCCTGGAACACTCTGTATAAAACATAAAATCCTTGCAGTAAATTATATTTTGTTTTAACCAAGTAATTATAATTTTATGTACGAAAAGACATTAACCTATTTAGATTAAAAATTTATTATAAATTCAAGTCTTTATTTTGTGTTGCGCATGGTTGGTTAATAAATATATAAGTTAGATTTTTAGCAATAAGGAAAATATCAAGAGCGATATTTATTATGATTATTTATAGTTTTTATGACATTTTATGTAACTGATAAATAATTTATTTGTATTTTATATTTTATTAAACTGTGTCAAGAGTAATTCAAAATAAGTAAAAAATAAACAAATAATCAGAAGTATCATATATGCAGTTGAGAAAAAAGTATAGTCTATAGCACGTCCGCCTCCTGCTCGTATGACAAACCTTCCACTCGTGCGGAATACTGTCTATTCCATACTAGTTATAGAATATACTAATTCTGCAATAAGTTATTTAAAATACGGTTATTAAAATTTTATTTGCATCAATGTATTACCAACTTTTGAAGATATAAAATGAAAACAAAAAAAGTTTGTTGAAATAATTCATAGCAATTGTTACGAAAACTGTAAAAAAGTAAACTAAATATTCAGTTACAAATATATAGGAAATCGGAAGTTATTATTATATACAATTGTACTTTAATTTTTGTTAAAAAGACGCAACATTTCATGTCCGTCCTTAAATATTGTCACGAATGGTGGGGTTCCTCGTGTTACGAATAATGGTCTTCCTCTCAATTTTGCTGGATACGGGTTTGGACTTTAATATTGATTGAAACACTTCTTTATAACACACGTTCTTACCACTCTAGGTTCCAGAGATGTCAGAGTTACTTTGCCCAATGGGCACTGCCCACTTTGGGGGCTACCCAACTATCGACTCTACGGTATTCAATCTGATAATCTAATAATTTCAATTCTAATTCTACGTACCGTATTTATACAAAAATGTTTTACAAACAAACCTAGTTTATTTAAGTTCAATAACACAAGAATGCTTGGTGTGCAAAACATCTGTATGCAATACAAGGTACTAATTTATAAATAATAAAATTGTTTTATGAAATTTAGGTAAAGCGTGTATGGCTACCTAGCCAACTCTTGACAATATTAAAGTACGTGACTTTAGAACTATAGTGTTTCTAACAAAAATTAAGGTACATTTGTATATAGGGTAATAACTTCCTATCCATTTGTAACTAAATATTCAGTTACAAATGGATAGGAAGTTATGATCCTATACAAATGTACTTTAATTTTTGTTAGAAACACTATAGTTCTAAAGTCACGTACTTTAATATTTAAGGACAGACATGAAATGTTGCGTGTTTTTAACAAAAATTAAAGTACAATTGTATATAATAGTAACTTCCGATTTCCTATCCGTTTGTAACTGAATATTTAGTTTACTTTTTACAGTCAACAGTTTGTTCCATCTGAACCAAATTATTGTTCCCATTCGGTCTGGTTAACGCACCATGCAACTTTTGGTGAATTATTTAATATAGAACCATTAGTTTTAAACTAATAACTTTAGTTATAAACCAAAAACATATAAATGCTATCAGAACTACGAAATGCGGGTGATTTAACAAGAAATCTTTAGCAACGTTTAACTGCAATTAACAGTCATTACGCCCGCATCTGCAAATCAACTATTACGAAACACACGTTCACATTATGGTATTCTAAACTTTGCCATTGAAACAAAGTAGGTCTTTGATGATATCTAGAGAATGAAAGTAAATAAAAAACTAGTCTAGTGTGCCTAGACACGGTTTCGTATGGACTGGAAACCTTTACACTGTTTTGCATGGTGTCGAAATTTTTTAATTAGATCTAACTATATTTTCAAGAGGTTTGACAACTACCATTACCGTATATGATGGATTATCAAATTAAGAAATTCTTGATCCTTACTCATATTGGAGTTGATTTAAATAAACCATAGAAAAAATTGTTATATCTCCAAAATATAAATTTATTGTCTATTAAACAAACATTACAGCGACAATTGTTTCGACTTTTTTAACATAAAGTCATTTTCAAGCTACAAATAATAAAAAATTTAGGTTGAAAATGGTACAATTCCTTTTAGAAAAACTTACTTTTTAAATTTATAAACAAATTAACTTGAGTACACATTATTAGAAATGTCATACTGACCTTAACAATATTATTTTTATAAAATCTTAAAAATTAAACAAAAAGAAAACTACAATAAGTTAAAATAAAATAAATTAATGAAATCTAAAATTTAAAATTGAATAAAAATCTGGGACATCTATCATAAAGTAATCCAAACTATATTTGAAACAGACTAAAGGAATTATCTTTAAACTGTAAAAAAGTAGTTGAACATAAAAAAGGAAAAAGATTAATTTATATTCAACTTGGTAATTGGAATTAAATTGGAGAGGTGGCAGCAAATTCATACCTAAAACTCAAAAACAAACCAAAAAGGGACAAAATTTTTCAACCTAAATTTTTTATTATTTGTAGCTTGAAAATGACTTTGTTAAAAAAGTCGAAACAATTGTCGCTGTAATGTTTGTTTAATAGACAATAAATTTATATTTTGGAGAGATAACAATTTTTTCTATGGTTTATGATGGATTATGTTTAAACCAGACATATACCTATAATATATAATAAGAATCAAACTATAGTCCGTCCAATTATGCAAGATAGTAGTTTAAAATTCCCGCGATTTTTAAGCTACATAATTGGTTTAAAACTCGTAGCTTTTCACATATAAAATATTGTGACATTTTTTATCTATGACAATGATTGACGGTCGTTAAAGCTAATAAAAGAAGAGAAAGTTACATAAAAAATTGGTTATACTTAATGTTATTTTGTATGGTATTGAAAAAGGTACTTTTTTGGTTTATTCTTCATACACCCACACTAAATTAGCATATTCTACATATTGTACAAACGTAAATTATATTGAACACAAGGAAAACGTCAAATTTTTAGGTTACAATTACAACTTAAGGAATATCCAGATGCTCGCATAACAACCATTACAAGATACATGACGACACATCAAGCCAATCCTGGAATCGCATTCTTATGTACTATGCTTGTTATGCGAGTCTTTGGATAGGCCCTTTCCAGGAAAACAGTACCGACATCTGATACACAACGATTTATGCTATTTATGCGCTCTGTGGTGTAAAACGGGCCACGTCCCTTACTATCTTGCATAAATTACCGGAGTATAAATGTCCCAAAATGGCATATAATATATTATATATTATATATCCTTGAAAAAGCATTTTCAAACAGCTTCTAACAAGCAATGAACACTTCACAGAAAACAGAATTAATATTATAATCACACTTTTCAATATTGTGTTTCTAAATGTATGATAATTAAATAGTGAAAAACCGCAATTTAATAATACAGTTACCTACTTTAAGTAGGTTTTTTTTTATTAGAAACTCATATTGGGAAAGGTTATTTTTTATACGGGTATAACATACATACATATACATAATAATTATTGTTTGTTTTTGTAATTAATCGATCATTTTAGTTTGGACTTTACGACAAACACAAAAAAAAAGTATCTTAAAAAAATATGTTGCGTCTCTTATTAGTTAATAAATTATAAACATTATTAGTTTAAACAAGATGTATGTATACAATTATGTTGTTTTTCGCACAAAATAATTATTTTTTATTAGCTATAATCACTTCGTTAGAAATATTACCAGGTTTATTGTATTTTAATGCATCCATAATTATACAAGATGCAATGCATCTATATTTTTTTAGAAGATTATAGCTCATAATAATATTATTTAATATTTATTAACGTTACGCCGCGTTACAGAGGGGGGGTGGGTGTCAGTAAAAATGTTACGTAACACTTAAAAAATTATAAACTTATAAAATGTTTATTGGATCACGTTTTTAACAATGATCTAGGCTTAATGAGACGGATTCCTTGCAAATTTTATTGCACACGGCGTGGTTAACAGTTAACTAAATCCTCTAAACAAAAAAAATTAGAGATGGAAAACCATAGCCAATAACCGGTTTTCGGTTAACCGGTTTCGGAAATTACATCAGACCGGTTTTGGGTTAAAACACGGAAGCAATAACCGGTTAAAAACCGGTTTAAACCATAAAGCAAAATTTCCTTTCATTTTTTTTTTACTTTTTCTAAAATGTTACGTAACAAATAGGGGGGGGGGGGGTGGGGGGTCTCGAAAATGTTACGCCGCGTTACATGGGAGGGTGGGGGTCAAAAATGGCCAAATTATGCGTTACGTAATACTTGAACGCTCCCTAAGGCGTGGCGAAGGTGACATTTGCCACGGGCGCAACACTTAAGAGGGGAGCCAAAAATAAGAAAATTAAAGAATTTAAATAATTTTACATGAAATTAAGAAAAAAGTCGCCTGCGGCGCTTAATATTTTTTCGGTTTTTGTGAAATTTTAAAAAAGTTTTAAAATTAAAAGTGATTGACTCTTTTAATTTTAAAACTTTTTTAAAAGTTAAACTTTTCGCCTGCAGATCTAGGACTTTTTTTTATTTAGGAGTGTAAAACTTTAGCGTGAAATTCGTAGGAAATTTTGCCTGCGGCGATAAGACCTTTCTTGCGTATAGGAAAATTTCCAAATATGCTGTTTTAAAATTAAAACAGATCATCACAATAATATTATGATACAAATATAATTTGTAAAAATTTTTACTAGAGCTTTTATAGGTGTTTTTTTTTAATCTAAGATTGTAAAACTTTAGCTTAAAAAGCATAAAAAATTTCGCCTGCGGCGCTAGAGCTTTCTTGTATTTTTGTAAAATGTTAAATTTTAAACATATTTAAAATTTTTCGCGGCGATAAAGCATACATAACGCTTTTATAACCTTAAAAAAAACGTAAGAAATTTAAATTTTAGCAAAATTCGTAAAAAAAAATCGCCTGCGGCGCTTACTTTTTGTCAGGAGGAACGCCACTTCGGCCTCAAAGGGAGAGGGAGAGTGAGGCGTTTTTATTTTTGTTACTTTTTTCCTCATTTACTTGATTTATAATTTTTTTTGTTGTTTTTAAATTAAATAGGAGACGCAAATTGATAACCTGCCATGGGTTCAAACAGCTCTAGTTACGGCTCTGGATTTTAGGATTTCATTTTTTCAATTGACTCAAAAAGTACTACATGAATTTGATTGACTTATTTTTAATATCCTAAAACAAAAAATTGGTGACTTTTACAGATAAAAATTTAATACTTTCAACTAAGTAAGAGTATTCCATCAAGCATAATTGTGAAAAAATATTGATTTTGTAATTCAAGATGACATAAATGAAAATAATTACAGTAGCATCCTGGTTTTTAAATTATTAAAGGGAAGCTACCTGCAGGAAGAAGAGAAACTCGGATAATCCAGGATAAGTAGAAAGTTATTTTATAAAGTAGTCCCGAACCAGAACTTCTAGTTTGTGAGGGAGCTCCGGAGATTATGGTATACCAAAATATTAGCAGTAATGAGAACTTTTGGTTTATTCTAGTTTTTCAAGTACATATTACAAATATTACTTCCAGTCCAGTCAAATAATAAATGTAAAATACAATAAATGCACACGGGCTGATATTTTAAAATTTAGTGGTAGGCTCTATCTAGACCTTTAGTAGTGGATGGTAACAGAACACTCCTGTTAGTTTTTCACCGGGTGATTTGCGTAAGGGGTGTCAGCTATCTTGAATTTTAGGGGTAAGTGCAGGTTATCTCGCTAAATGTGCATCTTACGATAAAAATGTACATTACCAATTTTGTTAAGGAGAAAATTTCCAACAATTTATGTCAGGATTATTTTTTTATTATATTAATAACAATCGAGTTATATTCAAAAATAGCCATGTGGAGGTGAAATGGTTTTTTCGATTTTTCAGCCAAATTATTCATCGGAGGATAAAAGTGGTTATTAGCAAACTTGTAGCTCTTGAAATTCTCTATTGATTATTATAAATTTTCATAGGTATTTTTGTACGGTTACAGAGGGCGCAACTCGACTTTCCTTCCTACAAGAATAATTTGGCTGAAAAATCGAAAAAGCGAATTTCATTCCCAACATGGCCATTTCTGAATTTTTATGACTCGATTTTTATTAATATAATAAAAAAAGTGAACCAAACAAAAAATTGGACTTTTTGGAAATTTGGAATTGGAAATTTCTTCCTTAACAAAATTGGTGATATGCATTTTTACCGTAAGATGTATATTTAGTGAGATAATCGCACTCACCCCTAAAATTCAAGATAGCGGACACCCCTTACGCAAATTACCAGGTGAAATAACAGGAGTGTTCTGTTATCATCCACTACTACCCTTTAAAATATCAGCCCGTGTGCATTTATTGAAATTTCAGCATAGGAATTCCTCGTTCACTGGACTATTAATTTTAGACTAGAAAATCATATTTCCTGCAGTTCACTGACTTGCAGGATTTCAGGATAAATCGATGTCTAATTAATATGCGTGTTCATTTTTTAACTCAGATGTATCCTAGATAACAAATGCATTAGCAAAAATTAAACCATAATAATACAACAAAGTTCCTGTAATTTGACACACGTGTAGCAAACAAAGTAGTAAATAGAGTGCCATTACATAGTACACGCGTATTATTATAGTACCACAATTATCGACTAATTGCATCGGTATTCTTTTGTTATGTCACGAATGCCCTTCAAACTTAGCCTTCTCTTTGTTGTATTTTTTTTTAAACTTTATAAGGCATTAATTTAGTCATATGGCAATGCACAAAGGACAGTTAATCTAGATTTTATCTGTATTGTACATTAAATTGGTATGTA
The DNA here is from genome assembly GCA_958510825.1 of Brachypterus glaber. Classification (NCBI taxonomy): domain Eukaryota; kingdom Metazoa; phylum Arthropoda; class Insecta; order Coleoptera; family Kateretidae; genus Brachypterus; species Brachypterus glaber. The sequence goes on along the minus strand of OY294052.1, from coordinate 25,468,996 downwards.
TAACTGTTTCGCAGAATTTAGCGACAATTTATGGGAAACATTACTTTATATTACTAAGAAACGTTTTTTCCTCATAATTTTTCTTAATTCTAAATACCTGCTCCATAGACAAAATAAACAAATAGATTGATTTTTGACCGTCTGCGCATACTTCTGCGTCCCGACTAAATGCGTCCTCCATTTTGATTCCAATTGTCCAACATAAAGTAAAAAAATATATATTTTATGTTGGTAACACTGTGTTGCGTTAGATAGGAATATTTTCTTTGTTAGAGATGTGTCTTTTCATTTCACTTCAGTAGTCAGTAAAAGTTTCTTTTTGTCGTTGTTTTGTTGCAACAGTTTTTTATATATGTAAAAACTAAATCAATATGTTCGTGCAACAGGTTAACATAACCTAATTTATGTATGTTTTGAGTTTGTTTTCGAGGTTTTTCTGTTATTTTTTCTACGCGTTTGGTGTTTTGTACTAGAAGGGTGAACATTTTATAATAGCGTTTTTGAACTTTTAAAGTCTTTCTGTGTTTTTTGTATATTTTATAGTGCTTTTTCAAAGAACTAGTAAAGTCTTTGCAATGACGTGTTTTATAAAAAGTTTTAGAAACATAAAACGACTGCTACCTGCAGACAGCAGTATCATATTTTTTAGGTAAGTTTGATTTTTTTAATATAACATAAGAAAACATTAAAAAGTAAGGTTATGTCGTTTATTTATTTACATTTTACCCACTAATTTAAATTTCCCGGCTGATTTCTGACGTAACTTCCGATCAAAATGGAGGACTCGTAAATTTGTATATAACCTTGAGATGACAGCTCATCTATGTTTTTTGTCTATGACCTGCTCTGTCGTGTTTTTGTATTATTTTTACAACATAATTTATTTTATTATCTATAGTCTTTAGAAGGATTTAAGTCAGTAACTGTTGTGTATGGATATGTTTTTTGATTTGGCTAAGGCGTTTGAAACTTCAGACCTCAATTTATTTTCGTCGCCTTTCCTTTAATCACATTTGCATTTTTAAATATAAAATAACTACAGATTGAAAACTATTCCTTTATTTAAAGATAATAAGGCATTGTACAGGAAACTGATATACATTTATTAATTTTCTTCATAAAAACACTTTAAACACAATAGAAAATACATAATTCAGTATTTTTATGGATAAAAATAAAATAATAAATTGCCCTTCAAAGTTCTCTTTGTTATAACAATATTATGTACTTTTTAAAACTTAAAAAGGTATTATTTTATATCAATAGAAAAATGATTGTTAATCTAGTTCAATCTAATTGTATATGTAAAGTTAAAATAATAATATAGTATGTTTCATGTTCCTGTTACTAAGCGGTAATAATCAGAAATCTAGGAAGTTGACTGTTTCGCAGAATTTAGCTACCGTTTGCAGGAAACTATATTTTATTACAGGTTGACGTCATACTCTATTTATCTGTATACTCTATTTCCAATGATTTACTGAAAATTCGTTTGCTAAGATTATACGAAGGCGTTTAAAACAGTCAAAAAATTATGATCTATTTTAAAATTTGGTTTATATTGTCGATAATATCTATCCAAAGAAAATACAGGTTTTCTACTAATATAATCTATATAATACTAACATAATGATAATCTATCTATACGTCTTTCTCAAATGTCACTAACCTGTTTAGCTTTATCGATAAGTTGCTTTTAGTTACTTTTATTTTTCGATAAATAACCTCAAAAATAATCATATGTGTGCTGTTTCAAATTCTTAACATTATCTGCACAACAAATAACATCAAATCGGAACAAAACAACCGCATACGAAAATGGTGGTTTAAATTTTTAACTTGAAAACATCATGTTTATCATTATTATAATAAAGTTTAATAATGATTTTCTAACTATATATTATTATTAAAGTACACTAAAAAAAACAGATTCTTTAAAACAAATAAATATGGCATTTACTCAGACAAATGTCGCTTTTCGTATGTATATTTTTCTAAACTCCTTTATATAGTTATTAATTAAAATATTTAGTTTATTGTAGAAAATATAGAGATTTGTTAAAAGTTTAAACTTTAAATAAATAAATAAATGGCAAATTTGACGTAATATAACCATTTATTTGCAGGGTTTATAGTTTTCTTTTGGATCAAAGCAATATAAGTTTATGTATAGTAAGTACCAAACTAAATTACAAAAATTATGCCTTGATGTAAGAGAATTTAGCACTTTTCAAATATACAGTAGGTTGTTAAAAATATCATGCTCTTTGTCAGAAAAACCAATCGGCAAAAGAATGAGAATTCATACCCAGAAGTGATCGTGTGAATTTCATTTTCCCTAGAAGCAAGAAATGCCAAACAAATAAATTTGTTGTTTTAAATAGACCGTTTTTTTAGTGTAGGTATACTATAATATCAAATAATAAATATGGATATTTTGATTAAATTTATTCAGTTTTTCATTATCGCTGTTGTTGACATTTTCACAGTTCAAGGATCTTGCATAATTAATACCGATTTTCACTCGATGTCATTTAATAATATTACACAAGGCTACCCGATGTATAATCTTCAAAGGGCGCGGGGAATGGGGGTAATTTATGCCTTTTTAGTGACCGAATTTCGCGACTTAACGAGTGTGTCAAATATTATAGAGCTGGTGACCATTTTTTTTCATTATTTTCTCCCAGCTGTATTTTATATATCTTTTAATGCACATTCAAATTAAGCTATTTGTCAATCGCCAGGTCCTAGATCGGGTTCCTTTGGGTGCTAGGAGCTCCAAAGAGGTGGTGAAAAATATATGTATTTTTCGCTTACCGAGTCAAATTAATTAATTCATTTAATAAAAATTTAGATTAGTCTATTTTCACAGTTTTACACAATTATTCAGCAGGCCAAGGGGTAAAAAAATACTTCAAAAAGTTCATTTGTCAACACAACTCGTAAGAATTTTCATTTAATCAAAATCTCATTTCATAAATTTTCATTACTTTAAAAAATGTCAAAGGCACTTTTTAAAGACTGGTATTACCTCTTGGCTCGAGCAGAATTATTGTGATAACTATGTAAATAGTATAAAACAGAAAATAAAATTAAAATTTTCTTATCAGGCGCACCTATTTCTAGATGCGCTGGTAAGGTATTGCGTCTAAAATAAAAGTTTTTTCCAAATTAACTTCTCTACACGTTTTCAACAAAAACGCCTTTTCCAAATTAATTTCTCTACACCTTTTTATTGTTACAGGTGTCTTTGTTTCAATTACCTCGAAATGACATATTTTGACATTTGTCATATTTTGATTGATAAAGCCAAATATTGCACAAATTCTTTCAAAATTAATACTTTTCTTTGAAAACGGGATCAGATTAGATCCCGAAACGTTAGAAGTTAACTTTTATTCAGTTTTTCGTTCTTTTTTAATTATTTTAACGATTTATCAAAAATTTTAAACTTTGGTAAGGTATTGACTAATAATATTTTTTAGGTAAAGAAGATATAGCAGATAAGTATTATTTTAAACGCAATACCTTACCAGCGCATCTAGAAATAGGTGCGCCTGATAAGAACATTTTAATTTTATTTTCTGTTTTAGATTTTTTACGATATAAATAGTCATTGAGGCGAAATGGCTCAAATTAATAATACTGTAAATATATATACGCCTCAAATAAATTATAGATTCTATTCATGTAAATAGCTTAATCTGAATGTAATAAATGCAATGTAAATGACACGGCAAGTTAAAAATAGATTTATTGTTTGCTCATTGCCACAGCTTCTAGCACCCAAAGGAACCGGATCCGAATTCTGGCAATTTGGACATAGCTTAATTTGAATGTACTTTAAGACATAATATCGACACCCCCAAGCAACAAGGACGTAACTCAAGTTAGACCCATTTTGAGTTATACTCATAGGTAAACGCCTTGAAAAAAGTCACACATGTTGGTACTACTCAGATTTCTCCACAGACCATTTTAACCAAAAGTTTACCTAAAAACACTAAAGTAAAAAAATTTAAACTTGAATATTATCAGAAACAAACAATAAATAAACAATAAATACTTATACAGTTAAATAGAGAATTTTATAAGCTTTCAAATGACGTATCGCATGGCTTCCTTTTCCACTTCAATCATTTACTCACCCTTAAATAACAAAAAAAAATATTTTAGAAATTTAGCTGTCGTTAAAAATGACAATATATGAGTTACGGTTTGTTGCTTGGGGGTATCGATATATATTTTATATATTATATAAAATACAGCCGGGAGAAAATAATTAATGGTTTGGATGAATGGTCACCAGCTCTCTGACTATTATAATCATTAATCGGAATAAATTCAGTTATGACTCATCAACGTTGAAAATAAACAGAGAAACATAGGCTTACGGAATAATTTTGCCGAATTATAAGGGGAAATTTTTATAAAGGTCACTAAATCGAAACATTTGACTAATTTGTTACACACAACAATATTGAATATACATATTAACTATAAATATGTAAATATATCGGTGTTTTTCGAAGAAAATAATAATGTAAATATTTAAAACCTCGCGTCAACGATAGAATCGACGCGGCGCCTATGCGAGTACTGGAAATTCGTCGATGACTGATTATAATAAGCGCCTGAGTGAGATAATAAATAATAAAAAAAAATGAAATGCGGTTAAAAAAATACAACGCTACCCTGTCCCTGTACTTGCGCATAAACAGCTCTTATGTCGGACCACCTTGTAAAATACTTGTATATCAATTGATCAACCTTGATTTTCACCATATTGTTATTCATTGGTCAATGACTATTTGTGTGTCTCCGTAGACAAAGCCGTTGTTTAATATACTATAGACTATAGTCTATAGTCCGTCCAATTATGAAAGATAGTAGTTTAAAATTCCCGCGATTTTTAAGCTACATCATTGGTTAAAAATTCGTATCTTTTAACATATAAAATATTTTGACATTTTTTGTCTATGACAATGATTGACGGTCGTTAAAGCTAATAAAAGAAGAGAAAGCTACATAAAAAAATGGTTATACAATGTTATTTTGTATGGTATTGAAAAGGGTACTTTTTTGGTTTATTCTTCATACACTCACACTAAATTACCATATTCTAAATATTGTACAAACGTAAATTAAATTGTACACAAGGGAAACGTCAAATATTTAGGTTACAATTACAACTTAAGGCCTATCCAGAGGCTCGCATAACAACCATTACAAGATACATGACGACACTTCAAGCCAATCCTGGCATCGCATTCTTATGTACTATTCTTGTTGTGCGAGTCTTTGGATAGGCTTTTTCCAGGAAAACAGTACCGACATCTGTTAAATTTTTGATACACTACGATTTATGCATAATTATGCTATTTATGCGCTTTGTAGTGTAAAACGGGCCGCGTCCCTTACTATCTTGCATAACTGGACAGAGTATAGTAAGTAAATATGTTGACACATTTTACCTTTCTTATCACAGCGCATAAAACAGGAAAAGTTTTGATCTAAAAAAATATATGCTTATTTTACTTTTCTCGATCTAAAATATAGCCACTATAACTTGAAAACGCATCAGAACTTCAACTTTAGACTAAAGGTTTTTTAATTAATGTTCTGGGCGCATTCATTTTCATGAAAAAACTACTAATTTTGTAATTTTTCAAACTAAAAATGGAGAAATTTAATGGAAAACGAAAACATTTGAAGAAAAGGAAAAGCCCAGCACGTTTTATTGAATTTTTATTGATATCTTTTTCCGTATCAGAGAAAAAATCTTTTATAGCTATAAATCTAAACAATGCAAACCAGCATTTAGTTATTTTATTTTAAAAATGTATGTCAAGGTAAATGCACTTCTAAATGAGGCTAGAAAAAATATTTAATTTACGAAATCTCTACTATGCAATCAGTTCTATTGAAAAAAATATGTGTCAATATATTTGCTTAGTATATATGTATATTAAACAATGCTTTTGTCTACGGAGACATATACATACATGTATACTGCAGCCAAGAAAACTTTTACAATAAAAATTAACCTACAAAATACAGTGTAAAAACTGGGGGTAAAATATATACCAAAAGTCCAAACGAAAATTAAGAACAATGAGCTATGAGCAATGGAAACAGCAAAACTAATCAAAAGTCATCAAATGATAAGTTTTGCTAGCAAACTGCTGAACGGCTAATATCTGTCACTTGTCACAACCACCATTTGAGGTTAGAAATACGCACAAAAAGTACATTCCCGCGCTTTTCAAAAATCAATCAAAAGTAATCATCTCAAAACCTTGATGAGGAATGATTGTCGCGACATCTGTCAATCGAAACTCATCATAGCGTTCAGTATTGATTTGACAGCTTTCGATGAGTTTTGCTGTTTCCATTGAACGCAGCCAATATTAATGGAATTGAGTAAATATTTTTGAAGAATTTTAAACCACAAAATTTGCTGCCTTCTGTAAATACTTTTTATAATTATATATTTCTTATCAAAATCAATGGAGAGCCATAAGCACAAGCCAAAATCTTATTTGGGGCTCTCCATGACTCTGTACCTGCAACTACACCAATAAATAAATAAATAAATAACCAATACTGTTTTATAGAAAATTTTACTGAATCCTAATATCCTAAAATAAAGTTTAAAAATTATTATTTTAAAATTACGGTATAAAGTTTGGCAATATTTTACAATTTCTGTCAAAATTCTGACACCGATAGCCGGTAACTAAATTGCAGCAAATATGTTTTACAGTGTACCCAGTAAAAAAGTGGTCCCTGAAAATATTCTATGTAAAGTAAAAAATTAAAAATTAATAGTTTTGTAGATTTCATAATTTAAAATATATAATAATGGCAAAATTTTGCGTTACGTAATACTTTAACGTTCCCTAACGGAGATATTGTAAAATAAAGTAAAATTTGGGATACCCGGTATAGACCTGGAAAGGGTGTTGATTTTCGTACCGATATGTGGCTCTGAAGAGTGCTAATATTCAGGAAATCGATCAATAACTTCGGTAGGACGACTACGTTAGTTAAACAAAAATAGTTTTAAGGAATAGTATATATTTTATGTAAAAAAGACTTACGTGCAATGTTTGGCGAATGTGGAGAGCAAGAAAGGCTCATAAGAACAAGTGCAGCGTTGCACTCGTCCATTTCACCATTCTCCTTGGTAACAGGACCGCTTTCGTCCTGGCTACTGCTGGGACGACGTTTTCTGGATCTGCAATCAAACAACATTTATAAAATAAAAAACAATATTTTTTTATTTTTTTTTACTTTAAAAAATGTAATCAATTTTACAAGACTCAAAGTTTCGACCGGTTTAAACCATGTTTTGATCAATGGCCTGTTCTTTTGTAAAAAAAGTGTTTTTTTACCAACCCTGAATCGTTGAATCAGTGATCCATGAATTTTTAATAATTATACATACATGTATGTATGGATATACCGGGTGTCCCACCAGGTTCTTGACTATATAACCACCCCCCAACTTCTGTTTTTCAAATAGCACACCCCCATTTTTATCAAAGAATATGAAAGTAAATTTTATTCTTATCAACCATGTATTATAAGTAGTATCTTATTTCTTAAAGGGGCTCCAAATAACAAGTCTTATTTATTAATAATACTGTCCCACCAGGTTTTAGACGGGCTATATATCCGTTGTTTAAAAAGATAAAAAAATTTAAAAAAAAAAAATTAAATGCGAGTCAGAGTAGAATTTACTGACTTATGACTACCCCTTAATTACCCACCCTCTTGGAACCACCCCCAACTTTTGTTTTTTAAATAGCACCCCCCTATTTTAACTAAAGAATATGAAAGCACATTTTATTCCTTATTCAATCATGTATTATAAGTAATATCTTAATTTTTTAAAGGGCTCCAAAGTACAACCCCATCAGATCACAAGCAATATTTTACATCAAAAAATTTTCCAAAAACTCACGTTAGATTATATCTAAAAGAGAACTGTATCCAAAAACCACCCTTAATAACCCACTCTCCTCGAACCACCTGCAACTTTGTTCTAAATACCACCCTATTATTAATAAATAATAATTGTTATTTGGAGTCCCTTAAATGATAAGATACCACTTGTAATACATGGTTGAATTCAGAAAGAAATGTACCTTCATGTTCCTTGATAAAAATGGGGGTGCTATTTGAAAAACAGAAGTTGGGGGTGGTTTCAAGGGGGTGGGTAAGCAAGGGGTGGTTTTGGATATGTAAATAAAAACTTCAATGGCTCCCATTTAACGCTGTTTTTCTCAAAAAATTCTATCTTTTCAAATAACGAAGATATAGCTTGTCAAGAAGCTGGTGGGACACCCGGTATTTATTTTAAAAAATGGTTGAATAGTTATTATTATTATTGACAAAGTTCAATGTTTTAAACTGGTTTATAAATTTAATTATTTCCATAAAAAAATATGATTATAATTCGAGTTCATTATTTAATTATAGTTCAGAAATATTTTATCTGACATCCAACACTATTTGGTTAAAAAAAAACCATAAGATAATCTGTTTAAAGTTGAATAAACTTTAAGGTTAAACTACAATAAAATGACCAGATATTTAAAAAAATATAAAAAATAATAATTTTGGACACATGTTTCTGAGCACTTTTTTCATATTTTTTGACATAGAATCACCCCCTTAGAATAGAATAGAATAGAATTTATTTGTGCCATAAATTATAAAAATTTTACACACGTCAATCAAAATAATGATTAGAATTGTAACTGTACATGATTAAAATTGTAATTTTACATAATTAAAATTGTAATTTACACGATTAAAACTGTAATTTTACACAGGTATTATTATTAAAATTTCACATAAATAAAAAAAATGTTTTTTTACATAAAACATACTTAAAAAAAAAACACAATTAAAAAACTCCATCAAAGATGGAAGCGTCCGAGTTTAAAAACTCGTCAAAATCGTAAAATGCCTGCCATAACAAATAGTTATTTATGATACTAGTGGGTAAAGTAAGATATTGCCCATAGAAAATTAACCTGTAAAGCGTCAGCCAAGCAGGTTAATTTTCGAGAGGGCAATATCGGTTTACCCATGAGTGCCATACGAGGTTTTATCCAATAAATAGCTTAGAAATTCATATTTTTGTTAAAAATTTTAATGACATTTACAAAAAAATAATTTTACAAGTGACAGTTGAGTGGGTAAAATAAATAATTATCCACTCAGGGCCACTTGCACCAACTTTTGTGCAGGGATTATCTCCAAACCGAGTTTAAGTTAAAAATGCTGCGTTCTGATTGGTTGACCCTGAATTTAATCCAAGTTTAAATTTAAACCATCGTTGGTGCAAGTGGCCCTCAATAAAGTAAAAGCCGCGCGGGGGTTATTATTGAGTTTAACTATTTAAAATAAAGCTGGTAATTGTCTCATTATCTGTATGTATTGGATAAAACGATTTTATAATTTGTTTAAAGCGTGTTACCATAGGTAATTTGTTGAAAAAAGTCGGTGGAAATTCTAGAGGTTTCCAGCCTTAGAAAATCCACGCCCCAACCGTGTTTCGTACCTGTGGATTTTCCCCTGGGGAGTGTATCTAGTTAGATTATTTTTGGAATAGACCAAACACTCAAAGATATAGCGCGAGGGTATAGTAAAAAAGTTAAGGTCAGAAACCGCCGGACGTACATCCTCCCTATACCCAAGTCCGGCAATAATCCGGACAGCACGCCTCTGAAGCGCAAATATTCTGTCTGCATCCTTAAAAATGACCCTGTATATATTTTTTTAATATATTTTATACAATACTATTACACTTTGACCGTCTATTAAATGCAAATGTAATAAAAAAATCTTTTGAATTGTTTAATAGTTTTCTTATATATATTTACTAGACTAATAGTATTTATAATTATTGTTTTAATTATTGGTAGCGTTTAAAAATGGTACCAATAGCGATGTTTTGACTGGTTACTGTAATAAATAAACTAAAAAAACTGTAAATTTATTACCTAATAAAAACGTAATTCCTATAAAATAAAAATATACCTATACTTCTTTATAATTAATGCAAACAGGGCGATATTTGCATAACAATCTTTGTTTATTTTATTTAAAAAAGTAAAAGTAAAAATAAAAGTTTATGTTTTCGATTTTAATAAAATAACACTAGCTCACGAATGCATTAATATATCGAAAATAATATAAAAGAAAGCTACCTTTCATTGTTTATAAATACCGAATTTGCATATCGACTGTTTAAAGGAGGATGTCAAGAAACGGGGCTTTTTGGCCTAGCTGCGGAACTTTTCTGATCCTTATAAAATCAATGCTGGGGTCCTTAGGGGCTGTCCATATATTACGTAACGCAATTTTTTAAAATAATTGACCCCCCCTGTGTAACAAACTGTCACATTTACCAACCCCCCCCCCCCCTGTGTAACAATATAAAAATTTTGTTTCGCAATAAATTTAACTGTATTCTCACTATTGATTCGTTTTTCTCGACAAAACAAATAACATAACCTTAAAAAAAAATTACACGAAAAAATCACTCAAACTTTAAAAAAATATTCATAATCAATATCACACAGGGAAAAAATACTAGGTACCTCTTTTTACACTGAGTGTCACATATAACAAAAAAACGTATATTATTTATGCACAGGTACACAAAATAGTACACACATTGGTGTTCTGTGAGTACACATTCCGCGCGAAAATGTATCATCGACGATGATTCATCGGCAAGATCATGCAAGAACAGGGCCGTAAGATTTTTTTTTTAATATTAATGTCAACAGTTTTTTTACTGATTACAATATTATTTAAATATGCATAGTTTCGTCAATTTTTGTGTGAAAAAGGGAAATATGGGCCACTAAATAGTAATTTATGTTGAAATAAAAATACATCTGCCAAGCTTAGGAAATAAACATTAAATTTATTAAATTCCGTTACGTAACGTTTACCTAGACCCCCCCCCTCCCCCCTGTCACAAACTGTAACAATTTCTCTGACCCCCCCCTAGGCGCGTTACGTAATATATGGACAGCCCCTTACCCTTAGAGGACAGAAAATAATTTTCCTAGAATTGAAGGGAATATTGATAAAATGCACAGTGAACTTGGAAAACCAAAAGTCGGTCAAAAATGTGAATTTTTGCATACGACTATTTTAGATACCGCTGATTAGGAATATAATGATAAAAATTGTTAAAAACCAAATCCTGCGTCATTAGGGTGGCCATTTTTTTTGTTTTTGTCCGATTTTGATGATAAATTTGGAACGCAGGTTTCTTGTGATGACTTATGTCTGGAACCATAGGGAACGTTCAAGTATTACGTAACGAAAATTTTGATCATTTTGGACACCCACCCCCCCTGTAACGCTACTTACCTATACCATTAACATGGGCGTAACACTCCAAAATAAGTCCTGGACTTAGGGGATGCTTAATTAAGTAGAATAGCACGAGGTTAAAAACAAACATACCCATAAGTTTAAAATTCAAAATGGCGTAGGAAATATGGCAAAATAAGTATATTAAACAAAACGAGGTGCCAAAACACCCGATAAAGCTTAACATTTATATTAACTATGTCACTTCAAAGCCCAAAATTGTTGCGTAGAGAGATTAAGCTATTTATTAAATAATATTTGAAGCTAAAAGCGAGTTTTTGATTTAAAATCGACGATATTATAATGTTAGTGAATGTCGAAATATTGCAACAGACCAGATAAGCTTTCCTAAATGTATTTTGGTGAATAGAGAATGAAAGTAAAAAAATTAGGTCATGGATTGTGAGAAATGTACTACAACTTCCGGACATAAATTCTGCCAGATTTTTATACTAGGACAATCTGTTTTCCTGTTGATAAGGCAAATTTAACTTTTTGATTTTTCGGGAATAGGGCTTTGGATCTGACTAAAATTGTTATCTAATTTTGTTGTGACGTTTCGACGATGGATTTTCGACGTTTTCGAACAGAGAATTAAAGCCAAAGATTAGTCGTTGTCACTAACAGTAAACAAAACATAATTTAAACAAATAAATAACAGTTTAAATATAAAATTAAGACAGTGTACTTTTCTATACGCAGCACCCCAAAATCCATCGTCGAAACGCCACAGCAAAATTCTGCCAGATGTTTTATACTAGAACAATCTGTTTTCCTGTTGATAAGGCAAACTTAACTTTTTGATTTTTCGGGAATAGGGCTTTGGATCTGACTAAAATTGTTATCCAATTTTGCTGTGACGTTTCAACGATGGATTTTCGTCGTTTTCGAACAGAGAATTAAAGCAAAAGATTAGTCATTGTCACTAACAGTAAACAAAACATTATTTAAACAAATAAATAACAGTTAAAAAATAAAATTAAGACCGAAAATCCATAGTCGAAACGCCACAGCAAAATTAGATAACAATTTTAGTCAGATTCAAAGCCCTATTCCCGAAGATCAAAAAGTTAAATAATACAAATCGGGCAAAAACTTTCAATTTGATGAGGCAAATTGTAAATTATAAAATTGACTGTTTTCAATAAACTTAATTTTGGACACAAGTTTTTATTCTGTGATTAAGGGATGAATCATTTTAACAATAATAAAAAAATTGGAAATAATGATAAAAAGTTATCATAAAATTAGTTTCTTTCAGTGAGTTTAGTGGTAAACTACCCACAAAATTTTGATTTCGGTTATTGGTAAAAAAGCTAGCATTGTTAGTCACGTCCAATTTTTGCAGTAAAAATGATTTGATAATATTATAATTATCATTTTTAAAAAATTCGGGTTCTACAAGTAACTACTGCCAGATGAGCTGAATCTGTAACATTGCTTTGAAAAAAAAAATGTTAGGTATTACGCAAGGTTCATACTTAGAACCACTAAATTCTTAATATTTTATTAGAGACTTTTAAGTCTGTATGCTTTAATTTAAAATAACTTTAGAGATCTAACTGTATGTTTTTTGCTATATGCAGGGTGTTCCAGAACTCGCGTAGAGAAATTTTAGAGGTGATTCTGCATACAATAAAATGAAAAAAAGTTTCTATAAAGGTTGGTCCGGAAACGAGCCCGAAGGGAGCTATGGCCGTTCTAAGAGTGTCCCTAAAAAGAGTTTTTATTTAATATATCTTTTACCCTATTAGCCACAGTAAAATTACAAAGATGACAGCCTTTATCAATTTTAAGGCATGTGTAAAAATTCGTTACTGTGGTTAAAGACATATTAAATAAAAACTCTTTCTGGGGCACTCTTAGAAGTGCCGTAGCTCCCTTAGGGCTCGTTTTCGGACCAACTTTTATAGGAACTTTTTTTCATATTTTTGTATGTAGAATAACCTCTAAAATTTCTCTACGCGAGTTCTGGAACACCCTGTATTTTAATTGTTTAGCGTTAAAATTAAAAAAAAAATACTAATAAAATTAAACTTATGGCCTGCAAGATTTCCAGACTTTATCCCATTAGATTTATTAGGGTCCAAATAATTAATTCTGTGGTAATAATACAACACGTGTGTAATAGATATATAAATACACAAAAAATAATGTAACATTGCTTTAAAAAAGCAGTATTTTTTTGTAAAATTTGGCTAGTGCCTTGCAATTACAAAACACTCAGTAAAAGTAACGCAGAAGCTGTTTGTCATCAAAATATATTATCAACAATTTAAAACTGATGATGTAATAAACCTTATATAACCCATTAACTGTCTGATTACTCTAGATTAACAATGGTAATCGAGCATTCATAATTAATACATAAAAATGTCGAGGCAATTTTTTTTAAGGTCAAAACTACTGTAAAACGTTTTTTAACACTTAATATGGCTTTTAATTGGTTTATATCAGGCAGTTATTGAACTTAGTGAGTGATTTAAAGTGCTTTATACTTTTTTATGACAAGCACTTTTTATAGGTTTTGACAAAAAATCCTCAATCAAAATACGAGGAAAAACAAAAAAAAGTGGATAAAAAATCATCTTATAATTTCCTTTTTGCAGTTTCGTGTGTTTCTGGACATTAAAAAAGAGGTGCAAGGTTTTTGCTCCCTACAGATCTAGAAGTGCTGTGACTTATTGAATTCGAATCTAGAGTTCAAGGGGAGCAAAGAAAAATAATGGTAATATTAGTAAAAAATGATATTATCACTGTGATAATACATTATCATGATAATCTATGATAATACTTACACGTGATGATTTGAAGGGGCTGGAACCTCAATGGTATGAGAGGCAGTTCTTTTACGGTCCCCAGCCATGTCAGCCAATCTGGCGAAATCTGTATCAGTATCTGCCAATCTAGCTGATTTTCTGGACTCCAGCAACCTCACTTCATCCAGTCTTTTTTGAACCTCAAAAGGAGCCTGGAACAAGGAAAAATAAATTAATATGCTTAACAATTCCAAATTTTAATTTGATTTGACAGTAATCTTTTTTTGAATTCAAAACAAGCAAATTACAAGTTTTAATATCGGGTGTTACGCAAGGTTCGTACTTGGTACCGATAAATTCTTAATATCTCATTATTGACCTCGTTATTGACTTTTAAATCAATAAAGATTTAATTAAAAATAACTAAGTAGATGTGCAAAGCTAGGTTTTTGGCTATATTAATTAATTGGTTAAGGTAAACAGTTTAAAAAAAATAAACTATTTAAATTAAACTTGTGGTCTGCAAGATTTCCAGGCTTTATCCTTTTGGATTTAGTAGGAAATCCAAATTATTTCCCATTTCGTTTGGACTGTTTCTATATGTATATTTATGGTTACTACTTTCAATATTTACATAATAATAATTATTGTAATTACAGAATACGACACGTGTGTGAGGCATATAAATATGCACAAAAAATGGCGATTGCACATGTCTACATACGTATATATAAATGTATTTTCTTTTTCCAGCTAATGTTGTTGTTTAAGCGTGTAGTTAAAAGTAAAATAATAGTTTCCATTTAAACGAGTTGGCTGAGTGCAAATTATTTGCTGTCGCCAAGCAGGCTAGGAATAAAGCCACGTGCAAAAAATTATATTAATCACTCGGTAATAAACAATAATTTAATGACGTTGTTTACTATCGCCGACGTACATGTTAATTTGCTTTCGTACGAAACTATACAGTAGCAATACTTAAATAATCGTTTTCGATATTTTACGAACACGTTTTTAAATAGTTTCGTAGTTGCTATGCATTTTACCGGGAGAATGTCCATACCTCCGAACCAAAAATCTTTGAACCATTTCTATATACGTTTAATAACACAGGGTTATTCACGGAAGTGGTCTATTAAAAGTTTATGGAGAACCAATAATTTTAAAAATCTGATATTTTTAACTTTGGGGTTTTTGAATATGGCCAATCGATTAAGGCAAATCAACACCAATATTGACGCAATTTTTCATATACTAATTCTTAAAGCATTAATGGAAATATTTGTTTGCGTATTTTGCAGACAATATAACTCACTTGTTTATATTTTCAATTTGCAACTCTTAATTAAAAACAATTTTATTAAATATATTTCAAGAAACCATTAAACAAATTATAAAAATATGCATTTCAAAAGTAAAATAAGTAATAAACATGATATACTGTGGCAACAAGTTGCGGTATTCAAACGACCTTGAAAGTGTGCAACGAGAAACGATATTAATCTAATACCACTTGATTTTTACACCAAATGCAATTGTAAAATAATATTCTAGCGGATAACTTTCAATAATCCATAAATTAGATGCTGTTGTCATGGTATATTATACTAAGTGCCGCAAGGTTCAAAATTAGAGCCACTTATATTTCGTAACTTCATAAATGATCTAAAATAACGCAACATGTCTTTATACAAATGCAGTAGGAAGATTTAAATCCTTTTAAAGCCTAAATATTATAAAATTATTTAGGATTTATGTGAATATTACTAATTAATAATAACCAGTTGAAGTCAAACAGCTAATTATTGGAGAATTTTAATGTATGGAGTTAATTGTAAATAAACTACAGTACTATTAATTTAATTATTAATTCCTAGAAATTTGAACAAAGAGTCTTACAAAATTATTTATTAAATTGGTAATTCCATAAACTGTAATTAGTACCTGCTAAAAACATGAAATTGTTTTAAAAATAAGAATAAATAAAATACCGTAACATTATTTTCCTTTAAAGTTTTACAAAATTTATCAAATAGATGAAATACTTGACGGGAAATCCTATTCTGTTACTATCTACATACCTTGTCCTATAAACACAGTTTCATACTATTGCAACATAGCTGAACGAACATTTTTTTGTTTTTAAATCTTTCAGCATAATGATTGATATCGATAAAAACTAAATTTTTCAAGTTCGGTATTTTTTAAAATTAGTAACTTTTTAATTAAAGTTATGATGAAAACAATAAATAATGAAATTATCACGGTGATGTAATCTTACTACTCGTGTCAAATCTTTGGCCATATTTTTTTATGTATACTGCAATGAAGAAATATGTTTATATACATGTTTATGTACATGAATTCTAAAACTCAGTGCGGAAAATTCCATTGAAAATTCTTTTTTTTTGACATATTAACCTTGTTAATAAAGGAATGTGCTTACATTAATCTATACATAGACTGCAAAATGCCTTTTTCCATTTTCCCTTCTATTAATAAACCGGATCCAATGGCTGTAAACAATTGCTCAATATTCGGTGGCTCGATGACTAAATATGTCACAGTGAGATGAAAAACGTAGGCGAATTGTAGCTGGTCTGTGACGTCATTAGAAAAACAAGCAGGATACCCTACTACGCACTGGTTAACAATCGATAAGGTGTTGCGAGATCTGAATTATGGGCTTATAAGGCCAAGGTAATCGTTTGTAATCATGATATGGACCAATTTATTTGTTTTGCTTTATTTATTACTTATAAATTATATATATATATACGCATTTTTTATAACAACA
Organism: Brachypterus glaber; assembly: GCA_958510825.1. NCBI lineage: Eukaryota > Metazoa > Arthropoda > Insecta > Coleoptera > Kateretidae > Brachypterus > Brachypterus glaber. Next base: position 25,452,028 of record OY294052.1, on the reverse strand, counting down.
TGTATATATCATAAAACATACAGATTTGTTTTTTTCAGGTTATTCTTTTGTATACATACAGGTTGTTTCGGTCTTCTGGTATACATTTTAAGGGTATGTATTTTACAGCAAAAAAAATACTCAAAAAATAACGTAAAAATTTTATTTTTTTTATTTAGATATTAAAAACTTTTGACGACCGCTGATATACTATCTCCTTAAATTTATAGTGCTGTTTAGAGGCATATCCACAGGCTTGCATAAGCAGACATGACGCCTAATAACATACTGACATAATTTGCATAAGACGTGGTCGTGGACTTTTTGGTGGTCCTCAAACAATTTTCGTGATTTTTTTTTTTTAATTAACAATTCTCTTAATATTAATATTTTACCAAGGGTATATTAGCAAAAAAATACTATCATACCTTAAAATTTATACCAGAAGACTGTAAACACCCTGTATGTATATATGTTTAAGAATAACTTAGAAAAGAACTGTACATTTGTATGATATGATATAAGAAAGAAGTACTTCGTTGAGGATTTTTATGTATAGAGTTTATTTAGGTCTCTTTTTTTTAAACAATTTGTAATTCAAATTGTTGATTGCGGCTTTAAGATTGTAGTTGTTTACATTTTGATAAAGCTCCGATATACATGGCTGACTCTAGAATCTGGGTTGCATAAAATGTTATTTATAATAAGCAGTAGTCGGCGTAAACTCAGTTATGACTCATCAACATTGAAAATAAACACAGAAACATAGGCTTACGGAATAATTTTGCCGAATTATGATGAAACTGAAGTTTGCAACGTTTTTTTGCAACGAAAATTCAAATAGTATATTAAAGTACTAGTTACATAACATACGTTTTTAGCGCACGAGTACAAGTTTAGAAAACAAGTCGCTTGAGGTGAGTTTTCTAAAGCACTAGTGCGCTAAAAACGTGTTATGGAATAAGTGCTTCAATATACGATTTGAATTTTCGATGCAAAAAAACGTTGCAATCTTCAGCTTCATGAATTATGAGGGAATTTTTTTAAGGGTCACTAAATCGAAACATTTGAAGACTAATTTGTTACACACGACAATATTGACTATACATATTAACTATACATATGTATATATATATATCGGTGTTTTTCAAAAAAAAAACCGACATTCGATTATTATCTTTTAAGAATACGAAAGTTTTTAATTTTTATTTATCGATAACTTTTTTCCCACCTTACTCGTTTAAATGGAATCATAAAAAAAATCAAGATAAAAAGAAATAAAAATGTAAATATTTAAAACCTCGCGTCAACGCTAGAGTCGACGCGGCGCCTATGCGAGGACTGGAAATTCGCCGAGTACTGATAATAAGCATTAATCGGAATAAATTCAGTTATGACTCATCAACGTTGAAAATAAACAGAGAAACATAGGCTTACGGAATAATTTTGCCGAATTATAAGGGGAAATTTTTATAAAGGTCACTAAATCGAAACATTTGACGACTAATTTGTTACACACAACAATATTGAATATACATATTAACTATAAATATGTAAATATATCGATGTTTTTCGAAGAAAATAAAAATGTAAATATTTAAAACCTCGCGTCAACGATAGAATCGACGCGGCGCCTATGCGAGCACTGGAAATTCGCCGATGAGTAATAATAAGTAAAAGATATACATTAAAACCACGAGATATAATAATTTCAGCATAACTATAGTTAGTATACTGTAGCTACTTATAATAATATACGAGAATGTGAGTAAGGTTAGTTCTATTTAAAAATTTTGAATGAAACTTATAAACAACAAGTTTTTTATGTAAGTAAAGAAATATATTTAAAGTATGATTCAATACCGAATTTTACACTATTTATAAAGTAGGCTACGAAAACAATTATTTCGAAACCCGTGAAAATAACTTAAGTTAAATTTAAATTTTATATAAAAAAATTTAAGAATAATATTTTCGTAACCGTCACCGGTTAGTTATTCCTTAGTATCTGTGCCAAATTATATAAAAACATTTATGTTTGTTTTGTAATTACGCTTGTAAATTATAAATTACTGATTCTGGTGTTCCGCAAGGTTCATACATGGGACCACAACCATTTTAATTATTCATCATTGACTTTTAATTTAAATTATGTCTTGATTTTAGATAAATTTGAAGGTTTTGTGGAACAAATTAAACCATTATGTAGATTATGTTAAGAAGAAGCGTGAAGGTATGCGTAAATTTTTACTTAATTAAATTTTTTGTCTTAATTTGGACGTGATCGTAAATGAAAACGAATATATGTTTAAACATTAGCCAACGTTACGCCAGAATGATGTCACGGCGAATAAAAATGCAGTACAGTTAAAAGCAAATATAGTGTATGCCGTTATATAGCCGAAATCGGGTCACCAAATGGCCAAGAAGTGGCACATTGATCTTGCAATATGATGAAAAAAAACCAGTGACGTCACACCGCAATTGTTATTAACGTAAATTTGGAACACTTGTCTTTCTTATAGCTGCAACTTGTCACGTAAACTTTTACTTAAGGTAATAAAATTAAATTACATCGTACATTAAACAATTTATACAGGGTGTCCCTAAAACAAACATTTTTTTCAAAATTGGCAAATAAGCCGTTTTGGCAGAAAAATAAAAAAAAATGGTTTTAGGACCTAATTTTAGTTTACAAAAAAATGTTCCACAGGACATTAAAAATGTATTAGTGCTTTCGAGAAATTAAATGTTTTAAAACACATCCAACTACCTAAATTAATTCTTTAAGGAATAAATATTTAATTGTACACCAATATCCTGTGAAACCTTAATATTAATTAACTATAATTATAATAATTATTATTATTATTTCATCAATACTAAACTTTTGATGAAATAGACAAGACGCTCAAAACAATTTTTCTGATTTTCTTTTTTGCCAACATGACTCGTTTGCGGCCGTATATTTTGTTTTTTTTTTGTTTTGATGTCCCCCACCAACCCTAAATATTTTTCGGTATGTTTTTGGGACACCCTGTATAAATTTCATGCAAGCCTACTTTGTTAATTAAAATTTGATTTAATAGATTATTAAAGATTAATTTAATAGTGCATGGTTATTAACTACACGTCATTAATTTAAAGCTCTTTGGAATTCGATATAACTTGCAAGTACGTGTACGAGGTCTGTACAAAAAGTTCGCGCACTGATTTTTTTTTCTGCAGATGGTGCAACGCTGTAAGTTTTTGTTGTACTGCAACATCTAGGGAAAAAAATTTGGTCACGATCGAATAATAACTCTGCTTTTATGGCTCATTTATCTAAAAAAATACTTAATCTGAATTGGTAGTTGGGGCAGTGAGTCTATGCTCACTGATGTGAGTTGCATCTGTCATAATTTAGGGGGGCAGTGTTTGGTAAGTAGAGGGAGATACCAATGAATGAGACAATTTAGTTTTTTTTAACTGCTTGCTAAAATTTTATTTTTAATCTTTCATACGTAATTTTTTTAGTTATATTTGGAAATATAAGAACTCAGTCCAAGGGTTAAACCCGAATAATATTTATTTTTACCAAAACTACAAAAACTAAAAAAAAGAAAAACAAAAAGTGTCCCATTCATGGGTATCTCCCCCATATCCATGTTAATGCAATTTGAAATTTTGTTAAGCCCAGTGCACGAACTTTTTGTACAGACCTCATATACATGTATAATTAAACTTATTACAAGAAGTTAACTGTTATTTCTATGTATGGCAAAAAGTGTAAGAGGAACAATTTATAATACAAAACACCAACGCATAGCTACGTTATGAGTAAGACCTTGATTTTAGTGGCAGTTAGTTTTTAGACTACTATAATAATAAATTTGCATCTTGAAATGGGATTTGTTTACTTCTATATACGAAGTTTTGTCAAAGAGTATCACCAGGAAGTTGCTTCTTCGATCTTATCTTATTGAGTTCGTTAGAATACTAGCGGATATGCACCAACTTAAATTTGACTTAAATGTTCTCGGAATTGATAATGCACCAAAAATATGGTTTTAGAGATCCATAAGATGATAATTTGAATTAAATGGAAAATATAGAGAAAAATTAAGAAAAACATAGTATGGTTAGGGATTTGTTTAAGGAAAATAATAAAAATTTCGAACTTTTAGATTTCACAAAAAAAAAACTTGGAGAAGCTTAACAAAATAATAATAATAATAATAAAGTTAATTCTAATATTAATTAGCAAACGATGTCTTGCTGTTGTCATCAAAACAAGTCCTCTGGCGCCTGACAAGGACTTTTATTTAATTAATTAATTATTATTTTCTCTTCTACGGTAAAACTTCCACCCACCCTCCAGTTAATTCTTCATTTTTATTATAAACTGGCTGATTATTTCATAATCTGACATTTTCTGAAATTAATATCTTCTATACATTAAACTTCAATAATTAATGATTTTAACTGCTTGAAAATTCGTGTACAGAGTTGAAAGGTCAGTGAAGGTACAATTTGAATCTGATTTTGTAATCGCAAATAACCTGCCAGGCATTTATGAAGAAAAAAAACTGAAAATATATATTGTGAAAGTAAACAGGGAAAGTCGTGAAAGTAACTCGTCTTACTGCGCTGCAGTGATTTTAACAGGTGAATAATATATATTTTAATTAATGATTTGTTACGACAGACACAGTCATGATATAACGATTATAAGGCTTTAAATGTTTGTAGTTAATCCTTAAGTTTGTCACGCAATACTTTACTTTACCATTCGAGACCTCTCTGGATAAAAACAACGTCTCGATATAAACCTTAAGTGTTAGCGAAATAAAATATCTCGGACATATAATTAACGACAAACTTAGTGACAACTCGGTTATTAAAAGACAATACAAATCTTTATGTACTCGTGCGAATATGCTAGCAAGAAAATTTAACAAGTGTTCAACAACTGTTAAAAACTTTCTATTTAAAACATACTGCTACAATCTCTATTCGGGTGAACTTTGGTGTAACCATACCGCCGCATCATGGCGTACCCTGCGTATATGTTTTAATGACGCCTTTCGCATCCTCCACCGACTTCCGAGATATAAAAGTGCCTCGGAAATGTTTGCGCTTGCTCGTGTAGATACTTTGGATGCTATACGCCGTAAAAACTCTCTAACTACGTACATCGCTGGAAGTTGTCTACCAACACCCTGCTTAAAGCCTTGTATGTATATATGTATATGCTCTTATTATTATTTTCACTTGTATTTTTTTTGTATATGATCCTTTAGTAGTCGGAATAAACATATATTATTATTAAATAAATTTTATCTTGAATTTTAAACGATTTAGCAAAAAATTTTGAAGGACCAAAGGACCAAACAGAGTAGACAAACTAGACAAGTATCAAAGAAAGACAAAACTATATTGGTTAATCTAATAAACGTACGTAATTTAACATAAATTGAAATTTTAAATTTTAGTACAAACTAAATATATACATGTATTAAGGTTATCAGTTGTCAATACATCATATTCTACGCATTCCTTTTCTGTTTACTTTACGCTTTTAGTGCCTACTTTACTATGACATCAATTAAAATATAATTTAATGATTCTTTAGGATGAGTTGCTCAACTTAATAGTTCCAATTTAATCTGACCTAGTTTTTAGGATGCTAGATAATATGACACTAAATTGAGATACGTAGGTGGCGAGTCAGCAACATTTAACATTAGTTAATAAAACATTCCAGTGAAAGTATTAGTATATTATGCACCTAGTATGCGAACTAAGTCTTTAGTGTTCGAGACTGAAGTTTTTTTGCTGAGACGGAGTCGAGGCAAAAAATCAGTCGAGAACACTTAAGACATTTCGCATACGGTGGATTTGGTGTGGTTTTTAAGATACTAACCCAACTTTTTACACAATAACAAACGTAGGTTGATTTTTTTCAAAATTTATTGTTTATTGAATAATACGCAAATTTTGATCGTTTTTTTTTGCAGTTTTTTAAGAAAAAAATGATCCTATCGACATTTAAAAAACACCATTTTGAAGGTTTTTTAATTTCCTATAAAATGGGTAGTTTGATTGTTGATAACTTCTTTACTGGTATGCAAAAATGTGCAAAAATAGACATTTTCTGACCTTTAATTGTTAATATCTTAAAAACCACACCAAATCCACCGCACCAAATACATAGGTTTTGCTTCTACACCTGTATTACCTAAAAAACTTGACAGACCTCTGGATGAGCAAGTGTCCCCAACAGGGTATTTTTTTGCTCATATCCCTGAACAGCAAAAACAACCATTATTATTATTCTCGTATAAACAAACATCTAAAAAATATGGTGATATGATTTGCTTAAGTTTTAACAATGTTCAAAATCGCCCAAAGTTTTTCTTATTTTAGTTTATCTTTATTAAATAATTAAAAGTTCTGATTCTTAATTATCTACCCTAGTATTTACTGCGATCGTTCAGAAAACTGGGGTGTTTGTACTAACCCTTTAGAAAATGTTTCTTCTCGAGTGTAAACATCTAGGGCTTGCCAGGTTTATATTTTTCCCCTAATTACAAGAGACAGTGGAAGCTTAATGTCGGGTTTTCTGGAAATAATTGTAGCTACCTTCAAAATTTGAAGAACATGCATAATGAATAAATATAAGGATTCCTGTTACAGTTATGGCATTATGTGTAAAAAATTATATTTAATACTTTAAATGTTTTGTGAATAATAAAATATGATAAATAGTATGATATTTATAGCTTAAATAGATTTAATTAATGTTCCGTGCTAATAATTTTTATAATAAAATTTCTGTAAATTTATAATAGTGCCTGTAATAAATAATATCATATCTGTAATAAATATAATCGTTTCCAATTTATTTGTAACATTATTAGTTTTCGTGTCCCTTATAATATATAGCTTAAATCACTATAATTTTCCACTGCTACCAAGTATCTTATAATTTATAGCGCAGAGCCCACTAATATCATTCCGTCAAGGAAAATGAATTTAAATTTTAGGTATTGCTCTTGACTTTAATCAGGTATGTCAATATTATTAAATCCTTGGTAAATTAATCCTTTAATACGCTGGAGAGAAATAAACCATGGTATGAGCTCATCAGTAAATCCCTGACGTACATGAGCTGGTATCACAACGGAGGCATGGGCCCGCCGAGATGCTGCACTCGGATTGGTGCAGCACTCCCTCCGTCAAACTACACGGCGTAGAGCCAGCAGGCAAAGCAGCAGGATGGGAGAGTGCGAGGTCAGTCATTTCAGCCGCGCAATTCGTTCAAAGCAATCTTTTGTACACATTAATACTGTCGTTGGAACTAAGGAGACCGTATCTGCAGTATTAGCACCGAAGGTTCCAATCACCTTTCAGGAACATTGCAAGCTTCCATTTTCATAACATTACATTACATGTTTGTTTAACCTAGAACTATTCTACTTAATTAAGCATCCCTTAAGTCCAGGACTTGTGTGGGCTAGTAGTAGAATGAACCACCTGCTTATACTGGAAGGTTGATGTGCTAACCGGATTTAGAGTTCCTGTCAAGAAGACAGAAAACATCACGTTAAGGACTCTAATCTGTATAATTGATTATTGTATGACTCTGGCATGCGACAATGCATAAAGGTTTTTTTGGTTTCTACGATAGAATGGCACTAATTCTAGTATTAAGTTATGCATGGATGGCTTTATCAGCTAAAACCAAGAAAACCACAGGAAGAAAAACTCTTCTCATCCAGATAATTTATTCTTTAACAGCAGCACAAAATTTGTGTTTGATAAAAACTGAAAAACTTGGTGTTTAGGACAGTTTACTGAAAAACATTATAGACATATTTTTAGTTAGCTGTCTTAAATTAGTTCAAAACCGTTTCATATAAAAACCTTTAACAAATAGACAATTTGTTTTCTTGTAATTAATGCACTTTGATAAAAAAAAGAAAAAAATGGGTTTTAACTTGAATGCACTGCAAAAATCTCTACATATTAGTGCCAGAAAGAAGGAGGAAGAAAGACGCTCACTTTCGAGATCCAGGCGAAAGTGAAATTGTGCGGCTGATACGACCGACGCCCTATTGCATCGCCGCTAAAATAGAACGGCCCCGTGTCCTAGAAACCCAGGGCACGCGTGCGACCCAATTCAATATCGACCTGTGACCTAGTTACGATTTCGGCGACACGTGCATCAACTGCAACGCGATTTTCTTTGTTCCATTATTGCCAAGTTGGAGTTTGTATATCTTGTATATTTAGCATACTTTTTAGACTCCGTATATGTATATTTTTAGATAGTACATTGATAACTAAGTAACTAAGAAAGTTTTGTGATAAAAAAATTAATCATCAAGCTATTTTTAGCTGTCCATTCGTCCCAAAATCATCCCAAATCATCAACAAATGTCATGTATTAAGATAACATGATGAAACTTTAGATGAAACTCTGTGACCTTGTTACGATTTCGGCGACACGTGCATCAACTGCAACGCGATTTTCTTTGTTCCATTATTGCCAAGTTGGAGTTTGTATATCTATCTATCATTTTATATACTTTTTAGACACCGTATATGTATTTTTTAGATAGTATATTGATAACTAAGAAAGTTTTGTGACAAAACAATCAATCATGAAGCTGTTTTTAGCTGTCCATTCGTCCCAAATTATCAACAAATTCATGAATTAAAACACCAAGACTAAATGCAATTTTTTAAGATTTTTTTAGATGAAACTTTTTTTTTAATTTTAATTGAGATGAAACTGTTAAAGTTTACACAATGTGTGATGCCAAAAAAACTTATTTTTTTTTTAAGTTTCGGTATGACCCCTGAATGTCCGTTAAAAAGGATGGCTCCACAAAATGGCTGTTAGATATTAAGGTGGCTCTAAGACTGTCAGGAAGTTTATCCAAAATTGATTATAAATTCACAAGAATTGATCAAAAATTTAAAGACATTATCATCGAAATTTAACTGATTATTCATAAAAATTCACAAATATTAAGAATTATAGCGATTTTCTATGAATTCCTGTAGCACTTTTTGTCATATATCATAAAAAAATAAATGATAGGTTAATTCCATATAAAAATCTAAAATTGCTATCTACTATATATTCTATGAATGACCCTAGAATATGGCATCATGTAATTGTGACCTAGTTTCAATTTTGGCGGCACGTGCATCTACTGCATTGTGGTTCTTTGTTCTAACATTTTCCAGGCCGAGGCCTGGGTAGATATCATACTTGAAAAAGTTAAATAAATAAATAGTTAAATAACATTCTTTGATTAAGAATGTTATTAAATTTTTAGACAGAAAAAATCAAAATTTTAATATTTTGCTCAGTATAAAAAAAGGTCACAAATGAAGTGGATAATCAATCTTAAAATGGCTGCTTATTTAAACTAAATGTGGAATTTGAAAAAAAAATGGAATTTTGAAGCATACATTAAAAAAAAAATAGATTTTTTGTCGATTTGAATTTCAATGACGAATTTAAATTACCGAGTTGCTTTTCACCCGTGAAACGAGCAACATGTACTTTTGGCAAGAATTAGGTAATCCGTTAATCGCGTTTAATTTTTAGCATCAAGTGTTTTTGTATACTTATTTATTTATTTGCTATCTTAGAAATGCCATCGATTCGATTTTATATATTTTATAGTGGTTGTATGGATGATGTGCAGTAAAATGACGAACATGTGATTATATTGGAGTAAGAAGGGAATTTTATGTTTTTTAATCACTTATAATGCAGATAAATTTTGATTTGGAAGCAACTAACACGTAAAGAAGATTTTATACACAGAATTTTTTGTATACTAGCGCATGCGCAAATATAATTAAAAATAAGAAAAAAATAGCCTTGTCAACAGCTAACACAACCAACAGCAGACGAAAAGGGAAGAAGGAAAAGAAAAAGAAAAGGTCTTACAGAAGACTGGAAATTTTCTATAATCAAAACAGGAGTGGGCATGGTGCCAAGCCAGACAAGAACCACTCTTGGTGAATTGGCTAATTATCTCGCTGAGAAAAGGCCAAAAAAAAGGAAGGAGAAGAAGAATTTGAATTAATTTAAGCATTTCTTGGTAAAGAGTTTCTCATTTTCCTGTGTATCAAAGTAATATGAGTTTATGTAAAGTGGCAACCTAAGTTTCAAAAAATAATTATGCTTTTATGATTGATTGGTGTTGTATGCCAAGAACTGATCTAAATATTCCATCAATCTATTTTCTAATCATCGTACAGAGTGATATTGGTAGACTGACAGTTTCGGGCTACTGGCCCTCTTCAGTGCCAAGTCAACCCTGTACGCTGATCCAGACGCTGATTGAGAAACCATTCTTCGACTTTATTCACGAAATAAATAAAACCATGAGATTGATGTACTCTTGCGCGCCATCTATTGCTAGATGTAGAAAAACTGATCGTTTCTTTGGGCGAATTAAGAGAATTTTTGCTAAAATGAATATCATATGCCCTAAGAGCACAAATGACAAAGAAATTAATTCTTTTGCCTTAAACGAACTTCTTTTTATGTGAATAAAAAATTATGAATTAATATAGTTTAGTTTAGTTTAGTTTATTAGTTTATACTCATTTTTGGACCTTTAAAAAAGGTAGTTTATACATACTCAGAGTGTTATAATTACAATAAATTTAGATTATATTTAATTTAATTCACAGATGGCAAAAGGCAATATTTTCTTTACATGTACATAATTTTATCCATAATAATAATAATCCTCCATTTTCTTTAGAAGGACGCAAATTCGAGGTCACTTCTGATACCTTTTTTCACATTTTACGCCAACAGCCCATTTTTCTATCATAAAATAAACCAGATTTAAATTTAAAAAATTGACATGGTAAATGACATTTGGGGGTGAAATTAGCACTATAAAAGAAGAAAAGAATAGTATTTTTTGAACTCTTTAGGGAAAAGTAATTTTTTTGCTCATCACTGCATGACTTGCAGTGCAAGTGTAAAGAACGTAATCCCGGCACGCGTATGACCCGATTCTTTGACCTGCGACCTAGTTAGCTCGGCGCAACAACTGCACCGGAGTTTTCTTTGTTAGATTCACACAACGCTGAAGCTAAATAATCGATTATAGAAGTTCGAGTTTAAAAAGAGTTTTTCTTTCTCAGCAACCCCTGAAAATATTGTTACTTTTTGTTTAATAAATATAACCCTGTTCACGGAAAAAAAAAATTATAGCTAGGAGCGCTATAACACACATACCAAGCAAATTATAATCGCTTATTATATAAATACAAGGCTTTCTCTTACAATTATGGCAGTCAGTGTAAAAATTTATATGAAATACTTTAATTGTTTAGTGAATAATAAAATATAACAAATAGTATGGCATTTATAGCTTAAATAGATTTAATTATTGTCCGTGCTAATAATTTTTATAATATAATAAAATTTCTGTAAATTTATAATAGTGCCTGTAATAAATATAATCGTGTCTGTAATATATATAATCGTTTCCAATTTATTTTTAACATTATTAGTTATTGTGTCCCTTATAATCTATAGCTTAAATCACTATAATTTGCCACTGTTACCAAATATCTTATAATGTATAGCGCAGAGCCCACTAATTTCTTTCCGTGTTGTTCAAGAGGGTTAGACTTATAACTCCCGATTAATATATAAACGGAAGTTAAATACCGTATTAATAATACGGTAAACAGTCATTTTTGGGACTAAATAACGAGACTTTAAAAAATCTGTATATCAGCAAATCTGGTCTCTTATTTATTATCCTGTGAGACACACCTAAAGGATTTGAAAAATTACTAAAGGATATTATAAATAGAAAGCTATTTTTTACTTTTTACAAAATATAGCTTTCATCCATCATATTTGAGAAAAATATTGATATTAATAACTATCAGTCTATAACTTAGAGTTATTGTCAAAACTAATAAATTTTAACAATTTATATAAATTACATTTCAAAATTTTATTGAATGCTTTTCTTGTTTTTATTTCTGTCAATCAATCAAAATTTTAAACCTACTTTCTATTATTTTTTTCTTCACTCATATTTTATTTTTCTATGACTACTTAATAATACCTGCATCATTATTACCGTTAGAATATTACAGATCTTTTGTTAAAATATTTTAAAATTATTGAAGATAATAATTATATTTTTCAAATAAAAAACAATGGGCTTTCAATATATGTATTTCTAATTCCAGTTGTGGGTATGGCCTTAATAATAATATATTTCTTCTTCTTCTTCTCCTATCCCATTATTTGCTTCGGTAAAACCATATCAGCCAGTACTATATTTTAGTAATCGAATATGAAGTGACTGACAACATAACCTTAAATTTTTATTGTTCTCTTCTTTCATTAAAAAAATTTGTTATGAAAATCAGTGATACTAGCTAGCTGCTAAAAAAGCAATCGACCTCCTAACCAATTAAGAATATTTTTATATTAGATTTTTATCAGATGCCTAGGTATAACTACTATATCTCGAATCAATATTTACCTTGCACAAGGCAATATAAATTAAAGTATCTAACCTCAATGTCTTTATGAGCTTTGCATAATATCCAATGATAATACGTGTATTTCCGCAAAAAAAGACCTTATTAGTCGCTAGTTTTGTACAGCGTATTTTTTAAATGGATCCTTCTTTTTCCTTCGTTTCTTCTTTATTCAATTGCTGGCATTAGCTGCCATAGCTATCCAACCAAAATTATCAAATCAAAGTCGCAGGATCTGTCTCGTTTGCACCACGTCCTGCGAACCAATATTCTTAGCTTTATTCTTTATAAAATTATTATTTTATTTACAGGTTCCTGATAAAAAAATAGTTTTCGAAAAAAAAAGTATTTATAAATACCTTCCCATTGGAAAATCATTTACTATTTATTATCCATATATGCTAAAGTACCGGACGAACAAGCCTTGTTCAACAAGGTATTTTCTGGCAAAAGTACACATGTATACTTTTCCTCTTTACAGTAAATTATGTTGCAGTTTAACTCGCCTTGAACTTTAACTAATAACTGGGTCACAAAGTAAGGTTAGAAAATTTACATTATTTACATTTAGTTTTTATATCTAGGAAAATTATATAGAAAAACATACGACACGGCATGCCGCGGCAGTGGTAACATAAACTGATTATAACTTTACTTTTGACCGATCAATTTAAATTTTCCCAAATTGGTAAAATTGTTTTAGTAAAACCATACAATTTATTGGTAGCACTGCCATTAGCGTGTTTTTATTACGGTTAATAAATAGTGATTTTTATTATTTGCATCCCTAATATGTAATTTACTAACTCTCCAGATCGAGGGGTTTATTTATTGGACATTCCTTGTACACCTATCCAATAGTCTTCCACAATCCTTGAAAATTCTTTCTTCCACGATCATTTGAAATCTTTCCAAAATCTTTACCAAACTTCATAGCACAATCCTTGAACGCTTTTTTTCAAGTAATAAACTCCTCGCTCTAGATTCATTCATTTTTTTAGCAAAATATCTATATGTATATTTATAGTAACTGTTAATGTTTCGGATTAATAAAACGCAATTGATCAAGTTTCGTTTTTATAAAAAAAATATTGTTTTACTGATTCAATTGATCAAAATTTATAAATAAACTAACGAATATACTCCATTTTAAGTTTATAAAGTGGTTAATAACTGTTAATATTAATATAATATTTATATATTAGTATATGCACACATGTGCCTAACTATAAAACATCTCAGTGTTTCAAAATAATAACAAAACTGTTCCACTTAGCTTAAGTAGGTTAATTTAATAATAACTAAAATCAAGAGTGTGAATCTATATGCATCTTCCTCTAATAAAGAATCAGTTTGTGACACATGTTCTTTTTTATGCCGATCAAAATTGAGGTTAATTTTGTTTGCAGTTAAAAAATATTTACTATACGAAACGCACAATGTCGTATACTAGTTTTTCTATTTGAGTTTCGTAACGAACCTATCGAGAACCCTATTAAAGCACAAATTTGGGTGATTTACTGGCTTCATTGCGCAAAATATTATTTGTATGTTAGCCTTTATCAAATTCTTATTATTGATAATTAAAATACATTTTTAAATAAGCCTTTACACGGAAAAAAAAATTATAGCTAGGAGCGCTATAACACACATACCAAGCAAATTATAATCGCTTATTATATAAATACAAGGCTTTCTCTTACAATTATGGCAGTCAGTGTAAAAATTTATATGAAATACTTTAATTGTTTAGTGAATAATAAAATATAACAAATAGTATGGCATTTATAGCTTAAATAGATTTAATTATTGTCCGTGCTAATAATTTTTATAATATAATAAAATTTCTGTAAATTTATAATAGTGCCTGTAATAAATATAATCGTGTCTGTAATATATATAATCGTTTCCAATTTATTTTTAACATTATTAGTTATTGTGTCCCTTATAATCTATAGCTTAAATCACTATAATTTGCCACTGTTACCAAATATCTTATAATGTATAGCGCAGAGCCCACTAATTTCTTTCCGTGTAAATGTCACTTTGGCATATGTTACCAACCACATAAATATCCCTAAATCTACGATAATAAATATCAAGATGGCTGAAGCAGTTCGTTGCTTTTTTTTCAGTGCTTTAGTCGTCTTGATGGAGATCTTTCTAATTTAAAAGATGTACAAATAGAAAAAAATAACATAAAAGTTGTTATTTACATCGGCACTTAGTGCTGCTAAGAGTGCCGATGTATTGGAATCTTCGCCGAAAAGTCAAACTCTTTGACCACGTTTTTTCACATTTCTCGTTATTTTAGACCATTCTGAGTCGAAATCAGTTAAACAAATTTTTGCGTCCGTCTGTCTGTCTGTCTGTCTGTCTGTCTGTCTGGGTGTAAACTCTCTAACTCCATTTCTACATGAGATATTGACTTGCGGTTTTTTGCATATTGTTTCTTATCGTATTCCGAAGAGCTGATTAGATTTTGGGGGTAAAAATAGGATAAAACTCTTATTTTTAGTGTTTTTTGTTTATAATTAAAGCAATTATTATTGTATTTGATTAATTTAGCACTTATATAAAAGATAATTTTAAATTGGTCAAAAAATGTTATAAACAACGTTTTCCTAAAACGCATTGTTTTCGAGATATTGGCGTTTAAAGCAGTAAAAGGTCTTTTTAGCATATCTCACATATTTATAACCCGATTTCAAAAAATTATATTTTAAATAAAAGCTCTTTTTAAGCCCTATAAAAAATGTTATATAGTTTTTTGCTAGAATATAATGTTTTAAAGATACAGAATTTAAAATCAAACAAAACATCTAGTTTGAAATTTGCAAACTAGATGGCTCTAGTGTACAATAGTGCCGATGTTTTGACAGGGTGCTTGGAACGTTTCATCTAGTTAATATAATATTTTCTCTTGAGTAGTTATCCTTGCAAGTTTTTGTTTTCAAGTTTTTTTTTATATACATATAAATAAAACTATTGATGAAACTATTCAATGTCATATATTAATTAACACAAAAAAATTAATATAAAATATATTAAAAAAAAAACAGTTAACATTTTGTATACATATTCTTAATTATTTAAAATTTAATAGCGTATTGTGAAGGTGAAAGTGAAAAAAAAACAATAAATTCACCAAAATAGCACATAAAGGAGAACCAAAAGAAATGGAAGATCCAATTATTGAAATGTGGCTTTAGATTTCCTTGTGGACCGAGAAAATTTTTCAATTGCCCTTTCACCATAGATATTTTAAGTAAAACTTTAAGCCTCTTTTTTAAGAGATAGGTTGAATTTAACTTTACTTTCTATACGATTTTCCATAAAGCTTATGATAAAATCCCATTTTTACCCTAAGGTTCATTTCCAAGTGGTATTCCACAAACATTTTCTAATTATATGGGTTGTTTTGCTCAGAATTTCTCATATAGTTCAGAAATAGTTGTTGAAAGTGATTGCGCTTGTTTATGTCGTTTACGCGACATGATATCGCGTTGGCGTTGCACATAACATAACAAAATTCATTACACAACGTCAACTGAAGGCCAGCAAACTAGATCGTAGGCGGCTGCCAGCGAGAGTCTTCTGTTTCACCCTCGCTTACTACGATAACAATTAAAAACAAAACACTCGCGTACCATTGACATTCCTCGGTGCTTTCTATCTAGAACACCATGGAGAGTATCGACCAAACAGCGATTTACGTCATTCAAACTACTAGATCTCGTCGTGTTTGCCAAAGTAATAAGCCTACGCACTGTCTTTTTGGAATTAAATAGGCTTTAACTCTGACCTGTGACATTTAGGACTAGAAATTACACCCACGTACAAAAATACTGATTGCTAAGGGTCAACAGTTTCAAAAGCTTTTGACAAGTCTATTTATAAAGCCTCTTTGGCTACTTATTTAACTTTTCAACATATGTAATTAATTATTTAACATCATAAATTTCACAATTATTTAGGGTGAATACTACTATCAAAGGCTTTTCACAAATCTATTTGCATAGCCTCCAAAAATTATTGTTATAAGGTTAAGTAACGGTAACCTCAAAATTGTTAGTGAATGATTTAAATATAAGAAACAGATATAAATAAATCCAAAGTATAGGAAAGGATTTTAAAAATATTCTTTCCCACTGATTAAAAATAATTAGAAAATCTAAACAGCTGTTCTGCTTGGTTAGCCATAAGTAGGGGTGACCGGGGCTAATTGTCGCACTTTTCATTCAAAATCAGTTTTTTCCTTTATTTTTGTATTTTTTTTATTGACCTAATGGTAATTTTAGTTGCATGTTTCAGTAACATTATTTAAAGAAAAAACATGGAAAAATTTATAGGTTATTAGAGTTATTTTTTTTTTGTGAAGTCTTGAAAATTGCGACAAAGTGCCCCATCACGGGGCACGTTGTCGCGGCACTTCGAGTATATTTTTTTGAAGAAATATAAAGGCATTTATAAAAATTATAAATAACTAATAAGACATGTGCCTCTCCACAAGCTGATTGTTAACTAACTTTTTACTTTTGTGCCAAAATTTCCAACTGTATAATTAAATAATATTTTTAGATTTTTTTTTTTAATTTAATATAATTTAATAAACGAATTTATTTGCTATTCGACAAAGTTTCACTTTTTTAGACAGTTTTAAATAAATAATGCCAAAAAGGAAATGTTATACCATGAACATATCTCCAGATCATGCGACAACTAGCCCCAAACCAAATGCGACAACTAGCCCCAGTGGTCAATTTTACGTTATGTATCAAGTACTTTCTAATTAACGAATAAACACTTCTAAATGACAATATCGACAAATAATATACACCTTAAACTATTATTATACATAAAATTCTCTTATCTTAATGCTTTAAATCAGTAACAATAAGAAAAAATATTTACCACAAAAAAATTACTGGGCTCTTTAATTTTTACATTTTTTGGTTTATCTGGATGTTCTTTTAATTTATTGCATTTAAGTTTACAAATGATAAATGGCACTGTTGTAACGCAGCGGTTAATCTTGGTTTGGCTCAGAAAAATATTTTACTTTTTAAGATATAAGCACTTCGACAACTTACCCCTGCGACAACTAGCCCCGGTCACCCCTACTTAGGAAGTTTTGTTAATCTGATTGGCTTATTTATGTTCTCTTTTAAGGAGGATATTCTTATGTTGATGCGCAACATTCAAAACACGGTTAATTCCTTTGAATATTATGGTAACCTAGATTATAGGCAATGCAATTGTGTTTATAAAAGAATCTAAGGTATGTCATTGCTTCTCTATTTTATTTTATACTCTTAGCAGCAGATATAGTCCAAGAACTAGTTTTTTTTTATTATTTTCTCCCGGCTCTATTTTAAATGTCTTAAAGTACATTCAAATTAAGCTATTTGCAAATCGCCAGGTTCTGGATCGGGTACCTTTGGAAGCCGCAAAAAGGTGGTGAAATGAACCTAAAAATCATTTTTTCAACTTACCAAGTTAAACACGTAAGATTTATTACATTTAGATTAGGCTATTGTTACAGTCATACACAATTATTCTACAGGGCAAATGGTAAAAACAGTTTTTAACCAATTTATTTGACATATTATGTCAATTTCTAAAAAATTTCATTTAATCAAAACGGCATTTCATAAATTCTCATTTCTTAAAAAAGTGAAGCATGTGACCAAGGCACTTTATAAAGAATTATTGTGTATAACTGTGAAAATAGCCTAATCTGAATGTAATAAATGTAATGTGTTTGACTGGGTAAGTAAAATATATTTTTAAGGTACCTACCTCATTTCCTAGCACTCAAAGCAACCTAACCTAACTAAGATTTAAATACTTTTAGTAAAAGATTTTATTCACAAGCATGCAAAAAAACGTTCTTTATATGCATTATAAAATATTGCAAAAGCTTTTCTTTTTTAACCTAGGTTAGATATGAATACATATCTAACCTATTTTTTGGCTTTTGGTTATACCTCATAGATGGCGAAACTATCGCCTTGTCTGTAAACAGCTGTGGTTTGCGAATAAAATAACCTAACTTTTTTGTTTATTTCTACGAAAAACAAAAAGAAATAAAATTTATTTATATATTATATGGTTCATACCAGAGCCACTAATTTAAATTATTTAGTTGAAATTTACAGTGACGTTAGAAATCTGAAAAACTTCTGTAGAAGATCGTTTAAAATGGCGAATTTTACGAGGTAATGTGTTATTTATTTATTTATGCTTGTGAATAAAATTCTGTTTTAACCACATAAGAAAATGACACTTCCAACTCCCGAGATGCCAATTTGGGCTAGGCTACGCCTCGGCCAAATAGTATCTCTCGACTTGGAAATGTTTAATTTTCTTATTAGGTTAGAAATATACTATTAACAGTCAAAACACGAATCATTTTCTTCTTTTTAGGTGCCAAGAGTATACACTTATAATAATATCTAGGTAATAAGATTTCATTTGTTATTAACAATTACATGCAATGTGTTGTGTAAAAACTTTCTTCTTCTTCTTCCACTTCAATATATTTATCGTGCTGCAGAAAGAGTAATTAAAAGTTAATGACTTGTTTTCCAATTTGCTTTTCAAATAAATTAATGATTTTATTGTAATTTAATGATTTTATATGAATTAACGAACCAGATCGTATAAATTTTATTACTATTAAACATTTTTTGATTTCGTTTTTAGCAATAAAAAAAATTTCAACATCGAAAAAATTCCATCTTTATAAAAAAAAAACATTATAAATGTCATGTTGTTTGATTTTTATTGATCTTTAATTACAACCTGTAAAAATAGCAGTAGACAAAAAAGCAATATATTATCCGGGGTCAGGAACAATTTGGATTGATTATAAACATTATATATGCATGTATGTTCCAAAATCAGGTTTTTGTAGTATAACTAATATGACATAAGAAATAGAAGGTAAGTAAATAAATAGGTTCTGTACATATTTTTTGTCAGACCTTGCTAATTTTAAAAATTTACCACTGACACCACCAGCATAATTTTGCACGTCATTAAAATTTCTAGGTTAAAGCAATTAGTTTTTTTTTTAATTGGATGCATTATTAATAGACAAAAATTACTATTATTGTAGTTGGTTTCACATTTAAAACATATTAATGTAAGACAGGGACGTAATTAAATTTTATTATAATAAATACCTATTTATCTTATATAGCTCGATACACAGAACACAAACAAAACAAATTAAAGCCGGTCCAGTAAATATTTATTGCTACAAATGCCTTGTGGGTGTGGCTAAATCTTTTGTGAAATAGGATTGGATAAATGAGTCTAAAATTCTACAACGTCTGTAAAGTCATCTTGGACATGCCTCATACAACTTTTCGCTGTCATGATAAAATTCTAATTAAAAAGCAGGCGTACTATTGTTTAAGGTTGAGCAAAACTACCCATTAAAGAGCCCTCATTTTCTAACACAAAAATACTTATCATATCCAATTAAACAAAAATAAAACTCAGAACTATTATCAGTTTTCTAAGTGGTCATGGTACCTTTAACAATCTTCTTCGTAAAATAAAAAATGTCCTGAGTAAACGTTGTATATTCTGCGATTATGATAAAGAAACTGCAACTCACATTTTGGGACAATGTCCTGTCTTCTCACAGAAAATACTGCGATTTTTTAGGTTTACTATCAGTGCCACCTAAGCTACTTTCCATACAACTGAGTACTTGGATAATTTTCAGTTAATTGTCAAATCCGACCAATCAGGGAGTCTAAAACTGACAGTTAACTGAGAATAATCAAGTAATCAGTTGTATGGAAAGTATCTCTAGCGATTTTTAATTGGGCAGATCATCGCCTTAGATGCCTACACCCAGGGAATATCATCCTAATCAAATGATGTGTCATCCTAGATGTGCATGCACAATGGATCGTAGGTATGAGTGCCGTGGCTATATACTTTTTAATTACCACACCGTTTCTGATGATGTTCATATTCAAGAATTTCACAAAATCCTGTGCTTAAGGTTGTGGTAATTCGGTAATTCCATTTCAAACTACGTCTTTCTCAAAAAGATTTCATTCTGCAATCTGACCAGAGGATAAACATAGTTATTAAATTATAATGATATCCTGCTAGGGAGCCATATCTAGGACAAATAGTACTTTTTCACTTTTTCTTACTGCTAGTAAATAGTTATTAAATTTCAGTTTTTTTTCCTTCTTACTTGGGCAAGTTTCCAAATGGGTGTGTTATTATTAATCGTGGTAACCTAACCTCAATGCATGACCTTAAAAAATATCCATAATTTCCTCATGACTGATTCCCAATTATTTTTCATACATCGAAACGTGTTTGAATTTCAAACATTGAAAGATAATGTTGTGGAAGACCAGAGGGAATAAAAGCAATTCTACGGACATTTAAGTTTGAGGGAAATATCTAGATATTTCTAAAACTTAATATAATAATTTTTAGTTAGTACATGAGCAGTGATTTAAACTCTGTTTAAAAAAGATTAAAAAGAACACTTTAAAATAGGTCAATACTTTATTATGTCACTAACAAAATCAAACGTAATTTTTACAAAATTTAAGTACTTTTTTTTTATTAAAATGTTCATATGGATTATAGATTAAAAAGAAAGAACAGGAAAAGATAGTATTAAACATGGAACGCTGACTAATAAAATGGAATGATTATTTAGTTGTAGTGGTATAAAACACCTTGTAGGCCCCTAAATATATAAATACTTCTTCCATTGTGCATTACCATGTAGTGCATGTTGCTTTTTCGCTTCACTTTTTTTTTAATTGGTTGTAAACACTAATTTGTAAGTCAAATTTTTTCCTTTAACCTTTGCAGCATAGATTCATATTGAATTTACATTGAATTACAACAAACGTCGACTTTCTCAACTCAAGTGTCTGCAGACGCAACAACTGGCGTAAGTATACGTAAACTTTCTGAGTAAAAATGCCTAACGAGAATATTACGAAACCCATACTTAGAGAACAAAATTATGCTTATTACGTTTACGAAATGTAGGTCCTTACACGCCACAAATCTTATACATCATAATCATTACTTCAATAGGTACTTTAACGTACTTAAGTATTCATAATTTTATGGTGAGTTCTTTGTATCCGTAAGTAGGTCTTTGTACACTATTAACATTGCGGAAAAGCTTCCATTAACAAATTAATGAGGAAAAGTAAGAACTAAATGATAGTTACTAGGTAGCACACCAACCTGCCAGGAAGGTTCCTGAAACGTAACATCGGTTATATTCCATAGTTTCAAAACATTGCATATAGATCTCGTTACGGTACTGCAAGCTATTTTGAAGGTTGAAATGTCCGCTGTGTGTTACGTTCCAGGAAGATAACAATTTTAGGTCCCAGGAATGTTTTAAGAAACAGATCGGAAATTGTAGGGGGGTGAGGGGGAATTAAATGATGCCAGCGTTTTAATTTAAAAAATTTAAATATACATAATTAAAATTTTACAATAATATTATCTTTTATACCACATTTGTACGATTAACATAAATTTTAACCATTTGACATTTTCTTTTTTAATTTTAATTCTGACATTTCTGCTTAAAAGAATTGATCGATCCAAGGCACCTTGATTAAATATTTAATTAATAACATTGCAGTGCGACCTTTCAGCTATATCCCACGAAGGTAACTTATGTTTTGTTCCTGAAATCTTCCAGGAAGGTAACAAATGTAATATTTTAATTTGCCAACGTCTGAAAGGTTTCAGGAAGGTAACTTGTGAAATGTAATAAAAATGGAAGGTTGCAATGTTCCTGGAAGGTAACTGGAACCTTCGATGCTGACAGGGTAAGCATCCCTAAATTAAATGATATAAGTTCACAGCAAAAAATCGTTTGCGTTTGTTCCCTCTAGTTAGAAATGTTGAACATGAAATATAACTTTAAAAACTAACCTATGTCAAAAAGCTATTATTGGATAATAGTACACCAATAACGATTGTTACGGCTAATAATAATAAATATGTATAAGGCAATAATATTTAATGTAGCAGTAATAATTAATAACTAATAACTTTTATAGATCGAAAGGCCACGCAACAACATTAGGCAAATCGTGCATGTTTTAATACAATTAGTGTAACTGTATATTTAATTAATCAGATGCATGCGTTAATACACTCTTCATAGCTTTAAAGATGTTTATTATTATTATTATTATTATTATTATTATTATTATTATTAAGAGAGAAAAGGTTTAAAACTTTTCGGACTTTTTAAGTTTAAAACTAAAATATTTTTCTTGGAGTCCTAGATGGATGCTATCATCCAACATTGCATCTTTCTAGTAGAATGCGTCACCGAATAAAAAGTAGTACTACATAGTGATATATTCGGACGGAAATTAAATATAATTAAACCGTAAAAAGTTCGAAAATAAAAAAGAGTTAAATAAATGGTTGATCATGATCAGATTTTCCCGGAAAATCACTTCAAATTTGTTTTTTTTTTCACCGTAAAAGGTATACTATTAAACGTGAAGCAAGATACATGCAAGATTTCTTTTCTCTTATTGTTCAGTTAATGAATTAATTACATATTGGAGAACTGCAAAACAAATCTCAAAGAGAAAGGTATCACATAATGTGGTCGACAGGTGAAGATCCCCGGAGAAAAACAATCAAATCGAATTTGTAAGGTTAGGTTACGTCATTATATACGAATTCAACAGTGGTCACATTTAAAAGTTCACAAAAATGTTACGAGATGCCACTACTATCTGGCGGATTCCGTGTACTATACTGAATCTACTATACGCCGAAATTCTACATATGACTGGTAATCTGTGGCGTTTGAAAGAATTCTATAGTACACGGAGTTTGATTGCCTAAGGTCTTATCCTGTAATTTTTTTTTTGAACTTTTAAACATGGCGCTGTTAAACTTGTATATTATCCGTAAAGTCTTTTATTATCCGCAAATAAAAAGTTCAAGGTTTTTTGTGCTTTCTAATAGGCTTTCTTCTAAATTTAATAGCTTTCTTCTAAATTTAATTTGTCGTTCTGTCAGTATGTCTAGAAAAAAAAATTGACCACAATAACTCGAGAACACTTGGAGCTAAAGACCTCAAATTTAGACCACAGGTTCACAGCTGGGATCAATTTTGGTAAAAAACAGGGTAAAAATAGCGTAAAAACTATTAATTTTTGCAATAGTTAATGGTCGCATGAAAAAACTATTGTTGTAAAAGTTTACAATTATTTTTAATTATTATTTTTTTTAATTTTTTTAAATTTTGTTTTCTTTTTTTTTAGTTTTTTTTTTTATATGAACTATTGACAGCAGTATTTTTTGTCGTTAACTTTTTGCCTGTGTTCTTTAGGTTGTTTAGTGTAAGCGCGATTGCAAAACCATTCTCAAGCAGTGTGGCCAACCCAAGGAGCAACATTCACTAAGAACAAGCTACTGTTCTTTAACCCATATTTATCTGGCACACGGTTTCATGCAACTACAGTTATAAACATTTGATTTCCTATCTACGAAGTCATTGTTTATGTTTTAACTACTTGCAGTTTCATTATATTATTTAACAATTTTTACTTTTTACAGAAAAAAACTCGATGAACAGATGCAAGCATCTTAACAAAACATCGGCACTATTTTAAAACGTTATGAAAAGGGAGATTGTGAAAATTTAAGAAATCTTAAATAGCTTAACACTGCAGCAACGAACTAACAACTCTTCTCTCTAGAATACGCATACCGTTAATATAAAGTATCGCCAACATCTCGATTTGTTTGTGAACAAATAGTAGGTATATTCAGGCATAAACAATAACAATTACCAGTAACTGTTATTGTTGTCTCTGTTAGAACAAAGCTGTGCGAGTAAGACAGACAAATGTATATGTTGGCTACGTTTTTGTCAGTTTTTAAAAATGAAATGCCTATTCTATAGAGAAGAGTTATTAGTTCGTTGCACTGGAGGTCTGAGCCAAAGTTAGAAGAAAAAAGCTTTTCGAACCATGGTTTGTATTAAAAACGAGTGTAAAAAAGACATTAATAAATAACTCCTTCCAGGGCCGTAGCGAAGAAGATTTGGTGGGGGGGGGGGAGACGGTCAAAAATTACAACTTTCTTTAGCCATAGCTACGGCCCTGACTTTTTCTAAAGAAATTAACCCAGCATGAGGCCGCCATATTAATATACAGTGCGGTCCAAAAGTCACCCCCCCCCTCTTAACTTTTGAACGAGTTGAGATATCGATTTCAAATTTAGAACTCTTAAATAAGACAACTTAAACTATCTTTAAGCCTATATTTGGTACTTTTATCTCTTAAAATGTGAGCAGGGGGGCATGGGGGGAAATTTTTTTAAATGGAAAGGGGGTCGTGTGATACATCATTTTAAAGCTGTTAAAATTCTCTATATAACCATACATATTTAAAATTTTTAAACATGTTTTTTAAGGTTTTGATTTTTCAGTTTTCTGTGCTAAAAAAATAATTTTTTAAGTTTTTTTTTTTGTTAATTTTTATTTGTCAACTAAAATTAGTTTAAAAGTATAATTTACTTTTTTTCATTATGAAATTAGGCATTTTTAAAAAATTGTTTGGATATTTTAGAGAAATTTTGACAAAAATACCCATTTTCAACCCTATTTTAAACCCAAAAAAAAATTTTTAAAAAAAATAAAAAATATACAGTTAAATGGAGAATTTTATAAGCTTTAAAATGATGTGTCACACGACCCCCCTTTCCATTTAAAAAAATGTGCGCCCATGCCCACATTTTAAGAGCTAAAAGTATTAAATATATGCTAAAAGATAGTTTAAGTTGTCTTATTTAAAAGTTCCAAATTTGAAGTCGATATCTCAACTGGTTCAAAAGTTAAGAGGGGGGGGGGTGACTTTTGGACCGCTCTGTATGTACATATATATTTATATTCCAATCTATTTTCTATTTATATTAAAATGAGCCTAAATTGTAATTTAAATTAATTTAAGATAGCAATATTAAATTTAATGGTATCTATAAAGATACAAAGAAAGTATTATTTCAATAATAAAAATACTAAATTGTATATTGTTTAAATAGTGTATAAAATGCGTAGGAAATTTACAGTACGTTTGTATGTATGTTTATCAAAATTTATTTTCTACACGGTAAAAATAAATTACAGTAAATTACATAGTCCGTAAATGGTAATATGTTGCCATAGACCGGAATGGTAAAAATTACATAGTCCAGAATGGTAATATTTTGCATAGACCGGAACGGTGTGTTAAATAATTTAAAAAAAAAATTACTACTTAGAAAATGTTTGTTCCAAATTACAAGTCTCTGTGTCAAAGCTTTTTTGAAATATCGTAGCGTAAAGTTCATTTGGTTTAATAAACCAAACGATTTGCACACTTAATACGAGTATAAACTGCTTACATCTTGCTTTAAAGATCTATTGGTTGATAAAGATCGTAATTTATAATGAATGTAAATTTTAGGCCACAAATAAAGCATTTAAATATCGTACATAAATAATATTTACCTTTTTTTTTAAACTTTTAACACTTTAAGCTAGCAGCATGCGTCGCTATCTCTCTAACAATAACAATATTAAACGGTCCGTCTCATAATTCGACGCCTTCTTGGTTATTGTCCAAAGCGCACGCGCGTCTTAAAATAACAGCCCGACATTGTAAAATCATGTAAAAATATGTAAATCAATGTAAATATATTTTGTTAAATTATTTTACATTCTTTTACATTATTTTACATTATTTTACATTCTTTTACATTATTTTACATTTTTTTACATTATTTTACAATCTTTTACATTATTTTACATTCTTTTACATAAATTCATGAATTATGCATAGTACAGAATAGTAAATTTACTATTCCGTACTATGTAAATTCATGTATTTTTACATTATTTTACATGCAGTTTTTACAGTGTATACTTTAAGTTTAAGTATAAAATTTATTACTATCCTAAACAAGTTATTATCCCAACAAATAATAAACAAGTATTTATTTCGGGCTAAAAGCCAAGGTAAGAATAAATTAAAGTTATGAGATTAAATATAATAATTGTGGAAAACTCTATATGGGGAAAACATAAAGGATAGTAGTAATAAAACTTAACAAATATTATTATA
The DNA here is from genome assembly GCA_958510825.1 of Brachypterus glaber. Lineage (NCBI taxonomy): Eukaryota > Metazoa > Arthropoda > Insecta > Coleoptera > Kateretidae > Brachypterus > Brachypterus glaber. The sequence goes on along the minus strand of OY294052.1, from coordinate 25,425,353 downwards.
CATATGCAAAAGATATCATATCAAACTATAATATGGACAGTTAGCGCAAATAAAAACATACACAGTGTGTATTTATTACACAGGTTCTTTTTTACAGAAAAAAGGCCACTATTTGGTAAAAAATTGTAAAATTAATTGGTAACTGGATGTTAGTTTAGTTTATATTTACATATTTCACTCTGTTTTTAATAATAAAAATGAATCTACTGTGTTGATTATTCAGTATTTGTTTACACTTAATTGTTTAGAGATCTTGTTAGCCGTGAGTTAGATCTCGAATTTTGAAAGCGACTAGTTTGCATTTAAAATGATTTTTTACAAAACACACTTGTTTTTTATTGCGTGTCAAAATAAAATACTTCTTTTACGCACGAGTAAATATAATACAATGTGACAAACTTACGAGTTTAAAAATTTTAATTTATTTACATTATTCAAATTAAACAATTGATAGTTTTGTACCTACAGTCATGCCGCTTCGATGGTTACGATGAAGTATGACAGCTCATTTAAATTTTAAATATATATTTATAGAAATCTTTTTTTTTTTAATGAAAAAATCTGATTGGCTAACGGTTTCTGCTACGAAATTTAAATCACCGTAAATTATCTTTCGCGAGGAAGGTTATCAAAACACTTCGATTGTGAAAATATTACTGAAAAAGAAGAAGAAGAAAAAGAAGAAGAAAAAAAAGATGAAGGACTTTTATAAAACAATTTGTAGTTTGAAAGAACATTAATATATATACTTTAGCTACCTATACAGTGCGTGCATTAAGTCTGGAATCACCCGAATAACTTTTTAGTTACAAGTAAAATACAAAAATCCTCGGACAGGTCGATTTATATTTTTAATTCTGCAAATTTTGGTCTAAAAAAAGTTATCAAAATTGGCACCCCCTTGCACCCTCACCCCCCAACTTTTTTTTTCAAATAGCAACCTACCCCTTGTGATACATCATTGGAAAGGTAATTTAATAAGCTTTCCAACAGTGTATGATAAAGCCTAATTTGTTAAAGGGTCTATGTTTTATTTAAACATTGTTTGTGTGAAATATTACGCATAATATGGTAATTGTTGCCCTATTTCCTACTTGGCACCTTCCTGAGAATCTAAATAAGGTTGTTTTAAACTTATTGTAATATTTTATACCCTGTTGAAAAATGCAATTTTTTTTCTTTTTATTGACCAATTTTATGTTTACTATTTAATCGATTTTAATCCCGTTTTTTTACTGTCCACTGTCAAAGAGCTGAAGGACATCAATTTGAACATTTATAGTGAACTAAATGTATACTTTACATGTCTTTATAATAAACTAAATTGTGCATTTTATCATTAGCCCTTTACCAAATTAGGCTTTATTATACACCGTTGGAAAGCTTATTAAATTACCTTTCCAACGAAGTGTCACAAGGGGTAGGTTGCTATTTGAAAAAAAAAAGTTGGTGGGTGAGGGTGCAAGGGGGTGCAAATTTTAATAACTTTTATTACACCATAATTTGCAAAATTAAAAATAAAAATCGACCTATCCGAGGGTTTTTGTGTTTTACTTGTAACTAAAAAGTTAATCGGGTGATTCCAGACTTAATGCACGCACTGTAGAACAAAAAACAAATTAAAAAACTAGTTTTTTTAAATTCGGATTACTATCTTTTACTTTGTTTTTATTCAATACAATAATTAAGGTACCTTCGTGTTTAGGATTTGATTAATTAAATTGATGTGATAACAGTTTCCTGAAAAAACTAACCAACTAACCATAATGTTGTTTAAAATTAAAGAACTTGTTTTCTAAAGGGCAAGTGCAATAAAAATTTTATATTAAAATGTCATATGAAACGAGTTTTTTTAAAGCATTAATTACAATGGAGCTCTCTACAACTAGAATTATGAAACAAAAGACGTCTACCCTATCTCTATCTCCTTAGTGCTACACTTTCCAGCCAACCAAATAAATACTGTATTTGTTTTTCATACAACAAATACAGTATTTATTGTGTTGGCCGGAAAGTGTAGCGGTGAGCGAACATAGCTAATGTGAATCTGTAGAATAAGATAATTCTACTAAAATTTAGATGGCGCCAGTAATTTCTTTAATAAAAATAATACTCTTCGCCCGGCCAAGTAAATATTGTATTTGTTCAACAAAGAACAAATACAGAATTTGTTTGGTTGGGTGGAAGTGGGAGTGTATGTATGTCTTCTATCCTTTTTGGGTAGAACTTTTGTCCCTGTTTAATCTAACGGGAGAAATCTCCATTGAAGGTGAATTTGAAAAAAATACGTTTAGTTGCAACTGTTTATGACCTGATAAAAACTTAACAAATACAAAAGTTCCATTTAATAAAAATTTCATTAGATTGTATGAAAATTGTATGCAAATAAAAATAAATACAAAATATAATATACAATGTATATTATACATTTCATACAATATATTGCAATAATTCTAATATATCCTCGATTAAATCGTATTAAAAATATGTTTCAATAATAAAATGATTAAAATAAAAATTAATTGATTGAAAAGGACAAACTGTATTAAATTTTCGTACAGGAAATTAACATGGATACATGGTTAGCATGGCACGATACGATTAGCTAGAACAAGCCATAAAGATTGTATTTAATAAGGCAGTAACTATAAAGTAAATATATATATATATATATATATATATATACAGTAAATATATATATATATATATATATATATATATATATATATATATATTTACTGTATACTTATATATAAGTTTACTGTAGAAAAGTGAAATAAGTACTTTTTTATTTATTTACGAGGGGTTTATTTATTGAAAAAATGTGTACAAGGATTGTGAGAATCAAAGGATTGTGGAAGATATCAAAAATTGTCAAGAAGATTGTGAAAGATTGTACAAAATTTTAATGAAGATTGTGGAAAGATTTCAAATGAGTGTGGAATATTGTAGATAGATAGGTGTACAAGGATTGTCCAATAAATAAACCCCTCGTCTATTTATTTATTATCAAGTTAAATAGTTATTTATGGTACTAGTGGGTAAAGTAAGATATTGCCCATGAGAAAATTAACCTGCGAGGCGTCAGCCAAGTAGGTTAATTTTTGAGAGGGCAATATCGGTTTACCCATGAGTGCCATACATGGTTTTATCCAATAAATAGCTTAGGAATTCATATTTTTATTAAAAAATTTAATGACATTTACAAGAAAATAATTTGACAAGTGACAGTTGAGTGGGTAAAATAAATAATTATCCACTCAATAAAGTAAAAGCCACGCGGGGGTTATTATTGAGTTTATCTATTTAAAATAAAGCTGGTTATTGTCTTATTATCTGTATGTATTGGATAAAATATAATATGAGGTTAACAAATTATTTAGTATTAAATCATGCTTGATATTTGAATTCTTCCACTGACAATTTGTCAATTAATTTTCACTTTTACTTCAAAGTTTTAAATAGTTTCTTTCTTCTTTATTAAAACCTCCTTTTGCAGAACTTTATGTCCATTACCTTAATTATTTCATACCAAACATTTTTTAATAATATTTATTATAAAAATTCTAAAAATTGTACTTGTTTAAGACGGGTAATTTTGACATCATTTTTCATTGATATAATATTGATATTATATACTGCCGCGCATTAAATTCCGGACACCTAAAAAATTGACATTTTTTAAATTGATATATTTCGAAAACTAATGAATGGATTTGACTGATTCTTTTTTTTGTTCTGAAGCTTAAACATTCTCTACTTTTGTTTGTTTTAAGAATGATTAAATTGTTTTTTTTTTCGTATTAACAGCAAAAAATAATGTACACTTGGATCCGAAAAAAAACAAGATTGAAAATTTAGTTGCGTAAATTCAATAATTACAATACAAACAAAGCCGTTGTCATGTTGTCAAATATTTGTCAAAATTACTTAAAATAATTATAAAGTAATTAGAAATGCGTTAGAAATGTTAAAAAATCTCAAACTCTTAGTATATTGGAAGCAGGATGTAAGGAAGTTATTGTGGCTAGTGATTTCTATAGAGACCTTTAATTGTGGCAAGGTTATTTAGTGTTTCGGAGAGTTGTGTTAAGATTATAGAAAAAGAATAATGGTTAAGATTGAAGAAAAAATTGATGGGGGAGGAAAGGGCGTGCAGACTCGGAAAGAGAGAAGATATCAAATGAAATACAGGATGAAAATTTACTTAATTATTTGAGAGAATACGATTTACAATAAGCGGTGCATGCTATAAACAATACAAATTTTCCTGGGTCAAAAACCATCGCCCGTCGCCGCATCGATAGTTTCAAGATTAAAAAAGCGTAAAAAAACCTCCGGAAAAACCTTTTTTAAAACGAAAATCATAATTTTCATAAATTATATTTTTGGTTAGTAGAGTTCAAATTTTTATTTTTCTCATAAGATTTACTAAATATTGTGTTTTAATTTTTGATTGATTAAATATTCTAGATGTTTTTTCAGTTTATTATTTATTATTATTATTTTTTTAATATTCGACATTATTCGCATGCATTTTCTGTAATAAACTTTGAAAAAAATGACAATTAATTGTCAAATTAATCTAACCTATTTCTTAAAATCTTACTTAAACTATAAAATAATTAGTAAAATTGACATTTTAGCATATTTAAATCTTGCGTTTTTTGTGGGTCCAACTGTACAACTATGTTTCTTACCCCATCTTCTAGGACTTGCATGGTACGCCACTGCAACTGTTTATCAAATTATTAAAGTCTTTCTTATTGCCGCAGTTTTAATGAATATTTTCTTTTTTATTTTTTTTACTTCTAGTTTAGGAGATATCAGGATTTTCCTGAAAGTTGTAATTTTTTCAGTCAACTTGGAACACCCTGTATATGAAGAATTTTTATAACCTCTACTCTTAATTTTCTTGACTGTTGGACTTTTGGTATAAACTGTATAATGTTAGATTGCGGTATTACCTAAACTAGACATAACTGTATATCGGTACACCATATTCCCAATGGTACGAGCCATTTTTAGCCAATGATCCTTGTTCAATTGCTTAACATAATTTTATCGTGCAATAATCTGTACTACAAATTGCCTGTAACAGAACAAGTTTCTGCATGCATTCAGATAAGCAAAACATTTTCAAATATACACTAAGAAAAATCTGTGCAATTTTACTTAACTTTCACAGAACCTGTATTTCTTCAATAATAATATACAGGGTTATTCAGAAATAAGTTCGAGAAATTTAAGAGGTGATTCTACGTTAAAATATATGAAAAAAAGGTTCTATAAAGTCCGAAAATGAGCCTTAAGGGAGCTGCGGCCCTCGAAGATGGACATATTAAATGGGGAAGAAAAAAAGCACAATAAAATTTTAATGCTGCTGGACGATTTTTCATTTAAAACTAAGCAAAAAAGTTTTCTTCACCAAAACACCTAAATTTAATATTAAAGGAGTAAGTCTTTTGAAAAGTAACATTTTTAGTGGCACAAAATGCTACTTCCTCTTAATTGCATTTTTTTTAAACGGTGGCCCCTACAGTGTTACACTGTATGACATTTTTTATGTATTTTTACTCAAGAAATCTATATTTTTTACCAAAAATTCAATAAAAATATACGTAAAAAAGTTTGGGGCAAAAATGTGTTAAGTCTGACATATTTTGTCCGTCTAGGCACGCCTCTGGACAAATTCAAAAAATAAATTAACATAAACCTACTGCCCTTATTAATACTAGTATACATGCAAAAGCTCGTCGCTCTAGCTTAAAGGATACAAAAGTTATTAATTTAAACCTTATTTTTATTGCAATTTTAAAGAGCAGTACCTCCCTACCTATTTCTGAATAACCCTGTATATATTAAATTTTAGGGGTGAAAAAATTCAACAAAATACTTATATCAGACCTAAGAGGTCTTAGTAAGACCCTTTTATGCCTATGAAAGCTGGGCAATAAGTTATCAATACGTCAAACTCAGAGGGGGTAATTTAAGGCACCATTTTGGTATAAAATATCTGCAGATTTTTACAAAATAGTAAGTATACCTACTGATAGATTTTTTAAAGGTTTTAGAACTTAATAAAATTCAAACGTATGAAGTAAAAGTTTGAGTTTATGAACTTTAGATGGCACCTAATTTCTTTACTTAGGTACCAAAAACAATTCCAGCTGTTTAGCTAGGCTATGTTTCAAATATAGAGGCTTTTTGTTAAATAACCACAACTAAAATTAATATTAATATATAAAAAGTAATTGTGATGTCCGTAAATAATTATGAAAGATAACGTTAGTGGCATATCGGAATTCGTGGGGACTCTGGTTCGAATGCAGATTGAGACATGACTTTTTTATAATTTTCTCTTCTGTCCGATATGCCACTAACATTTTATTTTAAAATTAATATTACATCGGCACTTAGTGCTACTAAGAGTGCCGATGTATTGAAATCTTCGCCGAAAAGTCAAAATCTTTGACCACGTTTTTTTTTCACATTTCTCGACGTTTTAGACCATTCTGAGTCGAAATCAGTAAAAAAAAATTTTGCTTCGGTCTGTCTGTCTGTCTGGGTGTAAATTCTCTAACTCCATTTCTACATGAGATATCGACTTGCGGTTTTTTGCATATTGTTTCTTATCGTATTCCGAAGAGCTGATTAGATTTTGGGGGTAAAAGATTGGGGGTAAGGGGGTAAAAATAGGGTAAAACTCATATTTTTAGCGTTTTTTGTTTATAATTAAGGCAATTATTATTGTATTTGGTTAATTTAGCACTTATATAAAAGATAATTTTAAATTGGTCAAAAAATGTTATAAACAACGTTTTCCTAAAACGCATTGTTTTCGAGATATTGGCGTTTAAAGCAGTAAAAGGTTTTTTTGGCATATCTCACATATTTATAACCCGATTTCAAAAAATTATATTTTAAATAAAAGCTCTTTTTAAGCCCTATAAAAAATGTTATATACAGTTTTTTGCTAGAATATAATGTTTTAAAGATAAAGAATTTAAAATCAAACAAAGCACCTAGTTTAAAATTTGTAAACTAGATGGCTCTAGTGCACAATAGTGCCGATGTTTTGACAGGGTGCTTGCAACTTTTCATCTAGTTGTTATTATCATCTAACCTTCTATCTAAATATGTGGTTTCTTAAATATTAATTTATTTTGACATTTGTTAATATTAATGATATTTTAATGAACCTTTTGACCAGCCAAATTTGGTCTATGCACGAACAAGGTTCTCCATAAATTACTATTAGTAATTACAACATTAAAAAATAATTAGGCACCACATAATTCCAATGTCACTGCAGTTCCAAAATAATTAAAACAAATAACAGAATTTATGCATGGCAACCTTGGATTACATAGCCAATTAAAAGAGATATATAGATACTTCCTTGAATAAAATATCTGCATATATTGGCGATAAACGTGCAAAAGTTGGCAGTTATTTCGTTTTATTCTGCAGTCATAGAAAAAAAGGCGTTGACGCGAAGGGCAGTTATAATAAGAATTTTATCAGTAGTAATATCATAAGTGCATGTTGAATTATCAATAATTTTTTTACTGTATTAAAAAAATATATTTTGCTTGGCAATTTCCTTAAGCAAAATATTTTTTTATATACAGTAAAAAAGATATGTATAATTCAACATGCACGAATGGTATTTTGAAAGACTATTTCACAAACAAAATAAGGAAGTATATAATTTTACAATGTTTTTTTATGTTGTTTCATATTTAAATTAAAAATTTAAGAACTAAACAACAATATTACTTTACAACTAATTAAAAATTTAAATTCACGATGTTCACTTGTTCGCGAATGTTGCCAAGTCTAAACTTTGCTCGAGGGATATTTTATGCTTGAGATTATTCCAATAAAATAGTTGTTATCACATATATTAGCATTTAAATAAAGATCATTGCTGTTTTTGTTTAAAAAGTTTAGTTTTCTACTGCAAAGAAATAAAATAACGGGTGTTTCCACCCGTAAAAAAACAATTTCCTATGGGTTTCTAATAAACTTTGACAACGCTGTACTGGTACCAGCGCAGCCATTTGATGTTTTGATTTCCGTAATTCTTTACTGCGAATATATTTTTAATAAATAAGTGTTTAAATTAGTTTTTAGTGGCCTGTTTTAATACCAAGATTCAATTAAATAAATTAAAATTTATGAATATCAGTGATTTAAAGCTTTTAAGATGGAAAGTGCATAAATAATAATATATTATCTGAAATTAATTATGGTTTATACCTAGGATGTTTTGGTAATAAAATAAGCATTTATATTGCTTATCAATAAAAATAAATCAACTAAAGGTAAGCTTCACAAATTAAAAACACATTTTGCAAAAATATAACATTTATTAAGATGTCAGTAAGTGTCAGTTTCTTGTTTCCATAGTAACCAAGTAATAATTGCATATGTGCAAAAATTATCAGATTCATTTTGGTCTGATTGGTCAAGAAACTAAAAATGCAACGTTTTGATTTGTCTATATATTGTTTGTGAAATAGTCTATAAGAACTACTACTACTGCTTTGTTTTCTATTTCGCTCTCTTTCTTTTTGCAAATTGCAGAAAGGGTTAGAACTATATTATTAATGTCAACATTTGACCTTGAACTTAGTTATGGTCTTCTTGACTAACTGCCTGAATGCGAAACAGGTGAAATGTCCTTATAAGATCCAACTAAAAAAAGTCCAAACCCACATATTATTTTAAACAGTAGCCAACTATTTATTTTAGTAGGCGGTAGCACTTGTTAGTTCGACTCATTAACAGAAAATAGATTAAATGACATAGTGTTTTATATTATGTGTCATTAATCAAACAACTACAGACGCCATGACAGGTGGTTGTCTGTGAATAAAAATAAAAATGTATTGAAAAGGGTAGAGCACTAGATAGGTAGGTAGGTAGGTTTGTTAGGGTAGTTGGGTAGTTTGAGTGGTCCCGCAGGAGAGTACCGACATACCCACAATTTCAGACCGCAAGAAATTTTCCTAGAAACCGAACATGTCGTTGCTAATGCGAAAACATTGTTGAAATCAGGTTCGTTATACACCAAACATTTGCAATAAATATTGACGTCAAAATTGTTTGACATCAACTATGACAATTTCAATATTTTTATCCAAATTTTCTAATAAAATAGTTTTTTTAAGGTGTCTTGTTAAAACCTTGTTTTAAATCTTTTTAAATCTGTTAAAACAGCTTTTAAATAATTACATCATTTGTGTAAAATTTAATGAATATATATTTATCAATAAACATAAATTTATTAATTTAATATTTTTTGACAGTAAACTTCAACTAAATAATTCAGTTATGTCAAAACGAAGTAACCTAGTTTTTAATTTTTAAAATAATCCAATGTTAATTCATGAAAAAAATATAAAAATGACACGAATTTTTGAGGTTGCCCCGATATTTAATGCCACAACTGTATGTTGAAATTATTACATTTCTTTTTAGGTTTTGCCGCAGAACTTTTGCACCTTCCTCAAAAATAAAATAGCGTAAAATTTAGACTAAAATTTTATCAAATTCAGTTTAGATGAAGGTCGTTACCTTAAACGCGTATATCCTTTTTGCAACCTTAAATGCAAGTTGATTTAAGGTTGTTTATTTTAATTTTACCTTGAATTAAGCATCAAATAACACGTAAATGACTTTTTGAAAAAATAATTTTTACACCTTCCGTGCTTATTCTTTATAAATATTTTTTGTATTTTTAAATAGTAATATATTCATACATGTACACTGTACATGCATTTAAAGGAAATAATATTTATAATTACATTACCCATTATTTATGTAAAAGCAGTTTTTTTCCAATTTTTTATATGTACATACTTTGAAGCTATTGTTCTTTATTTCAAGAAAGGATTTTCTAGCTAGGATTTAGGCTTTAATTTCTTTGTTGTTTAATCTTGCAAGTACCATGAATAGTCACTTTAAAAATGTAATGTTTTAAATTTTCATGAAAATTAATTTTTCTGGGTTCTCTTTTATTCCTAAGTATCTCTTCTTGTCCATGTTGGAAAAAATAAAATATGTATGTGTTAGTGAGTTGAGGCCTTGTCCCGAATTTTTAAAATGCAATTTTTGGTATATGACTTTTATTGAGTCGAAACTTTTCTCTTATTAATAAAAATATCGATATATGTTTTTTTTTCTTTGTTTAATAAAAGATGAAGCTGTTGTTTGCAACGTTTTTTTGCAACGAAAATTCAAATAGTATTAATATTAATCAATTTTTAATAATAAGGTATAATTAAGCTTAAAATTTTTGATTTATTATTTGAAAAACAAATTGTGATTTATCATTTGAAATGAAGCTGAAGTTTGCAACGTTTTTTTGCAACGAAAATTCAAATAGTATATTAAAGTACTAGTTTCATAACATACGTTTTTAGCGCACGAGTACAAGTTTAGAAAACAAGCCGCTTGCGGCGAGTTTTCTAAAGTACTAGTGCGCTAAAAACGTTTTATGGAATAAGTTCTTTAATATACTATTTGAATTTTCGATGCAAAAAAAACGTTGCAAACTTCAGCTTCATACTTAATAAAAGAGTGGCTTGAGAACCTAACATCGTCCTTTTTTCGATTTTTATTGTTTTTAATATATTTGACTAAAAATTAGGAATTTTTACGTAATTTCAATCACAAAAAAACTAGACCCTTAAAGAAAAAATTATAAAAAAGACGACGACCTATTTTTACTAAGCCATCGATAATAATAATAATAAAGGTGCGTTCATTATTAGCCTGATTTATTTTTGTGAGTATACGGATGTAAAATCCATATGTCAGAGAATATTTCGTGCGTAGTTTTACTCGTAATAATACATTTTAATTTTGTTTACGATACATCCTTTACTAAAAATTCCACTATAGTCAATTTTATCATTTCTACGAAATGATTTCTTGGTTTAGTGACTACAACAAAATACGCGTAAAAATATTGTTAAAAAACACGAAAATTACGTAACTTGTTTTCAATAATGTTACGATATATTTTTATTTTTTAATTATATTATTTTTCACGCACAGTATTAAGATATCATGATAAGCTCCGTCATAATACGCGACATAACCAAGTTTTTCAAATAATGAAGCTGAAGTTTGCAACGATTTTTTGCATCGAAAATTCAAATAGTATATTAAAGCACTTATTCAATAACACGTTTTTAGCGCACTAGTACTTTAGAAAACTCATCGCAAGCGGCTTGTTTTCTAAACGTACTCGTGCGCTAAAAACGTACGTTATGAAACTAGTACTTTAATATACTATTTTAATTTTCGTTGCAAAAAAACGTTGCAAACTTCAGCTTCATTCAAATGATAAATCCCAATTTGTTTTTCAAATAATAAATCAAAAATGTTAAGCTTTATTATACCTTATTATTAAAAATTGATTAATATTAATGCTTATATTCGTAGCCTAAATAAGTATACCAACAAATTTTGTAGATAAAAATATTTCATAGATTGTTTATTTTGTGTGTAAATTTCGTCGCAAGGACACTTATATAATTATATATAATTTTAGAGGTACCTTCAACCCACATTTAAAAAAAATCTTTGATGTTTTTAAAAAACTAATTAATTACTATTTTTGAAACGGCGTAAATATTAAAATATAGAAACATTTTTAAAAAAGTCTGCAGTGTTCACGGAAAAAAAAAATTATAGCTAGGAGCGCTATAACACACATACCAAGCAAATTATAATCGCTTATTATATAAATACAAGGCTTTCTCTTACAATTATGGCAGTCAGTGTAAAAATTTATATGAAATACTTTAATTGTTTAGTGAATAATAAAATATAACAAATAGTATGGCATTTATAGCTTAAATAGATTTAATTATTGTCCGTGCTAATAATTTTTATAATATAATAAAATTTCTGTAAATTTATAATAGTGCCTGTAATAAATATAATCGTGTCTGTAATATATATAATCGTTTCCAATTTATTTTTAACATTATTAGTAATTGTGTCCCTTATAATCTATAGCTTAAATCACTATAATTTGCCACTGTTACCAAATATCTTATAATGTATAGCGCAGAGCCCACTAATTTCTTTCCGTGTTCAGTAAATATAATATAATATATAAAAACAATGTTTGGGGTCAAACTTTAAATACGTAACGCAAAATTATGCTATAAATAAGGCTTCTTAACGCTGAAACATATCCTCCTATAAATACATAACACTACCAGCCCCCTAAAAAAATATAAAGCTGAAGTTTGCAACGTTTTTTTGCATCGAAAATTCAAATAGTATATTAAAGCACTTATTCCATAATACGTTTCTAGCGCAATAGTACTTTAGAAATCTCGTCGCAAGCGGCTTGTTTTCTAAACTTGTACTCGTGCGCTAAAAACGTATGTTATGAAACTAGTACTTTAATATACCATATGGGTCAAAAACAAACCGTTTCTGTTTGTTTAAAAATAATAAAGAGCCTCGTAAAGAGCGTTACGTACGCTACATCAGTCAACCCTCCCCCCGTAACAAATAGTAAAGCTAAGCTAAGTACTGCCCTTCCTGGATTTTAAATAGTCTACAGATTAATGAGCCTCGCCCTAAGTGAAATAATAGTTATAATTGAAGTTAAAACTCCTCTATCGTTTAGTGAACCATTTGAATACGTTCTTGTCAGTTATTAAATAGGCATTATCAATGATAATTTATCATTTTCTAAAGTCATTTTGGTAAACATATGAACTAATACCTTTATTATCGCAAAACGTCCAGCCAAAAATCTATCTGGTTTTTGTATAGATAACTGTTAACAAAAACAAATTGTTCATACAGTGTATTTAAGATAATTTGGGTATTAGAGTTTTTGTACAGTTGCAATCCTTCCAGAAATATGAAGCTGAAGTTTGCAACGTTGTTTTGCAACGAAAATTCAAATAGTATATTTCATAACATACGTTTAGCGCACGGCAAGTTTTCTAAAGTACTAGTGCGCTAAAAACGTGTTATGCAATAAGTGCTTAGATATATAAATAATTGAATTTTCGATACAAAAAAACGTTGCAAACTTCAGCTTCATCCATATTCAAATAATTAAGCTATTACCTGTTTTTTAAAATTGGTCAATTACTAGGAAATTGCCCAAAAGGGATGCATTTACCTTACTTTAAATTTTTCAGAATTATACCGTTGTATTTTCAGACTTTAATAGGACACCCTGTACTGGGTGTCCCAACTCTATTTACCCAGCGATTTTCTCGTAAACTAAAAGGGATAATCAAGTTCTGAGAAAACCATTTTAAATAAGACAACTTAAACTATCTTTCAGCATATATTTGATACTTTCAGCTCTTGAAATGTGGGCAGAGGGGCATAGAGGGACATTTTTTTAAATAGAAAGGGGGTCGTGTGATACATCATTTTAAACCTTATAAAGTACTCCATTTAACTATATATTTTTTAAGCATTTTTTTGGGTTTAAAATAGGGTTGAAAATGGGTATTTTTGTCAAAATTTCTTTAAAAAATCAATTTTTTAAAAAATACTAATTTCGTGGTGAAAAACGTAAATTATACTTTTAAACTAATTTTAATTAACATAAATAAAAATTTACAAAAAAAAACTTAAAAAATCGCATATTTAGCACAAAAAATTAAAAAATCAAAACCTTAAAAAATAGTTTAGAAAATTAAAAAATATACAGTCCAATAGAGAATTTTGATTTCTTTAAAATAATGTATCTTTTCATTCAAAAAAAATCCCCCCATGCCCCCCTGCCCACATTTTAAGAGCTGAAAGTATCAAATATATGCTAAAAGATAGTTTAAGTTGCCTAATTTAAGATGGTTTTCGCAGAAGTTGATTATCTCTTTTAGTTTTCGAGAAAATCTGGACAAATATACTTGGTATACAAATAAGTTATCATTTTTCCATAAAATCACAGATAATTGTATTGTTACTTTCTATGGCTTTGTCTATTTTTATCATAGTTTTTATCAAACAAAGAAAACCCTGAATGCCAAATAGATAAGTACTTCATTTAATTACATTTTGCCGGTTTTAATTGAATTTTGAATATACACGGTGTTTGCAGTCTCATAGCATATATTAAAGTGGATGATTCTACATCACAAAACATGAAAAACCAGCATAGGGACATAGGTCCGGAAACGAACCCTAAGAGAGTTACGACCCTTTAAAATTGTACTAAAAATAAGGGTTTTTAATTAATAACTCTGGTGTACTTTGAGATAGAGCGACGAGGTTTTGAATGTATCCAGAGGCGTGCCTAGACGGACAAAATGTGTGCAGCTTAACACATTTTTGCTCCAAACTTTTTATGTTAGTTTTCATGTTTTGTGATGTAGAATCATTCTCTTCTATATATGCCATAAGACTGCAAACACCCTGTATAGGAAAAATACAGCTTTGTAATAGATAACTTGATTAAAAAAACGAATTTCTAGTTAAAAATGTAGCTTTGTATTTCGATCATTTTGCATTGTTTGTATTGTTCTTTCCCCTAGATATTATTATAGCTGGGAAAGCCTTGGTTTAGCAAAATAAGTAAATTACCTATTTTTAAATAATTCATTATGCCAGTAACTGACATCTACAAATGACCTTGTATCAATCAATTTGACGCAGTAACCTGTCATAACTATTAATTTTTCAATAATTATGGCAGGTTTTCTAAATAGGCCTTTTACAGGTGCCGCACTTTTCCTTATCGGGGCAGAATCAACCGCTTCTGGTTTTAGCGTTGCGTAAACCTGGCCTATAGACAAACAAACGATTTTAAAAATTCCACAACTTTTATATTTCTACTAAGCGAATATTTTTGTATTACGTGTAGGTGGTGTAAAATTATTTTGTTTTTGGTAAATAAAATAAATAGCTAGTTCACTTGCTGAAGTTTTAAAATATAGAGCTTTGTTGTTTGAAAAACTGCGTTTTAGCAACGTAAACTGGGCTTATCAGCCGGTATGCCGGCGTTACATGCAACAACTGATATTTTATATAAACTAAAACTTATAATAAAACAATTACAATTTCATTTAAACTATTTTTACTATAAAAAAATATGTATTTTCTGTTTGAATCAATTTTTGAGCTTTTAAACGATTAAATAGTGTTTCCCACGTGTTTTAAAATGCTGAGCTTTGTTAGGTTAAGTTTTATCAACGTGTAAACTTGGCTTATGGACATGACGCACAAATGAATTTCAACGTTTATAAACTAGTTATAATTGCGTTTCTGAGTAAGTTACTTTACTAAAAGTAACTATGAGGTTTTTATGTTTTAAATGCATTGTGTGCTTATGTATTTTTGTGTTTTAAAGAATGTTTTTACTTACTTCGACTCCAGAGGGTTGGATTTGGATGATAACTTCGTCATTTTCGACTTGATGCTGGATAACTTCACCACAAACCTCGCGCCCGTTATATGTAACGAAACATTTCTGTCCTGTAACGAGTTCGATACCGACCACTGTCTTAAAACCTGGACCAATAAGGTCATTTTCCCCGAATTCCGCGGAAGTTTTGCCCAAGTTGCCTTGGCGGGAGTCGAACCTTACGGTGTAACGAGTAAACGGTGTAATATTGATACAATTATTATTATCGTTGCTGTTTGCTGGGGTCTTAACAGCCTGGATCACGCCGGAAAAGAACTGGCCATTTTCACCTGGAGCACAAACCCTGGTGCCTATGATGGAACGCTTAGCGAGACGCTTTCCTGTAGACATTTTGAAGCAAATTCACTAAATTAACGAATAAAACTACACACTAGATTTAATACAGTCAGTTAATGTTCTCACAAAACCACATCGTCAGTATAATACAGTCTCCTAACTAACAATTTCTGTACGGATAATTGTTGATGGCTGAAACCTTCTATAGACACATCTAAAACCAATTCGATTATTTTATTGTCGTAACTAATACACATACTCATAATAGATTCAGAGATAGCTTTTCTGTGGACCAAACACTGCCACAACAAACGCTAAATGTAGACTAGCTACGCCGGCCGGTTTTCAACTATCAACAGCTGATTGCTCGCAACCTGACCGGTAGCGTCGTCTCTGTCTATTTCGTCAAACTAGAGAGAGACGCGGTGCGTTTGTTGCCAGCGTTGCCGGATTTCATCGGCGCAAAAGCGATGTACCGGCGCGGCGCAGTTTGTGTGTTTGTGGATGGGGGAGATGGTGGCGGGGACTTTTGCGGGCATCAACAACAAAGGACTATAAAATCTGACGAGAAAAGGTCCCGTTTGAATGATACGACTCGTATCATACGAAGGACATTAAATCCTTTATTAAATGAAGTGATACAATTGTATGGAAAATTACATTTTGAGGTTAGATCCAGTAGAAAAAGCTCCGGTTTGGGTTGAGACATGTCTGTGCATAAAAATATAGCAAAAGGTATGTGTTATTGCATAGGGATTGAACAATATCTATTTTATTGTCTAATTATCACGAAACGGACTCGTGAAAAAAACAAAAAATTACTATGATTCGAGTTTTTTTTTAATATTTGGCTTTCGCTTCAGAGCCAATTTATTTCAAATTTCAAATTTAAATTTGGCTAAGGCCTCTTTTAGATCATCCGGCACCCAGACAGCATATAATAACCTTTAGATATTTATTAGACAGCCCTATATCCACTGAACCTCCAGTCCATGATGGATCTCTAATGGATATCCATTGGGTATACTTTTGGATATCTATGGATATCTATGTAGATGTCCAGTGGACACCCTAGACGTAGGCATTTGGATGTCCATGGGATATTTACTGTCAATCCAGGATATAGTATAACCAGTATTACTGGATATAACATTGAACGCTGGAATAAAAAATGGAATGGTTTGCGGAATATGAAGCACTCAAAATTTATTGTTAACTAAACACTCCGTGGTATTAAACACGTCCAAACGAGTATAAATAAATATACTGAATATTTAGCAAGTATATCCCCTGAATATCTACTAGTTATTATGTGCTGTCTGGGTAGGCAGATGGTTCCTTTTGGAACTTATTTATAGAGAGTTACCCTAGTAAAAAGTTTATTTGGAAATACCTATATCTCGGATAACTTATCTCGGATGAGTAATACTCATTGAGTATGTCTATACTTACTCTTTTTAAACGAGATGGCCTAAACGTTTAATATAATTTGTACCTAAGATAAATAATAGAGGTAAAATTTTAATTAGGAAAATCCCTTGCGCATGGAACAAGCTCGCAGTTTAAGAAAACACTATTAGCATTTAGGTTTTCTTACAGAACGCACGGACTATATCATTTGAGGGGCCGTGAATGAGAGTGCCCCATGGATCTAACTTTATTTTGTAAAACAGTTTTAGCTACGTAGCTATGTTAAAAGTTCATAAGGAGATAAAACTGTATGCGGCTGGAGCCTTTTCACGGAACTGCCTACAAATCACATTTAAACACACGGATATAAATATTTGAAAATATGTTCCTTATTATTGATAATATTCGATAGATTGCGGTTTATTGCGGTTCTTTGGACTTTAATAGACTGTCTATTCTAGACAAATACCTACGTTTCCTATACATTTGGTTTTTATTTTACGAATGAATTTCTATGAAAGCTATACACGTGTTTGCAAACATGTTGAAATTACTTTGGCACAAAGTTGCGGAATTATTGCGTTTATGCTTTAAGGTCCATAGGCTATAGAACACCTCGAGTAAAAATTTCCAATAAGAAAATTTCGTCTGTCTGTAAACACGTCGTGTCGTCCGACACGATATCTATATCATGCAATAACTTGTTCAAGTTTAGCATAAAAATTACTTTAAATATTCTACACCCTCTTCGATTTTCATAAAAATAAATATGAAAGCTATAGCTTAGATCAGAGTGTACTCTTACTAATATTAAATATTGTACCAATATTTTAAGACAATTTTTAGCGTTTTTTTTGGATTTTTAGGTGTTAGGTCGTAGGAAAAATAGTATACGGACTTCGACGCAAACCTATTTCAGTGCACTTTGAGTGCTTTTTTTTACTCGGCTCCGCCTTGTAAAAAAATAAGCACTCTCGTGCACTGAAAACTAGATTCGCGTACTCGGTGCGTAATGTACTATTTCTAACGCGTATTTAATGTATAAATTTCCCGATTTCTAGATGCCTAGCGTTAGAATAATGTTTATATAACGTTTGGTAAAACTTCTAACGTTAGATAAACGTTATTCTAACGTTAGACCTTAACGTTGGGCATCCAGGGAAGTTTCTATATCAAATGGTTTTAAGTTTTGATAAGGTGCACTCGTGCCACTTTTCAGTTAGTTTTGAAGTCATACCGGTTCTTTATGCAGTATTGTTATTCCCTTTATATTCCCTCTAGACTCTAGAGTCTAGAGTTTACTTCGATGGCAGCCTCCCCTCCACCCATATTGTATATTTCCTTGATCCAAAACAAAAGTTGTAAATTTTATGGAGGTGAGTACTTTTTTTTTAGTCATTAACTTTTTTTTGGCTAAAAAAAGTTGTAATTTTTTACCTTCTCTCCCACACAAAATCTTCTTCGCTAGGGCCCTGAAAAGGCCACATACTTTTTACGCGAAATATACTTAAGGGTTGGAGAAAATTATCACAATTAATTTTGTTATGCTTTCAAAAATAAAAACCAAATTTTAAAGTTCTGTTGAGGAGGAATTTTCTTTAAATTTGCTTAAAGAGTTTAGTACCAGGGCTATATAGCTAATCAGTTAAAAGAAGAAAAATCTTGCTTAGCACGCAGGTGCATATATCTTCAATTTTGTGCAATAATAGTTATTTGTAAATTTAGTATAATATGAATTTTGTATAAATAAATAAACAAAAATAAAACAAATAAATTAAAATAAGGTTTATTATTTCAACAGTAAAAGTACTTACTTTCTTGTCAAAATACTGAAAGTACGTACGCAATAAACCATGAAATTCATGGCTTGTGATTAATTATTTGGAAAATGATAAAAATAGAGTTCCGCGATACTTTATCTTTATAATTACTTATGACCAGGTTACCTTGCTTTTGATATTGATTATGGAACACACCTAAAAATTTAGCTCTTTCCTAACATAAGTTTGCTTAGCCTTAAGAACAAGAACGATAGCCGACATTTCTTTAAAAAAAAATGGTCCTTCGATAGCTCATGTATTGAATTAGAATTCAAATGCTTGGGAGGATTTTTTCTGGAATTTAAAGCATTTGAAGTATTGAATAAGAAAGAGTTTTTGTTTATTTCAATCCAACAAACAAAGAAAACAAATATCAAGTGCGTTTTTTCCAGCTTTATTTGTGGTTATACCTTTTATTAAACAAAAAATTAAAAGGCGCCTCTATTTAAATTTTGGATCCATCATTTTAATATTAAAATGAGATTAATCTAATATTACAAACCACCATTCACTCCTCCATTGTTCCTGAACTCCTAGCTAGAATATCTCCATGTAAACACGAAATTTCCCTAAACATTGATACCATATTACCATCTGGCAACGCTGTAGACCTACGGATTCTGGCCTGAGCCCGGTTCCACAGCTGATGATAACAACAAAGCCACGTGATCGAAATACAGCTGTTTGATTGGATGATCAGCTATGACCTATATAGAGGTATTGGCCAGCAGTGAGTAGGAAAAGGTCACGCAGTAAGCTTGCCATGACTTTTCTGTAATGCATGGACTTTTTGCCTAGATACAGAGTGATAAAAAATACTATGATTTATTGAAAGAAAAATTATAATTGAAGGATATCAACTTTAGTGTAACAACTCAGGACTTACAGGACAAGATTAGTGCAGATCATAGATGAATTAACAGTTCGTATAAGGGAACGTTCAAGTATTACGTAACGCAAATTTTGATCATTTTCCAGAGCCTTGTAGGTATTCAGGAAAATGGTCTTGCAATACTTATTTATTAAAAATTATTAATTATAATGATATAAACAAAGACTAGTGATGATAAAAATTTTTAAACTTTAATATAAACCTGATTTCTTTGTTGCCAACAAAGCAACAATGTTTTAAATGAAAATAGATAATAAATATGATAAGGATAAATAAACTTAAACGTTTATATTTTATTTCAAATTATTATTTAACTACATGGAAAATTGATTAACGTTTTATCTTTTTTTATGTTTTTGACCCTTACATACAAGGTATATTAAACTTTTATAACATTACCATAATATAAATTATAATACAAAGCTGCCTAGGTCTATTGTTTTGCAAAGGCGAATTTTTTCACCCTCAGGTCACCACTGGTGACGCACCAGGTCAGTGATTAGTTCCTTATAGCCAGTAGTCGGCGAATTTCCAGTAACCGCATAGGCGCCGCGTCGACTCTAGCGTTGAGGCGAGGTTGTAAATATTTACAATTTCTTTTTATCTTGATTTTTTTTAATGATTTCATTTAAACTAGTAAGGTGGGAAAAAAGTTATCGACAAATAAAAATTAAAAACTTTCGTATTCTTAAAAGATAAAAAACGAATATCGTTTTTTTCTTTGAAAAACACCGATATATATATAATAATAATAATAATAATAATAAATTTATTGCATTTAAAGAAACAAGGTTCTTATTGCAAGGTTTGACCTTGACTATAAAAATAAATACATGAAACACTTAAATGTTAAAAAAAAAGTACAAAATAAATAAGTACAAATAATTCTAAAATAAATAAATAAATAAATAAAAAACAAAAGTAAGATATAGAAAAAAAATATAAATTGAATTAAACAGTTAAGTTGAGCCTTACTCATTCATTATGAAGGATCTAAGTTTGCAGATCTCAATAAAAAAGTTACAGATAGATTTAAGATGTTTATAGTCGGAAGAATTTAAGCAGTCAATAAAGCATTTCATATTCTGCAATCTAGGCAAATGGGAAAGCCTCATAGAAGCGTACAGAGGGCATTCGAATAAAATATGGGCTAATGATTCAATTTTGGCCATGTTGCACATCGTACATGTTTCCGAAAAGTCTATTGTGAACGCCATGCCATTAAACGCAATTCTTAAGTTTTTGCGGCTACACATCCGAGTTTGGGCAATAACACGAGTTAAGTATATTGGCATTCTTATTTCTAAGTAATTAGACACACGGTTATTTATAATAAAGCTAGAATATATATTAGGGTATTTGCTGTTTGTTAAGCTTTGTAAGTCGTCAGTATGTAATTTGTTACGGTATGATATGAGGTAATGATTAATTTTTTGGGAAGAAAAAGTTCTTAAATTTATGTTGTTAAAAATGTTGTCCTCATCAATATAATCAAATAGGCGTTTAACTTGTAAAACCCAGTTATATCTTTCATCAGGATTTGAAGTTGTAAGATGAAGCAGACGGTCAAAGCACCTTTTAGCAAAGCGGTTTTGATCTAACGACAGCAAATGTTTTAGCCAGGAAACACAGGCTTTAAATACGTAATATGACAGACTAGGGAGCCCGGACTCCAAACGCAGAATATAGTCAGGAGTATTTCGCGGCAGAAGTAGCAGTCGCTTGATAAAACAGACCTGCGCCCTCTCGATTACATTGCAATATCTAGTACCCCATACAGCAATACAATGCGTAAGAGAGTTTATTATAATGCTGTTGTATAGCTGTATGCGCGAGTCCCAAGAATTAAGTTTTGAGTTTGCCATTATGTTCATAACTGAGCCAACAGACTGCTTTGCTTTTTGAGTGGTAATGTTGGCCATTTCCAAAAACAATGAAGAGCATACAAAAGGAACTCCCAAATATGTATATTTATTTATCATTTCAATATTTTTACCATTAAATAAAAAAGTTACGTTGGGGTCAATGGTGAAGTTGCCTCTAGAAAATTTTATGATTTTTGTTTTTTCCGTGTTGACGGTAAGATCGTTAATTTGGGTGTATTCCTCTAGGATTTTAAGCTTGCGTTTTAAATCAGCTTCGGAATCGGCCAATATCACTAGGTCATCAGCATACAACAGCACTATAATGTCCATCAAACCATCTATACTTAGCCCCCGTGCACCCTTGCTCCTAAAAAATAGTTCGAGATCGGCGATAAAAAGAAGGAACAGTAGAGGGCTAAGAGATTCTCCCTGAAGTACCCCGGCAGAGACGCCGTATTTTTTTGAAAACGCATTGCCCGATTTTATCCTTATTGTGGCTAAATCATATAAATTTTTTAATATTCTAATAAAATTGACGCTAACGCCCATTTCGTACAGTTTTTTCCAAAGCAAAACGTGATTTATTGAGTCAAAGGCTCTTTTGTAATCGATAAATGCTGCGTACACTTTTCTTCCTTTTAATCTTAATTGCAGTTGTATGATTGAGTTTAAAACAAATACATTATCAATACAGCCCCGCGCTTTCCGGAAACCTGATTGGCATTCGGGTAAAACGTTAAATTCGTCGCACCAATTTGTAAGACGGTTTAACAAAATAGAGGTAAAGAGTTTGCATGTGCAGTTTACAAGAGAAATTCCTCTGTAATTAGCTGGATCCTCGGTAGGTCCCTTCTTGTGCAGCATTGTTAAAATAACGTCACCCCATAATTCTGGTATATTATCACCTGACAAAATCTTATTAAAAATACTACACAGATAAAGGCACCAATTCTCGGGCAGACTTTTTAAAAACTCATACGAAATTTCGTCGATACCTGCTGATTTGCCATTTTTACACTTGGATAAAGTTGCTTCATATTCGGAAATTGTAACAGGCTCGTCTAAAATAGGATCATATGTTCCCAAGAAATTATTTTTGTTTAAAATTTTGACCGGTAGTATAGTATCATAAAAACGTTCCCAAATGTAAATTGGCAGATCAGTTTTTGTGTTTATTGGTCGAAATTTTTTAATTAGTTTCCAAAATTCTGATTGGTTTTTGGCTGAAGAAAGACGCAAAACTAAGTCCTTTTCGAAATTTTTCTTTTTGCGGGCGGTAGTCTTTTTATAAAGATTTTTTGTTGCAAGGTATTGCGCATTAAATACAGGGCTAAAGTTTGATTCTTTACATAATTTCAAGGTATATTTTACATTACGTTTTAAACTTGCGCATTCAAAATCGAACCATGGTTTAGAAAAGTTATAACTATTTTTTTTCAGTGTACTTACCATACCAATTGAAGTAGCTGTTTCCTTAACTGCACTAACTAAATTTAAATAAGACTCATTTGCTGTCGTTAGATTTCCTACTTTGGGGGACCACTGCATAGCGGTACGGAATGGGACCGATAGTTGGGGATTGAATTTAAAATAAGTAACTTTATCAGAATTTGTGTTTAAAGAGCGCTTGCTTAATAACAAATTTATGTGTAATTCCAAGCAAATAGGAAAGTGATCCGATTTAGTTGCAATTTCGTTTAAAACGTAAAAGTTTTTGATTTCTTTTAAATCATCATTATGGCAAAAAACGAAGTCGATTACGGAGTTGCCAACATGACTACAAAAAGTGAATTGAGCTGGAGAATCGTAAGATGATCGCCCATTAATGATAGAAAACGAGTTTTCAGTCATAAAATTTGTAAGAACTGTACCCCTAGTATTGACGGTTGAATCAACAGTGGTTCTAATTTTATTTAGATTTATATATATATATATATATATATATATATATATATATATATATATATATATATATATATATATATACGTATGTATAGTTAATATGTATAGTTAATATTATTGTGGGTAACAAATTAGTCGTCAAATGTTTCGATTTATAAAAGATTCCCTCATAATTCTGCAAAATTATTCCGTAAGCCTATGTTTCTGTGTTTATTTTAAACGTTGATGAGTCATAACTGAGTTTACGCCGAATAATGCTTATAACTTATAAGTTATAAGCAGTCATCGGCGACTTTCCAGTGGTCGCATAGGCGCCGCGTCGATTCTATCGTTGACGCGAGGTTTTAAATAGGTATTTACATTTTTATTTTCTTCGAAAAACACCGATATATTTACATATTTATAGTTAATATGTATATTCAATATTGTTGTGTGTAACAAATTAGTCGTCAAATGTTTCGATTTAGTGACCTTTATAAAAATTTCCCTCATAATTCGGCAAAATTATTCCGTAAGCCAATGTTTCTGTGTTTATTTTCAACGTTGATAAGTCATAACTGAGTTTACGTCGAATAATGCTTATAACTTATAAGTTATAAGCAGTCATCGGCGACTTTCCAGTGGTCGCATAGGCGCCGCGTCGATTCTATCGTTGACGCGAGGTTTTAAATATTTACATTTTTATTTTCTTCGAAAAACACCGATATATTTACATATTTATAGTTAATATGTATATTCAATATTGTTGTGTGTAACAAATTAGTCGTCAAATGTTTCGATTTAGTGACCTTTATAAAAATTTCCCTCATAATTCGGCAAAATTATTCCGTAAGCCAATGTTTCTGTGTTTATTTTCAACGTTGATAAGTCATAACTGAATTTATTCCAATTAATGGTTATAAGGAACATGTATACTAATACTGCTAATTCGTTTAAACGTGATAGTGACTCATGCTTAAAGCACCCTCCCGCTTTACGCTTCCTTACCCGCAACGCCTATACTTGGTCTACCCTCTTACTTTCCGTTCCCCGCGCTGCCCATACTTTCAATATAAGTCACTATCAATTCTAAACGGATCATACTTTAAACAGTATAGTACCTATACATAAGTTTTTACTCATTGGAATATGGAACTTTTTAAAAGCATTTTTCAGTTATCTGCTTTTTCTTTTATTTATTTTTCAAGAAATACAAAGTTATTACTTTTTTTTTAATTACCCTTTTTATAAAGGAAATCGCAAATATCTCAAGAATCAGTTATCATTAATAACCAGAGTTGATACTTTCATTAAAATAACAGGGTCGGACAACAGGAATTTTAAATTATTTCTAACTTTTGGTGAATTTCTTTAATACATACCTATGCTGAATAAGATTAAATGACAGACACGAGGGGCTGACCGCGCCTGATATTTTTACAAAAGAGTTCCTTTTTGCAAAGAGTTCCTCAGAGTTCATTCGGAGTTCCTCCGGAGTTACTCGGAGTTCCTTGGGAGTTCCTCCTGTGTTCTTTAAGAATTCCTCTCTGGAAGGGGTAATTTTTGCCGTAGAAATTACCGCTATGCAAGCACTACTGCCAATAAGGCACCCTCAAAAAAAAGCTTTGTGACGGTTTCTAACACACTTGGCGCCCCAAAATTACCTCCGGGAAAAAAACTTTGTCCCTGACGGTTTCTACCAAACTTGGCGCCCCTTCAGAAAAAAATTGGCTTGGCGCCCAAAGGTAGGACGTTTTGGTAATGTGTTTGCAACGGCTCATCTAGTAGAAAATAAAACGTTAATTTGCAGGGTAGTAAATAATAATTGTTTCTGACCGCGTCTGAAATTTGTACAAAAGAGTTCGTTTTTGCAAAGAGTTCCTCGGAGTTCCTCTGAGTTTGCAAAGAGTTCCTCTGAGTTCCTCCGGAGTTCCTCGGAGTTCCTCCAGAGTTCTTCAGA